>JAJTWQ010000034.1:1348024-2022036 GCA_029007595.1 Solanum commersonii | reverse complement strand
CTTTTTTTTTCTCTCTTTTTTTTATGTGGAGGGTTCCATTTATTTTTAAGACCTTGGTTCAAAGAGGAATTCTTCACTTTCTTGATTTACCTTCTTTTTTTACCACACCCCCCAACTTAGGCTTTTGGCTTAAGTTGGCTATTCAAACAAACCATACTTCATAAGGATTATGGGTGAATGGATAAAGAGGGGTCACAATTGAATCATGTTTGTTCCAAGAAAAGGATAAGTCTCAAAAGGGTTAAAGAAAAGTTCACATTTCTCATAAGGTTGACCACAAAAAGAGGTATATTGTCAAATTGTTTCACTCAAAATCATTGCCTAAGATCATTTCAAGAGCTTGCATCACATAGTGAACTGGACCAACAAGGCAAATTCTAGGTGTCATCAAACAAGGTTTACGGTAAGCTCATCACACAAGGCATTGGCACCAATATCAAATGATACTTATTCGAGCTAGTATGGAATGTTCATCACAAAAGACTCCATTCGATAACCAGCTGATCACAACGATATACAAAAAGTCCACATATTTTCTATGCAACTTTATTTGGCCGCATCGTAGCCACACATTCAATTTTTTTTATTAAGAGCATTATTCAACTCATCGGTATTGATCATAACCAATACTCAAATTTGCACAAGAACAATGACAATCAAACACACAAGAGGTGGCAAAGAATTTCAAAATTGTTCAAAAACCATTTACATTCAAAATAAGAAGCCACGATCTCAAACACCCACAAGAAAGAATGAACACACATTTTAAAACACAAAAACTCAATATATATATATATATATAGTTACAAGAGGTAGGTATGGAAATACCTCACCCCACCACAAATAAAAAGCAGTTGTCCTCAAATGTAGCAAAAATAATCAAAAGTCCATAAAAATGGCAGAGAGGGAGGTAAAGAAGAATCATGTCTACACAGTCGCTCCATCTATCAGGGCATCAATACCCGGGTTCACACTTTGATCTTGGGCATCCATTTTTGGTGTAACAGCAACACTGGCTCCTTTAGCGACTGTCATGGACATATCTGCCCATGACATTTGTACGGCTGAATGCACCATGACCTCCTCAACCTCTGTCAGGCCCTCATATGTGGTCTCCTCCTAGAGACCAAGCTTTTCCTCATCAGTCTCTGCCTCGTACTCGGCAATAGCCACCTCATCAACTCGAACCTCATCTCTAGCTATAGTCGGAGGCACATCAGAATCTGCTGGCATGTTAGGGATCTCCACAGTCCTAAAAATAATCGACATATCCATGGAGTTCAGCTAGTCCACATCTTTTCTCAACTCAACAATAGCAGCCTTCAAGGTCGTCACCTTATGAGTGCCTTTCTGGCATCGCTCACCACCAATATCCTTGCCGCAAGGAAATGTATAGACACACTAAGAGGTGTAACAGCAACAGTGAGGGCTCTGTCAATCATCCCAGGGAAGGTAGCCTCTACCCGGGAGGCAATCCTATCAGCAGAATGGACTAGATGCCTCATCTATAGTATCGCAACCTGGGTGAATGGAGGTCAGGAGGCAGTAGCACTGGCAACAAACCTAGGAGGTAAGGGAGTGGTAGAAGAACTCAGGGTCATGGAAGAAGAAGCACTAGATATACCTGAAGGCCCAGGGGCTCGAGTAGGCAATAGTTCCTCTACAGGTAAAGTCTCAATTTCCACAGTCAGGGAAGAATCCATCGGTGTTTCCTTCTTCTTCTCAGCCTCATTATTTAAATACTCAGTCTTGATCCGCCGGATGTTGGTATAGGAGGTGGGAATCACTTTCACTTCCCTTTTTTCATCTCGAGGCACCTAGGCTCGTCTGCACAATTCGGTGATCAACATCAAGAATGGGAGCGATGTCTAACGCTACCTAGCCCTCATGGCCATGTCTTGGCCAATGATCATACCCAAGTTGAGGGACATCCCAGTGATGATAGAGGTAAGGCAGGCCGTCTAACTGTGGCGGAGAATGGACTCATTTTGAGATGGCATGATTGTGCTGCTGATAAACCCAAACCAGTACCCCCCCACCATCTCTATGGGCACTCCAGCCTCAATCCACCTCGAAGTATCATCTAAAAGAAGAGGAGCCATCCAACTTTTCATGTCCTCCAGTGAAGTTGTCTTTATCGTACTCTAGTAGTCATCAACAGTATTTCTCGTACACTCAAGAATTGCATTAATATCATCACTGTCACACTTCACCTTCTTTCCCCTGACGACCATATAATCTACTAGCTTGAATGTGGCGGCCTTCCTATTTTCTTCAGGTACTAGAGCTCTATATGCAGTGTAAAACTCCCAGACCCAATTAGAAATGTAAGGGCTACGGGGTCTAGTGAAAATCTGGAACTTGTGGACCTTAAGGTGCGCCAGATCTTTGGATATTTTCTATCACTCCATCTGTAAATAGCCTCTTCTTTTGAATGATGGTCCTCAATCCCTTAGCCCTTAGTTTATTCATAGACCGAGAGAAGGACCCTGTGCAGGTAGTGCTAGGATCACAACCTGATCTGGAACAAGAGGAGGAGTAATGGCCTGCGGTACACGGATCCTAGATGGATCATTCAACCTTTTGGAGCACCTTTCAGCTCTTCGGGATAGCAGTAACTTATCATCCTAAAGCTCACAAATATCAACATGAGGTTCCTGGTGCACACCTTCACTCTCAGAAGTGGTGAGACAAGTGGCGTTCACTCTCTCAATGTCAAAGCTGACCTCCGGTGACTTAGGGGCAGACGTTTTTCCCTTTCTTTTACCCTTCCCACCTGTAGTAGGAAACTTTGTTGCCTTTGATATGGATCAGCTGCATGCTCATTGATATTGATTCCCTTTGCCCACTTGCTGAGTGGCATGTCTTGTCCTGCTACTTTTGGTCTAGCCATATCTGCAAAATACATCAGGAAAAGTTAGAAACAATTCAAGAAAAGTGCAGAACACAGGTTGTAGATAAACTCGCCGAACCGATCTGGCTCATCACCGAGTCACTTTGGTGAGCCAGATCGAGCTCGTCGAAAGGACTGGCTTGAAAATTTCCCTTAAAAAAAAGACAGGTTGGTGATAGTTAAGGCCATTCAGTGAATCACCGACACTATTCAGCGAGCTCAGACTAGCCCACCGAATGTTACAGTGTGTTTTAGAGGTTAAGGGAGTAGAAAGGCCGATCAAGGGAGACTTTCAGTGAGCTCAAGCTTCCCGTGAAAAGTTACAGACTCAAATTCAACCAAAACATGAAATTAAGGGCTATCAAAGGGGACGTTGGTGAGCCACCAAATGGCTCGGCGAGCTCGATCCAGCTCGCCAAACTGCCCAACATGCAAATTTTCAACCCATTTACCAAAATCAAACCCGCAACCCCCGAAAAGAAAATAAAAAAACATACTCATGAAATTATGCTTAGACCCACTGGACCCATGCAACCGGGGTACTCAAACTTCCCCCGGTTCAACCAAAATTGGTTATTTGATGACTTTTTCCTTTAAGAATGGGGTCAAACGCTCCATCATTGGGCAAAGTATATCATTTAGCATAATTGGGGTTACTCAAACTTCACCCAACTAGAACCAATAACAATTTAACGCAACCCAACTATTTATAATCATCTTTAAAGAGCAAAATTTTGGGAAATAAACAGTATAGGCATTTTAGGCAAGATGTCATAACTAAAATAGGCAAGCTAGCACAGAATTATGATTTCAGAACAGGCCAAGCACACATCAACACATTTTAAACAAATGCATTTGAGTTCAACTGCTAATCAAGAGTTTGGGGTTTAGAAAATGAACTTTTAATGCCGAAATATGAGTTTGTAAGGCTAGGCGGCAATGTATTCCAACTCCAAGCACGAGATCACGAGCAAAAAGCAATAAAAGTGCAAAAATATAGAAATTATATAGTGTGGGTGAAAATATACGAGGCTGAAAGTGAGGGAATATAGAAGAGTTTGAAATTTTAAACCTTTGGCCTTTTAAAACCTTTCAGTTCGTAGCCCTTTTGGTGATATTAGTCGTCCTCACTGAACCACTCAGTGACTTGTCGAGTGGTTAATTACCTCACCAAGTTTTATAGGACCTCCTGTTAATTTAGGGGTCTAAACGATAGACAAAGTCAAGCTCGCCGATCTGTTCGGCGAGTGACCGACTCGTCCATAGGCTTGTCGAGTTTTACAGACTCTCACCTGTGATTTTTGTAAGCCCAACGGTATTCAAAGTCAGGCTCGCCGAACACTTCGGCGAGTTGCTGATTGAACTCTTGGCTCTTCAACCTACATTTTTCAAACACATTCCACTTTTCCACCAGCACAATCAACACCCATTATTCAAAATTAAAACATAAAGCATAAAAAACTTAGGTTGCCTCCCAAGACGCACCTTAGTTAATGTCGTGGCACGGCGCAAGTACCCACTCAAGCTTCATTTTTGGGATTTACAATAGTATAACTAGGCAATCCCCTGGTTGTCTTGGGTTGAAATGCGAAGAAATTTGACCCATTTGGGTCTCAACTGCTTGATAGAGACGAAAGGAGAGGTCACCACTTGGTTGAGAGTCGATACGTCTTGCTTCATTTCTTTCAAAACTTTATTGGACCCTTCAACCTTATTGAGAATATGTGAGAGCATATCCTCAGTACGTCCACCCTCAAAATCTTTGGGATTTTGACGTTCATGGGGAGGAATATACCTATCCTTCTTCCCTTCTCTTTCCTTCCAAGTTGTGTTACGATCACGCCACTCCCTATCACGATGTCTCCAACCCTCATCTTTGTTCCAACCTTGGTTTCCACCCATCCTTGGGTAGTTTGCACGATAACCTCCTCCTTGGTTGGCTAGGAAATTCACTTCCTCATTGTACAACACTTCAAATTTGGCCTCTTCGGGGTTTACACCACCAACACTGACAACATTAACACTCCTCGTACCAGCACCGATGACGTTCTGGCCAAGATGTCCAGTTGGTTCATCATTTTTGCCATGTTTTGGTCTCTATATTGATCTTTTTCGATATGTTCCTTTATCAATTTGTAAGTAAGAGGAGAGACTTGATCTTCACTGGTGTACCATGCCCGATTAATCTTGGTCATGCCATCAAGAAGTTGGGTTGCAATCACATAAGGTTGTTGCATTAAACCTTCCGAAGAAGTTTGATCAGCCACTCCCTTGTTCACCGATTTGAGGCTTCTATAGAAGTATTGCAGCAGTACATTATCGAGCAATCCATGACTTGGACATTGTAGCACCATCTTCTTAAACCTTAGCCAAGTCTCATGGATTGGCTCACCCTCCAAACGCTTGAAGCTTTGAATGTTGTCCCGAAGAGTCATCCTTAGAATGCGGTAATAAGTTCTTCCCACCAAGTGATAGAATCTCTTGGCAACTTAGTCAACCACTTGCACGTTTCTCCCATTACAGAAATAGGAACAACCTCAGCCGAACCGATTCTTGAGATATGTTCTTAAAAGAGAACGGTCCACAAAGATCAACAAAATTCCTAATATGGTCATGGGGATCCTCATGAGCCAACCCACCAAACAATCCTTTCAATTGTAAGAGCTGCAATATGGTTCTTGTAATGTGGAACACAATGTTGCCTTCAGCTGGAGGCAAACAAATGGCACCAAATGGGTAATTGCAACTATTAATAAATAGCTAGATATTAGTGATTGTCTAGGTTATAAGGGAGGTAATTTTCTCTCTAACAATTACTGCGAATAAAGTAATTTCTCTCGAACATCAACAAGCATGCAAATTAAGAGCAACCCACATCTTAATCCATTCACTCTTTCGAGCTAAATATGTAGGATTGGGTTTAGTATTTACTCTCTAGAGCTAAACCCATATCAACCCAATACCCACAAACCATCAATCAAAAACCTTAATTCTCAAACCTCTCTCTCGAAAGCAAAGATACAAACATAGAACTACATTTGCAACTACAATTGTTCATTTAAACCACAATTAATGATTGAACTAACTTTTAAATAGCATTTAAACTAACAATTAGCAATAACTAAAAATTAAATTAGTTCATAATCACACCCCAAGAATTGGGGTTTTAGCTATACATCATATAAAGGTAAAAACAGTTACCAAATTGATTATCCATCAACTAGGTAAGAGTGATTTCATCTTTACAATGGTCCAATTTTATGAATCTCAAAGACCCACTTACAAATTCTCAAAGATGAATTTCTACAATCCTTCAGAGCTAAGGAAAAACTAGAGAAAACTATCTCAGAAGTCTAAACATTATGTAATAGGTTCAAAGATAATTTTCTAGGTTCCAAAGAAGATTTTAAACTAAATGTTCAAAATCCTATTTATAGTCACCAAAAATGTGCTACGAAAGACGATTCGGCGAAGTAAGTCGGGTTCATTGAACCACTCAGAGAGCCACCCTTTGGTCTCTTCCATCACCCTTTCACCTTAGCATTCAACATCCCCAAGGTCTGTAACTTTGGGCAATGGATCTTGGCTTCTCAGAATCACACGACAATCCACTTATTGCTCCATTTGTTCATTGACTTGGTTCTTTCCTTTAGAGTTTGGCAAACTGGAACTTTAGATGGTCTGATAAGCCACTCGGCGGTAGACCGAGTGCTCTTGGCGATGCTCAAGCTCGCCCATCTTTACTTTTTCAGACTCTTTTGTTCCTTTTTGCATGTTAGTATCCTTGCTTTGTTCCACAATCCGTACTCCCGAAAATCAAGGATTTAACATTAGTTATTGGCAGAAAATAAGCATTTGAGGACACTAAATCTATACATAAAAAGACTTAAACGAGTACAAATCTAGGACTCATCAATAATAAAAATAACAAAAAAATGTTGTTTTCCTTAAACACTTCGTTTCCCCTCTCTCATTAGATGTGGTGCACTTTACACCCATGAAAAGGACTCTACTTAGTGTGGCTTTCTAGACATACTAGGACTCTTAAGCCAAGTGCTCGGATACCAAGTTTTTCAAGCCTGAAGCTACCCCAAGGACGCGGACACGGGACCTAGGATCATGAGTGACCCCACCAAGGTTACCCTGTTGGCATATCATAAGTATAGTTAAAGATAAACTAAAACAAGAAATATAGTGCATAAGCTAAATCATCATGTAAACTGAAATGATGGGGAATATCCATATGCTATCTAAATAAATGAAATGTCAGTGTTCAACAACAACTAAAAATTCAAACTCAAACACTAAAGATGAAACTAACTATGTAGACTGAAATCTAACTATAACTAATGACATGGTCAATGCAATATAATTTGACTGTAAGGGAGCTACTAATAACCGACATAAAACCACATGAGCTAAATGTGGAGTCCAATATGTACATCCCATCGAGAGGACACAATATAACCTGCCAGAGGTATAGAGGCATGACTGGCGTGATCACTAAAATTATGCCCACAGAGCGGACTTACAACCTACGCGGAACATAGTTCTGGTACTATTCGGGTACGCTGAAACCTAGTCCACTCGGTAGACTTCTCCCAATTGATTATGTAATTAACAATTTATGACTTAATTTCTATGATACTGGATAGCTCAAAACTGACATGCTAACTAAAAATGCAACATTAATATGTTGATAATGAAACATTCAAATTTGAGACATGTATATCTGAAATATCTGACCTAGCATGTGTAATTCATGAACTAAGAGAACTACATAACTAGTGTTCTGAGTTTATGCATGAATCGGGGCAAAAATGATAGTACTACATGGTAATTTGATTTGGATCATTTTAACAGCTAAAACCCAACAATTTCTAACATTAAAGAAACCCTAAGTCCAGATAATAGTAAGGGAATAAAGATTCTGATAGAAATCTAGGGACCCAATGGGTGAAAGGAACCCACTAGTGAAATCCCACATACCTGGGGATGAATTCCATAGAGAAATCTTTCAATTTCGAGGATTGAACAGATGAAAACTTGCTGCATTTTGGAGCAAGGGCTGGTCTAATTCTCCTCTGATTTTTGCTCTAATTATTGCATGACTAAGGTTAATAATTGATTAGGTTAGGTTCTAATTTGTTTAGTAGGCTAAAACTGATCGAAACCATGTATTTTAGGGGTTAAACGACGTAGTTTAGGTGTCCAACGCATAGTGGAAAAAACCAAAACAACCCTACTTAAAACCCTGATGAGATAGACCACGAGCCCCTCTGACGGACCGCCAAAGGAACCACGGGCCATCAAGCCGATCGTTGTCTTGGTCTAGTAGCTACTGGTTTCTAAGACTGCTTCCACGGACGCGACCACGATCCGCCGTCAAGACCTTGGCCCGTGAAGGGACCTATGGTATGACGTATGGGCCTGGTGGACTATGACTAGCTTCCACGAGTGCCAGGACGGTTCGTGAAGGGTCACGTGGTCCACCTCTGCCGTGAAGGATTTGAATTCATGGGTAGTTCAACGAATCATGGGCCCTATCATGGTCTATGAACCCTGTTTTGGTTTACTAGTTCAGGTGTTTTCTGCTGCAGTTTCTAAGTTTAAGTTTTGAGGTGTTACATCAATAATACCAGTTATATCTCCAAATATGAAAAAGAAGCTCAAACTAGTCACTATACTACAATACAAAGGAATACTCATGACTCAAAAGGAAAGAATGACGAATGGAGCTACTCCAAGAGTTTTAAAGAAACTAAATAAACCATAGCAAATCAATAAATCTCTTGCCACGCGAGGCAATGCAGGGCTCAACAGATTCTACCAAATCACACTCTCTAGCTAATGAAATCCTTTTCAATACCATATGAGTTCTCTGTAAAAACAATTAGCGAGGAGTGAGATGCTAGCTCAGTGAGTAATAATACTTAACCACAACCATTTTACTGAGGGACAAGTCTTAAAACATGCTAGTATAATAATCAAAATATTGAAATAATGCCCTTTGATAAATCATAATAATATTCAATCTTATGTGCTTCATATAAGCAAAATCAATGTAAATACTTAATAGTAAACTTAGAAAAACATTTCAATATCAAATCTTATAGCTGGGAAGTTTCCAAGGATGAATCATCGAATTAGTGTGGCCTTCTCTTTAAGAAGTAACCAATAGCAGGAACTGCTCATAAAGGAGTTAAATATTCATATCAATAGATCCCTACTCGAGGGATATCAGTAACAGTATACTAGTTCTAACTTCTCACTAGAAAGGGTTTTATCGTATTTTGTAATTTCAATGTGCACCAGGTCTAACTAATCGGTTGTTAGCTACGGGATTCATCAAGGTCTACTCCCCTTTATACTTTTCATTGTAATCAGTAGAAACATTTCAAAACGGTATAAGACATTCAAGTTCTTATCAAATCATAGTATATAAGACTTTTAATCAAAATATATGTCAAAATACGATTTCTCAAGTAAATATCTCTTTCGATAACACTAATCATATCTCAAGTATCAATAAATATATCTTATAAAACGAGTTCATCTCGAATAACTCTTTCAGTATCATATAAAGTAAAGGACTCATCCCATATGCAAGTTCAAAGTATTTAGGTAAATCATTCTCTTTATAAACCATGTATAAATCATGAGAGTTATAAAACAAAAATTGTGGTAAGAATACTACTCACAGTACTTGTGTTGAAATACCAAACTTGTCACCTCAAGCAATCTGTAAGCCTTCCTCGTTCAATATATAACCATATCATAATTACCTTGTATTACTTCCTTCGTTTAGGCTAATTCATACTAAATTCATAATACCCAATCCTCGAGGTTTAATGATAAATTCTCAATCTATTAATAGCTTATTACATCGGTGCTTCAGATCCCACTAAATATTCTTATTGTTGATTACTTCACCCTATAATAAACAGAACTAACTGCACTGTCCAACAATTCTTCATCGATTTATGTCGAACTACAAAAATTTAGTCCAAACATTTAATATACTCACTTAAATCAAAAGAGTTAACAGATTGTTTTATTCCTTCTATTAAACACATGTTTTTCAAACTCTTAATTCTTAAATTTATAGCCATGAAATAAACAAATCCAATATTTAACTAAGTTCAGAAACTTACCTTCTTCTTCCGCTTCTCTCTTTAGTTTAAGACTTAATTAATCCAATATTTTCTCCTTTGTTCATTCAGTAGAGAGTAGAGCAATAGCCACTTTTTTGTGTTGTTTTGAACATAAAAAGGGTTGGGGGGAGGGGGAGGGAGCTGAAAAGGGTTCAGTAGCCAAGTGAAACCTCTTTCACATGTGATGGGCTAAAGCCCATCTCTCCCTCTTTTTCTTATTCTTTGTTTTATAATAAAAGAGTAAATGACTAATCTACCCTTAGTTATTCATGGGATATTACAAGGATAGACCTTTTTCAAGAGTTTATAGTTAAAATTATCTTGTATTTAAGGGATATGTTTGTTTTAATCTTTTAAATATAATCATATGCATATTTACTCCCCAATATTTGATAAACTAATAGAATGGACCTAAAATCAATAATGACATAAAAAACACGACAAAATCAACCAACTCGATCGATTTGATCCAAAATAGGGAATTAAAGATGCTCGGGCTAGTTTTTGAAGGTGAAGTAGATTAATGAGACAATTTAGGATTAAAACTCTACTTTTTAAGATCGCATTCAAAGTTTAGTCACCATAAAATATATAATTAAAAAGTATTCATTCCTATTGTAAAAATCAAAAGGAATGTATTGCTTACACTTAAATCTATTGAGGTTAATTATTTTACAAGTAGAGAAATTGCATTCCCTGATATATAAAATTATTAAAGAAAACTAAACAAATGAGAAATGACTTTTATTGGACGAATTCAGTTATTAAAATAGAGAGAGTGTATTACGTGTATTTTATTGTGTAGGATATGATTTCGAGCAAAAGAGTAGTTTTGGTGCTAAAACAAGTACTTTGAAGTCTGATTAGAAGCCTAAGAAATGTAATCTAGATTGATTTGAGAGGTCGAGGACCAAGTTGTATTGAAAAATTGAAGAAAAAATTGATTCTCAGAAAAATAATGTGGAGCCCATAGTGACATGAAAAAATGAGATAGCATGATTTCTTGTAAAATCAGTCTACCGCTATGCGAAATATGTAGCAACAGGTTTATTTTGGATCGACTTCTTATTTCACCTTATTAAGCGTAGCTTGGTCTGAAGTTATTCCTGAATAGTATAAACAGCAAAATATGATTTTGAGGGGACTTTGGACGCAAAGAAGATTGAGAGGGCGTCTAAAAGATGAGGACGCTAGAGATTCATTACATTACATAATCAAGAATCAATTCAATGCACGAGTTTGTATCGATAGTTGGTTGCAGTGATTTTCAATTTTCATTTTTTCTTGACATGTGTATGCATTCGATTATGAATTATTTTTTCTTAGGGTATTTTACATATTAGAGTTTTTATATTGATTTCTGGAGAAACTTTTAAAAATAAAAGTTAACAAATCTCTTGACATGGAGAAAGATTAATTATATTCTTTCTTTTATAAAAGTAAGTTAACCAAATTTATCAATTTGGAGTGAATTTAAAGAAGAAAAAAATTCTCAAAGATGAGCGACTTAAAAAAAACCCATTGGTTTACGGTCATCTTTCGTTAGTTAGTATTAAAGACAAATCACCCAGCTTTGAGTAATGTGTTCTTTTTTAAAAAAATTAGAAAAGAAGTGACCCTTTATGCATTTTAGGTAAAACAAAAAAAAAGACCCTTTTGGCTTTGAACTTCTAAAATATTCCTCCATTCAACATTTAGCAAACATTAAATCTAATTGAATGGAAGTTATTCATTTGTGCATAAATATACATAGTGAAGTACAGAAGTTTGCAGGCATTGCAAACATAATTAAATAGTAAAGAAGAACTAATTCTTGTTAAAAATAATAAATACCATATTAATACACATTCGCCATTCAAATTAATAGTGTCACATCAAGCAAGGTTCAGTCCAAGTCCTTTTCTCCCCTCTAACACGATATTTTGCACAATTTTTTCGAACGAAAACTCCTATTTTCATATTTCTCATTCCTTACCTTAACTTTGAATCTATTTCTTGGAATAAAATAAGTTTCTTGAAATTTTTTATCTCGAGTTTGTATTCCCACAAAAGGAATGATGAAGTTGAAAACCTAATCTTTCAAATCTTTGTTGTGTAGTCGATAAATATATGTCCTTCGCTAATTCTCTCCATCCTTGTGACTATTGTTGTTTTATTTCCTGAATTTCATGACTCATTCAAAGTTTTTGTGTTTTCATCACAATGTTTGTCACTGTGAAACAAGATTTGGTCACTAATTCACCAAAGAAGTTAAAGAAAGAAAAAGTTTGTCAGAAAGAGAAAATTAAGAGTGTGACATGATATACTAGAAACTAAAGTTATTACTTGGCGCAGTTTTGTGTCCTATATCTCTTGTTCTCATTCAAATTCTCTATTTTCATCATAATCTTTGTTAGAGTGAAATGGGATTTGACCATTCATTCATGAAATAAAAGATTGTCAACAAGAGAAAATTAGCGGTTGATGCGACATACTAGTAATAAAAGTAGCAAAGAAAATTGCAGTTTTTTTTTCTAAATCTCTCGTTCTCATTAAAATTATGCATTTGAAGTCTCTATTAAAGATAATAATTTACATCCTATAGCTTGAACTTGGAAAAAAAATATTCTACAACTTAGTAATAACTTTTATTTCATGTAAGGAGGAATGCTTATAAGGCTGCACACAATATAAGCACATTAAAAATAGCGATAATTTTATATTCATCATGGAACTAATGAAGCACATTAAGAATAACATAATTTTATATTCACATGTAACACATCAAGCACATTAAAATAATGATAAATTCATATTCATCATATATCTCATCAAGTGCATTGAAAATAACAATAATTTTGTATTCATCATGTAACTCATGAAGCACATTAAAAATAACATAATTTTAAATTCACATGTAACACAGCAAGCACATTGAGAATAATGATAAAATTCATATTCATCATATAACTCATCAAGTACATTGAAAATAACAACAATTTTTTTTCATCATGTAACTCATCAAGCACATTGAAAATAACAATAATAGTATATTCATCATGTAACTCATCAAGTACATTGAAAATAACGATAATTTTATATTTATCATGTGACTTAACTCATCAAGCACATTGACAATAATGAAAATTTTATATTCATCACGTAACTCATCAAACTCACTAAAATGATGACAATTTTATATTCATATATCACGACCCAAACCGCCGTGATTGGCACCCACGCTAATCCTCCGGTGGGAGAACCACTACTACAACCCGACTAAACAACTTAAAGAAACTAAACCATTTAAAGATACATAAGCAGATTTAAATGAAGAATTAAATGAGGAGTTCCCATAAAGTTCGAAAGACTAACAAACAACTATCGCAGAAATTCAACCCCTAGAACTGAAAGTCATTGTACCAAAACTCTGGTAATCAAAAAGTCTAAGAAAAGGGGTGCAACCCCAAAAACTAAACATAAGCAGGTTTAAACATATAGTCTGAGTTCAAAAAGAATGGACTAAACTAACGATGGATCAATGGCAGCATTGAAAAACTGGCTCACCCTTGAATCTGGTCTCGGTCATTCATCTACTAGCTGAGGTCAGTCAATAGCCATCTGAAGAAGCCCTGTACTAAACAAAGAAAGATCATGTGCAGTATCAGTACACGAAACCACGATGTACTGGTAGAATCACGCGGCTACTCTAGTCAGCAAAATATAAGTAAGTAATTATAACACAGTAAACACGCAAGTACAAAATGCATAATTCAATTATCATTTTAGAAGGAACATACAATTTCCCAACATCAACAACAGGTAAATATATATGTATTAATCACATTTGGTTCTCTCATGGAGCCCACACCCAAACCGTTAGTGTGTTGGAACATGACACCCGATCCAATATATATATGTGTCAGAACCTGATAGCAGGACAATATATATGAGTCAGAATAGGACACCCTGTCCAGTCAGCACAACCATAGTCACAATCACACCCATAATGAACAGTGCAAATAGTCACATAGACAAGTAACAAGTCTATGGTATGTAATTTGTTCATACTTAATCATTTCCTTATGTTTGATTCATGTTTCCCTATTCACATACATGCATACATAAATGAAGCAATTAATAAGCATATATAAGACAACAGAAAGTCAAACCATCACCTACCTCGAAACCAAGCCCAAATACTCCTAAGACACTTTAGTCTTCCCTTTCCAGAGTCTTGCGGCTTGTTCTTGGTCTAAAACAAATAATTAATGCAAGGATCAATAAATATGGCCTAATTTACCCAGATTATATCAAAATATCAACCCAAGGCCAAACCCATGATCCTAATGTTCAACTAGGGCTTTCCCCATCATTAACTTCAGGCAAAACCCTCCCCCAACATTAATATACAAGGATTCTAAGTTCTAAGAATCGAAATATGGATTAGGGAAGTAATTAACTTACCTTTAGCGCAAGAATTCGTGGGAATCTAATAAGAAAATGCCCAAGGTTGCCCCTTATCTCTCAAGAACGATGTTTTCCAGAAAAAAATGATTTTGGGGTTTTCCCCAATTTAAGTCGCGATTGTCCCGCCACGGCGGGACCCATCCCACCACAGTGGCCTTGCCCTAGCTGGATTAATTCCGTCCCAGCAGCCTACACGAAAATAAATTCCCCATACATTATCGTATTGCCCTAGACCTCTCCTAACTTAGAATTTGTTCAAGTCTGGCCTAGGTTAGAAATTCTCAAGACTCATAAGTTTTTTTAGCCCAAATTCCTTCCCCATTGGATATTCCATAACGATTGAAATAGGTCGTTACAACATATACCAATTTACCCATCACTCGTCCCCTAGTAATAAACTAGGTGAGCTGGCTAAGGCAAGAGTAGAGTATTACCTTATTCGTCAAATAACTGGGAATACCTATCTCGCATGTCCTTCTCAGTTTCCCAAGTAGCTTTCTCAATCGAACGATTCTTCCATTGAACCTTAACGAACTTTATCTCCTTGGTCCTCAATTTCCAGACATCGCAATAAAGAATTGCAACTGATTCTTCCTCATACTGAAGGTCTCTATCTAAGAAAACTGAGTCCCACCTTATCATGTAATCTCTGTCCCAATAATACTTCTTCAACATAGACACATGAAACATAGTATGGACTCCAGATAGGCTAGGAAGTAAAGCCAACCTATAAACCACTGGCCCTACACAGTCAAGAATTTGAAATGGCCCTATGTATCGAGGACTAAGTTTGCCCTTATTGTCTAATCTGATCACCCCTTTTATGGATTACACTTTTAGAGGAACTTGCTCACTAGACTTAAATATCACGTCCCTTACCGTACAGTTTGCATACCTTTTCTGTCGACTCTCGGCTGCTAGAAGCTTAGCTTGGATGTTTATCACCTAATCTTGAGCATCTTTCACCAAATCAACGACCAAAAGTTTCACATCTCCAACCTCAAACCACCCTATAGGTGATCTACATCCCCTCTTATAAAGTGCCTCGAATGTTGCCATGTCAATGCTGGAGTGGTAACTATTATTATAGAAAAACTCACACAAAGGTAGGAACTTATCCCAATTATAACACCCCGAATCCAAAACAGACCAAATATGCAGATTTTGAGAAGTTGAAGGTGCAACCCACGGTTACCATCCACGGACCGTAGGTCAGACCACGGCCCGTGCTGGTGATCCATGGTTCACCACTGCAACCCCTCCCAGACCCAGCTCAGAAATTTGGCTAAGTCCCGACTCACGGACAAACCCACGGTCCGTAGATCAGACCACGGTCCGTGGTCTGTGTCTGTGGATTGAAACCTCCTTTACCCAGCCTCTAACATGAACTACGGTCGACTAGCATGGACCGTAATTTGGTCCACGGTCCGTAGGGCTGACCGTAGATGAGGATCATCAGCCAGTTAGCTGAAAATTGTTGATGGATCAACTTCATATGGCCATAACTTTTAGTACAAAAGGAATTAGGTTCCCTATGACTACAATATGATAGATAATGAAATTATCTTTCCAACGCTACCGAGTTTGCTAAATTCCAACCTCCGAGTAAAAAGTCATGCTCGTTTTAGTGAAGCCTTGTCAGGCAGACTCGATTGACGGACCCAATCTATGGACCGTCGATTGAATGACGTCCCGTCAGTCCAATCCGTCGACAACTCCAACAACAGTTAAGTCAGGGGTCATTTGGTCTTTTCCTATTTCATTTAACCCCTAAGATATGTCATTTAGACCCTAAATCATGAGATTTTAGTCAGTTTAAGCCTAGAAACACAACTAGAACTTACCTTAGTCAAAATATTTAATCAAAACTTAGAAAATTAGAAGCAAGAAAGGAGAAAAAGGTCAAGAACCTTAGTTCAAGAACACAGCAAGGTTCCATCAGTTCCGGCCCCGAAATCAAAAGATTTCTTCATGGAATTCGTCACCAGGTATGTGGGATTTCACTAGTGGGTTCCTTTCGCCCATTAGGTCCCTATAATTTAGTCATATTCTTGATTCCATGATTATGAAGAAACCGAAGGTTTTTAGAATTATAGCAGATCATCATGAATTAGTTATTTAAATGTTCCAAATCAGATTATCATGTTATTGCTCAATTTCTTACATAAATTTCAAAACCCTAGCTATGTATTTCTTTAGTTCTTGAATTAGACATGCTAGGTCAGATATTTCAGTTATTCAGATATACATGCTCCAGTTTTATGCCACATTATCAGTATATTTCAGCATAAACCCTTTTTTGAGTTATAAATCATGAGAAGCTTTTCTTTAAGACAACACTTGAGTTTTAAACTGAGTTTTTGAGAAAGTTAAGATGAGTTTTGAGAAAGAGCTTCTAAAACATGATTAGTATGACAATTGAGTAGGTCATCAATGTATGAATAGTATGGTATCTAGATATACCATCAATGTTTATGAGGTATGACTTCCCAAGTCATCAATGATCATAGTATAATATGATGTTGAATTGTTTTCCAAAAAGGAATTTTCACGTATGAGTATCTACATGTTACTATTTTGAGCTATTCAGTATTTAAGTCATAATATATTCAGTTTTACATTCCTCAGTTTATGAATGCATCACTATCAGATTAATTGTTGCATTCCCAGTTTGCATGTTCAGTTTTGAGCTATCCAGTATTTACAGAAATTCAGTCATAACCAGTTAACCACTTAATTTATTGGGAGTAGCATCATACCGAGTTGGACTATGGTTCAGCGTATCCATATAGTCCTAGAACTATGAGCCACGTAGGTGTAAGTCCCCTTTGTGAGCAACATCAGTTTAGTGATCACTCCAGCATGCCTCTATAACTCTGGCAGGGTATATTGGGTCCTCTCAATGGGGCGTATGCATCGGACTCCATATTTAAATCATGTGGTTTTATGTTGGTTATTAGTAGCTCCCACAGTTCAATCAGACTCTATTGCATTGACCATTTATCAGTATATTCAGTATTCAGTCTCGGCATGTTATAAATTGGTCATTGCATTCAGTTAGTTGAGCATTCAGTATCTATATCATGTTCAGATTATTTCATTGCTGTATTGCTTTGTTCAGTTATATGTTATTTCAGCTTTATTCTATCCTGCATGCTTAGTACCTTTCCAGTACTGATGCATATGTACGCTACATCTTCTCGTGATGTAGGTTCAGGTTCTCAGCATCTAGATCATGCTTAGATCAATTCTCGATCTTTAGTTCAGCAGTATCAGTGGTGAATCCTCATTCTTCGAGGACTAGTGACATGTTTACCTTTATCGCTTTTAGTCTTTAGTTTCAGTTTTGCTAGACCTAGTTAGGGCATGTCCCAACATTTCTAGTCAGTTTAGAGGCTTATTTCAGACATAGATAGATTCAGCTTAGTATTGAGTTAATAACCTCTTTGTATTAAATTCATTAGTTCTCATATATCTCAGTTATAGTATATGGGTATTCCCTATCTCTTTAGTTTATTTATGATTTAGCTTCCGTATCAGTTTATCATCTTTAGTGTACTCATGATCATGCAAGCAGGGTTAGCTTGGGATCACTTGTGATCCTAGGTCCCGTGTCTGCGTCTCAGGGGTAGCTCGTGGCGCGACACGAATGCCCTCTAAAGTCAATCACACATTCCCTCAACATGTCCTCTAACACTTGGATAGTTGGATAGTTCTCTTTGACCCGTCTGTATGTGGATCGAAAGTTGTGCTAAAAGTGAGTTGAGTGCCAAACTCCTTATGAAATTTCCCCCAAAATTTGGATGTGAACTATGTACCACTGTCCTAGATGATGGAAAGGGGAACCTCATACAACCTCACTATCTCCTTTACATAAACCTTATCTAACTGCCACCATATTAGCCTAACAGGAATGATACTGGATGGTAACATCATAGTCCTTGAGTAACTCCATCCACTTCTGATGTCTAAAAACAGGTCCTTCTGGGTGAATACATGTTGTAGACTACGATGATCAGTAAACTCCTCACACTTGACACTATAAAGGTAATGCCTCTAGATCTTGAGAGAAAACACAACCGCTGCGAACTCCAAGCCTTGTGTCGGGTAGTTTCTCTCATGCACCTTCAGCTGTCGCAATGCATAGCTATGACATTTCATTCCTTCATTAACACAGCACCAAAGCCCGAATATGAAGAATCACAAAGAACAATGAAATTTTTACCTTCCACCAGCAGTGTCAGAATAGGTGATGTGGTCAGAAGAGACTTGAGCTTTTGGAAGTTCTCTCCACATTTGTCAATCCATTCGAAAGGCACCATATTTTTAGTCAGCCTTGTCAAATGTGTTGCGATAGAATTAAAAATTTTCACAAACCATCGATAGTAGCTGGTGAGCCCTTCGAAACTCCTAACTTCAGGTCATAGAGCTTGGCCGGACCCAATTCTTAACTACTTCAATCTTTTGGGGATCTAGCATTACCCCTTCATTTGAAACCACATGCCCCAAAAAGGCAACTGAAGTCAACCAGAACTGTCACGACCCAAGCCTAGGGCCTTAACGTGACCGGCGAATGAGGAACCCGAAGGAACCCCAAACAAGCCTCATAGCATATCATTACACAACCTTGGTTGCGGAAGCAATTAAAATGACCATAAGCGATAAGCATAATCAAGGGGAAAACGAGACTAAGGGAACAAGAGAAGAAAAAAAAGGAGAATAATACATAAATACCATAGATGAGTCAAGCTCAAGCAAAATACACAACTTGCCCAACACCACCTCTAAACATGGGTACTTAGCGGGGGCTAAGACAAACTACCGGGCTCACCCTCATTGTCAATACATAGTCAAAAAGGAAAAGTCTTATACATAGCAAGAGATCATAAGCAACGTCCCCGGAATGGAGGACTCACCAATGAGCGCGATAGAAAATCGTATTAGCCACGCGGAGGAGGATGGTCAAGCGGTGCTCTGATCCCTACATGGTGACATCATGTAGGCATAGAGTATGCATTAGTACGTTTGAATGTACTAAGTATATGGGATGCAATGCAATGCAACAATAGATGGACATTATAGGCAAAATGCATAATCATACCCGATAGATAGCATATTAATGAGATGATATGTATAGTGATGCTTACATAAAAATCATATTTAGTAGGGCGTAGTACATGTGTAGCGAGTGACCATCAATATAGTATTTCCAAGACCTACCACCCCCTTGGAGAGGCGAAAAAGGTACAAACCCCTCAATGTGGTTACCCGAGCCTACCACCCCCCAAAGCTAGTGACCAAGGTACAAACCCCTCGATATGGTTATACAGGTCTACTACCCCCCGTACTAGGCAACCAATGCATAAGGATGCAACAATGCATGTACACCTCATTTCAAAAACCTCAACATAGTTGTAAAACCACAATGAATTTGTCAACTTAAACATGAATGTATGCAATGACATGGGGGCTGAACTTAAGACCTGAGATTTTATAAAGGGCTTAGATCAACACCTTAGGCTTGAGTGGAGTGGAAAAGATAAGGATATCGCCTTTGCATGTACGCTTCAGCCTCCCAAGTAGCAGTTTCAACTTGTTGATTTCTCCAAAGGACTTTAACGGAAGCCACATCTTTGTTTCTCAACCTCTTCACTTGTCTATCTAAAATCTGGACCGGAACATCTTCATAGGTCAAATTATCTTCAACAACACCCACAACATCAAGAGGCACAATGGCATTCGGATCACCCACAGACTTCCTCAACATAGACACATGAAATACCGGATGAACCAAATCCATTTCGCTAGGCAATTCCAACTCATAAGCTATCTTGCCAATTCTCCTCATCACCTTATAAGTACCCACGTATCTTGGGCTCAACTTTCCCTTCTTACCAAAATGAACCACACCCTTCATGGGTGACACCTTCAAATAGACCCAATCACCAACTCAGAATTCAAGAGCCCTTCTCCTCACATCGGCATAGGACTTTTGGCGACTTTGGGCCATCTTCAACCTTTCTCTAATCATCCTAACCTTCTCAAGAGCCTCCATAACTAGATCTGGTCCTAACAAGGCCACCTCACCAATCTCAAACTACCCAACCGGTGATCTACAACGCCTCCCATAGAGAGCCTCAAAAGGAGCCATACCGATGCTAGAATGATAGCTAATCAATGGAAGATGATCATCCCAACTACCCTTAAGCTCCAATACATAAGCCCTAAGCATATATAATCCTTTCGGCTTGTCCATCCGTTTGCAGGTGAAAGGCCATAGTAAGCTTAACTCTCATACCTAGACCCCTTTGAAAGGACTTCCAAAAGTGTGAAGTAAATTGAGTACCATGGTCCGATATGATGGATAGAGGAATCTCATGCAACCATACCAAGTCATGAATATATAACCTTGCATAATCTTCCGCCCCATATGTTGTCTTTACTGGTAGAAAATGAGCCGACTTTGTCATCCTATCAACCACCACCCAAATAGAATCAAAACATTTTCTAGTCTTGGGTAAACCAACTACAAAATCCATATTAATTTCTTCCCACTTCCAAGTAAGAATCTCTATGTCTTGGGTTAGGCCACCCGGTCTTTGATGTTCGGCCTTGACTTGTTGACAACTATGACAACCGAAGACGAATTTGGCAATGTCCCTCTTCATGCCTCCCCACCAATACACATCCCTCAAATCTCTATACATTTTGGTGGAACCGGGGTGGATGGAGTAGGAAGAATTATGAGCCTCCTCAAGAATTTTCTCCCTCAAACCATCAACACAAGGCACACACAACCTGCCTTGGTACCTAAGGGCACCATCTCCCCCTTGGGAGAAAACTTCCACCTTGCCCTCTTTCACCAAGGCCTTCAATTCTATCAAGGAAGAGTCAAGATCTTGTTTTGCTATCACCTCATCAACCAAGGAAGACTTAGCACCATCAACAACGACCACACCACCATTACCAACCTTTTCCAACCTAACCCCCAACCTAGCCAACCGATGCACCTCCCTAGCCATTTCCCTATCACCAATATCAACATGAGCTAAGCTACCCATAGACACCCTACTCAAAGCATCCGCCACCACATTAGCTTTACCGGGGTGATAATGCATACTTATATCATAACTTTAAGAAATTCTAGCCACCTTCTTTGTCTCAAGTTGAGATATTTTTGGGTGAAGACTTATTGGAGGCTCTTAGGATCGGTGAACACATCAACATATACCCCATACAAGTAATGACGCCAAATCTTTAAAGCAGACACCACTGCGGCTAATTCAAGATCATGCGTAGGATAGTTTTTTTCATGCACTTTGAGTTGTCTAGAAACATAGGCTATCACCTTACCATTTTGCATTAGAACACAACCCAAGCCAACTCTAGAAGCATCACAATACACAACAATTCCCTCAAGCCCATCCGGTAGTGACAATATAGGAGCGAACACAAGTTTATCTTTCAAGGTTTGAAATCTCCTTTCGCACTCGTCGATCCACTCAAACTTAGCCTTCTTTTGTGTCAACTTAGTGATGGGAGAAGCAATAGAAGAAAACCCATTCACAAATCTCCGGTAGTAACCCACTAAGCCCAAGAAGCTCCTAATATCCGACGGGGTCAATGGCCTGCCAATTTTTAATCACATCGGTCTTCTTAGGGTTCACCTTAATGCCATCCCCCGATACCACATGACCTAGGAAGGCAACCTCCCTCAACCAAAATTCACACTGTTCATACTTGGCATACAACTTCTCTTCTCTCAATCTTTGGAACACAACCCTCAAGTGACCCATATGTTCTTCCTCGCTATGCAAATAGATTAAAATATCATCAATGAAGACTACAACAAAAGAATCAAGGTAGGGTTTAAAGACCCTATTCATTAGGTCCATGAAGATAGCCGGTGCATTGGTCAACCCAAAGGACATGACCACAAATTCATAATGTTCATACCTAGTCCGGAAGGCTGTCTTGGGAATGTCACACTCCCTCACCTTCACTTGATGATACCCGGTCCGAAGATCAATCTTAGAGAAGTGGCTAGCCCCTTGCAATTGGTTGAACAAGTCATCAATCCTAGGAAAAGGATATTTATTCTTGACGGTGACCCTATTGAGTTACCGGTAATCAATACACATCCTAAGAGACCCATTTTTCTTCTTCACAAACAACACTGGTGCACCCCATGGTGATTGGCTAGGCCTAATAAAACCCTTCTCCAACAAGTCCCTCAATTGTTCCTTCAACTCCTTTAACTCCATCGGGGCCATACGGTAAGGGGGGATAGAAATGGGTTGAGTATCGAGGAGGAGGTTTATGCCTAAATCTATTTCCCTTTCGGGAGGAACACCGGGAAGGTCATTAGGAAAGACATCAAGGAATTCATTTACGGCCAGAACTGACTCTATAAGAAGAGTTTTGGACTCCACATCCCTAACCCTCACAAGGTGATAGAGACACCCCTTAGAGATCAACTTACGGGCTTTAATGCAAGAGATGAACCTACCCTTGACTACCACATTTTGGCTCTCCCACTCAAGAATGGGTTCACTTGGGAATTGGAACTTGACCCTACGGGTTCTACAATCAATGGAAGCATAGTATGAATGCAACCAATCCATCCTAAGAACAACATCAAAATCGACCATGTTCAACTCAACAAGATCACAAGGCAATATTTTATTCAAGATGCAAATAGGACAATTTCTATAGACCTTCCTAGCAATAATATATGCACCAATATGAGTAGACACCTTATATGACTCATGCAACAAGTCGGGCTCAACATGAAACTTTTTGGCAACAAAGGGGGTGACAAGAGAAAGAGAGGCACCCGAATCAATTAATGCATATACATCAAAGTCGAAGATTTTCAGCATATCGGTAACAAAGTCAGGGACTTCATCGACCCCTTGCCTCCCATGCAAAGCATAAAATCGATTGTGCCTTAGGGCACCATCTTGTCGGCCCCGTCTCCCCAAATGAACCGCATTGGCACCTTGTGGACGAACCTCCTTACCCTTGTTGCAATTTCGAGGACAATCTATTGCCTTGTGCCCCATTTCCCCACAACTATAGCAAGCACCGGTATTTCTCAAGCACGGGCCACCATGGCCCTTACCACACTTCAGACATACATCAATAGGACCCATACCACCAATACCTTGGGCCCTTGGAACGTCATTGGCAAACCCCCTATGGGGCGCATGAGAAGACCCTTGGCCTTGATGAAATCGGCCTCCCCTTCGACTTTGGAACTTGCCCTCAAAACGGGCCCTCTTGCCTCATGTCCCCTCCTCTTCCTCAACTTCTCCTCCTCCATTATTTGCTCGGCATAGACCATCAAGCGGGACAAGTCCATGTCACTAATCAACATTACGGACCGGCATTCTTCACTCACTAGGTCGGACACACCCATCACAAATTTTTTCATTGTAGACCGTGAGTCGGCAACCAAGTGTGGAGCATATCTTGAAAGTTGGTTAAACTTGAGGGCATACTCCCTCACACTCATAAACCCTTGTTTTAAATTCATGAACTCCACCAATTTGGCTTCCCTAAGCTCAAGAGGAAAGAATCGATTAAGGAAAGCCGTTTTGAACTCTTTTCAACGCACCACATAGTTTGCCCTCTTCTCTTCCTTCCATTGGTTGTACTATATTTGGGCCATCCCTTTTAGTTGGTAGGCCGCCAACTCCGCCTTATCGTCTGACCTTACACCCATGATAGCTAATATCTTGTAGACTTCATCAATAAACTCTTGAGGGTCTTCATCTAACTTAGACCCATAGAATTTTGGGGGATTCATCCGCACGAAGTCTCTCACCCGAGATGTCGGGGTAGAAGCCTGAGCGGCTTGGGCCCCATGGTTGGCTTGATTAGCCATAGCTTGTGCAAATAAAGTAAGGGCATCCCGAAGATCCCCATTGGTCGGTTGTTCCTCGGGTGCGCGGGCTCATCTTCCTCTTGTATTAGGCATGATCTAGCATAGCAAAGAACAACCGTTAGGGAAAAACTTAATTCAACTCTACAGCACGACTTAGAACATGGAGAAGGGAAACATTTCCTAAAACGTCTCATAGCCTTCTACTCATAGTTGTGGTGCACAACACAACCATGAATCGAACTCTAATCAACGCGGTGTGTTGGACTCCGAGAATCTATCAACCTAGGGCTCTGATACCAAGTTTGTCACGACCCAAGCCTAGGGCCTAGACGTGACCGGCGAATGGGGAACCCGAAGGAACCCGAAACAAACAACATAGCATATCATTACACAACCTTGGTCGCGAAAGCAATTAAAATGACCATAAGTGATAAGCATAATCAAGGGGAAATTGGGACTAAGGGAACAAGAGAAGAAAAAAAAAGGAGAATAATACATAAATACCATAGATGAGTCAAGCTCAAGCAAAATACACAACTTGTCCAACACCACCTCTAAACATGGGTACTTAGCGGGAGACAAGACAAACTACCGGGCTCACCCTCATAGTCAATACATAGTCAAAAAGGAAAAGTCTTATACATAGCAAGAGATCATAAGTAACGTCCCTGGAATGGAGGACTTACCAATGAGCTCGATAGAAAATCGTATTGGCCACGCAGAGGAGGATGGTCAAGCGGTGCTCCGGTCCCTACATGGTGACATCATCTAGGCATAGAATATGCATTAGTACGTTTGAATGTACTAAGTATATGGGATGCAATGCAATGTAACAATAGATAGACATCATAGGCAAAATGCATAATCATACCCGATTGATAGCATATTAATGAGATGATATGTCTAATGATGCTTACATAAAAATCATATTTAGTAGGGCGTAGTACATGTGTAGCGAGTGACCATCAATATAGTATTTCCAAGGCCTACCACCCCCTTGGAGAGGCGAAAGAGGTACAAACCCCTCAATGTGGTTACCCGGGCCTACCACCCCCCGAGCTAGGGACCAAGGTACCAACCCCTCGATATGGTTAAAAGGGCCTACTATCCCCCGTACTAGGCAACCAAGGTACCAACCCCTCAATACGGTTATACGGGCCTACTACCCCCGTACTAGGCTTGGTCGACTCAAAACACTATATAGAGAAATCATATACATGTATCCATTTCATCATCATTTCAATAATTATATAACCATCCGACTCATAGGACGTACATTGGACCTTCCATTTCCTAAGAATTCTAAAAATGGGCATTTTATCAAACACATGGTGGGCTACTGTTCATGTAAATAAAATCATGTATTTCAAGAGTACTAAGTCCAACCAATTCCAAAATTCATATAAATCAGCCCACCAACAACATACATATTTATATCAACCTTCATAATTTGATCATGGAAGCGTGAAAACCATAAACATCACATAATAATTTCATTTCATGATAATATGTAAAATAGACCATAATATGGTGTGTAGTAGTAATTTCATACTTCAAGAGTTCATAAATAACCATAAGGACCCATAAACTTGAAGTAGTAATAGAGGATAAATGGTTGGACTTGTGGAAAGAAAGGTTTTCACAATCAAACCCACATACCTCAACTTTTGAGAATCCTTGATGAAGATTGGAATAGAGAATTGAAGCTTCAGATTGAGTCTTGAATCCGGAATTAGAGCTTGAGATCTTTGAATTTGGTTGAGGATATTGATGGAATTTTGGAGAGGGCTTAGAGAGTGTTTTTGAGTGTTTTGAAGTTAAAAAATGACCAAGTATGGGACATATCCCCTTTTTATAAAAAAAACGTCCCCAACACTTAGCCTCAAAATAGCTCACTGGAAATTGCAAATCTACACAGACAGGTTGTACGAAAATGGTCATAACTTCTTCATCCTAACTTGGAATGAGGTGAAACCAAGTGCGTTGGAAAGCTAACTCAAAGAGGTTTAATTTTGATAGTTGTGGTCCTTCCAGTTCCTTGTGTGCTAAGAGATATGCCCCTTTAAAGTTGACCCTCCAAATCGCATTTTTGAGCTTTTTAAATTTTGATACGGTTGCTCTAAAATTTGGGTTAGACCCATTCCCCATTCAATTTGACCCCATGAATAAGAATATAAAGTCGAATTTCCGAAATCATACACAGATTTTGAGATATATGGAAATTACAATTATAGGTGTTTGCGAAGCACATTTTCGGGCATTTTTGGGGTCATTTAAAGAACCCACACTTGGAAAATTTTGCATACAATTTATGTTTTCCAAGGACACCCAATACAATACGAAGATGGTTGGCATGCTCTTCTTACTCTTTGAATAAACCAAGATGTCATCAATAAAGACGATAACAAAAGAATCCAGGAATGGTTTGAACAGACCATTCATTAGAATCATGAAAAGTGCAGGCGCATTGGTCAACCCAAACGACATCACTAGCAACTCATAGTGCCTATAGCGGGTCCTGAATGCCATTTTGGGTACATCCTCAGGCCTAATCTTTAACTGATGGTAACCAGACCTTAGGTCAATCTTAGAGAAAACTAATGCACCATGCAACTGGTCAAACAGATCATTTATCCGAGGCAACAGATAATTATTTCGAATGGTGACCCTATTCAAATGTCGATAGTCTATGCACATCCTTATACTACCATCCTTCTTCTTAATAAACAAGACAGGAGCACCCCACGGGGAAGAACTAAGACGGATGAAACCTTTATCAAAAAGCTCCTGGATTTGAGCTTTAAGCTCTCTCAATTCTGTCGAAGCCATGCGATAAGGAGGAATGGAGATGGGGCAATTGCCCAGCTCCAAGTCAATGCTGAAATTTATATCCCTATTTGAAAGCATACCAGGCAAATCGGTAGGAGACACTTTCTTGAATTCAGACACTACAGGAATAGACTCAATATAGGGAGAATCAGCATCAACATCCTGAAAATGATCCAAATATGCCAAACACCCCTGCCTCACCAGTTTCCTAGCCAAACGAGAGATATGACCTTAGCTGGCTTAGGCTTGTACACCCCTTCCCACTCTAATTTTCCCTACCTGGGGTCTCTAGAGTCACCGACTTCGCATTATAATTAAGCACAACATAATAGGGGGACAACCAAGTCAAGTCTAAGATTATATCAAAGCTAGTCATATCCAGAATAACCAAATCATCCCAAGTCTAAAAAGACTTAAACATGATAGAACAAGAACGAAAGACATGGGTAACTATGACATACTCTCCAACTGGGGTATAAACATTGATGGGGGCATTAAGCACATCACAAACTGCATCAAATCCCAAGGCAAACTGAATTGACACATATGAATAAGTAGAACCCGGATCGAACAAAATATTAGATATCCGATCACAGACAAGAATAGTACATGTAATCATTATATTAGATGCCTCAACCTCGATCTTGCCTGGAAAGGCATAAAACTGAGCCTTGTTATCTTAACGTGCAACTTTCTTGCCTGGCTGCACTACTCCTCTACCTGGATGTACTAAGTGTGGTAGGAACCACTCAGGAGTATGTCGTGATGGCTCCACTGGTTGCTTCAAGTGTGGTAAAAATTGTCACTTCATGAAATAGTTCCCTAAGAACATGCAGGGCTGTGGTAATGGGGGCAATAGAGCCCAATCTTCTTCAATAGCTCCACCAGACAGAGTTGCACCTAGAGGAGCCACTTCAGGGACAAGCGGAGGAGCAAACCATTTGTATGTTATCACCAGTCGCCAAGAGCAAGAGAATTCACTAGATGTTGTCAGTGGTATGATCAAAGCCTTTAGTTTTGATGTATATGCTTTGCTAGATCGATGACAGAGTCTATCTTTTTTGACTCCTTATATTGCTATGAATTTTGATGTTCTTCCTGAGAAAATTTTTGACCCCTTCAGTGTTTCCACACACTACAACAAAAAAGGTCATTAATGATTGAAATTTTGGTCGTTAAAGGTTCAAATCCGGTCTCTAAATGTCAAAAATGACAGAAACAGATTCGGTCGTCGCCCTTCGTTAAAAGCTTTGACATTAAAACTTTAACGACGGGTTCTTTACGGTCGTTAAAAGTACATCTAACGACCATACAAATTTGGGTCCTTATATGCCCTTTTTAGGGATTGGGTTTTCCCTTAGTTCATCTGATCTTAACGACTAAATTTTCCGTTGTTAATGGCCATTTCCTTATTTGATAAACCATTTGTAAAATGGGCTTTGGAAACCTCATTTTCATTTGTTATTATACAAAATTTGTACTAGTGAACAATATCAATTGTTTCAAACATTTGAACACAAGAAAATATACTTAATTATTAAATTCAGATATAATTTTATTGTTAATACAAAGAACTAGTTTTAAAACGGAGATTATATTCAAGTTGTATGAAAGATCTTTATCAACTCTTAAATAGAGAAAATTTGTAACATATATAATAATACGATATCGTGTTTAAACTAGCTCCCTAATCAAAGTAAAAGAACTCTTGAACTTCAACTTGCTTGCTATTTTCTTGAACGATAGATTCTTAACATTCAAATATTAACGGTAAAAATAAATATTATGTCAGTTTAGTAACAAGAAAATAAACTCATAAAGAAAAAACATAAAATCTCAACATATTTAATAAAAATGATGCAAAACATTAAAGAATCTAATAAAAGCACGTGGATTCTTATAATTCATTGAATTTAGCACGTTAGTTCTTATAGTTCATTGTCGCTACAAACTTCAGTAGAAACTTTAGCAAATGCATCTTTCCACATTCCTCTTGCACAATACATATTAGATAAAAGTCAAGGCCTGCTGGGTGTTCTTATACAAAATATTGTCCAGGAGATCCATATTAGAGCAAGTAAGAAGGAAAAACTAGCTAGTGCATTGAGATGTCTAGATACCCATAGTTAGTATGAGTGTTTAGATGCTCTGATCAGCAAGGCTAGGGCTTGTCCAGACCTTGTTTTTACTTGTTCTTACATGGCTCTTTTGGTAATAACATCTCATATTTACAAACAAGAAAATGAAGGCTGAAGGCATTCAAGTTTCTTCTCTACAAGATAACTTAAATCAAGATTGTTGTGGACTCTACAAAAACTAAGCAATGTCTCCCGAGCATGCGAAGGGAGATCAAGATAAATTTGTTTGACAAGTTCTAAGGCTTCAACTAGCATCCCTGATCTCCCAAGGAGATCAACCAAACTATAGTGCTCCCCCTTTGGAATTATACTCCACCTTTTCTCCATTGACATAAAGGAGCTCCTACCCTCATCCACTAATCCAGAATGAGCACAAGAATTTAGGACACCAAAAAATGTTACATGACCTGTTTCATATCCATCTTGAATCATACAAGGAAAAAGATTGAGACTTCTTTAATCGAACCATGACATGCTTATGGTATAATGATGCATTCCATGTTATTCTGTCTATTTTTTTTCATATTTCTGAATAGTGAGGAAGCTTTATATATAATTTCACACCTAGAATTAGTTATACTGGATTTTTTTGCTTTTTGGATGGTATATGCTATATGTGACACTGCTCCAAAGTGCTTTATTCTCAATATAATTGGACTGTTGAGTACTGAGTTTTTTTCAGAATAATTTTCCTCAACCAAGTTCTAAGAAATAGGCTACTAGAGCTCTAAAGGCTATTATTCCAATTTGGAACTTATGTTGCAGACAATAGATTCGTCAAATTTGCTAGGGTACTAAGAGAATGCCCCCACAATTCATGAGACTACTGAAATGCGTAGTGCATATGATCACTGTAAATTGATCTTGAAGAAATTGTCAAATATAAAACACGATTTGCTTCTGATAACCTTCCTGCAACCATACACTTGTTCAAGACATGGAGTATATATGGAGAGAAACCAAATCTACCATCTCAACGACCCAACTTCTCTGTTCTGTACTGAAATTTTCTGCAATACGTAACTAAGAAAGAATAGATTACCCCTTCAAAATAAACTTATTTTGTTGGTAGGTTCAACACAAAGAACTGAAAAACTAACTCTAGTAAAGGAATTCAGTTAGCTTTAGGCCACAGTTAAGCTCTCTGTGTCTTCCATATTTTACTACTGGTATCCACTTTTGATGTACTCAGATAATTGAAGATTCCTAATCATATTAAAGAGTATAACACAGGTAAGGATCTTTCTATTGTTCTCAATTTTAGTTCCTGAAGGTCTTGATACGATGACTCTTGGTGCAGGTGCAGGTATTCAATAAAGAAATTCTCAGTAGGCAGGTGTACATACATCTGCCCAAGAGATACCATCACATATTTAAGAGGATTTCTTCAGAAAATAAAGTAATTCGGCGACGAGAAGAAACTTACCTTGATGAGAATAACACTCTAAGAATATGTAGTACAAGAAATGAGCAAGCTTGATGAGATATAAGTGATAAGTAATAACGAGAAAGAATGGAGTTCTTCTTTTAACAAATGCCACTGTTGAATAAATTTCCAACTTTAATAAATCTACTTTCCTCTTAATATATAATAATTAAAAAAAGAAGATTATGTAATAATCATATTATTATAAAGCAGTAGTGAAACACTTAAAGAACCTAGATAGTACTTCATTATCTGATATCAGTAGGCAGTACCTAAAGCAGCAGCAATCCAACATGTGATAGCAACAACTAAGTCGACAATACTCGAGGTGCAATAATACTTTTATCATATGCAAAAGCATGCAAGCAACATGTTGTATACTTTACTTATTTAACAAAAACATCATATTGTAAGCACTAAGCAGAAGCCACAAAATTAAGGCTAGTGGCAACAATACAAGTTACAATACTCTAGAAAATGTACACACTACAGTAGTTAGGAAAAATAGTAAACAATCTAGTAAAAAGTGAGGAAAACAGTGAAGAAATCACAGCATAATACAAGAACTTTGATTCACGTTACAAAACACAAATTGACAATACATTCTCATTATGGTGATAGGACATTCCATTGGAGGGGCAATGGATTTTTTTGTGGATTGGATCTTACAGTAAATTATGGTTCATTGAGACATCATTTGATTGGTTATTAACTACTCATTACCGAGCTTCAATTTCCCTGCTAATAAGTTACCACTATTAAGGTGTAGACATTAGCAAATAAAGAGATCAATAATTACTATTTTACTATTGTAATTAACTAACCTCAATAAGAATAGTGTGACTGTTCAAATCTACAAAACAAATAGGGCACAGTTTGACCTAGCAACCCCCCCCCCCCTGCCCGCCCAAGCTCAAGAAGGCACAAATATGAATATACTGGAGCTAAATCTCTATTGTAATGAAATTCACCTTGTAGCTAACTCAACCTCAAAAGTTAACACATGAAGTGAGGACTGTCCAAGATATAAAAAGAGGCAATAGCATATTCCCTCACCAATTTGAGACATTCTAACACCCATGGTACACTCAAAACACTTGCAAGACCAATCTATGCCTCGTCTACTCTCTTTTTAATAAATTAACTCAATCCTACCTGATATTCATATATCGAGTTAAAAAAATAGAGTAAAAGAATACAAGTTACGATAGGGATCACATAATATTTGGCCCCAGAGTGAGTATTATATCTCCATGCTTGCTCAATGAATGATAAAATAAGACAATACTGCACACACGGAGGCTTCAGATTCTATCTTAGCACATTGTCACTTTCTGTTATTACAACAAAACTTACAGCTGATACTAATTCCTAAAATAAAAATCCACCAAATGTGGTCCTCCGCACCTCTGTTATTCCAACCTACAACTAATGTCTTTAGATTTTGTGGCCTTTAACCAATTCAATTTCTTAAAACATGTATGCTTCAACTGTCAAACGTATAGAGTTACAATGTGGTTCTTCTAGAGCTATTGACAGGTCGTGTACCAATGAATACAAGGCAGCTTCATAATGTGAACATTGTTGACTAATTCCTCAAAAATAGTTAGTTTGCATAAATCAGTCCATGGGTCTATTTTCTAGGATTAGTGGGTTTATGTTTTACTTAGTCAATGAAATTACATTCTTATTGTAGTGGACCATGTTTACCACTTTTTCATGTTTTCCATTATTTTTGTGTTGCTTTATTTTAGCTTTAGTAGTTCATTGTAAGCCTATAAAAGGGCAATAGGAGTTTTGGTTTTGAAGAAAGAAAGTTTTGCAGTAAAAGAAACCTTCTGTCTCTCATACTCTTTCATTTATTTTTGCCTTTTTCATCCAACAAATTTGGTATCAGCGCCAGTTTTAAGAGTAACGAGAGATAAAAATTTTGTCACAGAAATACCAAACCAGAGAAACAATGGCAGCAAACTCTAACAGTAACTCCCAACATTTTCCAATTTTCAAAGGGATGAGTTATCATTTTTGGAGTCTTACGATGAAGACTCTTTTCAAGTCTCAAGAGTTGTGGGACTTGGTGGAGAGTGGATTTGTAGATCCGGATGAAGGCCATGCACAACGGCTATGGAAGAATCGCAGGAAAGACTCGAAGGTGCTGTTCCTGATTCAACAAGCCCTTCATGATGATAGCTTTCTGTGAATTTCAGCAACAGAGACTTCTCACGAAGCTTGGGAAATTCTGCAACAGGAGTATATAGGAGGTAAGAAGGTAATTGTTGTAAAATTACAAACTTTGTGTCTTGATTTTGAAACTTTACTTATGAAAAGTAATGAATCTGTTCAAGATTATATGTCTAGAGTTTCTTCTATTGTTAATCTCATGAAGTCGTATGCGGAGAATATTGCGTGATGAAATTGTTATGGCAAAGGTGTTGAGATCTTTAACAAAAAAATTTGAGCATGTGGTTGCTGCTATTGAAGAATCCAAGGATTTATCTGATTATTCATTTGATGAATTAATGGGTTCTTTATTAGCTCATGAAGATAGGATAAACAGGTCTCATGAGAACATTGAAGAAAGAGCATTCCAGGTGAAAGAGGAGTCATCTAGCAGAGGTAGAAGAAGAGGCAGATTTCGTGGCCGAGGTCGAGGCCGCGGTAGAGGCAGAAGTCAATTCAATGACACTCGACATCCCAAGAGTGACTTTCAGTGCCAGTATTGCAAGAAGTGTGGTCATACTGAAACATATTGTTAGACTAAGCAAAAGGACGAGCAGAATCAAACAAATTTCTCTAAGAACACAGAGAATGAAAGTAAGCTCTTCATGGCTCATTCTTCAATCACTAACATTACTGATAATGTTTGGTTTATTGATAGTGGATGCTCAAATCATATGAGTGGCATAAGGTCTTTATTTAGAGACCTCGATGAGTCACAAAAGAGTGAGGTTCGACTTGGTGATGACAAGCAAGTTCGAGTTGAAGGCAAAGGAACCATAGCCATCAAGACAATGCAGGGTAATGTAAAACTCCTTTGCGATGTGCAACTTGTTCCTGGTTTGGCACATAATTTGCTGAGTGTTGGACAATTGATGGCAAGTGGTTACTCTGTTTTGTTTAAAAATAGTTCATGTGTTGTCAGTGATAATAAGTCTGGTCAGACTATAGCAGTTGTGCCTATGACCCAAAATAACATGTTTCCCCTTAATGTTTCAAGTGTGGAAAATAATGCCTTAATTTCTAAAGGTGTTAATGAAACTCAACTATGGCATCTTCGCTATGGCCATTTGAACATTAATGGGCTAAAATTATTGACTAGGAAGAATATGGTAGTTGGGTTACCCGAAATGGGTGATCTTGATTTATGTGAAGGTTGTATCTTTGGGAAACAAAGTAGAAAATCATTTCCCGTAGGAAAATCATGGAGAGCTGCCCGTTGTCTTGAGCTTGTACATGCCGACCTATGTGGACCAATGAAGACTGAGTCACTTGGTGGGAGTCGGTATTTTCTTCTATTTACTGATGATTATAGCCGTATGAGTTGGGTTTATTTTTTGAATTTCAAATCAGAGGCGTTTGAGAATTTCAGGAAATTCAAAGCACTCGTGGAGAACCAAATAGGCTGCAACATTAAGGCTCTTCGCACAGACCGTGGTGGTGAAATTTTATCTAATGGTTTTACTTTGTTTTGTGAAGAAAATGGAATTCGCAGGGAGCTTACAACACCGTACTCGCCACAATAAAATGGAGTCGCCGAGCGGAAGAATCGTACTGTGGTTGAGATGGCCAGAAGCTTACTTAATGCAAGGGGACTTCCTGTTCATTTTTGGGGAGAAGTAGTGGTTGCAGCTATGTACCTCTTAAACATCTCTCCAACAAAAGCTGTTTTGAATCGAACTCCATATGAAGCATGGACGGGACCAAAATCACGAGTAAGCCACTTGAAAGTTTTTGGTTGTATAGCTTATGCTTTGGTTAATTTACGTTCTAAGCTAGATGAAAAATTAGAGAAATGCATTTTCATTGGTTATAGTTCTCAATCCAAAGCATATAGACTATATAATCCTACTAGTGGCAAAGTGATTATTAGCAGGAATGTTGTATTTAATGAAGAATCGGCATGGGAGTGGAACGACAAGGAAGAAGATTCAGTCATCCATATTCCAGCTTACGCAGAAGTAGGGCATACAGGGATACTTGAAACAACAAGTTTGACCTGGTAGCAGCAATACTGACCATACTGCTCATGGCAGTGGTAACAATTCTACTCCATCAAGCTCTCGTTCTCCACCTTCGGCGTCATCCAGCGAGACGCCACTAACAAAGTTCCTATCACTACAAGATGTTTATACATCTTGTAGCTTTGCCCTGTTAGCTGCTGAACCGACATGTTATGAAGAAGCTGCACAGCAACCAGAGTGGCAGGATGCGATGATTGAAGAGATTCAGGCTATTGAGAAAAATCTGACCTGGGAGTTAGTTGATTTGCTGGAAGGGAAGAATGTTATCGGGCTAAAATGGATTTTCAAAACAAAGTACAATGCTAATGGAAGTGTCAATAGGCATAAAGCTCGACTTGTTGCAAAAGGATACTTTCAACAACAAGGCATCGACTTTGATGAGACATTCTCACCAGTAGCTCGCTTTGAAACAGTTAGAACTACTCTAGCCTTGGCTGCTCAACTTGGTTGGCATGTGTACCAATTTGATGTTAAGTCTGATTTCCTAAATGGTGACTTACAAGAAGAAGTTTTTGTTTGCCAACCTGAAGGCTTCATCTTTAGTGAAGGAAAGAGCAAAGTATACAAATTAAAGAAGACGTTGTACGGTTTAAAGCAAGCACCACGGGAATGGTATTGAAAAATTGACTCTTTTTTTCAAGAGCAGCAGTTCAGAAAAAGTGACAATGAACCTACACTTTATGTGAAGAAGCAAGGTAATAGTGACTTTCTAGTTGTTTGTCTTTATGTCGATGATATTATATATATATGGGCTCTTGTGAATCTATTGTTTTTGAATTTAAGAGTTGCATGATGAGTAAATTTGAGATGTCCGACTTGTGTATGCTGCATTATTTTCTTGGGCTTGAGGTGAGACAAGATTCGGATGGAATTTTTATTTCACAAAGGAAATATGCAACTGAACTTTTAAAGAGGTTCAACATGCTGAATTGTAATCCATCTCCCACGCCTATGAATATGAATGAGAAGTTGGTACTCGATGATAGTACAGGTGCAACAAATGCTTCTTATTATAGGAGCTTGGTTGGTGGTCTAAACTACTTATCGCACACAAGGCCCGATATAGCATTTTCTGTCAGTTTGATTTCAAGGTTTATGCATAGTCCTTCAAAGCAACACCTAGGTGCAGCCAAGAGGATCTTGTGATATGTTGCTGGCACAACAAGTCACGGAATTTGGTACACAAATGTTTCAGGGTTCTGGTTAATTGGCTTTACTGATAGTGATTGGGCAGGGCTCTGGAGCAGCCTCATGGAGTTCAAAAAAACAAGATACAGTAGCTTTGTCATCTTCGAAAGCGGAATATATGGCTGCAACTTCAGCATGTTGTCAAGCTGTTTGGTTAAGGAAATTATTTGTAAATCTTCAACAACAGCAGATTGGTCCAACAGAAATATGGTGTGACAATAAGGCGACAATTGCTATGACAAAAAATACTATTTTTCACAGTAGAACGAAGCACATCGACACTCGCTATCACTTTATTCACAATCTACTCGCTGGTGGAATAATCTCACTGGAATTTTGTGGCACAAATACACAGACTACTAATGTTCTTACGAAGTCGCTGCCCCGCAACAAGCATGACTTCTTCCGACAACAAATAGGAGTTTGTGATTTTGAAGAAAGGGGGAGTGTTGACTAATTCTTCAAAAATAATTAGTTTGCAGAAATCAGTCTGTGGGTCTATTTTCTAGGATTAGTGGGTTTATGTTTTACTTAGTCAATGAAATTATATTCTTATTGTAGTGGACCATGTTTACCACTTTTCCATGGTTTCCATTATTTTTGTGTTGCTTTATTTTAGCTTTAGTAGTTAATTGTAAGCCTATAAAAGGGCAATAGGAATTTTGGTTTTGAATCAAGAAAGTTTTGTAGTAAAAGAAACCTTCTGTCTCTCAAACTCTTTCATTTATTTTTTCCTTTTTCATCCAACAAACATGTCCCATGGGTCAGTATTCAATACTACAAAATTATAAATGTTACACTAATTAATATTTTAACCATTTCTAGAACATATTTACCTTCATTACTTTAACTTAATAGTGTAGCAGCTATTCATAATATTGCCAATGCATTTAGTTAATAACAACAATAAAACTATTAGCCTATACAAGATTTAGGGGTTTAATTGAAACAATGACTAAATCTATTTTCTCTATTATTTTATGCTCTTCCAAGGTTGACAAAGAGAGAAAAAGTAGTTGAAATGGTAGATCCAACATTACAAAGGCAGTACACGAAGAAGGATCTAATCTAGGGGAATGCTAATAATAGTATAGTACTTTGTAATGCCCATTCTTGTAATATTATATATATGAAACCAAATCTAATGTTTCATGTTTCTTTGCTAAAACAGGTAGCTGCTATAGCAGCAATGTGCATGCAAACAGAAGGAGATTGTTGTCCGTTAACGGATGTTGTGCAATCGTTATAAAAGTATTTAAGAGCAAGTTTATAGTTTCATGGAACTTACGTGAAAATTTCTATTTCTATTTCACGACACACATAACTATAAATGTTAGACAAGATTCAAGTACATATTCATAATTTTATTCAGTTCAAGTGATTAGGCAAGAAATTTTCTTCCTATTTCCTCTGCTAGACAAGTAAAAATATATCAATTTCCTCCAACTTCGACTTCCAGTCCATTCTAAATGAGATGCAAATTACTTTTCTACTGTAATAATCATCATCTCGACACATTTTATTTTCAATCAACAGTACTAACATGAGTGCTCACATTAGTATGTACAACGCATATGTTTACAACTAAATACTAAAGTGCATGGACACTAAAAGAGATGTAATAATGTAAGTATTAATAATTGAATATTGTGAAACAATTGCTCCAAGTCCGACTTTGAGTCTCAAGGAATCAAAGTTTATGATTCACAAACTAAATCTGTAATTGTTGTTGATGTTCTCAAAAAGGAAAGAAATTTTTTTCTCTGGTTTTTATTTTCTGTTCTCTTCTTCACTCTTTTGAAGCATAAAAGAAAAAAACTTAATTAAGAAAGAGAACATATTAACGTTGGAACAATTACAATATAACTGTTTCCGCCTCTTTTTAAATTAGTATATATCTTCTTCTTTTTTATTCAAAAAAAAAAAAAACAATCTTGGGTTGGATTGGGTCAAATCGAGTTGGGTTGGTCCATATGGGTGACCCACAACCCAAAACTTACATCTCCCAATTCGCACATGGTGGACAAGACCCAAGCCAACACAACATCAACTAAACACACAATTCATACGACAAATAGTGTGTGCGACCTGTGAGCACCAAGAGCTTACCTTTAAGGTTCTACACGCTCTACATAGGAATTCAATCATATGTGAAATGAATTCACTACAATTATAAAGACATCATTACTCACAGTACCCGATACTTCATTCACTACTTCAATCCCTCATCCTCTTAAAGAGGTTAACTCGAGTTCATATTTAACTTTATACACACAATTGCACTTTATATGTTTAGTGCAATAGCTGACTTGTGTATGCAAGTTTATTATTCAATTAATCGTGTTTCCTTTTTACTCTAATCTGATATTCCAATGCAACAACTTTCCTAGACATGTACTGCATTTCCGAATCATTCATGGCTATTAGTAACATGCTAAAGTAGAAACATTGATTGAAACTTCAAGAAACAACCAAAGGTCAAAGGGTATCTCAATGAAAAGTGATTTTAACTTTTGAAGGTCTAACACAATGAAGAAGCAGGGAACTATTCTTTCATTAACCCATTGATCGCTTCACACACTTGGTATGAAATACGTGTTATGATGTTTTCACCTTATATTGGTGTATGTGTCACATTCTTTTGATCATCCAACATTGTACAGACCTCGGTCTAAACACCTCAAGATGTTTAACCCTAGTTTCTCTTTTTCATTGATACTTAAACTCATTTTCTTAGAGAAACATTTGGCTAGCTCATAAAACAAGTCATAATATGGTTGTGAAACTCATCTTTTCACGTTCTTCGACGTAAGAGGTGATTGCTCGTGTGAGAGAGCCAATCCCATGACTTGTTCGACACACTTTATTTCTTATAAAATATCACATTCCTATTATATTTGAAAATAAATTCAATAGTATTATATAGAAGATAATAGTATAACAATTAAGTCATTTTACAATACTGAAATATCATCATACTCTACGTAAACCTAGAGCCTTAACATGTTTTCAAACAAGCCTTTAGAGATGGACTTTGTAAAAGGATCAACTATCATTTCACGTGTAGGAATGTATTGCAAAGTTATTTATCCCCTTGCCACTACGTCCCTCAAAAAGTTATACTTGATGTCGATGTGTTTGGTCTTATTGTGATACTTAGGATCCTTCATGTACGCGATAGCCATTTGACTATGACAATATAGAATTATGGGGCCCTTAGAATTCTTTGCAGTACTTAATTGCTCAAAGAATCTCTTTAACCAAATAGTTTCTTGTACTGCAGACGCACAAGCCACAAATTTAGATTCCATGGTTGAAAGAGTTGTGCAAGTTCGCTTCTTACTTTTCCATGAAATAGCACCACCATTTAGTAAGAAAGCATAATCGGATGTTGATTTTCCATCATCCCGGTCACCAGCCCAATCAGCATTTGTACAACCTCTTATGAATAAATCAGATCAACCATAACACAATGTATGATCTGCAGTTCCCTTCTAGTATAGGAATATTCTCTTGACTGCTTTCCAATGATCTCTTCTAGGATTCGATTAATACCTGCTAATTAGACTCACTACACAACATTTGTCTAGGGGAGTACACATCATAGCATACATCAAGCTCCCGACAACACTAGAATAAGGAACTCAAGATATGACTCCTTTTTCTTTTTAAGTCTTTGGACACATTTCAAGGCTTAAAGTTTCACCCCTTTCTACATGAGTATTCATGGATTTGCAACTATTCATTTAAAAACATTCCAATATTTTCTTTAATAAGTTTCTTAAGATAAACTCAAAAATTTCATGGAACGATCTCTTTGGATCTTAAGACACAATATATAGTCTGCTTCACCCATATCTTTAATATCAAATGATTTTGAAAGCCATGATTTGACAGTTTTCACATACTCCAAATTATTTCCAGCTAGTAAAATATCATCTATGTAAAGAGAAATAATTACAAATTTCCATTGGACTTCTTCACATAGATGCAATGGTCTTCATCAATCATGATGAAATCAAATGACATCACCACCTTATGAAATATTAGATACCACTAGCTTGAAGATTGCTTTAGGCCATAAATTGATATTCTCACTTTACATTCGTTCTTTTCTTGACCTTTAACAACAAAAACTACTTGTTGTTCCATGTAGATTTTCTCGTTTAATTCTCTACTGAGAAAAGCGGTCTTCACATCCATTTGGTGTAATTCAATATCTAACGTGCAACAATAGCTAAAAGTAATCGTATGGAAGTAAACTTCACAACTGGTGAAAGAGTTTCTTCATAGTCTATTCGAACTTCTTGAGCAAAAACTTTTGCCACCAACCATGCTTTGTGTCTTTCTATTGACCCATCCGATTTACGTTTAACTCTATGAATCCATTTATTCCCGATATCTTTACATTCCTTAGGAAGTTCAACTAGATCCTTGACTTTGTTGGTTTTCATGGACTTTAATTCTTCTTTCGTCGCTTTTAACCATCCATGCCTTTAAGGTCTCAATAAGACTCAGTTACATAATTAGGTTCATCCAATTCTATGGGAGATACCAAGAAAACATAATCCCCCATCTCATAAGATCGCTTAGGTACACCTTTTCTTGTACTCTTACGAATTTGAAGTTTAGATTCCTCTATAGGATTTTGAGATTCATAACTCCCACTTGGAAGAAGAATCATTTCTTGATCCATTGAATTATCAAGTATGTTTGACAACATTAGCTGATTTTTTGAATTCAATATTGCGTACAGATGCTCAACTTCATCTATTTCACCATTTTTGGGAAAATCTTTTTTCAAAAATCTGACATCTCATGATACATATTTCAATAATACTTCAATTCTCCAGTTCATCGATGAACACATACCCTTTGGAGCGTTCAGAGTACCTTATAAAGATACATTTCTTTCCTTTTGGACATAGTTTACCAAACACACCAAAACAATCTTTAATGTATGTTGCACAACTCCACGGTCGTAGATCATTCAGATTTGTTTTATTACTAGTCCAAAGTTCATAAGGTGTGGAAGATACTGATTTAGAAGGCACTTTGTTCAATATGTAAGTTGCAGTCAATAATGCATCTCCCAGAAAGAGATAGACAAATTTGCCTACACCATCATTGATATTGTCATGTCTAATAATGTTCTATTCCTTCTTTCAGCTACACCATTTTGTTGAGGTGTATAAGGAGTAGTAACTATCTGATAATACCCTTTTCAATACCTAATTCTTCAAATTGTTTTGACAAATTTTCACTTCCTCGATTGGTTCTTAAGGCTTTTATGATTTTATCTAATTAATTTTCAACTTCATTCATACATCTTTTAAAGCATTCAAGTGCTTCAGATTTATGAGAAATCAAATAGACATAACCAAAGCGCATGAAATCATCAATAAATGTAATGAAATATGTGGCACCAGACCTTTTCCTTACATTCATTGGACCACAAATATCAGAATGAATTAATTGAAGTGGGAACTCAGATCTCGTAGCCTTCCCAAATGGTTTACGCATAATCTTTCCAACAAGGCAATTTTCACAAGTTGGCATATCAATTTTGGTAAAAGAACTTAAATGCCCTTCTTTTGCCAACCTATTCATTCGATATTTGCCCTATGTGACCTAATCCTGCATGCCATGTAACAACATCAATATCATTGTTACTTGAATAACATGCCATTACACAACGGTTAACATAATAGTCATAAGTTGAAGTATTACAATCTAAAATGATAAAACGATCATAACGTAGTCCAAAACAATATAAAATATTATCTAGAGTTATTCTCTAACACCATTACGACTAAAAAAACAAATCAAAACCAACGTCTAAAAGAATAGACACAAATACTAAGTTTTGTCGAATCTCTGCAGCATATAGGACGACATGCAACATCAAGGAATGGCCACCACACAAGTCCACTTTGCAAGTGCCTATACCTTTGACTTTAAGACTAGCATTATTTCCTACGTAGATCCACCTTGATTTAGATGAAACTCGACGAAACTCTACAAACACATCTCTATCTTGACTCACGAGGTTGGTGGATCCTAAGTCTACAATTCATATAGGATAAGATTCAGTTAGTAAAGAAGTGCTAGAACATATGTAGCACTTACAGATGCATTTAGAAATGCTACCTTTTTGGGCTAGGTACATTCACGAGAAAAATGCCCCAATATTGGAAATTGTAGCACTTCATTTTACTTTTGTCTCTCTTCTTGAAAAACCATTTTCCTTTCTTGGAGTTTGGCTTCTTCTTTTTCTTAGAGGATCCTTCTCCTGTCTCTTTGTCTTTCCTATTTCTTTTCCAATTTTTCTTGCATTTGAAGCTTGAAGATTTTGTACCTCTTGACTCTGTTACAAAGGCATTAGAATCAGCTTTAGCATCACCAAGTCGCTCATCTTCAAGTTCAACATGGCGTGCAACAGTAGAAAAAGTTTTGTTGCTATCATTGTGGGTCAAGTTAACCTTTAAATGTTCCTAATTATTGGGAAGATAAAGAATCACTGCTTGAACTTGTTACTTATTTGAAAGAACATGGCCAGCACTCTTGAGCTGATTTATCATGTTTGACATCACCCTAAGGTGTCGTTTGATATTTTGATCATGACGTTTTTTGTATGTGTCAAATTTGATAGTCAACTTTCAGAGGCTAGTTATAGATCTACCCCCATATGTTCCTTGCAGATGTGCCCACATAGCATGAGCAATTGGGAATTCCTCACATTCATGTATGAGGTCATCAACCACAGAACTAACTATTATTCCAGGTGCAGTGGAATTAGCTTTTTTCCATGTTTTGTAAGCTTCAAGACCTCTTCTGTGTTGTGCAGAATTGCCCTCTTTTGGTTGATTTAAAACATGATTTATTTATTTTAAACATTTTGCTCTTCCAGTACATACCATATTTTACGACTCCAGATGTCGTAATTGTCACTGTTAAGTTATTCACCTTTGTTTAAGTCACAATGTTACTTTTTGATGCCATGTCTATTTTGAGATAAATCAGGCAAGAATTTTTAATCAATTATGCATGTGACATACACATTAAAGCAAATTAATTTTCATAAAGGCTTCATACTTAATGTAAAATCGAAAAGATACATATGCATCCAATCATCATCTACGAACTAAATATTTAACCAAAATTTGAAATTAAATTCTTAATGTGTACATCAATATATTGAAGACTTTAATAACAAGGATTTTTAAGTCTAGTAACTTATATTAAAAACAAACAAACTACATAGTTCATATATTGAAAAGCAAATAAGCAATAACAAATTACAAATCATTTTAAAGGCTAACATCCTCCCACAAGTCTTTCAGGCAATAAATATATACCCTAAAAGTCTAACTGGGCAAAATGTCATGATAAACATCAGTCAATCTACTACCCCAAGGTTCACGGAAAGCGTCTGTTAAATAAGCTAAGGCTCTCCAATTTGAAATTTCCTTATAATCAGCTAGTTCAGCCCATTTTATTTCAAAAAAGTGAATAAAATTGCGTTTTGAAATATTAGGGAACATATTCAAAGACTCAAGCTCTTTAAATTTCTTCTCCCTTTCCCTTCGAATGACCCTTTGGTTTCGTCACAAATTTGGTGTAGCCCTTGGGACACCAATCTGTATGACTTCATGCCCTCGAAAATATGTCCTCCTACGACTTGCTCTTCTACCCTGTCTCTTTGCTCTACTTTGAGAACTCCCATGTGGAGTAATTTGGGCATATTCCCGTTCATTCATATCTGAAATCAGAATAAAACAAAAATATGATTAATACCATTTAATGTGACAACGTATGTCAAAAATTTCTCGTAGAAGACAAGGAACTGTTTAAGGAACATAAGGACTAAGCGAATTTTCAAGACCAATTTAAATACACATATCAAGTCAACACAATCGGCCACTACTCTTTGTTAAATAAAGAAGTCATGGCCTTAAAAAAATTTAGAAGGGCAAAAAAAAATTGTATGGACCCAAAATAGTTGTTGTAATGTCCAAAAAAAATTATAATATTTATATATTTTTCTTTCAAATAATAAAATAAAAGGTACAACAACTAGTATAAGGGATAACATATTTTTTCTTATTTATTTATATTAATTGAAAGACAAAACAGTACTACTATCTTAAAAGGCAAAACAAAAATGTTTTCTGAAAAAATATAGCAGTGACAAGTCTTCTATTTTTGTAAATATATAATATGTAATATAAAGCATTGGATGCTTTTTCCAATAACCAATTAAAAGGGTACTTTATTTTGTCATTATAAAAAAAAAAAATCAACATCTTTTCTAAGAAGGAAAGCCTGAAATGTACCTTCACAAGTCCTTTATTTTTCATCCTACGTACTTAACAAGTCCTTTTACAAATACAATTCTCTTTTTAAGAAACTTATTCTGAGAAAAAATAAAAGGCACTTTTACAAGACCCAAAAATAAACATAATCTCATACCCCTTTTTTTTCATTATAAATAAAAAGGGACATGACAACACCATCTCTATCTAAGAAAAATCTTGTCTCACTTTCTCTCGTTATGGGAATACCGCTTTCACCATATTCAAAAAAACCGCTTTCACCATATTCAAAAAGAATCATAGAAGTTTACTCATCTTCCTTAAAAGAATTTCGATCCATAATCTCCATAAAGATGAACGATAAAGACATTGAATCAGCAATATTTATGAATTCTACTTCTCTGTTAACAACATGGAGAAAAAAAACTGAATTCGCACTACTCAAACAACATTTTTGATTACAAATCAAAAGCACGATATTGAATTCAAATATATAATTTATTTATGTTCTCCTATGCTTTCTAACAAGTGAGTAACATATACTCTATCTTTTATTTAAAGAATTTTTTTTCTTAGAATATGACAATTGTTAACAATTATCGATAGTGACAAACTACAAGAAATAATATTAAAAATGAGAGAACAAACATCCATGGCTCTGATACCAATGTAATAAGTTACGTAACAGGGAAAAAATTGTGTACCTATTAACAACATCAGATTAATAATTGAATCGTGTGAAACAGTTGCTCTAAATCCGACTTTGAGTCTCAAGGAATCTAAGTTTATGATTCACAAACTAAATCTCTAATTATTTGTTAATGATCTCAAAAAGGAAAGAATTTTTTCTCTGGTTTTTGTTTTCTGTTCTTTTCTTCACTCTTCTAAAGCGTAAAAGAAAAAAACTTAATTTAAAAAGAGAACATATTATTGTTGGAACAGTTACAATGTAAATGTTCCCACCCCTTTTTAAATTAGTATTTATCTTCTTCTTTTTTAATTAGAAAAAAAAACAATCTTGGGTTGGATTAGGTCAAATCGGGTCGGGTCGATCCACATGGGTGACCCACAACTCAAAACTTATAAGAGGAAAAAGAAATCGAGATAAAATTATACCATGCAAATTAAGATTTGGGCTAAAAAGAATAGGGCAAAATCAAGCATTTCAAACGGCAATTCATAGTTATAATAACAAAATGTTACCTTGAAGATCTGGGAACTCCAAGATCGTGTCTGAATTATATCAATGGCAACAAGGTCACAACAAGAAGTAAGAAGAGAAGACTAATTTCGTAATTCTTCCATCAAACCAAAAAGACCCAGATAACCTCTTTATAGGTTGGATTGTAGATATGTGCGTATCTTAATCTACTGATTTTCTACTAAAAAATCTGCAAGAGATGCACAATTGTGTATCTCTACATTGCTGATTTACTCTAACATAATTGTGAGAACCATGTTTTCCCATGAACTCTCTGACTTTTACTATAAAGTGAAACCAAAAACATCGAACATCGAACATCGAACATGGAATATCAACTATCGAAGCATGTTTTCTTCACGAAGGGGAGGTGTGGGTGCACGGAGAGACGTGTGTGGTTATGCAAATTAAAAAGGAAAAGTATTATGTATAGAAAATAAAAGACGATAATTAATTACTTAATTGGCACCTTTAGTTTATTATTATTTTATTGGCAACGATATTCTAATCTTTTAACATCGGGATATTATTTTGTCACTACTATTTAATGAAAAATTGATTTGTAACGACTGAGAAAATATTGTGATGTTATTAATATACTTTTAATGACCTGAACGATATCCCCTTGTTAAGAATTGATCGTTAAAAGTGATATTTCTTGTAGTGACACTTGTTGGTGAGTCTATTCTAGGTGAGAGAGTTTATCGTGATTGTGTCATTTTCGTCAATCGCAAGGACACCATGGCTGACTTAGTCATGTTAGACATGGTAGATTTCTATGTTATTCTAGGTATGGATTGACTTCATATCTGTTATGCCTCAGTTGATTGTAGAACTCGAGTAGTTAAATTCCAGTTTCCTAATGAGTCAGTTATAGAGTGGAGGAGTAGTTCAGTAGTGCCTAAGGGTCGTTTTCTTTTGTACTTTAAGGCGAGAAAGTTAGTTTCCAAGGGGTGTGTCTATCACTTAGTCCGAGTTAATGACTCCAGTGTTGAGACAACACCTATTCAATCAGTTAGTTTCTTTTAGGAGTCATATGTTCTATTTTTCAGGAGTAGTTTAATTATACTCATTTGTGGACTGATATGTGTCCTATTTTAGTAGAAGTATTCTGTTAAGTATTTTTCTATATATAGGCTTGAAGATTTTGAATGAAAGATAGAGTTTTTCAAGCCAACGTGTTCTTCTTCTTTTACCTACTTCTTATTTTCTTCTTAAAAGTATAACAATTAATTCATTTGTATCCAACACTATATGTAAAAGAGGTATAACAAATCAGACTCAAAATATTTTTTTTCATTATTTTTAATTTTCTATCCAAATACATAATTATCCACTGGAACAATATTTCAACAGACGAATACCTCAACTCCAAACAAGTGAAAGCTGAATAGTGCAATTCGTACAGGAAACCCAACAGAAGTCTAAGCACAAGATGTTGCATGTCATTCCTAGAGAGGAAATATGCCATCGCATGAATGACATGCCAACTTTCAAGGCCAATAACATCAAGGGTAAACTTCGTAATTGGTCCTACAAGATTGACCTTGAGGTACTTGAAAATGTTATCAAATTCAATCGCTGGTGATTTCTTTCCCTTTGTACTATTTCAAATTAATCTCTTCATATTTAGTTGTCATAATTTTATATCTCACGTCCCTTTAAGAAATTAGGTAAGTTTACTATTGTACTCTTATTTAGTTTTCTCTTGAAGTCAAGTTTTCAATAAATGAACATGAATTGATTTATTTTGATTAACTAAATTGACCAATGAACATGAATTAATCATTTAGTTTTTTCTATGTCAGTCAAATCATATTTTTAAGGCTAATCTCTCAAGGGTAAAATAGGAAGAATAGTGCAATTTATGTATTAGTTTTGTGAATTGACAAATATTAATTAAGAAACATCTATTTTTTAGTAAGGACGACATGTATTTAGGAACAAAGGGAATACACAGTATAGTACTCCCTCCATTAAAAAATAAATGAATTGTGGGAAAATTGCACACCCTTTAAGAAAAAAAAATATTAACACATTAATTACACATTACTTTTCATTTTTAACTTTTTAAATTATTGTCATATTACTCTTTAGAATCACTAAACATTGATTATGATAACTACTTACAATACTTCAAAGAAATTAGGGGTCGTTTGATGTGAAGGATAGCACAAAATAATTTTGGAATTAAATTGAAGTGTCACTAAATTTGTTGTTTGGTTGGCAAGTGTGGAATAACTTATCCCGAAATTAATAATTAGTACCGGGTAAATACAACTTAATTGAACTTGAAAATTTAATCATGGTTTATTTTTAGAGTGGAGTATTGACACCTCCAAAATTAGCACATAGTTGAACACAAAAGGAATTTGTGAGAATTCATACATAAAAATAATTAAGTTGAACAAGGTGGAGGTTTTATTTTTAAGAATGAATAACTAAAGCTCTACAATATATATATATATATATATATATATATATATATATATATATATATATATATATATATATATAGATAGATAGATAGATAGATAGATATAAAACTAAATAAAGTAGAGGGCACTTTTGTAAATAGACAACTTAATTTTAGGAAGTTTGAAATGAAGGTTAATTTTAGTACAACAAACTCAAACAGTCAATATGAAATAATCCCAGGATAATTAATCCAACATAACTTGTATTCAAACCAAATGACCCCTTAGATTTTCTTGAACTCATCACATCGAAAATCCAAATGAAGGGTAAAAATAGAAGAAAGTTTTAAGTTATTCTTGAAGATTGAACAATTAAGTTAATTTTAACTATGAAAAATATTTTAACAATTCAATTATTTTGAAATGAAGGGAGTAATAACTAAGATCTATTTATTTGTCGAAATGTAATTATAAATTACTATTTGATTGTTCAAGAATAATTACATGATTAAATTAAATATTAAAATAAAATTAATTATAAAAAATTACAAATTAATAGCAGAATTAAATATGTGTCTTTATGAAAATATTCAGCTAGATATTTCAGATACATATTGTCTCTTGAAATACATTTATTAATAAACCTATATATTTTAACCAATATTATAAATAATAATTGATATATATTTTAAAATTAAAATATTTTAAATTAATTAACTATAAAACTAAAAGTACATATTTTTAAAAACATCATGGACTACATGTTTAACAAAAATATTTAAAAATATTTTGTTATAAAATAAATTAAATGTTTGACAAAAAGTTCTATCAATTATATAATTGAAAATTGAATGTCATACAGTGTGAAATAACAAGTAAACATTACTATAAAAATAAATCGGAATCGAAAATATAACATAATTTCAAATTCAAAAAAAAAAGTTAATATATATAAAGTGAAATTTTATTTCAATTCAAAAACAAAAATAATAGTGCAATTATGCTAAAGAAAAAATAACAAACATAAAATATGAGAATCACAAGTAGTAAAGTCTAAAGAAGAGTAAATCATATTCTACCTCAAATTCGAACATCAAAACCAAACTGAACCATAAAGTTGGAATGAATCCTCACTACACTAAAAATGATCTTTAGCGATAATTAATTAGTGGAAATAACATAATTTCCACTAAATTCAAAGGTAAATGAAGCTCATGTGAGGGATAAAAAAACTTGAGTCGAGGCTAATTAAAGAAGTGCATATTTCTAGGGTATTCAACTGGAGTGAAAGGTTACAGTTTGTGGTACACATATAAAAAGGTTCAATGGTAAATTATTAGTAGCGATGTGACATCCAATCAATCTACCTCACTGGACAGTCAGAATAAAATGACAACAGTAGAAACAAATCGTGGTGTAAGTGACTGTATAGAGCTAGAAGTTGAATCTCCACTATCTTAGCTTAGTAGTTCAAAAGTAGAGGAGGTGCAAGACATTAATCAAAATGATAATGTTGATGTACCTAGGCAACAACAATTGTATAACAATGTAATAGGCAAAAAAAAAAATGTGATCAACCTACCAAAAAAATTTGGAAACATAGTTGATGAAAATTCTTTTAGATATACAAATTTTGAGAAATTTGTTTTATTTGTTTCAAAGATCATTAATGTGCTTGACCCTAAAAACTATAAAGAAGTTATTTACCTTTGAGACATTAGCAGTTTTGTCTTCTTTGCATCTATATTAATCTTGTTCAGGTAATCTTGAGAGAGGTGCGGAAAACATAGAGAGAGATATTCTTCCTCCTAATATATATGGTGCATGTGCTGAATTTTCACTTTGATTTGACAGTTTGTGCTTCTAGTTCTATACTAGAAGATCGAGTTGAATCCTAGGGATACATCTATATCGGGTGAAATATCCTCAAGGACAATGTCTTAAATTTGACACACTTGATCGGGCTATGAGAATTATTTACAAGTATTCATTGAGGTTTTCCTCAACCATGATTTCAAAAAATTTGGGATTTTCCTAAACTTACTTGAACCTTAAAGTTTTGCCCACCATCAACATAGGTAATAAAATTGCATGTGTAGTGGGACTAATACCGACTAGTGATATTATATGTTGGGTTTGAGAATAAATGAGAAACTGAGAAATGTAGGGAACTAATTGGAGGGAAGATGAAAAGACATTTCTCTCATATTGGTAGAAGAAAGGAAAAGGTTTGTCCTTATATTAGGAAACACTTCCTTTAGCTCTTAAAGGGTCAAGTAAAGGGTGCCCCCTCGCACCGTCGTCGTTCTCTCGCTCGACTTCAGATTTGGATTATTTTTAGGCAAAGTTTATTTAATCAATCTCATTTTTTCTCAATATTAATTCAGAATTATTAATTAATTAATTCACGGAGTTAATTTACATTCACATAACAAAATTGATTTGAAAATTCGCGTAACATGATAATTTGAAATTCACTCAGAAAGGACTTGTTCCTTCCAAACAAACATTTTTCCCCAAAAGACACCACTCTTTTGAACATGTATGTTTAAGGCTTTAGAAACTCATTTGTGAAACTCATTTTAGTAAAGGGATCAAAACCACTTCAAAATCACCATTTTACTATGTTCTTGGGTTCTTGAAGATAACCTAAATTTCTCATTTCAAAAACTTGATTTGGACACATAAGTCCAAAAAAAAAAAGGGTAATTGAAGATTTAGAGTTAAGAATCATTACCAAAAGATTTCCTGTGAAAATCTGGTCCAAATTGTCACCCCAAAGCTCTCAAAACTCAAAAATTGTTAGATGGTGCTTAAACCCTCAAAATGGCCGGCCAAAAACCCTCTCTAATGTCGCAAAAGCGACCAGCAGTTTGCTTAAGCGAACCCCACTAAAAATGTGGGCATCGCAAAAGTGAAGCCTCTTTCGCAAAAGAGAAGGTCGCTTATGCGACAGGGCCTTCGCAAAAGCAAGGCCAACAATACCAGAAAATCACAGGTTACTTTCAACACTCCGTAAGGACCCTCAGAATTCATTCAAAACCTTGTGAACACAAAAACATATGCAAATAAATTATACTCGATGTTTTGGATTCAATGGAACCGTCAAAATATGAATCTGAGGTCAGCTTGACCTGACATTCGTGAAAATCACAAGAAACTAACTTAATGCCTAAAATGCCAAAAACAAGCTTGGTACATCTCAGAAATAACCCAAGACTTCACCTAGGCCTAAAATCATCCTCTGAATCCAAATGAACTCTCATATTTCTGATCTGAGTATCTGAACCCCGAATGTTCACCAAAGTCAATCCAAATGCTGAAATTCCACAATTTCACAACTTAGGATCTCAAATCCTCAAAAAGACTTGGAATATAAAACCAACAACTCTCCTTGATCAGATTTCACCTTCCGGGACTGATGAAATCGATGGAATTCACTTTCGACACTTGAAACTCTAAAAGACAACAAAAATCACTTTCTTTACAACTTAGCCTTTCAAACTCAAAACTTTTCAAAATCTCATATTTCAACTTAAAGTTCAAAACCAACTTTTCCAAACTTGGAACGACCTGAACCATAGTTGTTTAGGAAAGGAAAATTTTTGGGAGAACTGGGCCCATCATCACGCTAGAGCGAGATAGGTGGCGCTAGGGCGGCGGTACTCCAGCGGGCTAGGGAGCGCCAGAGCGGGAAGGTCGGAACATAACTTAAATGATGCGAAGCCTTATTTTCTCCTTTTTCCCAAAACTCTAGAATAGGCAATTATCACTCTAGAAGCCCTCAAAAGGTTGCTCTAGGCTTGGGAAATAAGGAGGAAGAGATTTCTAGCGCAAGGATAACGATAACTTGTGGATTCTCAGCCAAATCCACCGTCTTGAGGTCCGAAAACCAAGATTGGAGCTATAATCCCGTGCAGCTACTTAGCGCCTAGGTAGGCTAGGTTTTATTAATTGAGTAGTCTTAAACATGTGTTTGCATAGACCTTTGTGCACCAAAAAAGGGATGGTTGTACCTATATTCCTAGTGGTTATGTAAGATGTGTACCATAAGGGGAAATAGGGGTAGGTGATGGTTTGATTTTCCATTTGTGAGGTATATGCCGGTTAATTGGTTCGTTGTATGCATGCATGTATGAGAATATGGAATGTAAATCAAATCTAATGAAATGAGTATGTGTATATGACTAATAACATGCCATGAACCCATTACTTGATTGTATAACTATGAGTATTGTTCAATATTGTCACAACCCAGAGGTATCTCCTAGATGTAAAAAGGCGTATAAAACCCCGAAGGAATCCATACAAGCAACTTAGTCCTCATACCTAAAGTAGTGAACAATAAAGAGTAAAACAACATTTAAGTCCAAAATAGCTTTATAGTAAAATGGAGTCCAACTCATGTGTCAACATAGCCATCTATTCCAATAGAATGAAAGTGGGCCTATCCCATACATCATGTTCAAAAGGAAATATGAAACTGAAAATACAATAAGGAAAGTTTGTCCTTGAACCATGAGGACTCACCAAGCTCGGAAGTAAATCAAAGTCCAAGCTCTAGCCACTAGAATGGAAACCTTGTCTATCGGACCTTACATTTGGGAAAAATGTAGGCAAGAGTATGCGTTAGTACAAAAATGCACTAAGTATGATAAATATGCATAAAAACATTTTAAAAATTCTAATAAGGAAATTTTATTTCATGATATGTAATCTACCAAGTTTAAACATCGTAATAGAGGTAGTCGGAAAACATAGGTCATAAAATCATGGTCAATGCAAGCTAAGTCATCTTTCAATCTTTGAACACATATGAGATACTTCTTAAGTAAGTTTAGTTCATTAATCAACTTGTTGTGGAAGAATTAGCCTTAACTGACATAGAGACCATGTGAGCTAAAACATGATCACCTGGTGTCTACCACATCAAAAAGGGTCGTTCTACTTGTCTAAGGTAGAACCATGAACATCTAGCTTAAGTAGATTCACTAGCTAATCAACCTATGGGGGCACATAGTTATGGGATAAGGAGATTGCTTCTAGAAACCCAACCTATACTCACGGGAGAGCTTTCATCTCATGATACTTCTTCTAGAAACCCGGACTCTACTCACGGGAGAGCTTCCATCTCGATGTCAATATCCACTCGGTGCTAGGCATAATTCCTGCGGAATAGTATTCTCTTACTTATTATCATTATTCATGGAAAGACATGTCATCTTGTCAATCTAAGTTAGTTCATTAGAATAGCTCTTATTAAGTGATTCAATTAGGTGAGAATATCCTTTCAACCTAAGAATCCTTAGTATGTGAGAAAACCTTTCACATCATGGTTGTAAGTGTTTTATGAGAATAACCTTTGAACAACACAACAACAACAACAACAACAACATCCACCACATTGCACTTTAATCTCAAAGAACCCTTAAAACATCTACATAGGTTTCATAATATCATGCATAACTTCATACTTTGTCCTTTCAAGGTTCAAAGCTACTTTCAATCACCAAACCTAGAATTCTAACATTAGGTAGGGATTTTATCATAATTTCAAGTAATTCTATTACTTCATGCTTTAGATGATAAAACTCATCTTTCATAATCAACAACACAACCCTATGAGATCACAATTTGGAAAACATGGGGGTTTGCATGGGTTCATAGGGGAAACATCATATAAGCATTGTAAATCATCAATTAATACATGTATAAACATACTTCAATCATTAAGATCAATAATCAAAATAACTCGTGGTGTTAGTAGAAAACCCTAGTAAATTAGGGAATTCTACCATTTGAAATAGAGTAATTTGGGGACTCCATTAGTAGAAGGAACCCATGGATGAAATCTATCATACCTTTACTCAAATTACTAGCCTTCAATGGAGAATTTGGATCCTTAGCTTCAAACCCTAGTTGCTGCTTCTTTTTCTTCTTCTTCCTCTTCTTTGAGATTAGAGAATATTTGGGAGGAGATTTTGGAATTCTTTTGGGATTTGAGAGAATGACTTAATTTTAGGGATTTTGGGAGTTAAAAATACTTATATAGGTGGTCTAGATGTAGGAAAAATGACACCACTTCAATTTAATTAAAACTGGTAAAGAACCAATTTGCCCCCAAAAAATAACTGCCAGCCCACGACCGATGGAGACTAACCGACGGACCGTGGATGGACCTGTGGCCAATCCTAGTTGGCCATGGTTCGTGGTCTAGGACTTGATTGTGGGGGCTCAAGTTATGAAGCCCCACCCACGGAGAGTGGATCCAACCACGGGGAGTGGGTGGCCCTTGTGGTTGCTGCCTTAGGCAATGTTTTATGGTGTCCATCCACATAGCCCACCTACAGGGCATGGGTCAAACCACGAGGTGTGGTTGGCCCACGTAGGTGACACCTGGAAATGTTGAATACTTGCTAAGATTCCCTTTTTTGGGTATGAGGTGTTACATAATCTCCCTATTGGGACTATTTATCCTCAAATGAGATTTAAACTAGCTCTAAAAGGGTAGGAGGGGGAACTAACAACCCAACTGTTACACCACCTAAAACTAGAAAATTAAGCAAGAGCCTAAAGTGTAAACTAGTAGTCTAATTGAGGCTTAATGTAAAGCTAAGAGTCGTAAAATAACCTCTGGTGCTTAAAATAAATGTTTTTGGGTGTAAACTTCAAGGTACGACCCTCCAAGGACCAAACAAGGGTCCTTGAGGAGGACGAAGAGGTTGCCCAAAAAACTGTCAAAAACATCTTGACCTACGGATCTGATCCTCCTATGTTCTAGTAGCAAACAATGTTTTAGCAGCATGGCTCGTGGACCTACCCATGGTCCGTGGGTGGGGTTTCGTGAGTGAGCACCGAAAGTTGGTCATTTAGTTTTAATTAGAGTTAAGGGAGAGGCTTAGGGTTAATTAATTAATTAAGTAGGTTTGTTTAATACTTATTAAAACTAACTATATATACCTAATATAACCCTAATATAATTGAATTAGTTCATTCATTCAAGACCCCAAAATAAACTCCTTTCCTCCCAAATATTTCTCTCTCTAAAACCTCCATTGAGGAAGAAGAAGAGGTAAAGGTCTAGGGCTCAAGAACTCAACTTTTCCTCTCAATTTCGTGAGGTATCTTCAATTAAGGTATGATAGTTTTAATTCATGGTTAACTTTCCATCCATGAAGTCCTCAAATCTTTAATTTGAAAGTAGGAAATTCTCCAAAACTAAGGGTTTTCATTCTAGGTGATGGATTCTTTCTCAAAATGTATTCAAAGCTTTAATTATCATATATTGAGATTTAATTGCTATTTTAAGATAAAATCCCTCATGAATCCATAATTTCCCCATAACCCTTATTTATGACTTTAGTGTGGGTATTGTAGTAAGATGATTATTATGTAATTGATCTTGTAATGATTTATTTACTTGAATTATGTCATTATTCATTCCTAAATTGTATAATTCTAGGTGTGTTGGTTAATTGTGATTCATGGGCTTGAAGAGAAATTTGTGAAAGTTGATGTATAATCATGATGATTATGAATATGCTTTGTGATTTCAATGAAAGTAATGTTATCATGACTATAATGCAATGGTGGTGTTGTTGAATGGTTATTCTCACATACACACACACACACATGAATGAAGAATGAATTAAGTTTCTATGATTATGTTAACGATGATGTGTTGATTGAAAAACTACTCTCAATTGTACACTAATGACTGATAATGACATTTTGTGAAAGGACTTCTCTCACAATATAGGGATTCTTAGTTGAAAGGCTATTCTCACCTTTAAATCTATGAGTTATCTAATGAATGAATGTTGGGATTGAGATGGATAGCCATACGTGAGTTGAGGTGGGATATCTGATAGCAATCTCTTATCCCATAATAATGAACGAAATTAATTAATGTAAAGAATTATGTGGGGAATAATACTATGCACCGAGTGGATTTGGATTGAGATGGATACTCATACGTTAGTTGAGGCGGGGTATCTAGTAGCAATCTCCCTATCCCATAACTATGTGCCCACATAGGTTGTTAGCTAGTGGATCCACCTAAGCTAAATGTTAACGGTCTTACCTTAGGAAAGTAGGAATCTCTTATTCGGTATGGGTAGTACCAGGATTACTTGATTTGCTCACATGGTGTATGTCGGTCAAGGCTTACTCCCACAAAGAATGATAATGAACTATGGATTCTCAAGCACTACTTAGTGTGGGTGGGGGTATGATACTTCATCCATGCATTGCACAAGTAAGCTTTGAGAGTATTCATGGTGTGTTTCTTTATTTTATAATGTTTTATGATAAAGGATATGAGTTAGGTGCTATGGTTACTTAAGAAGTTCTATGAAGTGTGGGTGGTAGTATGGGATTCCATTCATGTATTGCACGAGTAGGCTTTGATAGGGCTATGGTGTGTTAATTTAACATCATAATGTCTAAAGAAATGAATGTTCTCATAGTGATGGTAATGAGAATGTTGACTTAAAGGCTTATTGTAATGATGAATGCTTAACTTGGATTGTTATTATGAGTTGCTTTCCTTGTCATGACTTAGTAAATATGAATGTTCCTTATCTATGATTATTGACCAAAGAGGAGAATGAAGAATGGTAAGTATGTTATGGTGGTGTTAAAGTGGTACTTAGTATGAATGGTAGTATGGGATGCCATTCATACATTGCACAAGTATAACTTAGGGTTACTTTCATGATGGTTCTATTATGTTCTAATGACTTACATGATGAATTTGTTTATGTCTTGTGTGTTTATACTAAAGATACATGATGATTCTTAAACTTGACATAAAGCATGGTCTTCAACCAAAATGTCCTTTTTAGCATGATTTTTGCATGTCTATCATACTTAGTACATATTTGTGCTAACCCATATTTTTTCTACATTTTTCTACAAAGTTTAGGTTTCGGCGTTTGAGGCAGTTTCTTCTAGTTCAAGATTGGATTGTCTATTCTCCAAAGCTTGTGGTATGTCATCATGGATCCGAGGACAAGTTTTATGTTTTTGTCCTTTTATTGTATTAGACTTTCAGATTTCCTATTTTAAGGGCTGTGACCCTATTTTGAGACCTCGATTGTAGTATATTGCCCTGTGAGACTTTGTCTAGACTTCCGCTATTTTAAATAAAGTTTTTTGATTATATGGATTAAAGGTTTTAAATTCTGTACTATTTCCTATGTTCTTATGTTTTGATATGCTATGAGGCTTGTATGAGACTTTTTAGAGTCTTGTACGCCGTGTTACGTTCGGGGTGTAGGCTCTGGTCGTAACAAACATTGTATCAGAGCACAAGATGTTATGATGGTTTTTAGGAGTGATGTCTCACAAGTCACATCTAGTAGAGTCTTGTTCATAGTGTGAAGCGTGCCAAATTTATGAATGAGCGGCTATGATTAAGATGTTAGGAAATTTCACTTTGTTCATTACTCTTAAGTCATGCCATATATTTTAGCTCTATAAAAGTCCCTTTCCTAACTCTTCTCTTGTGTCTTCAAGAAATGAATACACGAAGGGCGAATGCTAGAAGGGTGGAAGAGAAGCATGTGAATTAAGAAGCCCCTCAAGAGAATCAAGTTCCTCAAGGCAATCAAGCTTCGGTTAAAAATGTGACGCTAGAAGATTTTAGGACCACTATCCAAATGATAACTCAAGCTATGAGGGCCCAAGTCAATAGGGTTGTTGATACTCATGTGAACCCTATTGTTAGCACTATGGCTTCTAGGTTGAGGGACTTTGTGAGGATGAGTCCTCTAGTGTCTCTTGGTTCCAAGGAGGGAGAGTATCCCCAAGAGTTTGTGGATGAGGTTTATAAGGTAGTTAATGCTATGGGGGTGACTTCTACAGAAAAAGTGGAGCTAGCCACTTATTAATTGAAAGATGTTACCCAAGTTTTGTTTACTCAATGGAAGAGGAATAGGCTGGAAGGAGCGGGTCCTATATGTTGGGAGGTGTTCAAGAAAGCATTCCTTGATAGGTTCTTTCCCCGAGAGAAGAGGGAAGCCAAGATGGAGGAATTTATCAACCTTCATCAAGGAGGTATAAGTGTTGAAGAATATTCTCTAAAATTTACCGAATTGTCCAAGTATGCCCTATCTATGGTGGTGGATCCAAGGGATGAGATGAGTAGGTATGTGACAGGTATATCCAAAGAGGTAAGAAAAGAATTTCGTACGACAATGAATCTTTATGACATGGATCTCTCACGCCTTATGGTGTATGCCCAACAAATAGAGAGTGAGGAATTCCAAGGCAACAATAAGGAGATGAAAGAGCTAGGTCCTATGAACAAGAACAACAAAGGTCCAAAAAGAGGTCCTCTAACCAAGATTCCCCAATGGTCAACAAGGATAGGGTGTCTAACCCTAATTCTCAAGGAGGAAATGGAGGCGATTCTTCTTTTGAAAGATCTATATGTGCAAAGTGTGGGAAGCAATATTGGGGTAACTGCCTTGCTGGCACGAATGGTTGCTTTGAATGTAGAAAGAAAGGTCATAAAGTGAGATATTGTCCAACACTCATGGCAAAAGGGAGAGAGGCCAAGCAAGCTTCTCCTAGTAACCCGGATCCCAATGATACCAAGAATAGTCGTTTCAATGCAATCCGATCTAGAGAGGACAAATGAGCCTTTCCTGATGAAGACACCAGTATGTTGATAGTTTCTTAAAGTTGTAAATGTTTTATTAAGATCCCTATTCTATTTTGAGTGTAGTCTTAGTATGGGTTTACTCCCAAGGGGGAGATGGTATGTGTAGAAAGCAAGGTGGTTAAGCATTCTGATATCCTTATCACTTCTTTTTATTCCTATTAAAGATTGAGACCAAGAGTTCCTTCTGGCTTGTTTCATGTTTTGGAGTCATGTGTAATTTATGTGTTTCCATGGTCTCCTTATGATATGCATGTTCTTAATGAATTCATGTTTAATGAGAAAAATGAGTTTTATGATTTATGTCCCTCATGTTGATGTGCATTTAGTATGAGTTGCATATATGATTCATGAGGTGAAATGTTGAACATGCTTAAATGTGCCTTTGAGAATAATTGCATAATTAGCTTCATGATGTTGTGATGATCATGATTTGAGTTGGAGAAAGTAATTCCTCCAATGAAATGAGAAATGTTGAAGTTTTCATGCATAATGTGTTTGTAGATGTAATTTCTACTTCCTTGTGTTGCATTAAGTATATTGAGATGGGGTTGATGTTTCCTCCTTGTTTTGTGCATTGCTATAATGTTTCATGCATGATGGGATGCTAGTCGTGAGTCTTTAATTCCAAGAGATGTTTAGAAGCATCATTCGAGAACAAATGTCCCCAAGGGGGAGATATTATTACACCCCCTAAAACTAGAAGACTAAGTTAGAGCGTAAAGTGTAAACTTGTAGTAGAATTGAGGTTTAAGGTAAAGATAAGAGTCATAAATTAACCTTCGGTGCTTAAAATAAATGTTTTTTGGTGTAAATGCCAAGGTACGAGCCCCCAAGGACCAAGCAAGGGTCCTTGAAGAGGACCAAGAGGCTACACAAAAGGATGTCAAAAATAGCTTGACCGACAGATGGGAACCCACGATACGTGGGTGCACCCACACCCCATAGGTGGGGATCGTGGGTCGAGGCTGGACCTTCCCTATTCGTCATATGTTCCAGTAGCAAACCACATTTTGCCAGCACGGCTCGTGGACCCACCCACGGTTCGTGGGTGGGGTTCCGTTAGTGAGCACTGAAAGTTGGTCATTTAGTTTTAGTTAGAGTTAAGGGAGGGGCTTAGGGTTAATTAATTAATTAAGTAGGGTCATTTAACACTAATTCAAACTAACTATATATACCTAATAGAACCCCAAACTAATTGAATTATTTAATTCATTCAAGACCCCAAAATAAACTCCTTCCCTCCCAAATATTTCTCTCTCTAAAACTTCCATTGAAGAAGAAGAAGAGGTGAAGGTCTAGGTCTCATAAACTCAACTTTTCCACTCAATTTAGTGAGGAATCCTCAATTAAGGTATGGTAGTTTTGATTGATGGTTAACTTTTCATACATGAAATCCTCAATTCTTCAATTTCAAAGTTGGAAATTCTCTAAAACGAAGGGCTTTCATTTTAGGTCATGGATTTTTTCTCAAAATGTTTTCAAAGGTTTAATTATCATATATTGAGATTGAATTGCTGTTTTATGGTTGTTTTAAGATAAAATACCCCATGAATTCATGCTTTCCCCATAACCCTAATTTATGACTTTAATGTGGGTGAATTGTAGTAAGATGATTATTATGCAATTGATCTTGTAATGATTTATTTACTTGAATTATGTCATAATTCATGCATCAATTGTAGAAATTCTAGATGTGTTGGTGAATTGTGATTCATGGCCTTGAAGGGCAATTTATGAAGGTTGATGTATAGTCATGATGCTTATGAATGTGCTTTGTGATTTCAATGAAAGTAATGTGATCATGACTATAATGCATTGGTGGTGTTCTTGAAAGGTTATTCTCACATACACACACACTTATGAATGAAGAATGAATTAAGTTTCTATGATTAAGTTAATAATGATGTGTTGATTGAAAGACTATTCTCAATTGCACACTAATGAATGATAATGACATATTGTGAAAGGAATTTTCTCAAAATATGGGGATTCATAGTTGAAAGTCTATTCTCACCTTTGAATCTATGAGCTATCTAATGAATGAATGTTGGGATTGAGATTGATACTCATACTTAGAGTTAAGGTGGGGTATGTAGTAGCAATCTCTTATCCCATTATAATGAACAAAAGTAATGAATGTTATGTACTCCATGGAGAATAACGCTAAGCACCGAGTGGATATGGATTGAGATGGATACTCGTATGTGAGTTGAGGCGGGGTATCTAGTAGCAATCTCTTGAGATGGATGCCTTCACGTGAGTTGAGGTGGGGTATCTAGTAGCAATCTCGCTATCCCATAACTATGTGCCCACATAGGTTATTAGCTAGTGGATCTACTTAAGCTAAATGTTAACTGTCCTACTTTAGGCAAATATGAATCCCTTATTCGATGTGGGTAACATCGGTGTTCCATGACTTGCTCACATGGTCTATGTCAGTTAAGGCTTACCCCCACAAAGAATGATAATAAACTATGGCTTCTCAAGAATGCACTACTTAGTGTGGGTGGGGGTATATGACTTCATCCATACATTGTACAAATAGGCTTTGAAAGTAGTCATGATGTGTTTCTATATGTTATAATGCTTTATAATCAATGATATGAGTTAGGTACTATTGTTACTCAAGAAGTTCTATGAAGTGTGGGTGATAGTATGGGATGCCATTCATGCATTGCACGAGTAGGCTTTGAGAGGCCTATGGTGTAACACCCCAAAAATGTTAACAAGAGTCGCATGTCGATAAACCACTGATTAATTACTACAATATGTTTAATTCTCATTTTGGGAACTTGAAATAATGGTATATTTGCAACCTTGTTTAAAATAATTGTCATCATAATTTAATGTATTGTATGGGGGTATTTGCATAATGTTTTAATTAGAAATATGTATAGCTTTAAAAGGTGGTGAAGGATATATATATAAGTGTATATGTATGCATTTGGGCAACCAACTTTTATGGACAACTGTGTATATGATAAGCACCTCTTGTGTTACTATATTTTGACACCTCCTCTTAGGAATTCGTCTCACCTGAAGTATAAGTCCCTTAGAACATTATCCAACCTGTTGTTGTTCAAGATTACAAGAGAAAATCTTGGTCCTTTTGGCTGGAAATCGAGTTACACTCTTCTTTTCGATAAGTGGTAAAACATGTTTTTGAGCTGGGTAGCATTTAGTAGATTAAGCATATCTCGTTCTATAGAACTTTGTTCACTGTGAATAAATATGATTTTGAAAGATAATTCGTATATGTACAACTCTTATGTTTATGTTAAACTCTAATTTAGTTGTTATGGATTCGAAATATAGGACACATCATAGGATAAGTTCTGTCCATATTCTGAAGTTTGAAATCCTGTATGGACAACTGTTAGTGTTTTGAATATATCTTTTTTTTCAAAATACATTTTGCGGTGATTCTTGGTTGTTTGCAACCTTAAGAGAGGTACCCACATCTTTCATGAAGAGTATACAGTCCAATTTTCTGTTTTCCATTTCAAATCTTAGTTGCAACATGATGCAAAAGGATGGCCAAAATTTACTGTTTGGGAGAATAGTCGTATTTGTACAGGCTATGCTTACTTGTGATAATAACCCTATTTTACGTCATCCTTATTGAGCTTCTAGAAACTAAATAAGTTATTGAATTCATTTTTTAAGGTTGTATATCCTCGTGTACAAGTTGAAGACTTTGATACGTTGCTAGGTCTACCGTTTGACTTGTGGAGTTTTGTTGGACTGTTTTTGTGCTAAAGAACTGAGGTTTGTGTATAAACTTATACTTGTACTCTTTTTACATGCTGGTATATCTGAAAGTTATCTTTGTACCTTGGTTACCTCTTGTCACTTTGCATTGTCGTATTGGTATTCTTTAATACATTAAAGACACTTATGTAACTTGTCCACTTGTACAGATTGTTTGATCACTTAGCACTCTTGTTGGGACCTTTTCCTTCTTGTGGTTGTGAATTTTTCAATCTTGGCATGCCTCTTGGTTCGGATCATTTGCCATCTTGACTCTGGATTTTTAGTTTGTCTTAAGAATGGAAGTTGTCCATTTTAAGTACGAACTAGGCCGCCATTTTTTTAATATGGTTCTTGGTTCTGTTGATTATTGGATTTTGACCCTTCTTGATTTCTGCTCATGCTTGGTATGACGACATGATGTATATATTAGGTGAGCCTTGTTATTAAATATCTTGAAAAGTTGTGCTATGAGCATTTTTGACATTTACACCTTTATATATTGAACTTCATACTCCTTGTATATTGTTTACTTGATTTACTGATTTTTTTCCGATCGTGCTGCTGTTGACTTGACAATGATAACTTGGAGAATATAAGGGCTCCAAACCTATAGTTTGTACACCACTAAGCTATATGCTTAGCAATGGTTGTTTCAATCATAGGAGTTGTTCGCGATGATGCTTGAAGCTAGCCACTGATTATGGAGATTTTGAAAGCCTTAAGGAAGATCACATTTGCATATAGGCATATATATTTTGTATAACCTTGGGACTTGTACATGATCTTTGTGCTGTATATTTACAAGAGATTTTGAGGGTTGATTTGGTCATGATACCATGGGTTGTAATATAAGTATGGTTATACATTTTTATCTTTTGGGGTGTGTTAACCCAAGTCTTGTAATATACTAATTTGCTATATGTCTTGAAAGTTGTATGAAGCATGAGACAAATGATTTCGGTACTCGAAAGCTTCTAATATTCTTGTTATTTCACCCTCGAGTGTGAGGTTAACATATGCATGAAGATCTGGTTGGTTAATTGCTTAAATGTTATATTTTTTTTGGAGTACGTTATGAATCTAATCCCTCTACTAGATTAAAATCAGTATGCCCTCATTAATTGGTTTTAAATATTGCAAGTATTTAATTAGATTTCTTGTTTAAGTAGTGGTATCGTGTTTAAAGGATCGCTACAAGTGTTGGTATCAGAGCCAAGGTTTGTGGTTCTAGAAGTTTTGTTGTGAATTACTAATATAATTGTTTTCTTTCGAATAAGGTTTTATTTTGATTATTTGTTCGCTTATATGGTTTATGATAATTGCATCGCATGTAGAGTGCATATGCATTTTGTACATATCCCTAATGTAATGTGATTTTCCCTTTTGAAGGAATTAATTTATGGCCCCTTCTTCTGACCAACTTATGGAAACTGCATGTGAAGGTTCGGGTGCCTCTGTTTCCCAACCTCATGCACTGGAAGGGGTTAGAGAACATATCTCGAATCAGTATATTCCACACACTAGTGGCTCTGATGTGGGAAACCATCAGAGTGTAAGAGCTGGTCCACATATTCACATGAGTGATGGTACTCAAACCATGAATCCTCATTTTCAACAAATGGATGAATTCTTCCACCATGTGGTTTAATCGATGCATGATCCCCACAGGATTAACTTTGAGAAAATGAGGAAAATGGGTGGAGTGGACTTTGAAGGCACTGTTGATCCCACAGATGCTAAACAATGGATTGATCGCATGGAGAGGATATTTGAGCAGTTGGAGTTTTCAGATGTTGCCAAATTTAAGTATGCTATTTCACTATTACAAAAGCATGCTTATGATTGGTGCGTAGGTGTTTCGAATGCCAAGGTAAAACCTTCTGTTCTTACTTGGGATGATTTTCTTAAGGAATTTCGTATGAAGTATGTCCCACCTGCTTATTGTGATGCAAAAAAAAAGTGTTTTTGAATATAAGGCAATGAGACATGTCTATTGCTGAATACGAACAGAAGTTTCTAAGGCTCACTCGCTATGCTGGTGGTATTATTAAAGAGGAAGAAGACAAGTGTAGGAAATTTGAAGACAGTTTAAATGATTCCATTAGGAAGAATGTGGCGATCCTACAACATGAGAAATTTTTTAAGTTAGTGTCTGCTGCTTTTACTTGGGAACGACTTGATAAAGAAGAAACTAGTAGAAATGAAAACAGATTCCAAAATCCTAGACCAGATTTTAGGGGTCCATCCAAAAGGGGAAGGCTTGATAATTCTAAGGCTGGTAGTGATAACAAGTCACCTCAACCAAGGAAAAACAAATCAGAAGTTTCTACAACTAGCACTCCAAATTATGGCCAAGGCAATCCTCGCATTCCTACTTGTCCACAATGTGGAAAGAATCATTATGGCACTTGCAGGAGAGCTTCTGGTGCATGTTTTAATTGTGGGAGCTTTGATCATAAAGTGAAAGATTTTCCTAATCCTAGCAATGCTCCTTCCTTTAAAGCCGAAGGCTCAGTTCATAAGCCTTCTGTTAATCCTCCTCAAACTAATAGAGGTGTAAGGTCTAAAAAAACCCAGGCAGCAGGTACAAGTGGAGTTAATCAAGCTAGTGGGCAAAAGGCTACTGCACGTGCTTATGCGATGAGGCAGAAGGATGATTAAGATGGACAAGACGTGGTTGTCGGTAAATTTCACTTATTTGGCTTATGTGTGTTTACATTGTTTGATCCTGGTTCTACACATTCCTATATTTGTTCATCACTTGTTCTTCCCGGAAATGTGAATTCTGTGAGACTTGATTATAATGTGCTAGTTGAAAGTCCTTTGGGTTATCAAGTTGTGTGTAATCGAGTTTACCCAGATTGTCCCTTTGTGAGTCAAAACATAGTCTTTCCTGCTGATTTGATTGAAATTCCCTTCAAGGATTTTGATGTTATTATCGGGATGGATTGGCTTTATAAATATCATGCGGTGGTAGATTGTATGTCTAAGCATGTGACTTTTAAAGATCCTACATTTTCACACATCATAGTACAAGATGAAAGATCAGTGACATCTAGTATTATTTATGCGGCCTTGGCAAGAAAGTTGATGCGTCAAGGTTGCGGGGCATACCTGGATTACATAGTTGATATACAATTGAAGAGTCCTTGTATCAAAGACATATCTACTGTATGTGATTTTCCAGAAGTATTTCCAGAAAACCTTTCGGGATTGCCCCCGGAAAGAGAGTTTGAATTTTCAATTGAGCTTATCCCTGGATCTACCCCTATTTCTATCACTCTTAATAGATTGGCTCCAGCAGAATTAAGAGAATTGAAATCTCAACTGCAACAATTTCTTGAGAAAGGTTTTATTCGACCTAGTGTTTCTCCTTGGGGAGCTCCTGTTTAATTTGTAAAGAAGAAAGATGGCACTCTTAGGCTTTGTATTGATTATAGACAATTGAACAGAATAACAATCAAGAATAGATATCCGATGCCAAGAATCGATGATTTGTTTGATCAACTTAAGGGTGCTAAAGTATTCTCAAAAAAATGATTTAAGGTTTGGATATCACCAACTGCGGGTTAGAGAGAATGATATTCCTAAAACTACTTTTAGAACTCGATATGGTCATTATGAATTTTTGGTGATGCCATTCGGATTAACAAATGCTCCTGCGGTATTTATGGATCTAATGAATCGAGTATTCAAACCTTATCTTGATCTGTTTGTGGTTGTTTTTATAGATGATATTTTAATATTTTCCAGAAGTAATGAAGACCATAATAAACACCTCCAGATTATTTTTGCAAATTTTGAGGGAGAAAGAGCTTTATGCTAAACTTTCTAAGTGTGAATTTTGGCTTGATGAAGTAGCTTTTCTGGGACATATTGTATCAACAGAAGGTGTAAAGGTGGATCCTAGTAAGATACAAGCGGTTGTTGAATGGAGACCTCCTAAAAGTCCAACCGAGGTAAGAAGTTTCTTGGGCTTAGCAGGATACTATAGAAGATTTATGAAAGGCTTATCCATTATCGCCTCCCCTTTGACCAAGCTCTTGCATAAGGAAGTAAATTTTATTTGGGATGACAACTATCAAGAGAGCTTTGAAACTCTCAAATCCTTGTTGACTCAAGCTCCTATACTTACTCTACTGATTTAAGGGAAAGAATATGTAGTTTACAGTGATGCTTCTCACAATGGTCTAGGATGTGTTTTGATGCAAGAAGGGAAGGTTATTTCTTATGCCTCTAGAAAATTAAAACCGCATGAATTGAATTATCCTACTCATGATCTTGAACTTGCTGCTATAGTGTTTGCTTTAAAAATATAGCGGCATTATTTGTATGGAGAGAAATGTCATATATTCATTGATCACAAGAGCTTAAAGTACTTGGGTACTTAAAAGGAGCTAAACCTTTGACAACGTAGATGGCTTGAACTCATTAGGGATTATGACTGCATGATTGATTATCATCCAGGTAAAGCCAATGTGGTTGCTGATGCCTTAAGTCGGAAATCCTTCCCAAGCATTTCTTTGAGTCCTTTACCCTTGCTCTTTGAGTTAAGATCCTTGAATGTTTGTTTTACATTTGATTAAAATGGTTCAGTTATTGCTAGTTTGCAAGTAAAGACAATATTACTTGAACAAGTGAAAGACGCACAAAAGTTAGATGAGAAACTTACAAAATTGACCAGAGAAGTTCAAAGTGGAAAAAAACTTGATTTTACATTTATGGAGGATGGTGGCTTATTTTATCAAAATAGGTTATGCGTCCCTAATGATGACAAATTGAGGAGAGAAAATCATATGCAATGCATCATGGAGGTATAAAGATGTACCAGACCATCAAAGAAAATTATTGGTGGAATGGTATGAAGAGAGACATTGCGGACTACATCTCTAAATGTTTGGTTTGTCAACAAGTAAAGGCAGAACATCAAGTCCCAGTTGGTTTACTACAGCCTTTGTCGATGCCGAAATGGAAATGGGAGAGAATAACAATAGACTTTATTTTAGGACTTCCTCGCACTCAAAGGAACCATGATGCAATATGGGTGATTGTGGACAGGCTAACCAAGAGTGCTCACTTCTTAGCAATCAGGATGGATTACTCACTTGAGCGTTTAGTTGAATTGTACATTAATGAGATTGTAAGACTACATGGGATACCTGTATCTATTGTATCTAATCGAGTCCTAAGGTTTACATCTAGATTTTGGGGTAGCTTGCAGGAAGTTTTTGGTACTAAATTGAAAGTTAGCACTTCGGTCCATCCTAAAGCAGACGGCCAGTCGAAAAGAGTGATAAATTTTTTGGAGGATATGCTTCGAGCTTGCATTATGGAGTTTGAGGGTAGTTGGGACAAACACTTGGCTTTGATTGAATTTGCTTACGATAACAATTACCAATCGAGTATTGGAATGCCTCCCTATGAAGCCTTATATGGAAGAAAATGTCAGACCCCTCTTTATTGGAGTTAAGTTGGTGAAAGAAAACTTGTTGGTCCTAAAATTGTGCAACAAACAGAGGACAAGGAAAAAATTATCAATGATCCTCTAAAGATTTCTTCGGATAGACAAAAGTCGTACGGTGATCTTAAAAGGCGTGACATTGAATATCAAGTTGGAGATAAAGTATTCTTAAAGGTATCTCCATGGAAAAAGATTATGAGATTTGGCTAGAAAGGAAAGCTTAGTCCCCGATTTATTGGACCTTATGAGATACTTGAAAGGGTTGGACCAGTTGCATATACATTGGCTTTGCCACCTGAGTTAGACAAGATCCACAATGTCTTCCATGTTTCTATGCTTAGAAGATATCATTCTGATCCATCTCATGTTCTTCCAGTCAAATCTATTGAGGTTAATCCTGACTTGACGTTTAATGAAGAACCTATTCTAATTCAAGCTCGAGAAGTAAAGCAACTTAGAAACAAGAGAATTTTCTTAGTAGAGGTACTTTGGAGGAGCCATTCTGGAAAAGAAGCTACGTGGGAAAGAGAAGAAGACATGAGAACCCAGTATCCGCACTTATTCCGGGACTAGTGTAAGGTAAATTTTGAGGGAAATTTCTTTAAGGGGGAGAGAATTGTAACACCCTGAAAATTCTAACAAGAGTCGCATGTTGATAAACCACTGCTTAATTATTACAATATGTTTAATTCTCATTTTGGGAACTTGAAATAATGTTATATTTGCAACCTTTTTAAAAATAATTGTCATCGTAATTTAATGTATTGTATGGGGGTATTTGCATAATGTTTTAATTAGAAATATGTATAGATTTAAAAAGAGGTACACCTATATATATATAGGTGTAAATGTATGCATTTGGGCAGCACACAAGTATTTGGGTAGCCAACTTTTATGGACAGTTGTGTATATGATAAGCACCTTTTGTGTTCCTATATTTTGACACCTCCTCTTAGGAAATTCATCTCACCTGAAGTATAAGTCCCTTAGAACATTATCTAACCTGTTGTTGTTCAAGATCACAAGAGAAAATCTTGGTCCTTTTGGCTGGAAATGGAGCAACACTCATCTTTTTGGTAAGTGGTAAAACCTATTTTTGGGCTGGTTAGCGTTTAGTAGATTAAGCATATCTCATTCTATAGAACTTTATTTACTGTGAATAAATATGATTTGGAAAGATAATTCGTATATTTACAACTCTTATGTTTATGTTAAACTCTAATTTAGTTGTTATGGATTCGAAATATGGGACGCATCATAGGAAAAGTTCTGTCCAGATTCTGAAGTTTGAAATCCTGTATGGACAACTGTTAGTGTTTTGAATATATCTTTTTTTTCAAAATACATTTTGCGGTGATTCTTGGTTGTTTGCAACCTTAAGAGAGGTACCCACAACTTTCATGAAGAGTATACAGTCCATTTTTTCCGTTTTCCATTTCAAATCTTAGTTGCGACATGATGCAAAAGGATGGCCAGAATTTACTGTTTGGGAGCATAGTTGTATTTGTATAGGTAAGGCTTACTTGTGATGATAACCCTATTTTATGTCATCCTTATTGAGCTGCTAGAAAGTAAATAAGTTATTGAATTCATTTTTTTAAGGTTGTATATCCTCGTGTACAAGTTGAAGACTTTGATACCTTGCTAGGTCTACGGTTTGACTTGTGGAGTTTTGTTGGACTGTTTTTGTGCTAAAGAACTAAGGTTTGTGTATAAACTTATACTTGTACTCTTTTTACCTGCTGGTATATCTGAAAGTTACCTTCGTACCTTGGTTACCTCTTGTCACTTTGCATTGTCATATTGCTATTCTTTAATACACTAAAGACGCTTATGTAACTCGCCCACTTGTACGGATTGTTTGATCACTTAGCACTCTTGTTGGGACCTTGTCCTTCTTATGGCTGTGAATTTGTTAGTCTTGGCAAGCCTCTTGGTTCGGATCATTTGCCATCTTGACTCTGGATTTTTAGTTCGTTTTAAGAATGGAAGTAGTCCATTTTAAGTACGAACTAGGAAGCCATTTTCTTAATATGGTTCTTGGTTCTGTTGACTATTGTGTTTTGACCCTTCTTGATACCTGCTCGTGCTTGGTGTGATGACATGATGTATATATTGGGGGATCCTTGTTATTAAATCTCTTGAAAAGTTGTGCTATGAGCATTCTTGACACTTAGACCTTTATATATTGAACTTGATACTCCTTGTATATTGTTTACTTGATTTACTTATTTTGTTTCGATCGTGCTACCCCTGACATGAGAATTATAACTTGGTGAATTTAAGGGCTCCAAGCCTATAGTATGTACACCACTAAGCTATATGTTTAGCGATAGTTGTTTCTATCATAGGGGCTGTTCGCGATGATGCTTGAAGCTGGCCATTGAAGATAGAGATTTTGAAAGCCTTAAGGAAGATCACATTTGCATATAGGCATATATATTTTGTATAACCTTGGGACTTGTACATGATCTTTGTGCTGTATATTTACAGGAGATTTTGAGGGCTAATTTGGTCATGTCACCATGGGTTGTAATATAAGTATGGTTATACGTTTTTATCTTTTGGGTGTGTAAACCAAAGTCTTGTAATATACTAATTTACTATATGTCTTGAAAGTTGTGTGAAGCATGAGCCGACTGATTTCATTACTTGGAAGCTTGTAATATTCTTGTAATTTAACCCTCGAGTGTGAGGTTAACATATGCATGAAGATCTGGTCGGTTAATTGCTTAAATGTTATATTTTCTTTTGGAGTTTGTTATGAATCTAATCCCTCTACTAGATTAAAATCAGTATGCCCTCATTAATTAGTTTTAAATGTCGCAAGTATTTAATTAGATTTCTTGTTTAAGTAGTGGTATCGTGTTGAAAGGATCGCTACATATGGTATGTTTCTTTAATGTCAAAATGTCTAAGGAAATGAATGTGCTTATAGTGATGCTAATGTGGATGTTGACTTAAAGGCTTATTGTAATGATGAATGCTTAACTTGAATTTTTATTAGGAGTTGATTTCCTTGTCATGAATTATTAAATATGAATGTTCCTTATCTATGATTATTGACCAAAGAGGAGAATGAAGAATGGTAAGTATGTTATGGTTGCCTCAAAGTGGTACTTCGTATGAATGGTAGCATGGGATGCCATTCATACATTGCACAAGTATAACTTGGGGTTACTTTCATGATGGTTCTATTGTGTTCTAATGACTTACATGATGAATATGCTTATGTCTTGTGTGTTTATACTAAAGATGCATGATGATTCTTAAACTTGACAAAAATCATGGTTTTCAACCAAAATGTCCTTTTTAGCATGATTTTTGCTTGGCTATTATACTTAGTACTTATTTGTGCTAACACATTTTTTTTCTAAATTTTTCTAGAAAGTGTAGGTTCTAGTATTTGAGGTGATTTCTTCTAGTTCAAGCTTTGATTGTCTATTCTCCAAAGCTTGTGGTATGTCCTCATGGATCCGAGGACAAGTTCTATGTTTTTGTTTTTTCATTGTATTAGACTTTTAGATTTCCTATTGTTAGGGCTATGACCCTATTTTGAGACCTCGATTGTAGTAGATGGCCATGTGAGACTATATCTAGACTTCCGCTGTTTTAAATAAAGATTTTAGGTTTTATGAATTAAAAGTTTTAAATTCTGCACTATTTCCTATGTTCTTAGGTTTCGATATGCTATGAGGCTTGTATGAGGCTTTTCAGAATCATGTACGCCATGTTACGTTCGGGGTGTAGGCTCGGGTCGTAACACCAACCTACGATGCAATGCATACAACCAAGGAGGCACTATCGACTCCAAGCTCATCATACTCAAATGCATCAAACAAGGAAGTAGGAAATATATCTTGCAACCCAATATGCATGAAATTCAAAATTTCTTATATCTAAGGAGGAACTTCCTTCTCCAATTAAAATCATGCTCAACACAATCTCATGGAGACTTTATGCAATACATTCGTAAAGAGCATAATAAATCTATAACACCCCGTATCCGAAACATACCAAAAATACAGATTTTGAGAAGTTGCAGGTGCAACCCACGGTTGTCATCCACGAATCGTAGGTCAGACCACGACCGTGCTGGTGGTCCGTGGTTCACCACTGCAACTCCTCCCCAGCCAGCTCAAAAAATTAGCTAAGTCCCGACTCACGGACAGACCCACGGTCCGTAGATCAGACCACGGTCCGTGGTCTGTATCCATGGATTGAGACCTCCTTTACCTAGCCTCTGACATAAACTACAGTTGACCAGCACGGACCATCATTCGATCTACGGTCCGTAAGTCTGACCGTATATGAGGATCAACAACAAATTAACTGAAAATTATTGATGGATCAACTTCAGATGGTCATAACTTTTATCACAAAAATAATTGTGTGTCCCATTACCTATGATACGATAGCTAATTGAATTATCTTTCCAATGCCACCGAGTTTGCTAAAATATGACCTTCGAGTAAAAAGTTATGCTCGTTTTAGTGAAGGCCTGTCGAGCAGGCTTGACTTACGAACACAATCTACGGACTGTAGATTGACCTACAGCCCGTAGGTCCAATCCGTAGGTCACTCCAACAGTAGATAATTCAGGAGTCTTTTGGTTTTTTCTTATTTCGTTTAAACCCTTAGATACGTCGTTTAAACCCTAAATCATGAGGTTTTAGTCAGTTTAAGCCTAGAAACATAACTAGAACTTACCTTAGTCAAAATCATTAATCAAAACATAGAAAATTAGAAGCAAGAAAGGAGAAAAAGGTCAAGAACCCTAGTTCAAGAACGCAACAAGGTTTCATCAGTTCCAACCCCGAAACCGAAAGATTTCTCCATGGAATTCGTCACCAGGTATGTGGGATTTCACTAGTGGGTTCCTTTCGCCCATTAGGTTCCTAGAATTCAGTCAGATTCTTGATTCCATGATTATAAACAGACCTAGGGTTTCTAGAATTCCAACAGATAATCATGAATTAGTTATTTAAATGTTCCAAATCAGATTATCATGTTATTGCTCAATTTATTGCATGAATTTCAGAACCCTAGCTATGTATTTCTTTAGTTCTTGAATTACACATGCTAGGTTGGATATTTCAGTTATTCAGATATACATGCTCTAGTTTTATGCCACATTATCAGTATATTTCAGCATAAACCCTATTTTGAGTTATAAATCATGAGAAGCTTTTCTTTAAGACAACACTTGAGGTTTAAACTGAGTTTTTGAGAAAGTTAAGATGAGTTTTGAGAAAGAGCTTCTAAAACATGATTAGTATGACAATTGAGTAGGTCATTAATGTATGAATAGTATGGTATCTAGATATACCATCGATGTTTATGCAGTATGACTTCCCAAGTCATCAATGATCATAGTATAATATAATGTTGAATTGTTTTCTAAAAAGGAGTTTTCACGTATGAGTATGTACATGTCAGTATTTTGAGCTATTCAGTATTTCAGTCATAATATATTCAGTTTATGAATGCATCATTATCAGATTAATTGTTGCATTTTCAGTTTGCATGTTTAGTTTTGAGCTATCCAGTATTTATAGAAATTCAGTCATAAGTTAACCACTTAATTCATTGGGAGTAGCATAATACGGAGTTGGACTAGGGTACAACATACCCATATAGTCCCAGAACTACAAGCCATGGAGGTGTAAGTCCCCTCTGTGGGCAACATCGGTTTAGTGATCACGCTAGCATGCCTCTATACCTCTAGCAGGGTATATTGGGTCCTCTCCATGGGGCGTATACATCGGACTCCACATTTAACTCATGTGGTTTTATGTCGGTTATTAGTAGCTCCTACAGTTTAGTCAGATTCTATTGCATTGACCATTTATCAGTCAATTCAGCAGCATCAGTGGTGAGTCCTCATTCTTCGAGGACTAGTGACATGTTTACCTTTATCACTTTTAGTTTTTAGTTTCAGTTTTGCTAGACCTAGTTGGGGCATGTCCCAACATTTCTAGTCAGTTTAGAGGTTTATTTCAGACATAGTTAGATTCAGCTTAGTATTGAGTTAATAACTTCTTTGTATTAAACTCTCAGATTTGATATATTCAGTTATAGTATATGGGTATTCCCCATCTCTTCAGTTTATTTATGATTTAGCTTCCGCATTAATTTATTTTCTTTAGTATGCTTATGATCATGCTAGCAGGGTTAGCTTGGGATCACTTGTGGTCCTAGGTCCTGTGTCCGCGTCTCGGGGATAGCTTGGGGCGTGACAAAATCTATGTTCAACAATTATCTCATGAAGTCTATAGGTAAGTCATACTCAATGCACTAAAATAAGAGGACAAATAAGTAAATAATACAAGTCATTTCTTTCAAAACTTAAGCTTTTACATGAACATGCATAATCATAAGGAAATTATGGAAATACATAATTCACACATGACTTCCAAAACAAGAAAACTCAAGAGGAACTACTTACCTCAAGCTTGAATAAGAGTTGAAGGGAAGAAATGAGGTTATCAGGATTGCATATCGGCCTCGGCCTCCCAAGTAGCACCCTTAGTTAAATGATTCCTTCATCGCACCTTCACGGAGGCAATTTCCTTGTTTCTCAACTTTTTGACTTGCCGGTCCAAAATCTCAACTATAACTTCCTCATAAGAGAGAATTCCATCAACTCCCAATCCTTCTAGGGGAATTAAAGATGTCGGATCTCCAACACACTTCTTAAGGATATAGATATGGAAAACCAGATCCACCGAAGCCAATTCATTTGGCTAATCTAGTTCATAAGCAACCTTCCCAACTCGTCTCAAAATTTGATATGGGCCTACATACCGGGGACTAATTTTTCCTTTCTTGCCAAACCTCATCACACCGTTCATGGATGAGATTTTTAGATAGACCCAATCATTAACCTCAAATTCTAGGTCCCTTCTTCTCATATGGGCATATGACTTACTTTGAGTCGTCCTCACGCTGTCTCTAATTAGTCGGACCTTATCAATGGCCTCATAAACCAATTCGGGACCTAATAGGGCAACTTCACCTACCTCAAACCAACCAATGGGAGACCTATGTCCCCTACCATACAAGGCTTCAAAGGGAGCCATACCGATACTAGAGTGATAACTATTATTGTAGGCAAACTCTATCAATGGCAAGTGGTCATCCCAATTACCCTTGAAGTCTATTACACACACCCTTAATATATCTTCCAATGTTTGGATGGTATGCTCTGATTGCCCATTGGTTTGGGGATGAAAAGTCGTACTACGCTTAACTTTAGTGCCTAGACCTTTTTGGAATGATTTCCAAAAGTGAGAAGTGAATTGAGTACCACGATCGAAAATAATGGATAAAGAATCTTCGTGAAACTTTACCATTTCTATTATGTACAACTTAGCATAGTTCTTAGTTTAAAAGGAAACCTTGACGGGAATAAAGTGAGCCAACTTTGTCATCCGATCTATAATGACCCAAATAGAATCATGTTGTTTCTAGGTGTGAGACAAACCAACAATAACGTCCATGTTTACATCTTCCCACTTCCAAGTGGGAATACCTATATCTTGGGATAAGCCTCCCGACCTTTGATGCTCAACCTTAACTTGTTGACAATTTGAACACTTTGCCACAAATCCCGCAGTATCCTTCTTCATCCCATTCCCCTAATAGACTTCCTGTAAATCACGGTACATCTTCGTGTCTCCCAGGTGAATAGAATATCGAAACTATGAGCTTCCTCTAAAATTTGTACCCTCAAGTCATCAACATTAGGAACACATAACCAAACTTTATACCTAAGCACCCCATCTCCCCCTTGGAAGAAAGCTTCTACGGACTTTTTAAGCACCACTTATTTCAATTAAACTAAAATAGGATCAAGATCTTTCTTAGACTTCACATCCATCATAAAGGACAATTCGGAACAATTACGGACCATGAAACCACCCTTGGTGAAATCCATTAGTTGAACACCTAGTCGGGCCAACCTATGAGCATCACGAACCAAATCTTTCTTTTCTTCATCTACATGAGCCACACTACCAATTGAAAGTCTACTAAGAGCATCAACTACCACATTAGCGTTACCAGGGTGATAATGGACACTCGTGTCATAATTCTTCAAGAGTTATAGCCACCTACTTTGGTGAACATTCAAGTCCTTTAGACTAAACACATATTGTAAACTCCTATGATCGGTGAAAACATCCACATGGACCCCTATACAAATAATGCCTCTATAGTTTTAAGGCAAACACAATCGCCACTAATTCAATGTCATGGGTAGGATAACTATTCTCATTGATATTAAGTTGCCTTGAAGCATAGGTAATCACCTTACCATTTTGTATAGGCACATATCCCAACCAAACTCTGGAGGCATCACAATACGCCACAAAACCATCCATACCTTTCGGTAAGGTCAACACCAGAGCAGAAGTAACTCTATCTTTCAACTTTTGGAAACTTTTCTTACAAGCTTCCAACCACACAAACTTAGCCTTCTTTTTAGTTAAAACCATCAAAGAAGAAGCAACGGAAGAAAATCTCTCAACAAACCTTCTATAGTAACTAGCCAACCCCAAAAAGCTTCTAATGTCAGAAGGAGTTAGAGGTTTGGGCCAACTCTTGACTGAATCCGTCTTAATTGGATCCAAATCAATACCCTTGCTAGAAACAATACTCGATCAACTGGCAGAATTAAACTTCTGGAATGTCATCAGGACGTTTCGCTAGCATATCCTCAATAGTACTATTTTTATCAAAAAATCTCTCTTTAATTTTTTATTTGTGTCGCCTCCAAGAATCATGAACACCAGTCATCACCCACTTCTTTCCTTCTACTAGAATTAGGAATCTAGACTATGCAAAATAAAATAAAGTTAGCTTCATTAGTAAAAACAAACAATAAAATATGTAATCTCAAAATTGATTGTTCTTACATTGATATATTCCCACATGTGCTTTTAATGTCTTTTGGCACCGCATGCCAACTAGTAGACATCAAGTTGATGAATCTAGAATTTCTTGCAATTGTGACGATAAAGTTGGTTAATTCCACACTATCTTATCGGTTGGTCCAACTGCTTGTCCTTTATCAAATGTGGCCTCCTCCCTTTGTTCCAAATTTCTTACATAAATATTCTTACATGTTGTTTGACCTCAAACTTTTTTCTGCTTCGATATCCTTAGATTGATGTAACAACAAGGAAATAATAAATTTCTTTTATAATGAGTAATAAATCTTAGAAGATTTAAGACTTACCTTTTGTACTACAATCAATGTCAACTTCCTCGCCTATAGCACACTCATTCTCGCTAATTTATTCTTGATTCTCAAGATCATTTAATCCTTTATTATGTTTATGAATAGAAGGAGTAGACATATACTCGACAACAACTACTATGTGGTTAACTTCTTTTCTTTCATCACTTATGACTACCCATTGTTGTTTCTAAAATTGATCAAGACTAGTAGCTGATATGACTGACTTCTTATTTACCTATTTTTTGTTTGGTAGATCATGATCAATATCATGTTCTTTGTGTATTTGTTCTTTTTTCAGAAACTGATCAACACTAGTGGCCGGTAGGACCAACTTCCTCTTCACCTATTTGTAGCTTAGTAGATCCTGAATATCATGTTGTTCCTCTCTATTATCTAGTGTTGTTCCAGTCATATGGACAAAAGCAGTAACACCTTTATTGGACGACTTTGGAACCTGAAGTTGTGCATGAGAAGTTTAATTCCTTTCTCTTGAATGGACTCTCTAGATTGAAATAACCTCAGTTTATTCTGTCCTTTCCCTGCAATCATATGTGAAGTACTAAGTTCTTCCCTAGAAGGTGATTGAATCATTGATATGTGCCCAAACAATTTACTTTTTCCTTATTGTGGAATGAAATCCTTGGAATTCTTTCTTTTATGTGCTATTGGTGCATGCTCTTTCTTAGATTTATTATTGCATTTGTTTGCAACATGTTCTCTCATAATCTTAAATATGTTAACCAATTCAACACTTGATTGGTATTTCATATCATCATCCCGATTCTTCAATGGACTTTGAGCTTTGTTTGGATTCAGACCCTTTTTCTTTAGTATTGCTGATTGATTCATTCTTCTATCTTTGTTTTAATCTCTTTCACTTCTTTTCCTGTAGAAAGTAAACCTATAAAATAATAATCAGAAAAATTAATTGGTCTGAATTTTCTGAGTGCAGGCAGTTATAGAAGAGCTCAACTCTTTCTAGAATTTACAACACTATATTATAGCAGATTGCAGCACCTATATAAGAGTAGTTGATAATAGAAGATTGCAGCAGCTGAGTTTAGTGCAAGCTATAACCTACTATATGTACTATAAACTGATTTTATAACTTGTACACTAATATTTTACTACAACTGGGAACATAACTACTAGTCTTAACATGTGATTATTCAACTTAATTCACTCACCAAAGCACAAAGTAGCTAACAGATGTATCTGCAAACACTATGCACCTTCACTTCTGGTTATTCTAGACCACACTTGTTGATGCTTACTAATAGGAGAAAAAAATATTAAAATGCAGAGAATTCAGTCACAAAGATGCTAGAAACCTACACCCTAGGGTGTGTGTGAAAACCATGAAAGGCACTGGTCTAAATCCTGGTAGATATAAAGACACTAAAGAAGATCACAGTGTAGATTACAGCTAGTGAAGAGTGTTCTGTTTCAAATGCAAACATATTGGTCCTATATATTCCTGTTACTGATGAAGATCTTTACTATGGTTATAACAATGAGTAGAACTTTCTTATGGAAGGGAGCAATGACGTGGGAGACAGACTGTAAGCCCAAAATAGCAGGGGGTCTGAATGTGATTGATATACTTATATAGAACAAGACAACAATATGTAAGCTCCTCTGGCCAGTAGAGCAGATGGACAAACAATGGGTGTTGTGGGCACATACATTCTATATAAAATCCAATGACTTGGAGACAATGAGAACTCCTATACAAGTCTGCTCATTATTGAGAAAAATTGTCATGCCAGGAGTTGGTTATTGTAGTACCTTACATAATAAGCTATAAGTACTTATTGACTCAAAGGAGAATAGTATCAAGAAGGGGTATCTACCAATGATGCCAAAATACCCTAAAGTCATATGGAGTAAATTCGTGTTGGTTCAAGGTCAGATCCCAAGGCAGCAATTCATACTATGGTTGGCTTTACATAGAAAACTGTCGACAGTGGATAAAGTGCAGAAATGGGGAATAGAAGTGTCCACAGATTGTTTACTATGAAATGTGGATATTTTTTTATGCATTCTCATTGTCACCAAAGAGAACAACAACAATTGCCCTTGCCTGTGACGAAGAGGGTGGAGCAAGATTATGGTGCATCTTTTATATTCAAATAAAATAAGAGGTTGTGACTCATTCATTTGCTTATTTACAAATAATATCAACCAAAATGCTTAAGACACAACTAGAATTTAAATATATATTTTTGACAAATATCTTGAACATAGAACATTGATTACAACCCCATATTTCCAACCTAGATGCATATGCTTAAATTAACTAGCATTCGAAACTAGTTTTTCCGCAATGCATACAGGACAAACATTTTTCATCACAATGTAACCATTGCTAAGGGATCATCTACGATGAAATTAGTAAGCAAGTAATATTAATGATATATCTGTTAGTAAATGATACCTCATTTGTTTTCGAGCTAGTAGCAATGTAACCTTCAGATACAGATAAGCCAACAATGTTATGAATTGCAAGAATACGTTTATCATAAGCAAGGGACATTCAACAATAAATAATGTTCTATCTCATTCAACTTTCTTTATCCCAAACCAATCACTCAACAATAAGCCATTGCAACTTAGTAGCACCATACATACCTCCTCTCACTCTCAGCACCAAAAAGAGAGGCCAACAAGAAACACCAATAACCAATACAACATCTTTTTTAGCTTAATACCAATACCAGTAGAGAACTAACTTCACCCTAATGGCACAACATAATTAGTATGCAACAGAGAACTAACTTCACAAAGAGTTCATTACTATGCAACTGATGTTCAACCAAATAAATATAGTAGTTTGATAACTATACCAGCAATACTGCAGAGCTCATTGTTCTGCCTCTAATGTCCACTGGCTGATAATAATAGGAAACAAAAAATTTTATAAATAGCGACAATAATTCATATTTACATGTCATAAAGCAGTTTGATAATTTTACCAGTAATAGTGCAGAGATTACTAACCTTAGTCATATAAGTTTGTGCTAACAAACAGCCAAATAAAATAATAGTAAGCTAGAAGTACAGGTTCCTCAAAATAATTATCAGATAATAAGCAAACATATATCACTTAACCAAACAAAAATTGGGCGCATGAAAAATGGCAACATAATACTTAAACATTGTAGCGATATAATCTTCAATTCCACATATTAGATATCTTAATGTGTTTGTACCAAAAAAAAATTAAATAACAAAAACAATAAGTGAGCACTATATGGTCATCACAAAAACAATGAAACTCATGGTCCGTCATCTTTAAACTCTTCTTCAGACTCATCTTCAAGCTCATTTTCAGACTCATCTTCATACTCATTTTCAAACTCGTCTTCAAACTCATCTGCAGACTCATCTTCAACATCCTCTACATACTCGACTTCAAGTTGTTGAGTAACAAATTCCTCTGAAGGCACATCAATAATTGTTTCTCGTACATGAGTCCTTGTTAAGAGAACTTCACCGTTATCTTTTGGTATAGATGGTCCCATCAAATGTTCAAATGTCTCATTTTCATAACTTTGTGGGAGATTAGATTCAACTTGATTACTCATGTTAAACAAGTCTCTCGGAACAGTCTTCATAACATAATGTCTATTTTGATCATATGGATCTTGCACATAGAAGAATTGGTGTACTTGAGATCCAAGCATAAAAGGCTCTTCCTGAGAGCATCTCTTGTTAAAATAGACATAAGTAAGGCCATAAGTATCATTTTCAACTTCATACCAATTGCACTTAAATAGAACAACCTTAAAATAACCGTAATAGTCTAACTCAACAATTCCAACTATTCTACCATAATATGTCAAATCTGCAACAACCAAATTTTTATCCTTTGAGCTTGCAAAGCTTGTAGCTAAGGAAACTAGTGTAACACCACTATTTTGTGTTTTACGCCTTGCATCACACGGCCTAACATGGAATCTATATCAATTAATGAGATACCCAAAATATCTTTTTGCAACATAATTTTGTCCTCTAGACAATTGTTTTATTAAATCAGGCACATCCTCTTGCAAAGCACGAGTTTCAAACCATTGAGAGAAGTTTTGACAATGACTCTTGGCCTTTCTCTATTTAGATCTTTGTGGCTGATTATTAACCACTTGCTCATGCTTTCTACACAACGTGTACTTTTTTTTGTTAAAACTATAATAAAATAAGTTAAAAATTAATTATACAAAATGAATACTATATTCAAATTACGGTACCTAATATATTCTTGAAACTCATCACAATTTCCCAATAAATATGCATGTGCCTGACTTAGTGACTTGCTATCTAAAATGAATGGATCAGTTTTGTTTGCTCTTAAAGGAACTCCTTTGTTAGGAAACAAACTCACAGTTTCTGCATCACTTGGGTCACATTCATCATTATTTTGGGATCTTCTGTTAAATGTAATATGCGCACCCCATGCAAATATTTGGAGAATTAATTCACAAAATCTATTCACACTCGTGTCTCTGCTATGCAACCTTCTCCATAACATCTGTTGCGGATGTATGATTTGAATGCACCTATTTCTCTTTCAGTGGAACACATCCATCAATTTTGAACTGGACCCCCTAATCTCACTTCATTCGCCAAATGAATAGGCAAATAAATCATTATATCAAAAAATGTAGGATGAAAAATTCGCTTCAACTAATTTATTGTTTCTATGATCTCTACTTCTAAGCAATCCAATTCCTCCAATGTGTTTACTTTTTGACACAAACGATGGAAGAAGGAACTAAGAAGAATCAAAGGAATAGCCACATGATCAAGAAGAATGATTTTAATTGGTATTGGAAGCAAGTAATGTAACATGAAATGAGCATCATGGGTTTTATAACCAGACAATTTTCTTTCATCAAATTGCACACAGCTAGATATATTGGACACTACCATCAGGTAGCTTGGTTGTCTTTAAAACTCCACAAAAAATTGATTTCTCTCCATTTGTCATTGAAAATCACATTTTTGCAAACTTTGTTCTTGGACTATCTTCTATATCTTTTGGATGAAGGTTCTTTCTGATTCCCATATCTTTCAAATCATACCAGGCTTTTGCATGATCCTTTATTTTGCTAGAAATATCCAAAAGAGTTCCTAGTATGCTATCAACTATGTTCTTCTCTATGTGCATTACATCAAGGTTGTGGCGTAACAAGTTGTGCTGCCAATAAGGTAATTAAAAAAAGATTGACCTTTTTTTCCATGGGGCATCATTTGATCTCTTTCTCTTCTTTCCAAACCCATTTTCACAATCTTGTAAGCTATTAAACACATCAGGACCCTTTAATAAAGGTGGAGGAGGCCTAAATTTAGGTTTTCCATTGAAAGATCTTTTGTTAGATCTCCATGAATGATCCATGAGTAGAAAAACACAATGACCAACATAAAACATTTTCCGACTATGTTTAAGATAGCGAGAATTAGTGCCATAGTTACAACAAGGGCAAGGAAACTTTCCTTTTGTACTCCAACTAGATAACATAGAATATGCATGAAAGTCATTGATTGTCCACATAAGAGTTGCCGGCATTTGACAAGTTTGATTTCTTGAAGCATCATATGTTTCAACCCTTGAAACCCACAATAATTTTAAATCATCTATCAATGGTTGTAAGTAAATATCAATGTCATTTCCAGGTGATCACGGCCTAGGTATAAGTAAAGAAAGTATACAATATTTAGATTTCATACACATCCAAGGCGGAAGATTATACACCATCAACACAACTGGCCATATGCTATGTGATATACTCATGGTTTGAAATGGATTGAACCCATCACTTGACAAGACAAGTATCACATTGCAAGAATCTAGTACGAATTATGGATAGAACCTATCAAAAATTTTCCATGCTAGACCATTTGTGGGATGCCTTAACTTTCCATCTTTAGAACACTCCTCTTCATGCCACCTTAAAGAATCTACCATCTTTGAGCACATTAATAGACTTTTGAGTGTACGAATTAATGGAAAGTGTGTCAAAGTCTTTACTAAAACTTGATGTTGTTTTTTTGAAGGCTCAAGCTCACTATCAACTTCTAGATATTTAATATATCGTGAAGCTCCACAAGTATGACAAAATTCATCATCCTCATGATCATTTCTAAACAACATGCAATCATTAGGACATGCATCAATTTTCTCATAATTAAGAACGAGATTCTTAACCATAAACTTGGTTTTATAGTATGGTGGAAGAATGTTCAACTCGGGTATCACCTCTTTTAATAACTCTAAAAGAGAACTAAATAATTCATTTCTTTATCTATGTAGATACTTCAACAAATATAAATGAAGTGTGAGTGATAATTTAGAGAATCAAGTACAACCAGGATATAATTTTTGGCTTACCTCGTCATCTAGGTTATAGAATTTTTTGGCATCTTCATTTGGACCATCATAAGCTCCTTCAGCTTGTGCAACATCTCTAAATTGATCATTCAATGACCCATCAATATCATCACGTGACTAATTCATATCATCATCAACATTCAACTTGATATCCCATTCCCCGTGATTGATTCATCTAGTATAACCTTCAACAATCCATAGCATATAAGATGATCATACACTACATTCCTTCGAGTTCAACAAATATTACAATATTTTGCACATGGACACTGAATTATATCTCCTTGAGTATCTTCATAAGAGTAACCAAAATCTAAGAATGATTCAACACCATCAATATACTGTTGGCCATACCTTGCTAAATCCATCCAATCCTTGGATGGGAGATTTGAATTGCTAGAAGAAGATATTAATATTTAATCTTTCAGTAACAATCAGTAAATCATTAACTACTTCACAAATAAGTTTTAAAAGTCACAAGTAAGTAATCAGAATCATGTGTTATGAGATGATAAAAGTATCTTACCTAGTCATGGCACTTGTACTATGCCAAATCAAACCTTGAATACTCCACAAATGTTTTTGAATGTTGATTGTACTTCTAAGAAAAAAAAAGTAAAATTAAAAGGATAGACACAATTATGAAAGAAAGTAAAGAAATGCAATTCAAATGATTAAAAGTTAAAGTTTTGTGAGTGAATTTAAATACTCATCACCAAATTCGTTTTGCATGGTTTACATAAGAAACTCATCAGTTATACACTTTAGTGAAATGAATGTTCAAAATTTGTTTCAATTTCCTTAATTTTGTAGCTCATGCTACTTTCCTTTTACTTAATTTATTTCAAAGTGTTATCTAACCACTTAAAATTAACAACATTAGTCAAATAGAAGTTTTAACAAAATAAAAAAAGGTTGACAATCAAACCATTGTAACTCTTAGGAACATAGTCCTATGAATGGTCAAGCTTTATGTCACGCCCCGAAGCTACCCCTACGACATGGAAATGGAACCTAGGATCACGAGTGACCCCAAGCTAACCCTGTTGGCATATCGTAAGCATACTAATATAAACTAAATCAATAGATACTGTGCATAAGCAAATCATGAGATAATCTGAAATGATGGGGAATACTCATATACCAAATCTGAATATATGAAAAGTGAGAGTTTAACAACAACTAAAAAGTCAAACTCCAATACTAAAGCTGAAACTAACTATGTCTGAAATAAAGCCTCTACTGACTAAAAATGTTGGGACATGCCCCAGCTAAGTCTAGCAAATACTAAAACTAGACCCAAAAGCAAAGGAAAATAGTTATGTCAATCATCCTCGAAGAATGAGGATTCACCACTGATGCTACTGAACTGAAGATCGGGAACCGATCTATACGTGATTTGGAAGCTGAGAACCTCAACCTAAATCATGAGAAGATGTCACTACAACAAATTTGATTTTCAAGGACAAATAACTTCGTCATTAATAATTCATATTTTGTTATTAAAAATCTTGTGTGACGAAAAAGATTTCGTCAATCAATCATCACTAAACGTGTGTCGCTAAAAGTATACAAAGACGATTTAGTGCTTCATCGCTAAAAGCATTATATTAACTACAAAAAGAAAAATCGTCCCTAAATGCATAAACATTTATGACGAATTTAATTGTCATAAAAAGTGTAACTCTTTTGTAGTTAATAGTATGTTTTGTCACTAAAAAGGTTATTACTACCGACAAAATTATATCGTCGCTAATTATTTTACTTCAATTAGTAACGACATCAATTGTCTCTAAAGTTATATGTATTTCGTAGTTGAACAAATGTAATTTTGTCACTAATGACTATTTTTTATATACAAAAAAAATTATTTTATCCTTAAATATATAAATTAGTGACAAATTTATTATTATAAAAAAGGTTAAAAATTTTGTTGTTAAATTTTTCATTTTGTCACTAAAAGTATTCTTTTACCGACAACATATATTGTCACTTTAAATTATCATGATTAGTGACAATTATAGTTGTCACAAAATAAAAAATTAATTCGTATTCAATAAAAAGGGTTACTAGGACAATGCATTTTTTGTCACTGAATGTAGTCAACTTGTGATGAACTAATTTATTTTGTGACGAAAACATTTGTCTTAAAAAGTTTAATATATTTGATCGTTGCTAAAATTTACTTTTGATGATAAAATATTTTGTCACTAATTAATATCAATTGATGACATTTAATTATTTTATATTGATATTATTTATTAAATTAGAGTTGCATAAATTAGAAATTAAATAATAAAACATGCTAGATATTAATATAATTCACCCATGATCATGTAATTAAAAACAATTAAAATTATATTAACATAATATCTCGTTACAAACTCCTTAAATAAAAGTAAAATTGTCCAATAACAAAAAAAAATCTAATTAAAATATGCTAAATATTACTCCTAAACTAAGAAATATAAGTAAAAGTTCCTTCAAAGTCCAATAATGTGATGACACATAGCTTACAATCAATCTTGATTCAATTCTCACCTTTTATACCTGTGAAAAAAGAGAAAAAAAAAAGAAGTGTTCATACTAGGGTAAAAAATAAAAAATGTTACACAATTTTTCTTTCATATGTTGTAATGACCAGTTTCATAAGGCTTATTGGATAGATTGTTTGTGGAGTATATCATCACAAACTACTCTACATAGAAACATAAACTCCATCAATATATTCATGAAAACTACTAACTATTGAAATATAATGTAACTTATGCAGAAATTCTCACATAGAATCAAACATGATGTGAAATAAAGGAGAAACTACATATAACTATAGTAATATTGTATTGGTATTGTAATTTATTTTTGTGTTTTCTTGTGTTGGCGTGTGTTGCCCGTAGTGGGTGTAGGGTGTGTGGGATGTGTTTTCTGATTGTGTATTGTTGTTGGTATGAGGGAGTATTGCTGATTGTGAGTATTAAGTGTAGGAATGGGTAGTATACATATGTTGATGTTTTTTTCGTACTTCTACGTGTGTGTGTGTTTTTCTTTTCCATTTTTTAGTTTTGCAGTGGTGTGGGGTAGATATAGGATGTAAGATGAGGTGAGTAGTGGTGTGAGAAAGTGGGGGTAGTGTAGGTGTAGTGGGGAGGATAATGGGTAGTTTAAGATTTTTTTTTAATATTATTTTTGACATAATAAATATATATAATAAAAATATTAGCTAACTATTTTGGACTAATAAAAATATAAGAAAAATTAAATAGTTAATCAAAAAAATATAATGAAGAAACATTAACTTATTTATTTAAAAGAAAACATATATTTTTGTAAAAAAAAATTCTTTTGATTAAAAATAAAACTTAACCTAAAACATGACTTTATTTTTATAGTTTTCAAATATATTAAAATAAACTTACTAAAATAAGATTAAATCAAAATATTTAATTTAGACTTATAATAAGTATTTAAGAAATAAAAAATTGTGTAAAACTTTATGTTCGGTAAAAAATTACGTGTTTACAAAGGTTATAGTAAATAGTGTGCAAAGGGTTTCATATCTTTTTTTGGGGGCTAAATCAAAAGGCAGCCTTATTTTTGAAAAAACGAAAAATTAATAGTATTGTTTTTAGAAAATAAAAATTGGTATTATTTTTGTCAAATTAAACACGGTCATAAAGTCCCAAACTATAAAAAAAAGATTAAAAAAAATTACTGCCTTATAATGTTATTCTAGCTTTTTTGGTTATAATTATCGTTACTTTGGGTAAAACAAAACTTCAACTCCATAAGACTTTTATTTTGGTTATAGAGTCCAACACAAATTTTACTTTGAATTCAATTAAATATTTATTAAAATTGATATAATATTAACATAATAATTTTAAGGATAAACTACTTTATTAGACATACATCACTAGCATACATACTAATTTTACCTCTACTTTCAAACAATTATATATATTATTACTTTTAATTTTTTATATCATATATTATTGAAGATACAATGAATATTCATATCCCTTAAAACTAGGATTGATATTATCTTTACATTTATCAAACTCTAACTCTTCCTCTTCCTCTTCCCTTGATCACTCGAAATTTACTGAGAAGAAATACCCCATTAAAGATGTTCTATGGCTCGTCAACACACATAAAATTCTTAACTTTTGATTTTCTCACTCTCAAACAAATCTCACATGAATCCACCATTTTTTCTCGCAAGAGGAGACAGACACCTTTCGCATGCAGAGACAATCGGAATCGTTGTAATAGAGATTTCAAGCCCAATCGATTTATCAAATTCGACATTGATGAATGTACTGGTTTCATACCTTGTCTACTATCGATCAACCAAGAAAGTTCGTGTCACTTCTCCCGTCGGATCTAGGCGCAGTGAGAAACACCAATGAATCAAAAGGTGAAGCAAACACCGCCGCGGTTAGATGCTCTGACCAGCCACAAACGTAATCGAAAAGTTTCAATAAGCGAAGATTTACACATTTATTTGATACATTATTGATGTATATGATACATTACTGAGATACGATTATATGTATCTAATTTTTATCAGTGTATCTTATTAAGTGTGTATGTATCTAATGATTATATTGGAGATTTATGTATTATTGGAAATTTACGCATGTATTTCACACAATTTGTTCTATCATGTATCCGAGTCTTGTCATATGTATATGATCTTCTATCATGTATCTTAATATTTTAATTTTATATTTTTAAGTTTTTTCATTTTCAATGTAAATAGAATTGTTGGAGTTGTTTTTGACACATTCATTACATTGAATTAAATGTGTAATAGACACTTTAGAATATGCAAAAAAAAAAAGAAAAAAGAAGAAGTCAAAAGCAAAAGTATTTAATAGAAATAATTTATCATGTGTTCACGTGTTTAGTTGAAATATGTCATAGTTTGAGTATCTAACTAAAATTTATTAATAAATTTAAGAAATTGTCAATGTATTCCACCTAACATATATATATATATATATATATATATATTTTAATATAATAAATGTCTATAATTACAAATTATATAGCTAATTCATTCGCGTTCAAAATATATTGAATTCAATCATTGTATCAATATAATAACATTCATTTTCATTATTTGAAATATTGCATTTAGTAGAAATATTGCATTTTAATTATTTCACACACACGCATGCACGCGCACTCACCCACGCACGCACACACGCATGCACGTGCACACACACTTTGTTGGTTTTAATCTTTTTCCTCACCAATTAACGAATGGACTTTGTCTATTTCTTATAAAGCACTTGTATTATTCTTTTTGTCAATTGTCACTTGTAATTATGAACAATTGTAGCAAAAAAAAAATTGTATTTAGCTATGAATTCTTTTCGTAGAAAATAGTTGACTTATTCACTACAAATTTTAAAGTCGTCGCTATTTAATACCTAAAATATTTTGTGACAATTTTTTCTTGTCACTAAATCATATGTTGATTAGAGACAATAAAGTGATTGTCACCAATTGTTTATATTATTAGTGATGAAAATAAATGTCACAATTAAATCTAAATTTTATAGCTAAAACTTATAATATTTAACTACGAACTCTAATTTGTCGATAATGTAACAACATATTTTTTGAGGCGAAATTTTTTTGTGTCCAAAACGTGATGTAATTTAAGACAAAAAATAGTTTGTCACAAATTAGATATATCATTAGTGACGAAATAATGTGTCATGATTAACATTAAGTTCGTGACTAACCCTACTCAATAAATGGCGCTAATGCATTTTTTGGTGGGAAACTTTAGTTGACAAAACTTTGCTATGAAATTTTATGTTTCGTCACTAAAAGTATGTGTCTCATATATTTAAGCACGAAAAGTAATTTTTGTCACTAAAAATGAATAATTATTGACGAATCTCATGTCGTAGCTAATAATTTCGTAGCTATATATCATATTTGTTGTAGTGTGTAACGTAGAGTATGTGTCAGTACTTGAAAGGTACTGAGCAACAGGATAGAGTAAAACTGAATAATAATCATAACTGAACCAAAGCATAAATCTAAGCAATGATAAAAGATGAACTAAATGTAAATATGCTGAGAATACTGAACATGAACTAACTAAACGCAATGACCAAGTTTATAACATGCTCAATCTGAAATCTGACTGTAACTGATAACTTGGTCAATGCAATAGAATCTGACTAAAATGTGGGAGCTACTAATAACCGACATAAAATTACATAAGCTAAATGTGGAGTCCAATGTATACGCCCCATCGAGCAGACCCAATATACCCTGCCAGAGATATAGAGGCATGACTAGTGTGATCACTAAAATGTAATGCCCAACAGAGGGGACTTAACCTATGGGGCACGTAGTTCTGCGACTTGAGGGTGACTGACCCTAGTGGACTCAGTATTAAGCTACTCCCATTTGAATATGTAATTTACAATTTATGAATGAATTTTTGTAGAACTGGATAGCTCAAAATACTGGTATGCAACATTAATATATTCATAATGAAATATTCAAAAACTGAGGCAAGTATGTATATATCTGAAATAACTGACCTAGGATGTGTAATTCAAGAACGAAAAGAACTACATAGCTAGAGTTCTGAATTTCATGCAAAGAACTAAACAATGATTTCACAAAAACATGATAATCTGATTAGGAATATTATAACAGCTAATTCACGACATTTCTCCAAGGTTTGAGAAACCCTTGACTCAAACATGATATAGTGAATCAAGAATTTAACTTAATTCTAGGGACCTAATGGGCAAAAGGAACCCACTGGTGAAATCCCACATACCTGGTGATGAATTCCACGGAGAAATCTTTCCATTTCGGGGCTGAAACTAATGAAAACCTTATTCGTTCTTGAACTAGGGCTTGGTTGACTCTTGCTCCTTTTGCGTTCTAAATTTTTTCTAAGTTTAAGGTGAATGACTTGCTTAAGGTAGATTCTAATTAAGTTACTAGGCTAAAACTGGCCAAAACTACGTAGTTTAAGGGTTCAACGACATAGTATAGGGGTCTAATGCATAGGAAAACTACCAAAAGACACCTGACTTAAAAATCGACCGGCTCATCGACGGAGCTGACTGACGGTCCATCCTTTCAGTCATCATTTGGCTGTCAGAGGGCTGGAATCTGGATTCTAAAACTAGAAGTTGACAGGCCCATCTACGGCGCTGACTGACTGGATGTCATTTGGCTATCAATGGGATCAAATTTGGGATCTGAGACTTAAAGTTGACTGCCCCATCGACGGAGCTAACTGACGGGCCGTCAGTCAACTAACTGTCCATAGGTGGCCTCCGTCCGTGGCACCTGCAACTTCTTGAAAATCTGGAATTTTTTTCTTCTTCGAATCTGAGGTGTTACATTATCTCCCCATTGGGAACATGCATCCTCGATAGAAGTCTAAAATAGCTGGGTATGGAGGGAAGGAGCTGCAATCCCTTCTACTAAGTACTAGAAATTGATATCGAATTGAACTGAGTTCCAAGAACATGCAATTATGGTAAAAATGCAAGAACAACTGAGAAACAAGTTACTAAGATTGAATCCGTGCATGAATGACTGAAAAACTGAAAAGGAACTAGTATCTCAAGCTAGAATGGAATCGAAAGGAAAGAGTTGAGGATACTTGGCCTTCATGGCTGCTTCTGCATCCCAAGTAACTCCATGTATGGACTAGCTCCTCCACAAAACCTTAACCGAAGTGACTTATTTGTTTCTCAACCTTGTAACCTAACGATCAAGAATTTCGACTGGCACATCCTCATAAGTGATACTATCCTTCACAACCACACTTTCTAAAGGTACTATAGATGCTAGGTCACCCACACACTTCTTCAACAACGAAATGTGAAAAATCGAATGTACCGCTGCTAGTTCTGTTGGCAACTCTAACTCATAAGCCACTTTACCAACTCTTTTCAATATCTTGTAAGGGACTACATATCTAGGAATGAGCTTCCCTTTCTTGCCAAACCTCATCACCCCTTTCATAGGTGACACTTTCAGGAAAACTCAATCATCAACTTGGAACTCTAATTCCATTCTCCTTACGTCTGCATATGATGACTTCTGGCGATTCTAGGCTGTCTTATGTCTATCTCTATTGAGTTGGACTTTTTCCATAGAATCATAAACTGAATCTGGCCCTATCAAGTCTGCTTCACCTGCTTTAAACCAACCAAATGGAGATCTACATCTACGCCCATACAATGCCTCATAAGGGGCCATCTGAATGCTAGAATGGTAGCTATTACTGTAGGCGAACTCTATTAAAGGTAGGTGATCATCCCAACTAAGGTCTAAATGGTACCTTCTACCTGACCATCCATTTGCAGATGAAACATTGTGCTGAGATTAACTTGAGTACCAAGACCTTTCTGAAATGACTTCCAAAAATGAGAAGTAAACTGAGGACCTCTATCTGAGATGATAGACAAAGGAACCCCATTCAACCTGACAATCTCATTAATGTGAAGCTTGATGTAGTCCTCTACCGAATCAGTAGTCTTGATAGACAAAAAGCATGCAGACTTATTAACTCTATCAACGATTACCCAAATGGAGCCATGTTGTCTACGAGTACGAGATAAACCTGCAATGAAGTCCATGTTGATCACTCCCCACTTCCATGTAAGAATGTAGATCTCTTGAGTCATACCTCCTAGTTTCTGATGTTCTACCTTCATTTGTTGACAATTGGGGCACTTAGCCACAATATATGTTATATCCCTCTTCATGCCATTCCACCAAAAGACTTCCCATAGATCACGGTATATTTTAGTGGCGCTTGGGTGAATAGAATACCTGGAGTTATGGGATTTTGCAAGAATCTTCTATCTCAACTCACCCACCTTAAGATCACATAATCGTCGTTGATAATGAAGTACACCATCTCCCCCTTCGAAGAAAACCTCAACTCTCTACTAATGAACTTCACCCTTCAGTTGAAGCAATATAGGATCACTGTCTTATTTTTCCTTAACCTTCGCTACCCAATGAAGACTCTGACCCATTCTAAATTGTTACACCGCCATCTGATATGCTGATAAGGAAAACTCCAAACCAAGAAAGCCTGTGAACATCTTTTGATGGTTCCTTTCTTTCTCCCTTAATATGTGCTACACTACCCATAGATAGTCTACCAATAGTATCTGCTACTACATTGGCCTTACCAGGATGGTAATGCACACTCATATTATAATCCTTGAGGAACTAAAGCCATATCCTCTGGCGAAGATTCAACTCTTTCTGGGTGAACACTTATTAAATGCTCTTATAGTCTATTAACACATCTACATGGGCACCATACAAGTAATGTCTCCAAATATTAAAGGCAAACACCACTGCTACTAACTCTAGGTCATGACTTGGATAGTTCTTCTCACGCACCTTAAGTAGTATAGAAGCATAAGCTCTAACCTTACCTCGCTACATCAACACACAACCTAGGCCGACTCTGGATGCATCACAATATATAACAAAATCGTCTGACCCCTCTGGTAGAGTCAAAACTGGAGATGTAGTCAACCTAGTTTGTAATTCTGCAAGGCTTTTCTCACAATCATCTAACCATTGAAACTTAACCTTTTTCTGAGTCAACTTAGTCAATGGAGAGGCTATAGATGAAAATCCTTCCACGAACCTTCTGTAATAGCCAGCCAAATCTAAGAAACTTTTAACATCTGTAGGAGAGGTAGGTCTGGGCCATTCCTTCACTGCTTCTATTTTCTTGAATCCACTCGGATCCCTTCACTAGACATAATATGCCCAAGGAAAGCAACTGATTGCAACCAAAACTCACACTTACTAAATTTAGCAAATAACTAGCGATCTTTGAGAGATTTATGGACAACCATCAAATGATTCACATGCTCTCCCTCATTCCTAGAGTAAATAAGGATATCATCAATAAATACGATAATGAACAAGTCCAAGTACTGCTTGAACACTTTGTTCATCAAATCTATGAAAGTTGTAGGAGCATTGGTTAGTCCAAATGACATAACTACAAATTCATAATGACCATATTGAGTTCTGAAGGTTGTTTTCAGGGTGTCACAATCTTTGATTCTGAGCTGATGAAAACCAAATCTGAGGTTTATCTTTGAGAAATGACTAGTCCCTTGAAGTTGGTCAAACAAGTCATCAATCATGGGGATGGGATACTTATTCTTGATTGTGACTTTGTTCAACTACCTATAGTCAATGCACATCCTGAGAGAACAATATTTCTTTTTCCCGAACAACACTGGTACACCCCATAGGGAAATACTAGGTGTGATGAAGCCCTAATCTAGAAGGTCTTTCAACTGCTCTTTCAATTACTTAAGCTCAGCTGGAGCCATTCTGTAGGTAGGAATAAAAATAGGCTAGGTATCTGGAAGAAGATCAATTCCAAAGTCAATCTCCCTTTCGTGAGGAACTTTGGGAAGATCTTCTGGAAACACTTCTAGGAACTTATTAACTGTTGGAACGGACTGAAGAGTTGGGGTTTCAGAGCTTGAATCCCTAACCTGAACTAGATGATAGAGATAGCCCTTAGAAATCATCTTTCTGGACTTAAGGTAAGAAATGAATCAACCCATAGGCTCTAAGCTATTGCCCTTCCATTTTAAGATTATGTAACACACGTAAAAACTAGTAAGACCTAGCTAATGCTTGACGAAATATAGTAAGTGAAACTAGAGCCTCACATGTAAGTTTGAGTTGGAAACTTGATTAAATGTTGTTAAATTGTTTCTGGAGTGGGGGTTGAGGAATTTAGAGGTTAAACGTCAAGATACGACTATAACGCCTGGAAACTAGTGAGTTAAACTAGTGTGTTTTAGAGTCTTGTAGTGGAAATTTGGAGTGTTGTATGAGGGTTAAAATTCATAGAAATGACTCCCGTACTTAGAATGACATGTTTAGGGTTTAAACATCCGGATACGACTCCCCAAGGACAAACCAAAGGGTCCTTGATGAACCGTAAAAAAGTCACCAAAACTGTCCAACTTTGGTGAACTACGAATGCAATTCACGGCCAGTAGATTTATCTACTGCTCGTGGTCTTGCTCCTTAGGTCAAGGCCTGCATCAGGCCTGCAAATGTAGCCTCAGACACCAACCACATAAGCAGTTGACGGCCAGTAGACCTGTGACACCCCGTATCCAAAGATAGACCAGATTGGAGATTTTTGGTGTTGCAGGCGGCACTCACAGGAACTATCCACGGACCGTAGGAGGACCCATGGTCCGTCGTGTAGGTCCATGGTTCATTTTAGCAAACTCCCCCAGAACTCATCTAGAAATTCGGCCAAGTGTCAACCCACGACCAAATCTACGGTTTGTAGGTCAGGTCACGAACCGTGGTTTGTATTCGTGGATCGATTCCCCTAAAGCCCAGCTTCAATCCCAATTAACGGTTGACCAGCACAGACCATCATTCGATGCACGGTCCATAGGTTTGACCATAGGTGAGGGTAGCAGCCAGTTAGATGAACATTGTAATTAGGTCAACTTGAGATGGTCATAACTCTTAGCACAAAAGGAATTATGTGTCCCATACCTATGATATGATAGTTAACTGAATCATCTTTCCAATGCCACCGAGTTTGCTAAAATCCAACCTCCCAGTAAAGAGTTATGCCTGTTTTAGTGAAGCCCTGTCGGGTAAACTCGACCGACGACTCCAATCGACGGACCGCCAATTGACCTATGGCCTGTTAGTCCCGTCCGTGGTCACTCCGACAACAATTAAGTCAGGGGTCTTTTGGTCTTTTCCTATTTCGTTGGACCCCTAAGATACGTCATTTAGACCCTAAATCATGAGGTTTTAGTCAGTTTAAGCCTAGAAACATAACTAGAACATATCCAAGTCAAATCATTAACCAAAACTTAGAAAATAAGAAGCAAGAGAGGAGAAAAAGGTCAAGAACCCTAGTTCAAGAACGCAATAAGTTTTCTTCAGTTCCTGCCCAGAAATCAAAGGATTTCTCCGTGAAATTCGTCACCAGGTATGTGGTATTTCACTAGTGAATTCATTTCACCCATTAGGTCCCTAGAATTCACTCAAATTCTTGATTCCATGATTATGAACATACCTAGGGTTTCTAGAATTTCAACCGATCATCATGAATTAGTTATTTAAATATTCCAAATTAGATTATTATGTTATTGCTCAGTTTATTGCATGAAGTTCAGAAGCCTAGCTATGTATTTCTTTAGTTTTTGAATTACACATACTAGGTCAGATATCTAAGTTATTTAGTTATACAGGCCTCAGTTATTAATGCATCATTATCATATTAATTGTTGTATTGTCAATTTGCATGTGCAATTTTGAGCTATCCAATATTTACAGAAATTCAGTCATAACCAGTTAACCACTTAATTCATTGGGAGTAGCGTAATACCGAGTTGGACTAAGGTTCAGCATACCCATATAGTCCCAGAACTACGAGCCACGTAGGTGTAAGTCCTCTGTGTGGGCAACATCAGTTTAGTGATCATGACAGCATGCCTCTATACCTCTGGCTTGGTATATTGGGTCCTCTCGATAGGGCGTATACATCAGACTCCACATTTAGCTCATGTGGTTTTATTGTCGGTTATTAGTAGCTCCCACAGTTTAGTCATACTCGATTATATTGACCACATTTATAGTTCATTCAGTATTCAGTCAGCATGTTATAAATTGGTCATTGCATTCAGTTAGCTCAGTATTCAGTAACTATATTATGTTCATATTATTTTATCACTTTATTGCTCAGTTCAGTTAGATGTTCTTTCAGCTTTAATTTTTCTTGCATGCTCACTACCCTTCAAGTACAGACGCATACGTGCACTACATCTTCTCGTGATGTAGGTTGAGGTTCTTAGCATCCAGATCACGCTTAGATCAATTCCCGATATTTAGTTCAACAACATCAGTGGTGAGTCCTTATTCTTCGAGGACTAGTGACATGTTTATCTTTATTGCTTTTAGTCTTTAGTTTCTATTTTGCTAGACCTAATTTGGGCATGTCCCAACATTTCTAGTCAGTTTAGAGGCTTATTTCAGACATAGTTAGATTCAGCTTAGTATTGAGTTAAGATCTTCTTTGTATTAAACTCATCAGTTATCATTTATCACAGTTTTAGTATATGGGTATTCCCCATCTTTTCATTTTATCTATGATTATAGCTTCCACACAGTTTCTATTATTTAGATTATATTTAGTATGCTCATGATCATGATCATGCCAGCAAGGTCAGCTTGGGATCACTTGTAGTCCTAGGTCTCGTGTCTGCGTCTTGGGGGTAGCTTGGGGCGTGACAAACCTGATATTAAAGCATTAGGCTTAAGTGTCCTTGGATTTCTAAAAAAATGCACTGAGTACATTCCTTTTGATGGATGTGTAGTGCGCATCACATCTAACAAGGGGGAGGCTACACAATGTCTTAGTAAAAATCTTCATTTTCTTGTGAATCTTATCGTGCGTAAGGTATGATCTAAATTCTGTTCTAACTCGACATTCTACGTTTTAGTGATCATGCCTCCTCGTAGAGCTTATGCCAGGAATGCAAATGCCAGGAACGCAAACGCAACTCCTTCAGTTTCGGATCAGGAAGTCTCAAATGTTGAATTCAGGAATACCATTCAGATGTTAGCTTAGAGTGTGGCTAACCAGAACAATCAGCGGGTTCAAGCTCATGTGAATGCAAATGGTGGATCAGCAACAACAAGTGTCCGTGACTTTGTTACGATGAATCCGCCTGAGTTCTTAGGATCGTAGACTGGTGAAGATCCCCAGAATTTCTTGGATGAGATCAGAAAGATCTTTGAGGTGATGCAGGTCACTAGGAATGATCAAGTTGAGTTAGTATCTTACCAACTGAAAGATATAGCTCATATCTGGTATACTCAGTGGAAGAAGAACAGGGGTACAGATGTAGCTCCTATTACTTGGGATTTTTCAGCGAAACCTTTCTGGATAGGTTTTTCCCTTTAGAGTTGAGAGAAGCAAGGGCCCAGGAATTTATGAACTTAAGGCAGGGTAACATGATTGTCCAAGAGTTTGGGCTCAAGTTTAACCAACTCTCTAGATATGCTCCTCACATGGTTGCTGATTCCAGGGTTCAGATGAATAAGTTTATGTATGGAGTGTCAGACTTAGTGAAATAGAGTGTAGGAATTCTATGTTGTTGGGAGACATGAACATCTCTAGGCTCATAAATCATGCTTAGCAGGTTGAGGATGATAAGCTTAGGGAATAGGCTAAGGAAACTACCAAAGCAAGAACAAGTAACTATGAGTATTCCCAATAGAAATTGGGTAGTGGAAATCGCTCGCATTTTCAGTAGAACTCTTCGACTCCAACCCCTTCATCAGCTAGTGTTCCATCCCCTAGGTTTCGTAATGATCAGAAAGGTAGGGCGTCAGGCTCTAAGTCTCAAGGTAGTGTTTCAGGCACCAAAACTTACCCAACTTGCCTGAAATGTAGTAAGAACCATCCGGGCGAGTGCCTTGAAGGTAAGGAAAGATGTTTTGGGTGTGGTCAGTATGGTTATAGACTGAAGGATTGTCCTTCTAGATAGGGTCAAGGAGGAAATAATGGTAGAGCTCAGTCTACAACTTCAGCAGCACCAATAGGTCGCCCAACTAAGCAGGGTAACTCTTCTGGTAGAGGTGGCGGACAGCACCAAAATAGGCTCTATGCTCTTTAGGCTCGTCAAGATTAGGAAGATTCTCCTGGTGTAGTCACTGGTATGTTATGAGTCTTTGATCTTGATGTTTATTCATTGTTAGATCCAGGGGAAACTTTGCATTTTGTAACTCCTTATATAGCAGTCCAATTCAGTGTTAGCCCAGAAATTCTTTCAGAACCCTTCTCTGTCTCTACTCCAGTTCGTGACCCAGTTATAGCTAAACGGGTATACAGAAATTGCCCTGTCACAGTTTCTTAGAAAGTCACCTCAGCTAATCTTGTAGAGTTAGAAATGGTAGACTTCGATGTCATTCTAGGCATTGATTGGTTACATTCCTATGATGCCTCAGTAGATTGTAGAACTAGGATTGTTCATTTTCAATTTCTAGCCGAATAAATCCTAAAATGGAAGGGTAGAAGCTTAGCACCTATGGGTCGATTCATTTCCTACCTTAAGGCCAGAAATATGATCTCTAAGGGTCATCTAGTTTGGGTTAAGGATCCTGGTTTCGAATCCCCAGCTCTTGAGTCAGTTCCTATAGTCAGTGAGTTTCTAGAAGTGTTTCCAGATGATTTTTTCGGAGTTCCTCCCGATAGGGAAATTGACTTTGGAATTGATCTCCTTCCAGATACCCAACCTATCTCTATTCCTCCTTATAGAATGGTTCCAGCTGAGCTTAAAAAATTGAAAGAGCAGCTGAAAGACCTTCTACATAAGGGTTTCATCATACCTAGTATTTCGCCATGGGGTGCACCAGTGTTGTTCGTAAAGAAAAAAGATAGTTCTGTCAGAATGTGCATTGACTAGAGGCAGTTGAACAAAGTCACAATCAAGAATAAGTATCCCATCCCCTGGATTGATGACTTGTTTGACCAACTTCATGGTGCTAGTCATTTCTCAAAGATAGACCTCAGATCAGGTTATCATCAGCTTAGAGTCAGAGATACTGACATTCCAAATACAGCCTTCAGAACTCGGTATGGTCATTACGAATTTGTAGTTTTGTCATTTGGACTAACCAATGCTCCTGTAGCTTTCATGGATTTGATGAACAGAGTGTTTAAGTAGTACTTGGACTTGTTCGTTATTGTCTTTATTGATGATATCCTCATTTACTCTAGGAATGTGGAAGGACATGCGAGTCATTTGAGAGTTGTTCTACAAACTCTCAAAGATCGCCAGTTATTTGCAAAAATTAGTAAGTGCGTGTTTTGCTTGCAATCACTTGCCTTCCTTGGGAATATTGTGTCTAGTGAAGGAATTCGAGTAGATTCCCAGAAGATAGAAGAAGTGAAACAATAGCCCAGACCTACCTCTGCTATAGATATCAGAAGTTTCTTGGGTTCAGTGGGCTATTACAGACGGTTTGTGGAAGGATTTTCATCCATAGCCTCACCATTGACTAGGTTGACTTAGAAAAAGTTTAAGTTCCAGTGGTTAGATGACTGTGAGAAAAACTTCGCAGAATTGAAAGCTAGGTTGACTACAGCTCATGTCTTGACTATACCAGAGGGTTCAGATGGTTATGTGATCTATTGTGATGCATCTAGGGTCGGCCTAGGTTGTGTGTTGATGCAGCGAGGTAAGGTTATAACTTATGCTTCTAGACAACTTAAGGTACACGAGAAGAGTTATCTGACTCATGACCTCAAGCTTGCAGCAGTGGTGTTTGCACTCAAGATTTGAAGACACTACTTGTATGGTGTTCATGTAGATGTGTTCACAGACCATAAGAGCCTCCATTATGTATTCACCAAGAATTAGTTGAATCTTCGCCAGAGAAGGTGGCTTGAGATCCTCAAAGATTATGATATGAGCGTGCATTACCATCCGGGTAAGGCGAATGTAGTAGCAGATGATCTTAGCAAATTATCTATGGGTAGTGTAGCATATGTTGAGGAAGAAAGAAAAGAGCTAGCAAAGGATGTTGACAGACTTGCTCACCTAGGAGTTCGTCTTATGAGCATATCAGATGGTGGTGTAACGGTTCAGAATAGGGAAGAATCTTCTTTGGTAGTAGATGTTAAGGAAAAGCAAGATAGTGATCCAATCTTGCTTGAGCTTAAAGGTGCAATCCATAATCAGAGAGTGGAGGTATTCTCCCAAGGGGGAGATGGTGTACTTCGCTATCAGGGTAGATTGTGTGTTCCTGATGTGGATGAATTGAGACAACATATTCTCGCAGAAGCCCACAATTCCAAATATTCTATTCATCCAGGTGCTACTAAAATGTACCGCGATCTGCGTGAAGTCTATTGGTGGAATGGTATGAAAAGAGATATAGCAGATTTTGTGGTTAAGTGCCCCAATTTCCAGCACATCAAGGTAGACCATTAGAAACCAGGAGGCATGACTCAAGAGATTGACATTCCTACTTGGAAGTGGAAAGTGATCAACTTGGACTTCATCACAGGTTTACCTCATACTCATAGACAACATGACTCAATTTGGGTGATGGTTGATAGGGTTACTAAGTCTTCTCGCTTTTGGGTGGTCAAGACTACAAATTCGATGGAGGATTACGCCAAGCTTTACATTAATGAAATTGTGAGGTGGCATGGGGTTCCTTTTTCTATCATCCCAGATAGAGGTCCTCAGTTTACCTCTCATTTCTGGAAGTCATTTTAGAAGGGTCTTGGTACTCAGGTTAACCTTAGCACAACATTTAATCCCCAGATAGATGGTCAGGCAGAGCGTACCATTTACACCTTAGAGGACATGTTGAGATCTTGTGTGATCAAGTTCAAGGGTAGTTGGAATGATCACCTTCCTCTTATTAAGTTCACCTACAATAATATTTATCATTCTAGCATTCATATGGCCCCTTATGAGGAATTGTATAGGTGTAGATATAGATCTCTAGTTGGTTGGTTTGAAGTAGGTGAAACAACTTTGATAGGACCCGATTCAGTCCTTGATACTATGGAGAAAGTGCAACTCATTAGAGATAGACCTCAGACTGCCCAGAGTCGCCAGAAGTCTTATGCAGATGTGAAAAGAAGGGAACTACAGTTCCAAGTTTATGATTGGGTTTTCCTAAAAGTGTCACCTATGAAGGGGGTGATGAGATTTGGCAAGAAAGAGAAGCTCAGTCCCAGATATGTTGGCCCTTACCGGATCTCGAAAAGGATTGGTAAAGTGGCTTATGAGTTAAAGTTGCCAGCACATTTAGCAGGAGTGCATCCAGTCTTACACATTTCACTTTTTAAGAAGTGTGTGGGTGATCCAGCATTCGTAGTGCCATTAGAGATTGTGGATGTAAAAGATAACCATTCTTATGAGGATGATGTAGTTGAGATTTTCGATCGTCGAGTTAGAAGGTTGAGAAACAAAGAAGTCTCTTCAGTCAAGGTTTGGTGGAGATGTCAGTCCGTAGAGGGAGCTACTTAGGAAGCAGAAGAAGCCATGAATTCCAAGTATCCTAACCTCTTTCCTTTTGATTCCACTCCAACTTAAGGTAATAGTTCCTCATCAGTTTTTCAATCATTCATGCATAAATTCAGTCTTAGAATCATGTTCCTTTGGTTTGTACTTGCATTTTCAGCGTATTTTCATATTCTTGGAACTCACTTCAGTCAGAAATTCAGTTCTCAGTGTTTAGTGGTAGGGGTTGGAGCCCTCTCCCTCTATCTCAGCTAGTTTAGTCTTCATTCGAGGACGAATGGTCCCAAGGGGGAGATAATGTAACACCCCATATCCGAAAAAAAACTAGATTGCAGATTTTTGGTGTTGCAGGTGGCACTCACGGGAACCATCAATGGACCATAAGAGGACCCATGGTTCGTCCTGTAGGTTCATGGTTCGTGTCAGCAAACTCCTCCAGAATTCAGCTAGAAATTTGGCCAAGTGTCGATCCACGGCTAGACCAACGATTCGTAGATCAGGTCATTGATTATGGTTTGTGTCCGTAGATCGATGCCCCCAAAGCCCAGCTTTAGTCCCAATTGATGGTTAACTAGCAAGGACCATCATTCGATGCACCTAGGTCTGACCGTAGGTGAGGGTAGCAGCCAGTTAGATGAAAATTGTAATTGGGTCAACTTTAGATGGTCATAACTCTTAGTACAAAAGGAATTATGTGTCCCATAACCTATGGTATGATAGATAATTGAATCCTCTTTCTAACGCCACTGAGTTTGCTAAAATCCAACCTCCGAGTAAATAGTTATAGTCATTTTAGTGAAGCCCTGCCAGGCAGACTCGACCGATGACTTCAATCGATGGACCGTCGATTGACCTATGGCCCGTCAGTCCCATCCGTTGGTCACTCCAACAACAATTAAGTCAGGGGTCTTTTGGTCTTTTCCTATTTTGTTGGATCCCTAAGATACGTCGTTTAGACCCTAAATCATGAGGTTTTAGTCAGTTTAAGCCTAGAACCATAACTAGAACTTATGGAAGTCAAATCATTAATCATAACTTAGAAAATTAGATCCAAGAGAGGAGAAAAAAGGTCAAGAACCCTAGTTCAAAAATGCAGCAAGTTTTCTTCAGTTCCAGCCCAGAAATCAAAGGATTTCTCTGTGAAATTCATCACCAGGTATGTGGGATATCACTAGTGGGTTCCTTTCGCCCATTAGGTCCCTAGAATTCAGTCAGATTCTTCATTCTAGGATTATGAACAGACTTAGGGTTTCTAGAATTTCAACAGATCATCCTGAATTAGTTATTTAAAGATTCCAAATCAGATTATCATGTTATTGCTCAGTTTATTGCATGAATTTCAGAACCCTAGCTATGTATTTCTTTAGTTCTTGAATTACACATGCTAGGTCAGATATCTCAGTTATTCAGTTATACATGACTCAGTTATTAATGCATCATTATCAAATTAATTATTGCATTCTCACTTTGCAGGTTCAGTTTTGAGCTATCCAGTATTTACAGAAATTCAGTCATAACTAGTTAACAACTTAATTCATTGGTAGTAGCATAATACCAAGTTGGACTAGGGTTCAGCGTACCCATATAGTCCAGAAATACGAGCCACGTAGGTGTAAGTTCCCTCTGTGGGCAACATCAGTTTAGTGATCATGCCAGCATGCCTCTATACCTCTGGCCGGGTATGTTGGGTCCTCTCGGTGGGGTGTATACATCGGACTCCACATTTAGCTCATGTGGTTTTATTGTCGGTTATTAGTAGCTCCCACAGTTTAGTTAAATTCTATTGTATTGACCATATTTACAATTCATTTCGTATTCAGTCATCATGTTATAAATTGGTCATTGCATTTAGTTAGCTCAGTATTCAGTATCTGTATTATGTTCAGATGATTTTATTGCTTTATTGCTTTGTTCAGTTATATATTCTTTCAGCTTTACTCTATCTTGCATGCTCAGTACCCTTCAAGTACTGACGCATACGTGCGCTACATCTTCTTGTGATGTAGGTTCAGGTTCTCAGCATCCAGATCATGCTTAGATCAATTCTCGATCTTCAGTTCAGCACCATCAGTGGTGAGTCCTCATTCTTCGAGGCCTAGTTACATGTTTATCTTTATTACTTTTAGTCTTCAGTTTCAGTTTTGCTAGACCTAGTTGGGGCATGTCCAAATATTTCTAGTCAGTTTAGAGGCTTATTTCAGACATAGTTAGATTCAGCTTAATATTGAGTTAAGATGTTCTTTGTATTAAACTCATCGGTTATCATTTATCTAAGTTATAGTATATGGGTATTCCCCATCTTTAATTTTATTTATGATTATAGCTTTCGCACAATTTGTATTATTCAGACTATATTTAGTATGCTCATGATCATGCCAGAAGGGTCAGCTTGGGATCACTTATGGTCCTAGGTCCCGTGTCTGTGTCTTGGGGGTAGCTCTGGGCGTGACAAGACCCATCCATGGGTTCTCGTGAATGATGCCAATTTTCCAACTTTTTAGTTTCAGTTAGGGTTTGGGAATTAGTTAGTTATTTAATTAGGGGTTAAGGGAGGTCGATTAACTAGTTAATTAATCACCTATATAAGCTAATAGACCTCTAAAACTAAGTCATTAATTCATTATAACCATAGACACCCAAATCAAAACCCAACTACCTTTCCCTCCCAAAATCTTTTCTCTAGACTCTATTGAAGAACAAAGGAAGGGATGAAGCTAGAGCTTCAATAAGAGTGCTTTTTCATATGAATTTGATGGGAATCTAAAACTAAGGTATGGATTCTGATATACCATGAGTTTACGATATTTCTAATACATTTCACCTACAAGTTATGTGTGTCTAGGACTTTTTCGTATTGGTTTTTATATGTTTTCATCATATTTAGCAGGAAAAATGTTCAGGCATGGAAGTATAGATACAGCTGAAAGAAATGCAGAAAAGGGCATTCATGGAGGTGATCTACTGACCGTAGGTCCATTGACAGTCTGTAGGTTGTGACTGTAGATTAGCGGGCAAGGTATGGAAGACAAATCAGGGAAATCTGACCAAGTGTGGAACCACGGTGGCCATTGACAGTCTGTAGATTGGTCTATGAACCGTACTGTTGAACCGTAGATTAATACTGCGAGGGTTCCAGTACTTGATTTTTGAAGATTATAAGTGTGGAACTACGGAGGGGATTGACAGACTGTAGATTGATCTACAATTCGTACTGCAGGTCCGTCATTTGCTTCAGAGAAGCTGATTTTTGGAAGATGAAATATTTTCTATGTCTTGGCTGACGGAAGGGACTTATGGACCGTAGATCCATCGACGATCCATAAGTCAGTCTCGTGGAATGAAGATGCGTGCCTGAACAAACTTTCCTTAATTTGTATCCCTTTTAATTTAGGATTTGTTTTCTATAAATAGGGCATGTAAACCTTGTTTTGAGGGGTTAGACATTATTATTCTAGTTTTACTTTGTGATTGGGGAGATTAATTTGAAAACCTAGCAATTATTGATTTCCTAAGTTCGTTTTGAAGATTTTGGCTTTGCAATTCAAGTTGAATTTCTGAGTTTATTATCTCTTTACGTAAGTTCATGATTTCTTCATCTAAAACTATGAATCGTGTTCTTGCTAATATGGGTAACTAAATCCACAACTAGGGTTGTGGGAACCATGAGCGATTAATAAAGTATGAATAGTAAATAAGCAATCCTTGAATAGTGTTTTGCATGCATTGATAATTCTTTCATTTAGAAATCTTTTTAACGGTGTCCAACGTTAGAACTTGCCTCGTTACTACTTGCCGGACTAAGGAGGTAATTAACGAGAAAAGAATTATCAACATAGATTTAGTGTGATAGTATCTAATAGTCTAGTGTCGATTGCTGCGAAGTAATAACTAGGCCAAACATCGATTATGATGGCTAATATGAGGTATAGGAAAGGGTTAGTAAATTATACAGACGTAGCTGGACCAAGGTGCCGGGTGAAATTCTCTAGATGCCGGACCAAGGATTTAGAGATATATAACTTACCACTTTGCATGTGATATACTAGGAAAGGATTGTTATTACTAGGATTACTGCGTTATGAGCTTGTGGGGAACACTTATACCCTAGTTAATCCTCTCATCCTGATAACAACCAAAATTGACTTTTATTCACTGATTACTTACTAAATTCTTACAATTTGTTTCACAAAACCCCCCTTTTTATTACTTGTTTTTGGAAGTAATTTGACTAACTGAATATAATTGTTGGTTAAAGTAAAGTCTAAGCCATTTTCCTCGTGGGATTGACCTCAACCTACAAGTTGGGTTCTTTACTTGATAATGATCAATTATGCTTCTTTAGGGAAGTGTAATTTGAGCGTATCAGATTCTCTTTATTCTTTGTTAGCTATCACCAAGAAGCCCTTTCAAATCATGTTTTCAAATCCCCCAATTCTAGGGTTTTCCAATCTAGTCATGGGTCTTCTTCCTAAATGAATTCAATTGTTTAATTAAGGTTTATTTTGAATTATTATGATGATTTATGAATGCATTGATGGATTAATGATGGCTTTTGATGAAAATATCCCTTGGTCCCATGATTTCCCTTTCTTCCCAAATTGTGAACTAAGATATAACTTGATTGATCATGGATGATTAACAATTGATTATATTTGTGTTAATTATGTTGTTGAATCATGATATATCTCTATCTAGTATAGGAATTCTAGAAATTAGGGTTAATGTTGATTCTTAGCCTTGGAAGGCAATATGCTAGGGTTGTATATGTTGATGAAGATTCTATATGAACTTTTTGATCCACTTGAAAGGTGGAGGTGTTTAATTATGATGTAGTTGTTTGATGTTAGTATAATTCTACATATATTATTGATTAACCTAAGAATCTAGGGTTATGTCATGAGAGAGGCTAATTGAGGATTTATATGTGATCCTCCAAGAATGATGAAATTCTTCATGTAATGCCTTAGATTAGATCACCTAGACATGAATTTCTTATGAATGAATCTTGTAGACATGAAGTAACTTCATTAGGTATTAGATGATGAATCATGGTTGAAGTAGTAATGAGTTTAGCTTACTCGATAATATATGTCCATAATTGATCAAGAATGAAGAATTTGGTTAGTTTACCTTTAGAATTAGGTTTACATGATGACCATGTGAAGCATTGCTTGAGAGAAATGCTTGAAGAATGAATATGACTTCTAGGGCTTAAAGAGTAAAAGCTAAAATGAATGAAGCTATTTGCAAGTTGAATTGTATAAGGTACTATTTTGGAAGGACTTTACCCACATGACCTACAATGTGAGTACATGAGTTTATACATGCAAATGGATGAACTATTTGAGTTATGATTTTATACATATCTATTATGATAAATGTTAGATGTGTTGATTTACATGGTCTATGATCCTTGAAAGCAATATATGTGAATGATGCATGATTATGATATTATGTACATAGTTATGAACACTTTGAGAGGGAAGTGTCTATAGTGATAATGTTGTTGTTATGTCATTGCAAGGACAATTATACACACACACTCCATGCGTAAATATAATCATGATGTATCTAAGGTTTTTATTCAAAGTATAGTTCTCATATGCACCTTTTCACATAATTATGCATGAAATGTACATAACCATGTTGATCCTATTGTGTTGATTGAATGTCCATTCTCATGAGAACACATGATCTTGGTGTGATAGTTATTCTCATATACTAATGTTGATTCTAAGTTTGAAAGTACATTCTCACTTTTAATGAATCTATGAGATATATGATGAATTATATTGAACGAAGGGTAGAACACTCTTTCACACAAATAAATACAATTCAAGTCTAATGACGAAAATTTGGGTAAAAATGCTTAGCACCGAGTGGATATGGAAAATGACGTAAAGGCCCTCCCGCCAATGCAACAATGAGGGTCATCCAAAGGGAACTCATGAGATGAAAGTCCCTCCGCCAATGCAATGGGGTGGGTTTCTAGAAGCAATATCCCTATCCCATAACTATGTGCCCACAAAGGTACCTTTAGCTAGTGGATCCACCTTATAGCTATACATTTAGTCCTACCTTAGTCAAGTATGACTTCTTCTTTCGGTATGGGGTTGCACGACACCGGATTCCATGTAGCTCACATTGTCTTGTCGGTTATGGAAATGTTTCCCTATATAATAAATATAATGAATGAGACACGAACTATACTATGACTTCTTGGTGAGTTTTACTTAGTAGGAGTGGGGGTATGGGACTTCACTTCCATAATGCACAAGTAGACTTAGTAGGATGTTATGGGATGGCTCCTTTATATTATGATGGGATTTGAATGCATGTATGTGTATTGAATGAATAGTTTTTATGCATGACTTTCGTTATAAATTCAAGTAATGTACATGACTATTTCCTTACTTGTGACTATTGCTTATAATGAGGTCTAATGATGAAATGCATGACTAAAGTAGTTTCAAAGGAGTACTTATTAGGGTTGGTATTATGGGATGCCAACCATACATTGCACAAGTGTTTCTTAGGGGTTGCTTATGTGATGTTTACTTAATGATGAGATGATCTTGGTATTTGACTTTGTATTACTTTATGATTGGAGGCTATATATTGTGAAGATTGGGATGTGTGTTATATTGATGTTGGAGACTATGCTTGTTATTATAATGATATTTCTCATGTTATAATGAAATGTATGTGAGTTGCCTTATTGGTTGCATTCTCCAACTATTTCAAAGATGATGTTCAAAAATGGCATATGACATGATTTCAAATGAAATTCCCCTTTTTATGCATGTTTTAATAGTTTTGTTCATGGCTTCCATACTTAGTACTTTTTGTGCTAACCCCATATTTCTACATTTTCTGTAAGAGTAAGGTTTGGAGGTATTGGATTCCATCCTTGTGGCTAGGTTCATAGGAGATCAAGAAGAAGAAGATTGGTGAGTCCTCATTGTATTCGAGGGCTCAACCACATGTGCTTTATTTTCTTTACTTTTATGTTTTAGATTTATGTAAGGGTCGTGTCCCTACGATTGTATTTCAAGAGTTATAATCGAAGTATAATAGATGCTTTGAGACATAGTGTCATAAATTCTCTTTCATTTTATAAGAGACTTCGATTGAAAAGAAAAGTTGTAAATTCCGCATTATTTTCTTAAGCTTTTATGTTCATGTATTCTATGAGGCTTGTATGCGATCCCTTCGGGGTCAAGTACGCCGGTCACGTCTAGGGGATGTGATGTTTGCGTAACCAATGACACAACTTCCGATGTAGGTGTCTACGATAGTGCAATAGTATTATGTAGGAGGGTCCTTCTAATCCCACTATGAGGAGGGTCCTGCTAAACTAAATCTCATTATGTAGGAGGGTCTTGCTAATCCCATTATTTAGGAGGTCTTGCTAATCCCATTATTTAGGAGTGTCCTGCTAAACTAAATCCCATTATGTAGGAGGGTCCTGTTAATCTAAATCCCATTATGTAGGAGGGTCCTGCTAATCTAAATCCCATTATGTAGGAGGGTCCTGATAAATTAAATCCCATTATATAGGAGGGTCCTGCTAATCCCATTATTTAGTAGGGTCCTACTAAACTAAATCCAATTATGTAGGAGGGTCCTACTAATCCCGCTATTTAGGAGGGTCCTGCTAAACTAAATCTTATTATGTAGGAGGGTCCGCTAATCCCATTATTTAGGAGGGTCTTGCTTAACTAAATCTCATTATGTAGAAGGGTCCTGTTATTTTCATTATAAGGAGGGTCCTACTAATTCCATTATGTAAGAGGGTCCTGCTAATCTAAATCACATTATATATGAGGGTCCTGCTAATCTAAATCCCATTATGTAGGAGGGTCCTACTTGTCCCATTATGAGAAGGGTGCTGCTAATACCATTATGTAGGATGGTCCTACTAATTTCATTGTCTAGGAGGGTCTTGCTAGTTCCATTATGAGGAGAGTCCTTCTAATCCCATTATGTAGGAGGGTCCTACTAATCCCATTGTCCAGGAGGGTCCTTCTATTCACATTGTCCAGGAGGGTCCTACTACACTAATTTCCATTGTCCAAGAGAGTCCTGCTACACTAATTTCATTACTTAGGAAGATCTCGCTTAACAGAATCATAAAATAAAATCCCCTCAACATTATTTTTGCCCTAGTTTGCACCAGAAAAATATTATTTAAGCTATTATCGTAAATGAGAAATACTTATACCAAAGAAAAATGCAAGACATAGATGCAATTAGGACGTTTGTTCTCTAAAAATGAAAGATGATAGGGTGTTTATTCCCTAAAATATCTCTAGGCTGTCTGTTCCCTAGTAACGAGAGTGGCTTTTTTTATTCTAACAAATAAAAATATGTCGTAGTGTTTTAAATGGAGGAACTTTGAAACTCTTTTTAACTTATCATTTTTTCAATTTTTTTATAAAAAAGAAATGATCTAATTTCATTCTTTCAACGATATACAATTTATTTTGTGAAACCGTGCCCATTGTAAGACTGCCTACGTACCTTGTATAACAAGAATCAGGTCGAACATAGTTCATATAAATCAAAAATTATTTTTCTTTTTCTTGATTTTGTTTTTAAAAAAAAATCTTTTAGGAAAGTAATCGGTTCATGTTTGATAATATCTTGAATTTAGTTGGTACCAATCATATCATATATTTACATAAAAGAGAATCCTAGGCCCGCCTACGTGGCGCCACCACAGACAAGGATTCCCTTTTAATTTATTTATTTCCAAAACTAGCCTTCCCCTTTCATGAAAAGTTGTGACTAAAAGGAAGAGTTATGACTTTTATGAAGAGTTGTGCATTTATTAAACGTTGTGACCTTTCTAAAGGGTTGTCACATTTCCAAAGAGTTGTGACCTTTCCGATAAGGCACAATAAGCATTTGTTCACACTGCCCTTTGTTGTCTATAAATAGAGGGATTTCCTCTCATTTTAAAACAACAAATATTCTGAACTTCTTCTTCTTCTACACCATCAAATATTTGTGTACTTTACTCCTATTGAGTGGCTTACTGACACCATTATTTTGTATCAATACGTTGGTGAATAAAATCGTTCCATACTGAGAGGATCTAATTCTTTAAACCTCAGGTATTAGAGGGGAGTAATTTTCTTAAGGGGACACTGTGCATTCAGTGGAATTAATTTTTTCCTTTCTATTTCATTCTATTATTACATATCCTGGTACTTTTTTTTTATTGTCATTAATTAATGCTTATGATATTAATTGATGTTTTTGAGTAAATATTATAAACTCTGTTGTTTATGTTTCTGCAAAGTTATTGTATCCAGTTATATTAAACATATACACATATAGTAGGCATATTCATTGTGCAAAAAATAATTAATGTACTCAGTTCCAAGTACTCTATATAAAATTCTATAACTTAAAACAACTATATATAAGCTTATATATTATCTATTTTTACATAGATATAAGTTTCTCACTTATCAATCGAAGAAATTCATTATGCAAGTTGAAAAGTTATAATTGCTTTCATGATCAAGCGTAATTTCTTTTTGGAATCTGTTAACAAATTTTTGAATTTTTCCCTGAGACATATATCACAATTGTATAATCTATGCAACTTAAATGTGTTCCTTTTCTTACGAAATGCCTTTGTATATATATTCTTATTTTCTTCTCTATTTTCCTTTTAATGTTGATTAAAGAACCAGTGATTTATTATTTTCGGAATAATTCATTCATTAGAGGTTCTTGAGTTATGTGATAATGACAAATAATAAAATTCATGTTGGAATATTGCTAAAAAAAGTTTAAGAACCTATTTTATACATTATTTTTAATGTATGAATATTAGTAAAGGATTATTTGCAAGTTTAGTGCAATTATTATTTATAACCGCGCAAAGCGCGGGCAAATTACCTAGTAATTAGTATTATGCATATGAATCACCTTCAACTACTTTCAAACAAATTTGAGGTCAACTTTGAGTAATTCCTATAATTTCAAATGGTATCTCAAAAATTCTCAAGTATTAAACAAGATTAGTTTATCTTGCATAAATTAATAGACTAGAATTACTCACATCCTCATGTTTAAAGTGCCCTTACAACCAATAAAGTCCTTTTTCATACATTATAGAATAATTTAGATCGTATGGCCTTTTTTAAAGTCACTCACACTCAGAAAGATGTTCAATGCATGAGATTGAGATACCATATGATTGGCCCTCATGTAAGTATCCACTAATGTGAGAACACCAAAAATGAGATAAAACATGACTTGTCATTGGCTTGTAATGTAGACTTAGGGAATGGTAGGATATTCATTTGGGATAAAGTGACTATTTCCTCCTTAAAATTTGCACAATGCTCTTAATGTGTTTTTTTCATTTTCGCATTTGACATTTGTTTTCTTGTAAGCTTCTCCTCATTTTCTTTTTTCTTTTTTTTTCATTATCTCTCCTTTCGTTAGAGGTTTTTCTAGCTTTTCTTTTTCATTTTATTTTGAACTTTCACATATTTGACCTTTTCACTTTATTACTCAACTTAGGTCTTTGACACTGTGTAGATAATTGATAATGCGCTCAAGGATGTGAGATCAAGAAATAGTGCATTTAAGGTTTTATGCTCAAAATGAGAGTTCTATGGACGACATGTCATTTGGTAGGCTTGAAAGGCACAATCGGATCAAAGAAAGCCTATAATCCTTTCCTAAGTTAATTGTTGCTCAAAATTTCGTTCCAGCCAACATTAGGGCGAAGTTCTAGATCAACAAAGTCGTGTCATTGAATTTTACATCTAACAATCACCACACAATACACATGAAACATGAGTTCGAATTTGTTTGTGCTTTAACTTTAAGCAAAACAGTTTCTCAAGTATTACATAAATATATCAAGAGGTGCCAAAAGAAGTCTATAGGTCACAACAAAGTTGGTCTGTCTTGCCAAATAGTTTAACATTCTTCTTTTTCTTTATGCATACTCCTAAATATGTTGGTACCAACCAAGTCAAGAATTATTATTTTTAGAAAAAATATCCTTTTAAAGAAAATAATTTTTTTTTTTAGATTTTAAAATAAGGAAGAGAAACATTTTTATTGGAAATTTCAATAATAAATATTTTTTTTTGCCCCAGTTTTTGTACTTAGGACCTTCTAGAATTTTCCGTGGTTAGACCGAACCTCAAAATAAGGCTGCCTACGTATCTTGTCAAAGCAAGAATCAAGTCAAACATAGTTTAGAAAATTTTGTTATACAAAGTAAAAAAACTTTTGTTTTATTTTATATTTGAAGAAAGGTAAAAACCTTATTTTTAGAAAGGATAAACAAACCTTTTTTTAAATTATTTTTTTTTGTATAAAATATAGATCTATATTATGTCTACCAAGAAGTGGGAAGCTAGAAGCAATGAACCAAAGATAGCAAGAGGAAGAGAAAACAATCAAAGAAGTCAACACATAATAGTTCGTTTAAAACTAATAAATTTTCTGTGCATGCAGGTTTACAAGGATATCAAGAGGTCATCATGTTCAACAAATATGGGAAAGTTAGAAGAACAAAAGCTCCGAAGACTGACATTGTCTTTATGCAGGAAAATACTTTGATATTCCTGTGATAAAAATAGTTAACTTGGTATTTTGAATAACAATGTCTTGTTCATATTTCTCAACAAAAATAGGATCCACAACAAAGATGCAAGTGGTCAAAGAAAAGTAGGTGAAAGCATCAAGAGGATTGCACTTTAAGATGTACAGATGACTATAATAGCATCATATTACATTTTCCAACGTCAAAAACGTCTGAAATGCACACCTAAAAGACATCAAATATCAAAGAGAATTTGAAGTGTAACTTGCCAAAAAATATTCATTATCATGTTAAAGTCGGAAGAGGATAACGTTGAAGGATATTTGTAAGTGTAACATCTCGCAATTTGAAATAATTAGGAAGAATCTAATAATTGGAAATAGCCATTTTGGGAAAGAATGAAAATCTGGAAAATTTGTTTAAGTTCGGAAAAGTTGAGTTTTGGTCAACTTCAAATGGCCATAACTCCTAGATAAGGATGATTTAGGTGCACTTCCAGATATGGTTGGAAATATCTTGGAATGGTCTTTCCAACGCTGGAAAATTTGCACGATTCCATGTTCGTATGAGTGTGTTAAGCTCTTTGGAAGTTGGGTTGTGCGATTAAGGAAAGTCTAAGCCGGATTTTTGAAGGGTAGATTAGTCTTTTCCTTAGTCAATTAATTTAATTCATTTAAGGGAATTAATGAAGGGTCAAATCAGAATTAGATCAGTTTAGTCAATTGGAAATTCACGCTAGGGCTTGGAGAAAAGAGAAAAGAGGAGAAAGGAGAAGAAAAGCTTAGATTTTTGCTAAGATCGTGCGATTTGGTGGTGGATTTCACCAAGGAATTAATCTTACAAGTTATGTGACTCTTTCATAGCGTTGGGTTCATTCACCCACGTGACAAAAATGTTTAGTTCAGCAAAATTCATCCTAAAAGAGTTTGAAAGTTGATGTTCTTGACATGTATTCTTGAATTTGAATGTTGTTCTTGAATTGAATTGAGGAGTTTCTGAGATCTTTGAGTCGAATTATAGAGTTGTTTTGAGTTAGGTTCTTGAGTCCATATGTTGGGTATTGGAATCTAAAATGAATTTGAGATCAATAGTCAAGTTTAGGCAAATTGGGACTGTAAAATGGAGAAGGAAAAAGTTGACCGTGATCTGGCACGCAAGTCCGTGACATGGACTTGCTCCCCTAGTGACCAAATAATTTCTCCATGTTGTGGTTAAGACGCGGACTCCTCTATCTCAAAATATAATTTCGCGAGTAATAATTTAAAACACCTCTGCGTCGCGAACATGTTCCAAGACGGTGATTTCGTGACTTTTCTCATGTTTAGCTATTTAAGATCATTCCTAAACATCATGTGATCCTTCCTATCACAAATCAAAATCCTTGAATCCATAATACAATTCAAGGACCATTTAAGAGTCAAGTCAAGAGCAGTTCAGATCAAAGTCTAGAGAAGTTCTTAAAGTTTTCCAAAAGTCTTTCGCAAACGTTTTAACTTTGTTTTAAGACTTAAGTTTTGAGTTCAGTAAAGAGTAAAGCTTGAAATTCATTTCTTCAAAAGTATATGGCGACTATGTATTCCCAAAGGGTTTAAAATGTTTTCATATTTAAACATGAAAGGAAACCTCTATTTCCAAAGGCCCTTCGGGCTAGTTTTTAGAAAAGAGAAATCTCTTTCTAAATGAAGCAAGAGGGGAAACTTTGATTTCCAATATAGCCTTTGAGCTAAGTTTTGAGCACTAATCTCAAATCACAGAAGAAGTATGTTTTTAAACATAAAGAACTAGTATCATATTTTGGGAGTAGTATTAAGCACCGATATGGGGGAGCGTTCAGAGAACCCACAGCCCCCATAAACCATGTAGCTATCATGGGTAGAAAAGGGTCATACTTTTTTGATGAATCCATTTTGCATAGACTAGTGGATCCACTTAGTAGTTCAGGTCTTACACCTGTGGCAAGGTGTCGGATGTGCCGGCAACGTGAGGAAGATCGTTGTATCATCACTATAGCTCTTAAGTGATGGTTGTCAGTTAGAGAAACTCCCACAACAATACTTTGCATTTTTATATACATAATTTTATTAGTATTTTTACATACATCTCAGAGTTATTTGTATCTTTGCATACACAAAGTTGACATCATGTTTTAAACAACTTTTCTTTATATTGCACTTGTTTTAAACTACTTTATATTGAAGTGAGTCAGTTATTTTGAGTTAGTTGATCAAGGTAAGTTCTTCAGTTTCTTTCAGATTCTTTCCAATCCTATATTGTATTTAGCATTCCAACTCACATACTTGTACATTCAATGTATTGATACTAGTTGGCCTGCATCATATTATGATGCAGACACAGGTAACTAGGATTGACATCTGGCGCATTGTTGATCTAGTGAGCACTTCAGAGTCTATTGGTGAGCCTCTTTGCATTCCAGAGGACTCCTTTTCATTGATTTCAGTTTTAGTATTAGTTCATTAGGATGTCATAGGCCTGTCCCGACATCTATCTCAGTTGTTTAGAGGCTTCATAGACAAAAATACAGTCAGTTGGTTAATTCAATTGTCTTTACTTTTCATTTCATATGTTAAAGACTTGAGTTTTCCTTAATGGACAATTGAATGTTCCTTTATAACATTCTAGTTACTTCATAAATGTGTATGTGGTGAGTTAAATCTTCTGCTGAGTTAGTAAGCCAGGCCAAGGGTTCGCTTGAGGCCAGCAATGGTCTTCGAGTGCCAACAATGTCCAAGGTGTAGGCTCGGGGCATGACAAACTTGGTATCAGAGCCCAGAGTTCAGGGGTCCTAGGGAGTCTATGAAGTCGTGTCTGTATATTCCTAGTTATCGGTGTGAACTGTGCCACATCTATAATTAGGAGGCTATAACATTTAGGAAAATCTCTCACTTCTTTCCCACTCTTTTCGTGCATTAGAGTTGATCTCTAAAAATTTCCTTCTAATTCATGCTTACGCATGTTTTTTAATATACTCATGCCGCCACGAAGAGCAGTCAAAGGTCATTCAACTAGGAGAAATATTGGGGAACAAGAGTTACTAAATGCACCTGAAGTGCAACCTCAAGGGGAAGTCACTAATGTTGAATTTAGAGAAGCAATTAGGATGCTGAGTCAAGTTGTGACTAACCAGGTTGGGCAAGAAAGAGGTGCTTGACAAGGAGAGGCTAATATGTCAAGGATTTGTGAGTCCTTGAGGATGAATCCTCCGAGTTTCACTAGTTCAAGCAGTTCTGAGGACCCAAAGAACATTATTGATGAATAAAGAAGGTATTTGAGGTTATGCATGTTGTTGATACTGAGCGAGTTGAACTAGTTGCATACCAATTGAAGAATGTTGCCAGGACTTGGTTTGATCAATGGAAAGAGGGTAGAACTGAGAATGCACCACCTGCGAATTGGGCCTTTTTTGAGGAGGCTCTCTTGGAGCGTTTCTTTCCCTGAGAACTGAAAGAGGCTAAGGTACGAGAATTCCTCACACATAAAAAAAGATTCTTTGAGTGTTCATGAATATGGGTTGAAGTTCACCCAACTATCACGTAATGCTCCAAAGATGGTTGCGGACTTGAGGAGTAGAATGAGCTTGCTTGTTGCTGGGCTGTCTCGTCTGTCGAGTAAGGAAGGTAGAGCTGCAATGCTAATTGGGGACATGGATATATCGAGGTTAATGATGTATGTGCAGTAGGTTGAGAAAGAGAAGCTAAGGGATAAAGAAGAGTTTAAGAACAAGAGAGCCAAGACAAGGAATGAGTCTGGGCAGCAGAAGAGTAGTACCAACTGGTCATCTTTTCAACAGAAACAGAAGGGACCTGCTCCATCATCTGCTAGTGGACCTACACCTACGAACAAAGGTGAGTACAATAGTCAGAATTTTAGAACTAAACCTCCTTATTCTCAGGGTAGCGTGGCACAAGGGGGTAGTAAGCTTCCTGCATGCGCCAAGTGTGGTAGAAACCACTCAGGTACTTGTCATGAGGGCTCCACTGGTTGTTTCAAGTGTGGTCAAAATGGGCATTTCACGCAAAAGTGTCCAAAGAACAGGCAAGGAAATAGTAACGGGGACAACAGAGCCCAGTCTTCTTCAGTTGCTCCACCAGACAGGGTCACACCTAGAGGAGCTACTTTCGGTACTGGTAGAGGAACAAACCACTTATATGCTATCAACAGTCGCTAAGAGCAAAAGGATTCGCCAGATGTTGTCAGTGGTATGATCCAAGTCTTTGACTTTACTATTTATGCTTTGCTAGACCCAGGAGCGAGTTTGTCTTTTGTAACTCCATATGTTGCTATGAATTTTGATGTTAATCTTGAGCAACTTAGTGAATCATTCAGTGTTGCTACACCTATTGATGAGTCCATTCTAGCATAGAGAGTTTATCGTGATTGTCCCATTTTCGTCAATCACAAGAGTACCATGGCTAATTTAATTGAGTTAGACATAGTAGATTTTGATGTCATTCTTGGTATGGACTGGCTGCATGCCTGTTATGCCTCAGTTGATTGTAGAACTCGAGTTGTCAAGTTTCAGTTTTCAAATAAGCTAGTCTTAGAGTGGAAAAGCAGTTCAGCAGTGCATAAAGGTAGTTTCATTTCATACCTTAAGGCAAGGAAGTTAGTTTTTGAGGGGTGCGTATATCACTTAGTTCGAGTTAATTACTCTAGTGTTGAGATACCTCCAATTCAGTCAATTTTAGTAGTAAGAGAGTTTTCAGAAGTCTTTCTAGATGATCTACCCAGAGTCCCTCCTGAGAGAGAGATAGCCTTTGGTATAAATGTTATTCCTGATACCCGTCCTATCTTTATTCCGCCATATAGAATGGCACTAGCAGAGTTGAAAAAGCTTAAAGAACAATTAAGATCTCTTAGATAAGGGGCTTACTCGACTAAGTGTCTTACCTTGGGGTGTCCCGGTCTTATTTGTGAGAAATAAAAATGGTTCCCTTAGGATGTGTATAGATTACCGTTAGTTGAACAAGGTTACCATCAAGAACAAGTATCCTGTTCCAAGGATTGATGAGTTATTCGATCAACTTCAGGGTGCATCTTGTTTTTCTAAGATTAACCTCAGATCTGGCTACCATCAGTTGAAAGTAAGGGAGTGTGATATTCCAAAGACAGCATTCAGGACCGGTTATGGTCACTATAAGTTTCTGGTCATGCTATTCGGTTTGACCAATGCACCTGCAACTTTCATGGACCTTGTGAATAGGGTTTTTAAACCTTATTTAGAAATGTTTGTTATCGTCTTCATTGATGATATACTAATCTATTCAAGGAATGAAGAAGATCATGCTAGCCATCTCAGAATAGTTCTTTAGACTTTGAAAGATAAGGAGTTGTATGCTAAGTTCTCAAAATGTGAGTTTTAGCTTGAGTCGGTGGCATTCATGGGCCATATAGTTTTCGGTGATGGAATTAGAGTTGATACTCAGAAGATAGAGGTAGTGCAAAGTTGGCCTAGACCCACATCTCCAACTGATATTAGGAGTTTCTTGGGTTTGGCTGGCTATTATAGGAGGTGTGTAGAAGGGTTCTCGTCTATTTTGTCCCCTTTGACCAACTTGACTCAGAAAGCAGTTAAGCTTTAATGGTCTGAAGCTTGTTAGAAAAACTTTCAGGAATTGAAAGTGCGGTTAACTACTGCCCCAGTATTGACCTTACCAGAAGGTACGCATGGTTTTGTGGTGTATTGTGATGCATCTAGAGTTGGATTGGGTTGTGTGTTAATGCAGAATGGAAAAGTTATAGATTATGTCTCCACACAGTTGAAAGTTCATGAGAATAACTACCTAACCCATGAGTTAGAATTAGCTGCGGTAGTATTTACTTTGAAAATATGGTGCCATTATCTTTATTGTGTTGATGTGGATGTTTTCACTAATCACAAGAGCTTTTAGTATGTGTTCACTCAGAAGGAGCTCAATCTCAGATAGAGGAGGTAGTTAGAATTACTCAAGGATTATGACATGAGTATTCTTTACCACCCTGGTAAGGCTAATGTTGTTGTTGATGCTTTAAGCAGGTTGTATATGGGTAGTACTGCCCATGTTGAGGAACAAAAGAGAGAGTTAGCAAATGATATGCATAGACTTGCACGCTTGGGAGTCAGACTTATGGATTCCACAGAAGGAGGAGTAGTGGTGATGAATGGGGATGAATCATCATTAGTATTAGAAGTAAAAGGCCAACAAGACCAAGACCCTATTTTGCTTGAATTGAAGGCAAATGTTCATAAGCAAAAAGTATTAGCTTTTGAACAAGGAGGAGATGGCGTATTGAGATATCAAGGTAGATTGTGTGTACCAATGGTGGATGGACTCCACGAGAGGATCATGGGGGAGGCTCATAGCTCCAGATATTCCATTTATCCGGGTTCCACAAAGATGTATTGCTATTTGAATGAGGTGTATTGGTGGAATAGTATGAAGAAGGGCATTGCAGAATTTGTTGCTAAGAGCCTAAATTGCCAACAAGTTAAAGTAGAGCACCAAAGGCCCGATGGTTTGGCTCAGGATATAGAACTTCTGAAATAGAAGTGGGGATGATTAATATGGAATTCATCACAGGTTTACCAAGGTCTCACAGGTAGCATGATTCTATTTGGGTGATTGTCGACAAAATGACAAAATCACCCTTTTTTTGTCGGTAAAGACTACACATTCAGCAGAGGATTATGCCAGGTTATATATTCAGGAGGTGGTAAGACTTCATGAAGTCCCAGTCTCCATTATTTCAGATAGAGGTACACAATTTACTGCACAATTCTGGAAATTATTTCAGAAAGGTTTAGGTTCAAAGGTGAACTTAAGTACTGTTTTTCATCCTCAGACAGATGGGAAAGAAGAATGCACTATTCAGACATTAGAAGATATGTTGAGGCCCTGTGTGATCAGTTTTAAAGGTAATTGGGATGATCACCTACCCCTTATTGCATTTGCATACAATAATAGTTACAACTCTAGCATCCAGATGGCTCCATATGAAGCTCTTTATGGGAGAAGATGCAGATCTCTTATTGGATAGTTTGAAGTTGGTGAAGTAGGGTTGATAGGACCATATTTAGTTCATCAAGTTATGGAAAAGGTGAAGGTGATTCAAGAGAGGTTGAAAACGGCACAGAGTCGTCAAAAATCCTACACTGATTTTAGGAGAAGGGCATTAGAGTTTGAGGTAGATGATTGGGTATATCTAAAATTTTCACCCATGAAAGGTGTTATGAGGTTTGGTAATAAGGGGAAACTTAGTCCATGGTATATTGGGCCTTATCAAATATCCAAGAGGATTGGCAATGTAGCTTATGAGTTGGAGCAACCACAAGAGTTAGTCGTGGTTCATCCGGTATTTACATCTCCATGTTGAAGAAGTGCATGGATGATCCTTCATTGATCATACCAATTGAAAATATTAGGATCAAGGATAGATTATCTATGAGGAGATTCCTGTTCAGATTCTAGATCACCAAGTTCGCAAGCTGAGAACAAAAGAGGTAGCATCGATCAAAGTCCTATAGAGGAATCAATTTTTTGAGGAAGCTACTTTGGAAGCTGAAGAGGACATGAAGAAGAGATATCCACATCTCTTTGAATCCATAGAAAATGCAGACCAACGTACTAATTCTCTTCTTAGTACTCTTTAAATTATGAGTGAGCATATTGTTTGTTGCATTTGCTTGTTAGGTGTTTGAACTTGATATTACAACCTTAACCGAGTAAGAGTAATCTCATTCGAGGATGAATATTCCCAAGGGGGAGATATTGTAACATCTCACAATTTCAAATAACTAGGAAGAGGCTAATAATTGGAAATAGCCATTTTTGGAAAGAATGAAAATCTAGAAAATTTGTTTAAGTTAGGAAAGGTTGAGTTTTGGTCAACTTCAAATATCCATAACTCCAAGATCAGGATGAGTTAGGTGTACTTCTAGATATGGTTGGAATGATCTTTCCAACGTCGCTAAATTTGCATGATTCCGAGTTAGTATGAAAGTGTTAATCCCTTTGGAAGTTGGTCTGTGCGATTAAGGAAAGTCTAATCCAAACTTTTGAAGGGTAGATTGGTATTTTCCTTACCCAATTAATTAATTTGTTTTAGTGAATTAATTAAGGGTCGAATCAGAATGAGATCAGTTTAGTCAATTGGAAATTCACGCATGGGCTTGGAGAAAAGAGAAAAGAGGAGAAAGGAGAAGAAAAGCTCCGATTTCGCTAAAATTGTGCGATTTGGTGGTGGATTTCACCAAGGAATTAATCTTACAAGGTATGCGAGTCTTTCATAGCGTTGGGTTCATTCACCCACAAGCGAAATATGTTTAGTTCACCAAAATTTGTCCTAAAAGAGTTTTAAAGTTGATGTTCTTGACATGTATTCTTGAATTTGAATGTTGTTCTTGAATTGGGATGAATTGAGGAGTTTATGAGATCTTTGAGTTGAATTATAGAGTTTTTTTGAGCTAGGTTCTTGAGTCCATATGCTGGGTATCAGAATCTAAAATGAATTTGAGATCAATAGTCGAGTTTAGGCAAATTGGGGTTATACAACGGAGAAAGAAAAAGTCGACCGTGATCTAGTACGCAAGTCCGCGTCGCAGACTTGCTCCCCAGTGACCAAAAAATTTCTCCGTGTCGCAGTTAAGACGCATACTCTTTTGTCTCAAAATTTAATTTCACGAGTAATTACTTAAACCACCTCTGCGTCGCGGACCTGTTCGAAGACGATTATTTCGTGACTTTTCTCACGTTTAGCTATTTAAGATCATTCCTAAACATCATGTGATCCTTCCTATCACAAATAAAAATCCTTGAATCCATAATTCAATTCAAGGACCAGTTAAGAGTCAAGTCAAGAGCAGTTAAGATCAAAGTCTAGAGAAGTTCTTAAGGTTTTCCAAAAGTCTTTTGCAAACGTGTTAACTTTGTTTTAAGACTTAAGTTTTTCGTTCAGTAAAGAGTAAAGCTTGAAGTTCATTTCTTCAAAAGTATATGCAGACTATGTATTCCCAAAGGGTTGAAAATGTTTTCACATGTAAACAAGAAAGGAAACCTCAATTTCCAAAGGGCCGTTGGGCTATTTTCGGAAAAGAGAAATCGCTTTGTAATGAAACAAGAGAGGAAACTTTGATTTCTAAGATAGCCTTTCAGCTAAGTTTTGAGCACTAATCTAAAATCACAGAAGAAGTATGTTTTTAAACATAAAGAGCTAGGATCATATTTTGGGAGTAGTATTGAGCACGGATATAGGGGAGTGTTCAGAGAACCCACAGCCCCCATAAACCATATAGCCATCATGGGTAGAAAAGGGTTATACTTTTTAGATGATTCCTTTTCACATAGACTAGTGGATCCACTTAGTAGTTCAGGTCTTATATATCTGGCAAGGTATAGGATGTGCTGGCAGTGTGAGGAAGATCGCTGAATCATCACTATAGCTCTTAAGTGATGGTTGTCGGTAAGTGAAACTTCCACAACAGTACTTTGTATTTTTTTATACATCAGTTTATTTGTATTTTTACATACATCTCAAAGTTATTTGTATCTTTCCATACACACTAAGTTGACATCATGTTTTAAACAACTTTTCTTTATATTGCACTTGTTTTAAACTGTTTTATATTGAAATAAGTTAATTATGTTGAGTGAGTTGACCAAGGTAAGTTCTTCAGTTTCTTTTAGATTCTTTTCAAGCCTATGTTGTATTTAGCATTCCAACTCGCATACTCATACATTCAATGTACTGATGCTAGTTGGCCTGCATCTTATTATGATGCAGACACAGGTAACTAGGATCGACATCTGGCGCATCATTGATCCAGTGAGCAGTTCAGAATCTGTTGGTGAACTTCTTTCCATTCCAGAGGACTCCTTGTCATTGCTTTCACTTTTAGTATTAGTTCATTAGGATGTCGTGGGCCTGTCCCGACATCCATCTCAGGTATTTAGAGGCTTCATAGACAGATAGACAGCAGTTGGTTGATTCAGTTGTCTTTACTTTTCATTTCATATGTTTAAGACTTGAATTTTCCTTAATGACCAGTTGAATATTCCTTTATAACATTCTAGTTACTTCATAAATGTGTATGTGATGAGTTAAGTCTTCCGCTGAGTTAGTAAGCCAGGCCAAGGGTTCGCTTGAGGCCAGCAATGGTCTTCGAGTGCAAGCCACATCCAGGGTGTAGGCTCGGGGAGCGAAAGTAAGTCAAATCTATACCAGACACGGTGTGTGCATTGCCGAAAGCACATTTCACATCATAACATCGGAGGTGGTGATGTCATTGCAGAGAGGGCCATCCATATTATATTATCAGAGATGATAATATCATCGCCAAGAGTTCCATCAATATTATATTACCAAAGGTTACTATATTATTTTCGAGAGGGTCATCAATATTATATTATCAAAGGTGATAGTATCATTGCTGAGAGGGCTATCAACATTATATTACCAATGGTGGTAATATCATTGCCAAGAGGGCCATCAATATTATATTACCAAAGGTAGTAATATCATTGCTGAGAGAGTCATCGATATTATATTATTAGAGGTGAAAATATCATTGCCAAGAGGGCCATCAATAGTATATTACCAAAGGTAGTAATATCATTTCCTACAGGGTAATCCATATTATATTATCAAAGTGATAATATCATTACCGAGAGGCCCATCAACATTATATTACCAAAGGTTGTAATATCATTGTCAAGAGGGATATCAATAATATATTACCAAAGGTAGTATTTTCATTGGCAAGAGGATCATCCATTTTATATCATCATAGGTAAAAATATCATTGCCGAGAGGGCCATCAACATTATATTACTAAAGGTGGTAATATCATTGCCGAGAGGGCTATCCATTTCATATTATCAAAGATGCTAATATCATTGCCGAGAGGGCCATCCACATTATATTATCAGAGGTGATAATGTCATTGTTGGGAGAGCCATCAACATTATATTAATAAAAATTGTCATATTATTACCGATTGGGTCATCCATATCATTTTCCGGAAGAGGTGATAGCATTGCCAAAATGGCCACGAATGCATAACAACATATCAAGTCATCATATATTTTTTCAAAATTGGAGGAGGCTAAAGTTTGAGAAGTACATTATAAAGCACATCAAACTTTGAAAAGGTGCCTTTTTTGATGTACATCAAAATTGGAGGAGGCTGGCGTACCAACGTAGTAAAGACACTACTTTCCTATTTGAATTACAGTTTCTACTAATGAGTTTTATCTTAGTCTTTATCGAGAACATCCGAGAGGATGCATTCTCAATTAAACCACAGGTGCGGACGTCATCTGAAAGAACGCAACACAACGTGGAACTTTTTTTAGCAGTGAACTGGACCATTTTGAGGAGGAATATCAAATTTCCCTGGACGCGAGCTGAGGAGCGACTTCCACCACAATCAAACCAAACCTCTATGAGAAGGCATGCGGGTATTTTCTTGAGGTCTCACTATTTTAGTTTCACATCTGCTTTAATTTTTGACTCCAACTGGAAGCAAATCTTCAAATCCGAGTGACAGTACACCAAAAGCTTTGAAAACTATATTCGTGTAATTTCATATTTATGGATATGAGGAGCTCCGCATTCATGACAAAGAGATTGCAAGCCATTTTTTAGAACTCGATTTATTTGTCACTCCTCCTGAACCAAAGGTTATCTTAACATAATAGATTTCCTTTCCAACATATTGAATTGAACTACATGCAGCCTGATTCTTGAGGTCGAGAGATATGTAGGTGGACTCTATGTTGAAGATTGGGCTATACTCCAACAATCTCTCTTAAATCTTATTTCCGAGCATTTTGGTCTCTCCATAATTTGATACTGTGATAGTTTTTTGAATTTTATCGAAAAAACCATGTGTCAAATCAAGCGTTGTTTTGAACTAAATGGACTGAATTCTCATGTAACTTGGGATACGTAGGAAGCTCAATGCTAAGGTCCAGCCATAATTCCTCAAAATTCGTATCGAGCCTTTCTCTCAAAAAGATGAAATGGATTCGGTCAAAATTGGATTTCTTTGCCCAGGTTCTCTTTCATCGACCCTACCCAAAGAATGGAGCAGTTGTTGACACCCAATTTTGACCCTATGCAATTCGAGTTAACTATCGATCTTCTTCAATTTCAAAAAAAGTAAAATAATCTTCTTTGAAAAATCCTATATATATATATATATATATCGATTTTAAAATCTCTTTCTAATTACTTTTGGTTAGTATTTTTAGAACAATTATATAATTTTACATATTGGTTTGTATAATTTTCATCTTTTATATAAATATTTAGTAAATAGCCTAGTAGAATAAATACATATTTATGTCCTTTAAATTAGTGAATTTTATAATTTTGTATAATTAGTTTTCTATCTTAAGTAATGAACTTATGTCTTGATAATTATTTAATCTTGTTTAAATTAAGAAGCTCAAGTAATTAATAGATAATTATGCATCTCATTTCCATAGAGAAAAGGTTGCGAAAGCAGCCAAGTGTTTGAGAAAGCAAGGCCTGCTTTAGTGAAAAACCTCTCGCTAATGCGAGCACACTAGACATCAGAAATTTCAGCCAAAAACAAAATCAACAAATGGACCCTCGGGATTCGTTCTGAATCCCGTTCACACCAACCAAATATGCTATTTGACTAAACTTGATGTTCTGGGCTCAATGGAATTATCAAAATAGGAATTTGAGATCTTCTTGGACCGACACCCATGAAAGTCACAAGAAATGAACACAACGTCTAAATGGCTAAAACAAGATCAAGATCGTTGAAAATTTATCCAAGACCTCACCTAGGCCTAATATCATCCCCCGAATCCACCGTAACTCCAGGAATTCCTATCCGAGCATCCAAACCCTGAATATTGATTAAAGTCAATCCAAATGCTAAAATCTCAATAATTTCCAACTTAGGACCTCAAATCCTCAAAAACACTCCATATTTGAAACTGACAACTCTCCTAGACTAATTTCCACATTTCGAGACTGATGGGATTGGTAAAATTCTATTTTGACACTCGAAACTCCCAAAGATATAAAAAATCTCTTGTTAACAACTTTAGCCTATCAAAAACCAAAAAACATACATAATTCACAACTTTTTACTAAAATATCAAAATAAATTTCAAAATCCAATTAGAATTATCTCGGAGCTAATATCCGAGGGGTAAAATGATACTTTTATGAATTTTAAATTTTTTTTACCAATTGGGTCATTACATATGCCTTTTTTGAATATTCTAGATACTCCCAATCTTTCAAAAACATATTTTAAATAAGTATGTGAGTCTATTGGTAAACATATTATTATACTTTCAGTCCAAACTCAAAAATTCAACCCTAAGCCCGCAAGGTCAGAGAAATATTTTATTTCAAAATTAGTTGCGTCAAAAATATGAAATTTAATCAAAATTCAAGCTCGAACTGGACTCCAAATCATCAAAACGTGACTCATTACTTTTAGGTTCAAAAATCCTAATTTCTAACACCCAAATGTGAATTAAATCACGAAACAAACAATATAATATAGGGAAAAATACCAAATTTAGCGTTAGATTATTACCTTGAGATAAAATGAGCAATTCCCTCTTTGAGAATTACCAAAATTGAGCTACCAAACTAAAAACATCTTAAATTGAAGTCTATGCTCAAATTGGGGATTATTTCATCCTATTCTTAATTTTTTTTGCGAATGTAGATTACAATTGAGAGCGTGATCAAGTGATCTGATAGAACCTATCACAATCATGACGGAACAATCACAAACAAGATTCCTCATCTAGAACTGAACTAGCAAACTTTATCCTCCACAAATGCGGCACTGATCCCGTGAATGTATCAAATTCCTACAATTATTCTTCACGAATGCGACCTAACCCGTGCGTGCATGAAGAAGAAAAACAACTACACCAACAATTGGGGCATTAGCTATGAAAAATTCTCTACTTCACCAATCAAACTCATCTAGAAAACCAAATATGCAAATAAATCATAAAATATATTACAGATTTATTGAAACATCAAATCACCAATATGAAGTTGTCTACCAAATGTTGACCATGATCAACTATAAGCTTTATATTTTACTTTTTAGTCTTGTATCATTTCAGAAAGTGTATTCATATTTAAAAAGTTATATTTAACTTCTAATAACTCTTCTTGTAATTTAAAATTTCCACATTTATATACTTATATGAAAGCTAAGTTATAACTTGCTATCGCTATTTTATTTATTTTTGTATGGTTAATTGATTTTAGTATTTCGGAAAACAATTGACTTAACTAACGGAGCGTTAATGAAGTGTCACCACGATCCTTCAGGTTTTGAATAATAAAAATTACGTCTAAATATGTTCATATACTAAGCACGAAAAAATAGAGATCTATCTATCAATTATGTTGATCATAAAATATTTGGTAAATATATGTAGTTGAAGAACCTTGATAATTAGATGAAAAATAATCATTTTAAGTAAGATGGTCAATGTAATAAATATATTTAAAGTTAATTTGAATGATTGTTAAAATTAAGACTCTACATACAAGAAATTTGAGTTTATCAAGTAGAAACTATTTTCAAGAGAGAAAAGTTATCTACATTTAAAATGAGGGGTTCTAAAATTAATTTCTTGAAATAAATATATAAAAAAAATTGAAGTCAAAGTGAATATATATATTCTCCATGGGACCCATATATTATATTTTTTTAGACAAAACATTAGTGTGGTGTATATTTTTGACAAGGTATTGCGTTCTTACAAAAGCACTAAGTCTATTCCCTTCAAGCGATGCAAGAAAATCTTGAGGTATAATTTTATTGAATTTTATGATGTAAAAATTAGAATTTTCTATTCAATCTCAATGAGGTACTGTTTTTCACTAGTTTTTTTTGTTGTTGTTGAGTTTTCAAAAATGATTTTTATGTTCAATAGTTGTAAATAAATTCTCATGTGACTTGAGGTACGTAGGAAACTCAATGCTAGGGTCCAGCCATAATTCCTCAACATCCGTATTGAGCCTTCCTCTCAAAAAAATGGAATAGATTTGGTCAAAATTGGATTCAATAATTTTCTTTTCCCAGGTTCTCTTTCATCGACCCTACCCAAAGAAATAATCGTCTTTAAAAAATCCTTAAAAAATATATATTTTAAAATATCTTTCTAATTAGGTTTTGTTAGTATTTTTCAGAAATAATTATATCATTATACATATTGGTTTGTATAATTTTCATCTTTTATATAATTATTTGATAAATACCCTAAAAATAGTGTGTAGCAAAAATACATATTTATTTCCTTTAAATTAGTGAATTTTATAATTTTGTATAATTAGTTTTCTATCTTAAGTAATGAACTTATGTCTTGATAATTATTTTGTCTTGTTTAAATTAAGAAGCTCAAATAATTAATCTATAATAATGCATCTCATTTTAACTTTGGCCAAATTTAGTTATATCTAAATCTACTAATAGCAACTCAAGTGGCTATGTTTTAAATAAAATGGGGAATTTTCTTAACTCTTGCACATCTGCACATATATAGATATATGTTTATATATAACGCACGTAATGGTACACCCTATATTCCCACGACCCCACGCGTTGGTCTCGCCATTTCTTTTCAAACTTTCACGCGTGCTATTCTCCCCTTTCTTCTTCCCAAAATTGCAAAAGTCAAGAGAAGAATCGTAGTTCTTCATTTGCCCATCACCCTTGTGAGTCCCTCTCCCCATTTTCAAAGATTACCAACCTTGGAACAAGATTTGTTGACTTTGGCTGAGAGGGATCTCACCCAAATCTGATGCGGATCAAGAGATATCACATCGAATCTAGAATTTTGGGGGTATGTTCTCTTGCTTGTTTTTCCTTCCTTTTTTTTCCAATCAATCTCTCATCTTCCGCTCAATGACTAGTTGAATTCAAACCTTTCTTTATTCAATAAATACCTGGTATTGGTGCCATTTAGAGGAGGGAATTGAAATTTGAAGGTTGGAGAATAGTATTCTTCGAAATTGAACCCCCAAAGGTTTGAGCCTAAGATTTTCGATTTTTCTTTCCAATTCTTTTACCTGTTTGTTGGTCAGTAGTAGTAGGATGCTCTTCAACCTGTTTGTCTCAGTTCGCTGCCCTCGAAAAGGTAAAATTTCTTTCTAATCTTAATTTGTTTCTTAGATAATGTGTCCTTCTGGTTAAATTTAGTCTTAGATTTCTTTACCATTAATGTGTTTTGCCTTGTTCAATACCCTACTGATTTAAGTCATTAAATGATTGAATCATAAATCTATGATCAGCTATCTATTTCAATCAAGGTGAAATGCTTAGTCATAGGCTGGGATATATTGATTATTATTAATAGATATATAGTGATATTTGGTTTCTAAATTAATTAATAGTGTGGTTTCTTTGCTGTTGTATTTTGTGCCCAATTTTTAGTGTGTAAATATTTGGTTCAAAAGGCCAAATTTAAGCCTAATCATATTAGCTCAGCCATGCCATGAATATATTGTTAGCTATGTTGATCTCTGCTCATTCTCTTCTTTTTTTTTAAACATATCTTGCAAGCATGTCTTGTTTATTGGAAATCCCAAGTTGTCCTGTTATCCCTCTTGTACTTATCTATCTTCTCTTTTCTTGGTTATGAATTTTTAGTTAAAATCTAGATTAAATAGGTCAGTAGGTTTCCATGCTCCAATATTCGATCTTGTAGCTTAAGTGAAATAATGGTCAAGCATGCCAGTATTATAAAATTTGTTATGATTTCTCATATGTGTTTCTCAAACCTGCCACAATAGGATCATGACTACATAACCATTTGCTTAGTTTACATTATTGTTTCCGTTATTTGATAATCAAGTGTTATTTTTTTCCATAATGACATTTTCTTTTCACTATTTTGGAGTTCCCATGTGTTGGAGTTTGAGCTTGTTTGTTAGTATTATTTTGTTCTATGTTAGCAATTGAGCGTCTGTTAATCACTGCCTACTTCTTGAGGTTTTGTTATTTCTTGACTGCTCCATTTACATTTGTTGCTACTGAAAGATGCCTATTTCAATTCAATATGTTAAAATCTAGCGGTAAGTGTTAGCGTGATTTAGTTAGTCTAAGCATGACTTGTGTTCTTCTGAGGGTTTAGCAGGCTTGAAACTATTAGTTTGACCCTTCTTTTGGCAGATTTGAAATATGATTAGATGACCTTATTGATAAGCCTTAGTACTGTAAAAGTTTCTTTTTTATTTGTTGTGCCTCTTTATCTTTAATTGAGCTTTATACATAGAAGTCTTAACCAAGCAATCATGTTTCCAAATTTCAACTTGCCTTGATTGTTTCCAACAAAGCATGTTAAAGCCATTGATTCGAAACATTGATGTAGTGTGAAATTTAGTCATGTTCCCTTCATACACGATTACATTTAGTTGAGTTTGTCAGTCCGTTCATAGATACTAATTTCTTTTCTTTTCTTTTGGTGTATATAATCCATCGGAGTCCATTTTGGACTCTCCCTTGCATATTCTTGAGTTGTTTCGAGTCTACCTCGTCAAAGGAAGTTATCGTGTAGTAAAAGGGAAGCTGAAACAAGAGAAATGGAAGCAAAAATACAGGTGGAAGAAGAAGATATACGTTGATATACAAAAACATATACAATTGATATACACAACAAATAGGTCAAAATCCATAAGTTTCAAGTAGACTAAAAAATGGGAAAAAAGACCCAATTGTAGTAGTTCTTGAGGCTTAATTTGGGTTGATGCCCAAGTCATTTTCAGCAACTAGACTTGGGCCTAAGCCAATCATTTCTTTAGTTATTTGACTTATGCTTATTTGTTTCTTTGTGATTTGTTTAACTCTAACCCTTTATTTGATTTGGTTTAATTTAATTAAAATCCCAAAAAGATGAACTATATTCTTTATGTTAGTTTATTTTAATAAAAAAAAATTTCTTATCAACTCTTGTATTTTTTATTGAATATCTTTAGGCAAAACTTTTTATATTCAATTAATTTAGAATAGTTTTCATGACCAAATTGGTTTAAATTATTTCTAAAATGATTCAAATAAATTCTAATTAATCTAGTTTTGTTAAAATTCTAATGACTTGTAATTTAATTCAAATGCTTCAAATAGGTCCCTTTTTCTCAAAAATAAAAAAATGTTCTTTGTTTGACTATTTTCTCAAAGTTAATCGAATATTGTAAATCATTTTTTATGGTAAATGATTTTCCTAAAAAATAGTCAAAGAACATTTTAGTCAAGTCGTCGGATAACCTCATGTTAGCGGCTACTTTAAGTGCTAGTACCTTCTTAAGTAGAAATAAGAACCTCTTACCCCTTTTCTCTGAATTTATAAAGACTTAATTTGTTAAGGCCTTTTTAAATTAAGTTTTCTTATTTTCTTTAAAAAATTAAGTGTGACACTTTTCTTAGTATTTTTCTTAAATTATTTTATATTTAGAATATCTCAAAAAGTAATTTTTCTAAAAATAGTAAAATTGCGACATAACATAGACTAAACTTTGACTTATTTTATGTAGATAATGGTGAACATGAATAATCGTGGTACCGAAGTAATCATTGATGAAAATGAGATAGACAAAATATCTTTTTTGCCCAAGGATATTCTTGATAAAATATTCAAGGACATGTCATTTTGAGAATTGGTAAAAATGTGCGTCTTGTCAAAATTGTGGGAACATTTCTAGGCTATGTATCCAATTCAAGTTCTAGATAGAGAATTCTTTAAAGATATAAGTGGTAATATAGGATTGACTGAAGATGGTTTTAGTGGCCTGATTGACAATATTCTCTTGCAACATGTTTGATCAATAGTGAAGTTTTTCCTTGATTTGTCAACAAGTAAATGTGTCAAAGAACTACCCTAAAAAATCACAAACACAGACACTATACATTACCTTTTTGCATATTTGATTGCCCAACTCTCACATATTTAGATGTCACCAATTTCATAGTCAAACAACCTTCTTCCAAAACATTATTCCCCAATCTCCTTAAATTGGCCTTGGAGTCTATCAAATTTTTCCAGGCCAAAGAAAATTATGTCCTGAATACCCCATTACTTTCATCCTTAAGGTTACTTGCTTGTAGTTGTGTTCATTTGCTCACCAAAGCTACTCCTAGGATCGAGTTCTTGACTATTGATGATAGTCATGACATTTGCGTAATTTTTTCAAATAAATTTATCAAATGTTAGGGAGTTATCATTCCATGAAAAATTTTATTATGAAGAAGAGAGGTTCATTACATGGTCACTTCTTTCTTATTTGTGCTCTAACCTAACAAAGATTGTTTTGATTAATTATTGCATTCAGGTTAGTATAATTTTATCAAGATATATTTCAATATTTTTTATGACAAAGTTCTCAATAAATTTTACTATGGTCATATATACTTAACCATTAATGCATTTTTGCCTTCTATTTTTCTTTTATCAAGCATTTGGGTGCAAAACTTTTTCCAAAAAAGTTTGATCAAACAAAACCCTACCATTTGGAATATGTAACGTTGTGTGTGACATTTCTGGATCTAAACCAAGTTTGTGATATTCTTTCCTTGATTCGACGTTCTCCCAAGTTTCGTTCACCAGAAATAGATGTAATGTATCTCACCTTTTATAATTTAAAATCGAGTTTAAGTTATATATACATTGATAGTAGGTTATTTTTACGTGCTATAGTAGGTAATCTTTGTTTCTGGTAGATACCTTTTAGTGACTTGATAGAGTAAAAACATTTTTATATACCGACATGTATGAGTTAAACACTTTACAGTTTTAGAGTTTAACCTATACATGTACCGACAATATAATAAATTTTATTCTCTATCAATATCAGGTTATACAAATTAAAAAATATCTACAAGTAATATTTTATACTAATGGAATTTCTAATCCTTAAGACAGTTTTACTTGTTACAACTTGTAAAAGTTATTAAACTTTTTTGTTTGTTTGAACTTCTATAGATTTTCAATACCTTGAGAGAAAGAAACATAGGTGAAGTTACACATTATCGGGAAGATCCAACCTGTGGTCACAAACAATTTGAGAAGCTTGAATTTTTAGAACTAAGAAAGTTTGATGGGATACTATTTGAACTCATTTTTTAAAAAGAAAATATTGGCATATTCCCATTGACTTTCAAGGATGATTGTTGAAACTTTTGATGATATTGATGTAGCAGAGGTGCTGGATTTGTATGAAAAACTTATGATGTCCTTAAAGACATCACCAAGGGTAAAAGCCATCGTGGCACCTCATGGTCAAGCTGCGTAACTTAAGGGTTTTATTCTATGAAATGTTTCAAACGATTTCAATGGCCTTTACTTCCCTTTCAAGCTTGAACTTGTGATGTTTTATAGGGATCTTCCTAAATGAATGTGGCGATTATGGATGAACTATTATTACTCTCTATATTTCCATTTGAAGACTTGTTGTTTTTTGCAATCATGTGGGAGATTATGGTAAGGTATAACATAAGCAAATTCTATGTCGATAATATACTTACGAGAAAGATGCTTGCTATACGAGGAAGCACACCTTAGTCATTAAAAAGAAAATTCTAATGTTATGAAGACTTCAGTGCAAAGTACATAATATCACTAATAGGTATTAGACCCACTACACATGCAGGCTTATTAATTATGTGGTCAATGATGGGCCAAATCTTAAGGTTCAAGTAAGTTTAGGAGAATCCTAAAATTGTTGAAATGATGGTTGGGAAAACCTCAATGAATACTTGTAGATAATTTTCATAGTTTGATCAAGCGTGTCAAATTAAAGACGTCCTTAAGGATATTTAACCCCATGTAGGTGTATCCCTAGGATTCAACTAGCTCTTCAAGTGTAGAACTACGAGCACAAAGTTCGAATGGGTCCCGATGCCGGAAGGAACCATCCCCTCTATATGTTCCCCTACCTCCAGATGAGGCATGAGAAAACTGACATGATGTATGGGCGCCCTCTTGGGATCGCCAAACTCCTCTCTCTCAACTAATATTGCCTCCTTAGTGGCTTTCACAATGGACCAAAAGAAAGCCCCCTCTTGAGATTCCCTAAACACAGCCAATATGAAAGAGAAAGTCAGCTCCCTTACAAATCTACAAATCCTCTCCATCTTGTCCAGAATAATGGAAAAAATATGCCTAGACATCTGGCAAAAATGGGGCTCATACTCTACAAAACATAAGATTTCATCTGTCAGATTCTCGAACCTCAAGTCGCTCTCCTCTCTCCCTCTCCAAGGGACAAAATGGTCATAAAAGGCACTATAAAGTATCTCCCAAATCCCTAGAGGAGATCCAACTGGCAAAGACCCTGAATAAACTCTCTACCACTCTCTCACTTGCCAAGAAAGTTCGATACCAAACCCCATATGACTTAGTAAACTCAACAGCCTATGTCAACTTTTGGCATATAGTCAGATACTGGATACACTCAAATTACACCTCCCTAAAGAAGCATAAGCGATCGTTATCAAGCAAAGAACCCACCTTGTAGGTTGGGGTTGATCCCATGAGAAAAATGGTTTAGACTTTACTTTAACCAACAATTATATTCAATTAGTCAAATTACTTCCAGAAACAAGTAATAAAAGGGGGGGGGGGGTTGTGAAACAAATTGTAAGAATTTAATAAATAATCAGTAATCAAAAGTCAGTTCTGGTTGTTATCAAGATGAGAGAAATAATTAGGGTATACGTATTCCCCACAAGCTCATAACGCAGTAATCCTAGTAATAGCAATCCTTTCCTAGTGTACTACATGCAAAGTGATAAGTTAGGTATCTCTAAATCCTTGGTCCGGCATCTAGAGAATTTCACCGCGCACCTTGGTCTGACTACGTGTGTATGATTTACTAACCCTTACCTTTACCTCATATTAAACATCATAATCGATGTTTGGCTTAGTTATTACTTCACACCAATCGACACTAGCCTATTAGATAGTATCACACTAAATCTATGTTGATAATTCTTTTCTTGTTGATTACCTCCTTGGTTCGGCAAGTAGCAACAAGGCGAGTTGCAATGCGTGCACTCGTTAAAAAGACTTCTAAACGAAAGAATTATCAATGCATGCAAAACACTATTCAAGAATTGCTTATTTACTATTCATACTTTGTTAATTGCTCTTGGTTCCCATAACCCTAGTTGTAGGGTTTAGTTACCCATAATCATATGAACACAATTCATTGTTTTAGATGAAAGAATTATGAACTTACGTAAGAAAAATAATAAACCCAGAAATTCAACTTGAATTGCAACACCAAAATCTTCAAAACGAACTTAGGAAATTAAGGATTGCTAAAGTTGCAAGTAAATCTCCCAAGTCAAGAACTAGAATAAAATAATAATCTCTAACCCTAAAAATGAGGTTTACATGTCCTATTTATATAAAACAAGTCCTAAATTAAAAAGGGAAACAAAATAAGGAAAGTTTGTTCAAGCATGCATCTTCATTCCACGAGACTTACTCACGGACCGTCAGTGGATCTATGGTTCGTGAGTCCCTTCGGTCAGCCATGACTTAGAAAAATTTTCAGCTTCCAAAAATCAGCTTCTCTGAAGTAAACAACAGAGTTGTAGTACGGACCGTAGATCAATCTAGGGTCCGTCAATCCCTCTCCGTAGCTCCATAATTAGAATATTTCAAACATCAGGTACTGGAACCCTCGCAGTATCAATCTACGGATCAACAGTACGGTCCGTAGATGTACCACACTTGGTCAGATTTCCCTGATTTTCCTTCCGTGCCTTGCCTGCTGATCTATTACCACCATCTACGGAGCGTCAATGGACCTACGGTCCGTAGATGACCTTTTCTACATTTCTTTTAGCTGTCTCTTTATTTTCGCGCCTGAACATCTTTCCTGCAAAATATGATAAAAACACATAAAAACCAATACAAAAAGGCCCTAGACACACACAACTTGTAAGTGACATGTATTAGAAATACCGTAAACTCATGGTATATCAATACTCATTAGCTTCCTTGCTCTTCCTACCCTAAAATTGTCGTAGGTCCATCTTCCAGAATTTCTGATATCTACGGTGCTCATGCTCTGTCAGAACAACAAAAGGTGCACCTTGACCACCAACTCTCAGTGCAAGATCATTTCCAACCATGGGATCCACCGGTAGCTTCCCCAGAAGATCATGAATAACTGGAGTATGTTTCTGCTTTTGGATCTGAGCCCCCACTCTAGTTTAAGAGCCATGTTGTGTGTTGGTTGCAACACCACCCTGCGTAAAGCTTTCAAGTACACTCAACACTCTTAATAAGGTATCCTGAAGAAATGGTGGGGCTACGTGCTCTAGAGGAACCTTGTCCTTTCTAACAATAATCTAAGATGTTCGAGAGGCTTACGACCGCCCGATGGTGTTGCTCCTTTGGGACGACCTCTGGCTAGTGCCGCATCACGGCCACAACCTCTAGCTAAGGTTCTACCCCTACCCTAAGTTGGGGTCTCAATGACCATCTCAAGGATTACCTCCCCTCTACCACCAACAACAGTAGCTCTAGTCCTCGTCATCTATCCAAAGAACACGCGACGGCTTAGTACTAATGAAGTTTATCACACACGATGAGAAAAATGAACAAAAAAGAGTTCCGTAAGAGTTTTCGTAGCTTTTGAAGATAAGTACAGTCATCTCTGCATCATTCCTTGAGAATCAACTTAAACTCGACTTATATACCCATGAGATTTATGAACTTGGGTTCTGATATCATTTGTCACGACCCAAAAATAGGTGTAATGGCATTCATTTTATCCCACCAAGACAAGTCTTGTTAAAACCAAATATAGCGATAAAATGTAGTCCAGTCATCTTAAGAATGAAAGTTTAAGAACATTTTAATAATGCGGATAACAAAGTCAACTAAATTAAAACCTCAAAAATCTGGTTGTCATGTGTACAAGCCTCTAAATTATAACAATATAATTGGAAGAAAATAAGTGTAACAGTCCAGTCTGCTAGTGATATTATCCTCTTCTAGTGATATTATCCACTTTGGGCCTAGGCCCACACGACTTTAAAATGCATCTTTAGTTAGTAAGACCAACTTACGTACGTACCCAACATATCTCATGTGTGTTGCTGATGTAGGACTTCTAATCTTAGGTTGAGGCATCACATACACCCCCTCTATGGACTCAGTGTCCTCCCTAATGTTTGCCTGACCGTATGAGATTTTCCTATACTGAGGTTTACCCAGTCTTACCGAAATTTTCCCAAAACTCAGTTAAGCTCCAGCCCACATCGACAAGGCTGACTATCACGACCCAGAACGTCGTGATTGACACCCATACTAACCCTCCTATGGGAAAACCATTAATATAACCCGTAAGAAGGTTTAAATGTCTAAAGGAAAATACAAAAGTTCCTATAAACTCCGTAAGTTTGAATAACCTACTAACAAAACATTTCTGGAAAACAACCCCTAGAATCTGAAAGTCAATGTATCAAAACTCTACCAAGGACAAGTCTAAGAACAAGGGGTACAACCCTGAAACTAGACAAGAGAATATCTAAAGTTCTAGTCTAAGTCCAAAGAAAATGGACTAAACAAAATAAGAACTCATGGCAGCCTGGAAGAACTGGCTCACCCTTGAATTCTGTCTTGATCAGTAATCTCCAGAATGAGGTCTGTCAGTAGCCGCCTAAAGATACTCTGTACTCAACAAAGAAAGAGTAAGTGCAGTATCAGTACACAACCACAATGTACTGGTAGGATCAGGCGTCTACTCCTATATGAAAAATATACAACGAACAATCACAACATAATAAACTGACATATATAGAATACATTTCAGTTATCATTCCAGAGTAACATACAATCTTCCATTATCAATGACAAGTAGATATAAGGACAACAATCACAAATAGTTCTCTCATGGAACACACACTCAAACTATTACTGTGTCGGAATGTGACACCCAATCAAATGCATGTGTTGGAACGTGACACCCGATCCAATGTATGTGTCAAAACATCATGTGCGATCCAATGTATGTGTCAAAACGTGACACCTGATCCAATCAGCACAATCACAATCACATCCGTAATCAACAATACTTAAATCATACAATCAAGTAACAGAATCATTGCATGTATTGTTCACACATAGTCATTTCATTAGGTTAGATTCATATTTCCCTATTTACATACTAGCATTTATACAATATAGCAATCAATCGACATATATCACACAAACAGGAAATAAAGCACTCACCTACCTTGAAACCAAGGTTGAATCCTCCTAAGATACTTGAGCCTTCCCTTTCCGGATTCTTTCCACTTGTTCTTGGTCTACAAACATATAATTTAACGAAAAGATCAATAATTAAGGTTTAATTACCTGGATTATAATAAATCCAATAACCCAAGACCAAATTGATGATCCTAATGTGCAGCTAGGGATTTTTTCTCCATTAACTTTAGTCCAAAATGCTCCCCAATGATAATTACCCATGAATCTAAGTTTTATGGATCAAAAAATGGATTAGGGGAGTAAAATCCTTACCTTTAGCACCAAAAGTTGTGGAAAACTGTCAAGAAATCGCCATGGGTTGTCTCCTAACTCTTAAGAGCGAAGTTTGCAGAAAAATAACAAAATTGGGGTGTTTCCTTGACATAAGTCACGACTGGCCCGCTAAAGCGAACCCCATCTCACCATAGCGGCCCTGCCCTGGAAGCTTATACGAAGACAGAACCTCGGAATTTGAGTTCCAAGCTCCTATTTAACAACATACTTTCAACCCTTGACGTTTAAAAACTACTCTTTCATGCTAAGATTAGTTTCGGGAGTTCTACTCGCCCGAATTTGATTCCGTAAAGTTGTACGGGTTAATTATTGTCTTAGATATCTACTCATGTGATCAAATCCATAATTAGATCCCATTCATTATCATATTTCCTCAGACCTAACCTGACTTAGATTTCGTCCAAATCTGGACTAGGCTACAATTTTTCAAGTCAGTACTCAAATATTTTCTGGTCCATATTATTTCCCCATTGTCTTTTCTATAATGATGGGAACAGGTCGTTACAATAGATATGAATTTACCCATCACTCGTCCCTGAGTGATAAACTAGGAAAAACTAGCTAAATCAAGAGTAGAGTAGTACCTGAATCGTCGACCAATTGGGGATACTTGTCTCGCATATCCTTCTCGATTGCCCAAGTAGATTCCTCCATCAGACGATACTTCCATTTGAATTTCACGGACTTAATCTTCTTGGTCCTCAACTTTCGGACAACACAATCTAGAATTGTAATCGGTTCCCCCTCATACCGAAGGTCCTTATGTAACAACATAGTGTCCCACTTTATGATGTAATCTCTGCCCCTATGATAGTTCTTCCACAGGGACATGTAAAACACCAGATGAACTCCAGAAGGGCTGGGTACTAAAGGCAACATATAAGCCATTGGCCCTACACAGTCAAGAACCTCAAATAGAGCAATGTATCGAGGACTAAACTTACCCTTATTACCGAATCTCATCGTCCCCTTTATGGGTATCACCTTTAGAAGGAATTTCTCACCAGCCAGAAATGTCATGTCCCTTACCTCATGGTCTGCATACTTTTTATGTTGGCTCTGGGCTACTAGAAGCTTAGTTTGGATACTTCTCATCTTATCCTGAGCATCTTGCACCAAATAAACTCTCAAAGGTTTCACATCTCCAGCCTCAAACCACCCTATGGGTGATCTACATCCCCTCCCATAAAGTGACTCGAATGGTGCCATGTCAATACTGGAGAGGTAACTGTTATTATAAGAGAACTCGCACAACTGTAGGAACTTATCCCAATGCCCTCCAAAGTCAACCATACATACCCTCAACATGTCCACTAACACTTGAATAGTTCTCTATGATTGCCCATCCGTCTGTGGATGGAAAGTTGTACTAAATGTTAGTTGAGTTCCCAACTCATCATGCAATTTCCCCCAAAACATGGATGTGAAATGCATACCACGGTCTGAGATGATAGAAAGTAGAACCCCATGCAGCTTCACTATTTGGTTCACATAAACCATAGCTAACTGCTGCACGTTGCAGTCTATTCTGTCTAGAATGAAGTGGGATGAATTAGTCAATCTATCAACCACTACTTAAATGGAATCAAACTTCCCCAAGGTCATGGGGAGACCAACCACAAAATCTATAGCAATCCTCTCCCACTTCCATTCCGAAATTGGAATTTGCTGAAGCAAACCTGTAGGCCTTTGGTGCTCATACTTTACCTACTAACCGTTTTGGCACTAAGCCACAAACACATTTATGTAGTTCTTCATGCCAGGCCACAAATAACGTCGCTTCAAATCTTGGCACATCTTGGTAACACCCGGATGAATGGAATACCGTGAACCATGGGATTCTGCCAACATTTTTATAAGTCAAGTCATCCACTTGGGGAACACAAATTCTCCCTTTAAAACAAAGCACACCACTCACATCAAGAGTCTCATCTTGTGCCTTACCAGACAATGACTTATTTCTAAGCTCCTTCAAATCCTCATCCTCAAAATGTTTAGCCTTAATCTCCTCAATGAACATGGGTCTAACCTCAATTCTAGCTAACACCCCACCTTTTTGTGAGATGCTCAACTACATGAACTTTGACTCCAATGTCTGAATCTCCTTATCCAAAGGTCGCTTCGATATACCCAAACAAGCTAGACTACTCATGCTTACCGCCTTTAGGCTTAGTGCATCTGCTACCACATTAGCTTTACCTGAATGATACTAGATGGTGACATCATAATCCTTAAGTAAATCCGTCCACCTTCAATATCTCAAATTTAGGTCCCTTTGAGTGAATACATGTTGCAGATTACGATAATCAATAAACACGTCACACTGGACACCATAGGGGTAATGCCGCCAGATCTTAAGGGCGAACACTACCACTGCCAACTCCAAATCATGTTTCGGGTAATTCCTCTCATGTACTTTCAACTGCCGCGATGCATAAGCTACGACATTCTTATCATGCATCAACACAACACCCAATCTCGAATGTGAAGCATCACAATAAACAATGAAATCTTTACCTTCCACTGGTAGTGCTAGAATAGGTGCGGTGGTCAAGAGAATCTTGAGATTTTGAAAGATCTCTTCACATTTTTCAGTCCATTCGAAAGGCACCTCCAATTTAGTCAACCTTTTTAGATGCATGGTAATAGAAGAAAAGGTTTTCACAAACTGATGATAGTAGCTAGCCAGCCCCACAAACTCCTAACTTTAGTCATAGAGCTATGTCGAACCCAATTCTTAACCGTTTCAATCTTTTGGGGATCTACCATTACCCTTTCCCTGGAAACTACATGCCCCAAAATGGCAACTAAATCCAACCAGAACTCATACTTGAAAAATTTAGCATATAACTTTTGTCTCCCAAGGACACCCAAAACTATACGAAGATGGTCAGCATGTTCTTCCTTACTCCTTGAATACACCCAAATGTCATCATTAAAGACAATAACAAAAGAATCCAGGAGTAGTTTAAACACACCATTCATCAAACTCTTGAAGGCTGCAGACACATTGGTCAACCCAAACGACATCACTAAAAACTCATAGTGCCCATAGCAGGTCCTGAATGCCATTTTTGGTACATTCTCAGGCCTAACATTAAACTATTGGTAACCAAACTTTAGATCAATTTTAGAGAAAACTGACGCACCTTGCAAATGGTCAAAAACATCATCTTTCCGAGGCAACAAATATTTATTTCGAATGGTGAACCTATTCAATTGCCAATAATCTATGCAAATTCTCATACTACCATATTTTTTCTTAACAAATACGACAGGAGCACCACACGGGGAAGCACTAGGATGAATGAACCCTTCATCAAGAAGCTCCTAGATTTGAGCCTTAATTCTCTCAATTCAACCGGAGCCATGGATAAGGAGGGATGGGAATGCGGCGAGTGTCCGATTCCAAATAAATGCAGAAATCTATATACGGAGGAATACCAGGCAAATCAGTAAGGAACACTTCTATAAGTTTAGACACTACAGGATTAGACTCAATAGAGGGAGACTCAACCTCAACATTTTAAATATGAGCCAAATATGCTTAACAACCCTGCCCCACTAGTTTCCTAGCCTAAATTGAAGATATGACCTTATCTGGCTTAGGCTTGTACACCCCTTCCCACTCTTACTTTTCCCTACCCGGGATCTCTAGATTCACATACTTAGTATTACAATTTAACATATCTTAATAGGGGGATAACCAAGTCATGCCTAGGAGTATATCGAAGTCAGTCATATAAAAAATAACCAAATCAGCCCAAGTCTGAAAACCTATAAACAAGATAGGAAAAGCACGATACACATGGGTGACTATGACAGACTCTCCAACTAGGGTAGCAACATGGATGGGGGCATCAAGTATATCACAAACTATATCAAATCCCAAGGCAAGCTGAATTGACACATATGAATAAGTAGAACCAAGATCAAACAAGACAGTAGGCATCCGGTCACAGACAAGAATAGTAATAGTGATCAATGCATTAGACACCTCAGCCTCGGTCTTGCTCGGAAAGGCATAACATTGAGCCCTCTCATCTAGACGAGTGACCTCTTTGCCTGGCTGCATTTCTACTCTACCTGCATTACCATTTCCCCAGCCTCTACGACCTCACTGATTTACTCCTCGCCAATTTTATGGATGCCCTCTACTATTATTACCGTTGCTCGCAGGTAGAACTGCTCTAGTCTGCTGCTGCATGGAATCAAACATACGCAGGTGGGGACAATCTCTCCTCATATGCCCAGGTTCTCCATAATTATAACAAGTGCGGTCAAAAGATGGCATGATGCCCGCCGAAGGTGCGACTCTCTAACTATCTTGAATAAAATTTTGTTGTGGAGCTCCCGAGTAACTACCTATAGAAGCGGGCAAGGCTGACTGAAATGGCCGAGCTGCAAATGTCGGCTTGCCTGAACCTTAAGAGTAAGAACTAAGGAAGTTACATGTGCTTTTGGACTTCTTAGATAAAGAAAGCCTTGGCCTGTCCATTATTTCTAATTTCTTCCACTTTCTTCATAAAATCTATCACCTCAATAACACTTTTGCCTGCAGAGGTCATACAAACAGATAATACTTGTAACTAGGAGTTTAGTTCCTTGACGAATAGACGAATCCTCTCCTCATCAGTAGTCACCAATTGTGTATCATATCTAGACAAATCATGGAACTTAGCCTCATAAGCAGCTACATACATACCACCCTACTCTAAAGCCATGAACTCATCCTTCTTGCGATCCCTCAATGTTCGGGGCATATACTTTTCCAGAGGCAGAGCATAGAACTGTGTCGAAGTCAGTGGAGGAAAAACTGACGATCCGCATTCCACAGAGGCCCTCAATCATACTTGGCCTCACTTTGAAGTTGAAAGGTCACGAACTTTACCCCATGTTGATGTACAATACCTAACTTATGAAACCTCTCATAACAATCCAAGATAAACTCATAGGCATCCTCACTCTCAGAACCATGGAACACATGCAACTTCAATTTTAGAAACTTTGTCAACATCTCATTCTCATTACCAGTTCTCACGGGACCCAACAAAATATGGAAAAAGGCATAAATTCCTATTACTCCTTTTACCATGGGAATAGTAGTAGTAACAGGGCGGTTGATCGGATATTGAATAGATTACACTACGGGAAGGACACCAGGGCCAACCAACCTTTTCAGGAAAGACATGATGTGCTGACCTAACACTAGATTTAAGGGAGGAACGCCTGTTATCTTGGCCGGTGATCCTCTTCCTTTCAAACATCCCCCTTATCCTCAATCTCCACATTCTCTTCGACCTCTTCTTGCAGTGTAGGAGGGGCCTCATCGCTTGGAACATTCTCAACTTGGGCTCCACCCCTAGCATGTGCCACTCTTTCTCTATCCCTGCCCCTTGCTCTTTCGCTACCCCTGTCTCGACCGCGACCTCTGGCTACGGACCCTTCGACTGGCTCATTGACGGGCTACGGGTCTGATGCCGTTGAATCTAGTGTTAACCATATGCGGATAGAAGAGTGAAAGACATTAGATACCAATTTGGATCACCAGATACAAATTGGAATCAAGTTATAGCATGAAAGGAGACAAGAGAAAACATATATATTTCCTAAAGTCCTATAGCCTATCGTAGAATAGTACAGATGAATCTGTATCATTCCATAAGAATCTACTATAACCACTTTGGTACAATGAGATCAACGAACCTAGGGTTCTGATACCAACTTTATCACGGCCCAGACCATCGTGATTGACGCCCACACTAAGCCTTTGGTGGAAGAACCATTACTACAACTCGACTAAATAACTTAACGAAAACTAGAACATTTAAAGATACAGAAGTAGGTTTAAATGCCAAAAGGAAAATACGAAGTTCCCATAAACTCGTGAAGTTTGAATAACTAACTAACAAAACATTTGTGGAAAACAACCCATAGAATCTGAAAGTCAATGTACCAAAACTTTGCTAACGACAAGTCTAAGAACAAGGGGTAAAACCCCAAAACTAAAAAAACGAATATCTAAAGTACTAGTCTAAGTCCAAAGAAAATGGACTAAACAGAATGAAAACTCATGGTAGCCTGGAAGAACTAGCTCACCCTTGAATTTGGTCTTGATCAGTGATCTCCAAAATGAGGGCTATCAATAGTAATCTGAAGATGCCATGTACTCAACAAAGACTCAGAGAGTGCAGAACCACAGTGTACTGCTAGGATCACACGACTACTCCGAAATGCCCAATATACAACGAACAATCATAACATAGTAAGCACACATACTTAAAATACAATTCAATTATCATTCCAGAGAAACATAAAGTCTTCCATTATCCATGACAAGTAGACATAAACATAACAATCACAAGTAGTTCTCTCATGGAACTCACACCAAAATTGTTAGTGTGTCAGAACGTTACACCTGATCCAATGTATGTGTCATAATGTGACACCCGAACCAATATATGTGTAGAAACATGACACATGATCCAATGTATGATTCGGAACATGATGCCCGATCCAATCAGCTCAACCATAATCACAATTACATCCACAATGTACAATACTCAAATCATACAATCAAATAATAGGTTCATGGCATGTATTGTTCACACATAATCATTTCATTAGGTTCGATTCACATTTCCCCATTCACATACACGCATGAATACAATATAGCAAGCAATCGACATATATCATACAAACAGGAAATTATACCATTACCTACCTCGAAACCAAGCCTGAATCCGCCTAAGACACTTGACCCTTCCTTTTCCAGATTCTTTCTGCTTGTTCTTGGTCTAGAAATAAATAATTTAACGAAAAGATCAATAATTAAGGTTTAATTACCTAGATTATAACAAAACCAATAAGCCAAGACCAAACCCATGATCCTAATGTGTATCTAGGGCTTTTTCCACCATTAAATTCAGGCCAAAACCCTCCCCAATGATAATTACCCATGAATCTAAGTTCTACGTATTGAAAATAGATTAGTGGAGTAAAATACTTACCTTTAGCACAAATAGTCGTAGAAAACTATCAAGAAACCGCCCTGGGTCTTCTCTTAACTCTTAAAAATGAAGTTTGCAGAAAAATAACGAAATTGGGGTTTTTCCTCGACCTAAGTCGCGACTTGCCTGCTACAACGGACCCCATCCCACCACAGCAGCCCTGACCTGGTGGGAATAATTTCACTGTGGCGGCTTACACAGAGACAGAACTGTTGAGTTCCAAGCTTCAATTTCACAACACACCTTCAACCCTTGACGTTCAAAAATTACCCTTTCACGCTAAGATAAGTTTCGAAAGTTCTACTCGCCCGAATTTAATTCGTAACATCGTACAGGTTCCTTAATGTCTTAGCTATCTACTCATGTGATCAAATCCATAATTAGATTTCCCATTCATTACCAGATTTTCCCAATCCTCACCTGACTCAGAATTCGTCCAAATCTCAACTAAGCTACAATTTTTCAAGACACTACTCAAAAGTTTTCTAGCCCCAATTCATTCCCTATTGGCTTTTCTATAAAGACGGGAAAATGTCGTTAGACTGACATATGAGTGGCTCTGATATCATTTGTAACAGCCTAGCCCATTAGTGACATTATGTGCTTTTGGCCTAGGCCCGCACAACTTTAAAACATGTCACTAGTTGGTAAGGCCAGCTTACTTGTATACCAAACATCTCTCTTCTGTTTTGCCAATGTGGGACTTCTAATCTTAAGTTGGGGCGTCAAAATACGTAAGTCTCAAATAACATTGTCTCATAAGTAGAAAAATAATAAATAGTAGTAAGAGAGCTCGGTGAGATGACAAATAGTTACCTCAAAAATCTCCATAGGAAGCACCGAACAAGAAGAGAAGAGAGAGTATCACGAAGATCATGGCTCGTAACCTACAAATATATAGAAGCAGATGTGAGTACCAAAACACACGGTACTTAACAAGCAAACTCCTAAATCTAAGGCTAAGAGTATAGAATATAGTTACTCCTTATACTTCAACCGAACCTCTACTACTACAACCTGCATAAACTTAAACCAGCCCAACATAATATTTCACAACTTACGTAGCATATAGTACAACAACATCACTTCAACAATTATAGATCAACAACACATATGATCAAGTTCACCAATTACAAGTTTCACAGAAAAGTACTCACACGTTCACAAATGAAAAATATATGCAATGCTATGAAATGCAATGCCAAGTATAGTGATGCATGCCTGCCTTAACGATAAACACCCGTTGTATCCCAGTTTGGGACCCATGTGGGACGTATCTATTTGTGCATCCGTTGTGGCGTGTCACACGACCCTCGAATTGTAATATCCATCGAGGCATGCAGGATGTCTCTCAAAATAGTACATCCCATTTAGTTCTTTATTCTTCCTTAGTTCACATAACACTTGTCAGAAACATGTCTTAGAAACAATGCAAATAACATGTTCACACAATTAATAAGGAGATGACCATTTCCATTTCAGTTCACAATCTTCATTAACACAATTGCGATACAACATCACCAATGAATCAATAAATATTTTCAATTATTCTCAACACATCACGCATCAATATATAATCAAGTTGGCTTTTATTACCACTTTTTCCTCATTAGGATTATTCAATGTGAAGAAGGAAACCCATCATAGAGTCCCATTACTGCACAAAACATACAACAAGAAAATACATGATTCTATACACTTAACAAGGGGTCGAGAAATCCATTTTCCTCAAATAATTGAACAATCACTCTAGGACTTGAGTCTTTTTCTTTCATTGGGCTTCCAAATCAACGAAATATATTCAAATAAATATTCACAATAAAATTTTGAAACTAACAACACCCATATTACTATATGCCTAGCCTAGACCTAGATATTCACCCATATGTATAATCAAGTTTCTAATCTTGATGTCAATTAACAAGACAACTCTCATACTTTCAAAATTTCAAGCCTAGAGTTAATTTTTGATTTCTTCAATATTATAAATTTAATGATATTTATCTAATATAATACACCTAATATTTAAGTATCCATATCAATATATCAAAATTTGAATCATAATATGATAACAGTAAGAAATTTTTCAACTTGAAATTGGATTAAGCCGTTAGTAACCTAAGGACTGTGAAATCCTATTGCATTATTAACCTATATTATACAAAAACAAATCACCACAATCTAAAGTTTCTATTGATTTTACTAATTGACAAATCATCACTCTCATATTCAATAGTTTTAATTATTACATTTTTTTTTGTTTCTCACCCATTGTCTAAAGCCCACATTGGAGCTCCGACTAGTGCACCACAACCCATGTTGGTATTTCCATCATTACTTAATTGGTAATTATAATATGTTTCCCACTAATTTGGACCAAAGCAATTCCAAACAACATTAAAATAAATGCACTAGACTCTTCAAGTATAGAACTAGGAGCACAATGTTTGAACGAGTCCCCGATGCCGGAAGGAACCTTCCCCTTTATATGTTCCCCTAACTGCAGATGAGGCATGAGAAAATTGACATGATGTACAAGTCCTCTTGGGATCGTCAAACTCCTCTCTCACCATCAACTATGCCTCCTTGGTGGCTCTCACAATAGACCGAAATAAAGCCCTTTTTGTAATGCCTTAAGCACAGGCTATATGAAAGAGAAAGTCAACCCCCTGACAAATCTACAAATCCTCTCCATCACGTCCAGAATAATGAACAAAACATGCCTATACAACTGGCAAAAAAGGGCCTTATACTCTACAAAGCATAAACTTTCATGTCTTATATTCTCAAACCTCTAGTGGCTTTTCTGTCTCACACTCCAAGGGACAAAGCGGCGATGAAAGGCACTAGAAGAGACCCAACTGGAAAAGACCCTAAATGAACCCTCCACCACTCTCTTGCTGGTCGACAAAGTTTGATACCGAACCATATGTCACTTAGCTAACTAAACTGCCTATAACAACTCTCAGCATGTAGTCTGATACTCATGAGCGTCCTTAGTCTTCCCACCATGAAATTGTGGTGGGTCCATATTCTGGAATTTATGATATTTGCGATGCTCATCCTTTGTCAGAACAATCAAATGTGCACCTTGACCGCTAATTTCCAGTGCAAAATCATTTCCAACCATGGGACCCACTAGTGGCGTCGCCACAAGATCCTAAATAACTGGAGTATGTTGTTGCTTTGGGGTCTGATCCCCCGCTCTAGTCTAAGAGACATGTGGCGTATTGGTCGCACCACCACCCTGAGTAAAGCTTTCAAGCACACTCAACACTATCAATAAGGTATCTTGAGGAAAAGGTATGGCTACATGCTCTAGAGGAATCTGGTCCTTTCGAACATTAATCTAAGTAGCTGGAAAGGCCTCTCTAGCACGACCGCTCACTGGTGTTGCTCCACAGGTATGACCTCTAGCTAGTGCCACTCCATGGGCACTCCTTCTAGCTCAGTCTATACCCCTACCCTTAGTTGGGGACTCAATAACTATCTCAGGGATTACCTCCCCTCTACCACCAATAATAATAGCTCTAGTCCTCACCATCTGTCAAAAGAACACGCGACAACTCAGTACTAATGAAGGTTACCGCACACGATGAGAAAAATAGAAAAAAGAAGAAGTTCCCTCAAAGTTTTCCTAGCCTTTTGAAGATAAGTACATATATCTTTGTATCACCACTCGAGAATCTACTTAAACTCGACTTGTATACACATGAGACTTATGAACTTGGTGCTCTGATATCATTTGTCACGACCCAATAAATGGATGTGTTGTCCTCATTTTATCTCACTAAGACAAGTCATGTGAAAACCAAACATAATGATAAATGCAGAAGTAAAATAAGATTGAAAGTTTAAGAACATTTTAATAATGAGGATAACAAAGTCAACTTAATTAATACCTCAAAAATCTGGTTGTCACATGTACAAACTTCTAATATATTACAATATATTTCAAAAAATAAGTGTAACGATCTAGTCCACTAGTGATATTATCCCTTTGGGACTAGGCCCGCACAACTTGTAAATGTGTCTCTAATTGGTAAGGCCAGCTTATTTATATACCCTAAATCTCTCTTGTGTTTTGCCGATGTGGATTTCTAATAATAAGTTAGGTCGTCACATACATCGGCTCTATGGACTCAGCGTCCTCGCTGAGGTTTGCCACCACCGTATGGGATTTGCCTACACTTAGCACTGAGGTTTACCCCGCCTTACTGAGATTTACCTATAATCAGTTGAACTATGGCTCGCATTGACAAGGCAGACACAAGAGTTGCTTTGATACAATTTGTATTGGTCCAGCTCGCTAGTGATATTATCCATTTTGGGTTTTGTCCCGCACGACGTTAAAACACATCACTAGTTGGTAAGACCAACTTACTTTTATACCCAACATCTCTTATGTGTTTTGCCAATATGATTTCTACTCTTAAGATGGGGAGTCAAAATAAGTAAGTCTCAAATGATATTGTCTCTAAAGTACGAAACAAATAATAAATAGTAGGAAAAGGGTTTGCTGAGACGACAAATAACTACCTAAAAATTCTCCACATAAAGCACCGAACAAGGAGACAAGAGATAGTATCACGAAGATCTAGGCTTGTAAACTACAAAATAATAGAAATAAAGGTGAGTACCAAACCACACGGTACTCAACAAACAAACTCCTAAACGCAAAGCTAAGAGTATAGGATACGGTTACTCCTTATACTCCAACCGAACCTCCACAACTACAACCAGCATAAAATTAAACCAGCCCAATATAATAGTTCACAATTTATATAGAATGTAGTTTAACGACACCACTTCAACAATTATAGATCAGAAACACATAAGATGAAGTTCATCAATTATCAGTTCCACAGAAAAGTACTCATATGTTTAGAATTGATAAATATGTGCATTTCTATGAAATACAATGCCAAATATAGTGATGCATGCCTTACCTAATGATAAATACACACTATCTCTCAGTTCGGGACCCTTGTGGGACATATCTATCGAAATAGTACATCCTCTTTACTTCTTTACTCTTCCTCAGTTCACATAAAACTTGTCACAGCCATGTCTTAAAAATGAATCAAATAAAATGTGCACAGAATTAATAAGGAGATGACCATTTCAATATCAATGCACAATCTACATTAACACAATCGTGATACCACATCAACAATGAATCTATAAATTTTTCCAATCATTCTCAACACATCACACATCACACATCATTATATAATGAAGTTGCCTTTTATTACCTCTTTTTCCTCATTAGGATTATTCAATGTGAAGAAGTTAACCTATCACCAAGACCCACTATTCCCCAACACATACAACAAGAAAATACATGATTATTCATACTTAACAAGGGGTCGAGAATCCATTTTCCTCAAATAATCAAACAATCACTTCGGACTTGAGCTTTCCCCTTTCGTTGGGCTTCCCAATCAATGAAATCTATTCAAATAAATAATAACAATAAAATTTTGAAACTAACAACAACCATATTACTATATGTCTAGCCTAGACCTAGAATTCACCCATATCTATAATCAAGTTTCTAATCTTGATGTCAATTAACATGACAACTCTCACACTTTCCAAATTTCAAGCTTTGAGTTAAGTTTCAATTTGTTCAATATTATAAATTTAATAGTATTTATATAATACAATACACCTAATATTTAAGTACCTATCTTAATATATAAAAACTTGAATCATAATATGATAACCGTAAGAAACTTTTTAACTCAGAATTGGATTAAGCCATCAGTAACCTAAGAACTATGAAATCCAAATGCATAATTGACCTATATTACACAAAAACAAATCACCACAATCTAAAGTTTCTATTTATTTGACTAATCGGCCAATCATCACTCTCATATTCAATAATTTCCATCATTACTTGATTGATAATTACTATATGTTTATCACTAGTTCGGACCAAAACCATTCCAAACAACGTTAACATAAATGCACTAGTCACTTATTAATTAATATATAAATATAGGTATAGCACCCTACTATTCCATATATATTATTAAAGGAGATTGAGACATGGAGTGCTCTTACCTTCACAAGCACGTAGCTCAGTCTTAGCAATTCGTCGTTAGTTTCTGCGTCCTTTTTTTTCTAAAATAATTATGTACTAAATGTGATTAACCCCACTAACTTATTTTAATATATATGGTCCAAGTGGTATAAGGAAACCAAATTTTATTAACTAAATTAATTATCTAAAAATTACCATCAATATATTAACTACAGGTAATTAAATAGTTCAAAATTCCCAAAAATAACCTTCCTAGTCATTACAATACACCTCCTCAATTTTAGGTTCAAAAATCCTAATTTTTAAACCCCAAATGTGAACTAAATCTAAAAACGAACAATCTAATAAACGGAAGATACCAAACTTACTCTAAGATAGAATGAGCAATCCCTCCTTGAAAATTACTAAAATGGAGCTACCAAACTGGAAAAGATCTTATGATCAACTCTATGTTCAAATCTTACATGTATTAATTGGTTTTTCCGAATGTAGATCTCAACTCGAAACGTGATCAAGTGATACAATCTAACCGATCACAATCGAACAGTATATCAAAAACGTTATTTCTCATTCAGAACTAAACGACAAACTTTATCCTTTGTGAATGTGACACAGAACTCGTGAATGCACATAAGTCCTACAATTATTCTTCACGAATGCGATCGATCTCTTGTGAGAATGGAGAATAAAACCAATTGCTCCAACAATTGGTGAATCAACTATTAGAAATTCTATATTTTACACATCAAACTCATCTAGAAAACCAAATATACGAATAAATCATAAAATATATTACAAATTTGTTGAAACATCAAATCACAAATTCAAAGTTTTCTACCAAATGTTGACCATGGTTAACTCTAAGCTTTATCTTTTACTTTTTAGTCCTGTATCATTTTAGATAGTGTATTCATATTTAAAAATTATATTTAACTTCTAATCACTCTTCTAGTAGTATTGCCTACATTTATATTCTTGTATGAAAACATGACTTGTTATCACTATTTCATTTTGTTTTCATATGATTAATGGATTTTAGTATTTCGAAAAAAAATTGACTTATCTAACGGAGGATTAGTAAAATGTCATCACGTTCCTTCAGATTTTGGATCATAAAAATTACGTCTAAATATATAGTTTCATATATTAAGCAGTGAAAAATAGGGATCCATCTTGATCATAGAATATTACTAAATACATGTAATTAAAGAATATGCGATGCTCAATTGTCAAATAACCAATTTATGTAAGATGGTCAATGTAAAGAATATATTCAAAGTTAAGTTGAATGCCTATCAAAATTAAGACTATATATTCAAGAACTCTATGTTTTATTACGTTGAACCTATCTTCAAGAGAGAAAAAGTTATCTACATTTAAAATGGGGTTTCTAAAATTATTTTCTTGAAACAAATATAAGAAGAAAATCAATTCAGCAGTCAAAGTGAATATATATTTCTCCATGGAACACATATATTATATTTCTTTTTGACAAAACATTAGTGTGGTATATATTTTTGACAACTTATTCTATTCTTACACTCTAAAACTATACAAAAACATAAGGGTCTTTTCTTCAAGTGATGCAAGAAAATCTTGAGGTATAATTTTATTGAATTTTTGGATGTAAAAATTATAATTTTCTATACAATGTCACTAAGATACTATTTTTCACTGATTTATTTTTTCTAGTTGTTGATTTTTCAGAAATGATTTTCTATGTTCAATAGTTGTATAATTTTCTTTGAGTGGTTCTATGAAGTTTTGTGTGTATCTATGAAAAATCAAAACAAAGCAATTCTTATTATTAATAAATATTTTAGAAATAATTTTCTATGTTTAATAGTTGTATATAAACTTCATACATTCCAGATCTAACATAGTCATGCATGATTTTACATAGATCTAGCAAGAAGTGAACACAATCTTTTTAATATGCACAAACATAAAAGCTATGTTATTTCATTATTTTTGTCAATTTAATTTATGATGTACATTGAAGAGGTAACAATTTTGTGTGGATTTCCTCTATGTGTATGTAATTTTATTTTTTTTTAAAAATAATTTATAGGTAGGTTTTAAATATAAATAAATTATGTACATGAGAAATATTTCAGACATTTTACTATCTAATATTGTTTTTTCCTTCTAAATAAAATAAAATCCTATTAGAACTACAAAGAAATTTTTGAAGACCTTTAATCTATAACTTTGAAATATGTCCATATCTTTGTTTTCTTAAAATATAGACTAAAGTTTGACTTATTTTATGTACAGAATGGTGAACATGAATAGTCGGGGTATAGAAGTGATCATTGATGAAAAATAGATAGACATAATCTTTGATTTTCCCACGGATATCCTCGATCAAATATTCAAGGACATGCCATTTCTAGAATTGGTAAAAGTATATATTTTTTCCAAGAAATGGGAACATTTTTGGGCTATGCATCCAATACTAGTTCATGATAGGGAGTTCTTTGAAGAGAAAAGTGGTACTATAGGATTTATTGAAAATGGTTTTAGTAATATGATTGGCAATATTCTCTTGCAACATGTTGGATCCCTAGTTAAATGTTTCCTTGATTTATCAATCATAAATTGTAATGATAGGGACCTTGACTGTTGGTTGTTATGTGTAACAAATAAATGTCATGCTCCGAGCCTACACCCTGGACGTAATGGCACTCGAAAACCATTGCTAGTTCCCAAGCGAACCCTTGGCCTGGCTCATTACTCAGCGGAAGAGTTACTCAAGCAAAGTGAAAACTCATTATGCAAAACTAACTTTAAAAGATTAATTTAAACTCAACTCTAATAATCATTTGAAAATAATTTAACTAGTATTAGTTAAATTCCTCATAGACTCAAAATATTACAATAACAAAGGAAATAATTATAGACTCCTTACACTTTAAACTATCTATGAAGCCTCTACTATTACAGAAAGATTATCGAGACAAGACCCTCAACATCCTATCAAACTGAAAATAAATGTGGTACTATTCAAAATCAAGGAGGCTCAACAAAGCTAACTGGAACTGGAAGGTGTCTCAACGGAGCACCTGAATACATGTATCTGCATCATAAAAGATGCAGGCCAAATGGTGTCAGTATATGGAATGTACGAGCATGTAAGGGGAATTCTAAAGTATAAACATAAGTTTGAAGTAATAGAAAAGAAACATACTTTTCGCTTCTCAAACTCACTCAACTAAACTCAAAGTCCACTCAAGTATAGGATACTCATCTAAAGGATAAGATACGCAACTCAAAGGTAATATACTCAACTCGAGGATACTTGGCTCAAGATACTCAACTTAAGATACTCAAGAATAAAGCAACAATAAAAGATACAATATATGAAAAACTTTTAAAACAATAGATAATAACTCAATTGTATGTAAAAAATACAATAATAACTCAATTGTATGTAAAAAATACAATAATAACTCAATTGTATGTAAAAATAAAATAATAATTCTTATTTAGGAGATTCTCTAACCGACAACCATCACTATGAGTAATGTGTTGATACAACCTCTCTCCCATGCTTGCAAAACTGTCCTATACCTTGCCGGAGTATAATACATCCTCAACTAAGTGGATCCACTAAGCTATGCTTAAAAGCAACAAGGAATCATCTAAAAAATATGACCTTTTTTACCCATGTTGGTATACATGGTTTATGAGGACTTTTAGTTGTCTAAACTCGTCCCCATATCATGCTTGATGAGTCCACAAATTGGACTCATTTAGGGCTTTGTTTTGATGGAAATAGTGTCCTTGAATGGCTGTTTTACCCCAATGCTTGATTAAAATGCTGAATTTTCTGGTATTTGAAGTTTTAGTGGAATCATGGACAGTTAGGCGCAAAAGGGAGCAAATAGGGCTGAAAAGAACAAGAAATGAAATCCTGCGGATCGCCGAGTTTAACTTGGTGAATCAACAAAATGACATAAGCCGCCCTTCGTTCCAGTACTCGAAGCCTTGAAGGAAGTGGATTCAAAAGGCGAGGAAAGGAGCAGTCGGTGGGTGGCTGATCAGTTTCGCGAATCAGTACTGTACCGCCCAGTGATCCAGAATGCAAGGATGCTAAAGGAAAGACACTAAAGGTGATGAGCTGACCAAAGGGTGGATCACCAAATTCATAGGCGATCGGAACTAATGTCGCCGAACAATCCTCCGCAACACAATCTATGAAAACTATAAATATTATTTAGAGTTGTAGTCTTAGGAGAGATTGGAATGTGGAACAATTATTATTATTATTTTCACTTTAGAACATATTCTAGCTAATATTTTCTCTCAAGTTTGGAGAGGGTTTTGTGGAGACTTGAAGAAAGGAGTTCTTCTTCCCCAAGTTGGAAATTGGTCGTCTCTATTCACTTACCTTTGCTTAATTCAAGGTTTAATCTCTTATAGCCAGTTGATTTCATTATCATATTAGGTATAATTTCTTATTTCTTCATGTGTGGCTAAAAGCCCCCATTCTTGGGGTGTGATTTAGCAAATATGGGTTGATATTCTAGTTGGGTCTTGCTTGCTGATAGGTTAGATGTATGTTAATGGTGATTTCACCTAGTGGTTGTGGTTTAATCTAAAGGGTTTGTAGTTACCAATACAAAGCCACTCATGTGTTTTTGGCTTGCCCGAGAGGGAGGTCGCAAAACCAAAACCACTAGATTGATGGCTTAAGGAGTGGGTCGACATGAGGTTTAGCCCGAGAGGGTGAGCCCTAGTCGCATATCCTAGCGCATAGCTCGAGAGAGTGAGTGGGGTAAGGCGTAAGCTGGTCTTCATATGGCAAATGGGTGTCCGAGAGGAACGTATTTGAAACGGGGTAAGTTGCTTGAGAGGGAACTTATTTCCATTTAAAGCTTAGCCTAGTCACTATTATCTTACAAATTTCCTATTGAAAGGATATACCCAGCAATTTATCTCAATTTGTATTGCGGTCACATCTTAAGAACCTTTCCCCATACTTGATATTCTTATTTATTTTGCTATTTTATCACTTTTTATGAAACCCCTATTTGATATTTGACACTTTTGTGTCACCCCTTTTAACTTACTATGTATTTTATCACAAACGTCTTTAGCTATGACTAACTTGAATAAAATTCTAATTGGTTATTAATTCTCAGAAACCGCTCCCTTGAGCCCTCGATTGGGTTATTATATTATTGACAATCGTAGACACTCATATCATAGGATAGTGTCGTTGGTCAGGATAAGCATCAAAATGGTGCCACTGCTGGGGAGTGGTGTTATTTGGGAATTTTTAGTCTGAGAATCGTTGTTCTTGTTAGAAGGAGTGTACTAACCTAATTTTTAGTTTTGTTTAGTTGGTTGCGTGTTGAGGCAGGACAATGAGTATACATGATGGAGAAGGTGGACCAATGGAGCCAATTCCAGCAGAGGTGATGAGGCTTAGGGATCACATCCTAAATTTGAAGTATCTCGAAGGAGAACCCTTTCATAAGTCGTGCCTGCGGTTTAAAACACTATTGATATTCTGCCCAACTCATGAAATGCCCGATTTATTCCTACTAGAATGCTTCTACAGGGGTCTAAGTTCCGAAAATAGAGAAATAATGAACCAACTCATGCCAAGTTGACGTGAGAAATACCCCTATGATACCGTAGCCAAATTCCTTGACGTTGCAACTAAAACCAACAAGGATGGAGAGAAGGACCAACAATTGACCATTTTGTTGGGTCAAATGAATAGCTTGACCCAAAAGGTTCAAGAACTGGAATTGATGTCCAAAGGAATGAGAAAGCACCCATTATCTACAGATCAGGGAAGATGCATGGACATTGAAAATTGACGTATCAATGATACGTTGTTAAGCATCCTCCAAAAGCTGAATGAGTAAGACAATGTACTAGAGGAAATTAGAGAAAATGTCAAAACGCTGAATCAGATGAGTGGCTCTCATTCTAGGTCTATTCAGCTAATCGAAACTCTCTTGAATCTTGCACTACCTCAGCTTCATCCATATGAGCAAGAGGGATCACCTAGCTACACTAGGTGTAACACCAAAAAGTCGATTTGAGCATCGACCTGCGTCATGCCACGACATTAACTAAGGCGCTGTTTGGGAGGCAACTTAAAACCTGGACGACCTTTAGTTTTATTCTAGAAATAATGGTGTATTAATTTCGTAGGAGAAAACGTGGAAAATGAATGAAAAATGTGGATTGGTAATTGATAGTCCCATTCGGTGAAGTAGCCAAACTATTCGGTGGCTTTGATCTAGATCGCCGGTAGACTCAAGATCGAAGATACAGTCTATAAAAATTGGTGGCGAGGACAAATCGCTTGGCGTTACACTGAATCATTCAGCGGTACAAACTAATATCGCTGAATCAACAACAACTGGATAGTTTTTAAAGACCAATAGACTCAAAGAAATGGAAAAATGTTCATTTTCCACTCAATTTCCACTATCGAAAAAACTGCACCTTGTAAGTAATTTTCATTATCTATACACTCTTGGTATTTTAGTTGTCGATTAGTGCTAAATCATGGAATTGCATTGCTTCCTGTCATTTCAACATAGTTCAAGTAGCATAAAAGGTTGGTTTCTCCTAACTCCCGAAACTACTAAAAGTTTGTTCTCTTATTAATTTAAAATTGGTTGGGTTGACATGTGCTAGGCCTCTCTTTGATAAAAACCTATCTTGTCTAAATGCCAGATTCGATCTGAGAATCATGCCTACTTGATCTCATTTTTTGAAATCCCTCTTTGCATGTGCATGAAATGATTTGAGCTTTGGGTGAATGAATGTCATGGATCTTAATTTAATTTCACTTTTGCAATTGTTAAATTGTATTTTGGGATTTTGCAAGGTCGAATTTGAATTGAAGGGAGGCACGTTAGGTTGTTTAGTGAACTGGATCGGGTTCATCAAACAACTAGGTGGCTCGCCTAAAGTGACTTCGATTGCCCTTTGTCTGCATTCCCGAATCTTCATTGCACTGTAACTTTCAGTGAACGAACCTTTGATCACCGATAGTAATCGGTGATTCGCACTTCTCATCACCGACTAGTGTTAGCTATTAGGGAAAAATCGGAGGAGAGCTCGACCCTACTCACCAAAGAGATTTGGCGATTCATCGACAAGTTCAGCGCATCTATCTTCCACTAAAGGTCTGCACCACTGATTTACTTATATCTAACTTACTCTTTATTGACTGCTGATATGACCAGACCCAAAGTTACAAGAAGCAACAAGCCAACTCAGAGAAAAAAAAAGGATAACAATCAACGATGATGCAACTGCATCCAAAAGCAATGTTGCGAAACCTTTCGGTGTGAGCAAAAGAGGCAATGGCAAGGAAAAAATCATTAAGCTATCAGATGCAAGTTCTGATAGCATGAGTTTTTACACCAATGACCCAACAACATACGATAGTGAGAGTATGAGTTCAAATGAAGATAAATTGATAGAGGCACAGAGGAATGAGCAACGATCCAAACAGCTTAATGACACATCACGGATTAGAAATCCTCGATCCAGTGCTCAGACTCATCTAGCTCCAGAACAGGCAATAATACTGGCACCTCCAGTACAATTCCCCCCCACCTAGATCATCGAATATATTTAAGTCTGATGGACTAAGAACAATCATTGAGGAAAAATGGTTGTCCATAGATGGGGTGATCGATAGGTATCCTGAGATAATGGAGTGCCTAGACTATCACAAATTTCAAATTTTCACAAAACCACGTGGTTCTTATATGCCAAGGGGGGTCAGAGAGTTTTATAGTGCATACAGTGCATTGGTACCTCAGCGAAAGAGACTAGTCGTGTCTTTCAAAATAGTTGACTATGTAATGGTCAGAGGATGGAAAGTAGCTTGTGACAGTGTGGCTATCAACATAGCCTTGGGTATGTCCACTAAGATTAATGATCACTGTCAGCACTTGATCAAAATGAAGTGCAAGATGCAATGAAACAATGGTTGGTTTCGCTAATCTCAAATAATAATGCTCCGAAATGGCTAGCAGAAGGAATCTCAATAAAAAAGAAAGATCTGAACGTAGCTATAGGATACTGGTTTGGATTTATCAGCCGCTCCATTATGCCATCACAGAATGAATCAATTATTCGCCTCGCTACAGATTCATGTCTTGGGTGCATCATAGAGAAAACAAGGATAAATCTGGGAACAATTATTGCATCTGATATCCATATGAGCGCCAAGCAAAGCCAGACATCTCTACCTTTTTTGGTATTAATTACCACACTGTGCAGAAATGCCCGAGTACCTCTAGATGTCAAGAAGGGTGTAGAAGTGATGCCCAACACCTCGACCAATATTCGAAAGATCGAAGCCGAATATCTTAAGGATCAAGTTGAAAAGAAACAGACTAAAGTGGCGACCACTAGATCTACACCTACAGAAGCACTTCTTCTCACTTTAGCTGTTGGACCTTTAGGTATATCCATTACCACTGCTACTTCCACTGACACTCTAAGTTTCAATGCTGCTATTTCAAGGCCCTCACTCACCCACGCTTCCCTACTTTGGATGGGACAAACGGCCCTTTTTGCTGATTGTCAGGCTATTTTTTTAGAAACAGTTGTTCCAGGCATGATCCAGATCGCCCTAAGTGATGCTGCGACACCCTTGAATACTACCATCAAAGCCTTAGCGGCCAGGATAGTGGTGTGTGAGCACAAGCAAGGGTCCACTAGTGAGATAAAATATTTAAAAACTACCATTGCTGAGCTACGAGAAGATGTGAATCACTTGAAGGCCACTAATATGTCCATGGTATTTGGGATAGTGGAAATTCTTGCCATGCCTAAGAGGCCTCAGACTACTACTGGATTTGGGGATAGAGCGGAGCGAACAAAAAATTCGAGAGCGAAAGCAAAGACTGATGAAGAGATGTTCAAGGGAGCTATAACAAATGATATAGCAAAGACTAAGGAAATCATGATAGATAATGTTGTGCAAGATTCCTTGGCCAAAGCTCCGGCTGCGGTATTCAGTGGAGCGGGTCCTTCTAGAGGTTACCCTCAGCTCTGAAAACAAGACAGATGCGCTGAGCAGGATCCCCTCTTTACCTCCCTCTCTGTTTTTCTTTATCTGCCCTTTATGGATATTTTATTACTTGCATTTGAGGACAAACACTTTTTATTTGTGGTGGGTAAGGCCCACACCTTTTGTGTGTTATTTGGATATTTGGGTTGTCTATTCTTAATTATTATTTTAAATTAATGCTTTTCTGTGGATGTTTGAGCTCATGTCTCCTGTTGTTTCCCTTGCAAAATAATTTTGATCCTTTCGAAACAAATTTGCCACCTCTTGTGTTGAAAGTGGCTGTTCTTTTGCAAAAAACAATTTGAGTCTTGGTTTTGATCAATACAGATGACTTGAATAGTGCTCCCAATTGAATAAACATGAATGTACGGCTACGATGAGGACAAATGAAGCTGCATAGAAAATATTTGAACTCTTTGCATCTCGTTGTGATTAGCCATTTATCAAATTGATTCTCTTGTGATGACCGTTGCACACTAGCGAGCGTGTCTATTCTTGTTTGATTGAAGTATCTATGCCTTGTGTGATTAGATTACTTTGAACCATGCATGAATAAACCTAGAATTTTCCCCGTTAGTCTAATTGATTTAGAAAGGTCTACTCTTCACATGATCTTAGGCAATTTTAAAGTATGTGAGCCAATTTGACATATACCTAATTTTTTGATCTACCTGTGAGCGTGTGAAAATCTTTTGAACACCTTTGAGCCTTACCTTTCTTTGGAAGAACCTTGATAAAACCTAGATTTTTTCATCCACTACTTATAATCCTCTTGAGATGTGTTTAGTGAATAGCCAAATTAGGCTAAAAGTTTAAGTTGGGGGTGTGGTGAAAAGGAAAAGGAAAAGTCAAGAAGTGCAAGAAAGCCTCCTAAACCTATTGTATTGCAAAACAAAATGGAAACCCTCCATATAAAAAAAAGTGAAAAAGAAAGAGAAAAGAAAAGAAAGAAAAAGAAAGTTGTAGAATAAAAGTGCAAAAGAAACTGGGTTTCCAAGCAATACATGGAGAACGAATAATAGGATGACTTATGAGCACTAGAAGAAGAATTTAGGAAGAAAGGGAAGAGGATGTCTTGAGAACATCACATCTTACAAGGAAAAAGTTACTAAGCCTAAATGACCATACCTTTGAACTCAGCCCCACTACAAACCTTAGAAAGACCCTTTTGATCTTGAGTAAGCTGGATCGAAAGTCAATTGGAAAATAAGGGCAAACATATGGGTGATGTTCCTTTTTTTGAGTGTGAGCATTGTATCTGATTCCTGATTTTAAATTGACTCATATATTTGTGTGAATATGGAATAATTCTTTGTGCGAGTGCATTTAGACACACTTGTTGAGCTTAAACTTGCACAAGTAGCAAGTATTGCGAGCATGAGAATCTTTGGTGATGGTATGTCACAATTTGAATCTTTGAGTACACAATTAATCCTTGCATAAGTAAATTGAGTCTTGTTGTATGTATTCATGATTTAGTCTTGTGTAGCACTGTTTGAGGCACCCTTTTTGAATGGCTGAACTTGAGTTTGCTTGAGGACAAGCAAAAGCTTAAGTTGGGGGTGTTGATGAGTCCACAAATTGGACTCATTTAGGGCTTTGTTTTAATGGAAATAGTGTCATTGAATGCTTGTTTTACCCCAATACCTGATTGAAATGCTGAAGTTTCAGGTATTTGAAGTTTTAGTTGAAGCATGGACACTTAGATGCAAAACGGAACAAACAAGGCTGAAAAGAACAAGAAATGCAATCATGCGGATCGCCGAGTTTAACTTGGCAAGTAGCCAAATTGAAATAAGCCGCCCTTCATTCCAATACGCGAAGCCTTGAAAGAAGTGGATCAAAGGGCGAGGAAAAGAGCAGTCGGCGGGTCGCCGATCTGTTCCACAAAGCAGTACTGTACCAGCCAATGATCCAAAATGGAAGGATGCTAAAGGCAAGACACTGAAGGCAATGAGCTAACCAAAGGGCGGATCACCGAGTTCATTAGCAATCTCCACTAATGTTGCCGAACAATCCTCCGCATCACAATCTGTGTAAACTATAAATACTATTTAGGTTTTAGTCATAAGAGAGATTGGAGTGTGGAACAATTATTATTATTATTTTCACTTTAGAACATATTCTAGCTAATATTTTCTATCAAGTTTGGAGAGGGTTTTGTGTAGACTTGAAGAAAGGATTTCTTCTTCCCCAAGTTGGAAATGGGTCTTCTCTATTCACTTCCCTTTGCTTAATTCAAGGTTTAATCTCTTATAACTAGTTGATTTCATTATCATATTAGGTATAATTTCTTATTTCTTGATGTGTGGCTAAAACCCCCCATTCTTGTGGTGTGATTTAGCAAATATTGATTGATATTCTTGTTGGGTCTTTCTTGCTAATAGGTTAGATATATGTTAATGGTGATTTCACCTAGTAATTGTGGTTTAATCTAAAGGGTTTGTAGTTGCAAATACAATTCCAATCATGTGTTTTTGTCTTGCCCGAGAGGGAGGTCGCGAAAACAAAACCACTAGGCTGATGGCCTAAGGAGTGGGTCAACACGTGGTTCGGCCCGAGAGGGTGAACCCTAGTCCCATATCCTAACACTCAGCTCGAGAGACTGAGTGGTGTAAGGTGTAGGCTGGTCTTCATGCGGCAAATCGGTGTCCGAGAGGAACGCATTTGAAACGAGGTAAATTGCCCGAGAGGGAACTTATTTCCATTTAAAGTTTTGCCTAGTCATTAATATCTTGTAAATTTCCTATTGAAAGCATGTACCCAACAATTTATCTCAACTTGTATTGCGGTCACATTCCAAGAACCTTTCCCCATACTTGATTTTCATGTTTATTTTATTATTTTATCACTTGTTACAAAACCCCCATTTGATATTTGACACTTTCATGTCACCCAGTCTAATTTACTATGTATTTTATTGCAAACGTCTTTAACTACGACTAACTTGAATGAAATTCTAATTGGTTATTAATTCTCATGAACCACTCCCTTGGGACACGACCTCAACCCTCAGTTGGGTTACTATATTAGGAACGATCTTAGACACTCATATCGTAGGACAGTGTCGTTAGTCACGACAAGCATCAGTGCTCAATACTACTTCAAATAATATAACTCATTCTCATATGCTTAAAAACATTTCCTCATTCTCAAACTTTAAGGTTAACAATCAAAAGTTCTCTTAAAACGTATAGTGCTCAAAATTACTCATGAACTCATTTGGAAATTGAATTTTCCTCTTATCTTAAATGTTAAAATATTTGCTCTTGGGAATACTTAGTTCCCACATATTCATTTAGAAAAATAAAACTCAACTTTTCTCATCCTCATCCTCATTTCCTTAAGTCTTAAAAAAGATTATAAATAATTGTAAAAGACTTCTCAAAATAGAATTCATGCCGAATTATGGACGTGAACGACTCAATTCAAGGGTTTCAATAACCATATATAGAACTTAATACTCGAAACTCAATAACTCCAAAACTCAAGGACTCAATGATACTACTCATCTCAAGAGTGCTCGACTCATAGGGTTCATGCCGAATTATGGGCATGATCTACTTAACTCAAGGACCTACATGTATAACATATGGTAATCCATAATTATGAAATATAGTTTCAAAAAGGGTTAGGAACTCAATACTCAAGAACTTAGAACTCGGAGATACTACTCCTCTCAAAGATACTCAATATATGTAGTTCATGCGGAGTTATGGACATGAACAACTCAAATCAAGGGTCTCAATGAAAAATATAGAACTCAGGAGTAATACTGTTTTCATTCTCATACTTACTTCCTCAAAATACTTAGCTCAAATCGATAGATGATCTAAAGAGATTCACAATTTAACTCAAAGACTTTCTTGAACTTTACTCTTAACTATTTCTTAAATTTGAATTATGAATTCAAGAGTTATGATTCATGATATATAGGATCTCTTGATGATTAGATGTGATTTAGAATAGTAAAATTAGGAAGGGAGTGAATGTACATTTTAAAATAACTCAGATGGGGCGAACGATGGAAAAGGACGGGGCAGGTAACCCTGGTGCACTGAGTGGTGCGGGACGCCAGCCCCTAAACTTCACAACCCTTTTTGGTGCACTGCTGGTGCGGCGTACTGCTGGCGCAGTGCACCAACCCTTTGCCCAGAAAATTCGACGAATTTTCTTCTTCGATTTTTGGCCCTAAATCACCTAGAATTGAATGGGTTCTTCCAAACTTTCTTAGATTTGTTTACCCAACTTAATTACATGAAATTTACTCAAAAACTCTCAAGAACAATGCTCATTGACAAGATACTTGCCCCAAGAACTTAACCAACCATCATAATTCAAGAATGAAGAACAACACCTCAAGAATTTCATCAAGAACCTGAATATACTCAATCTCATGTATGAATTTGAAAATGGAAACTCATGATTGGCGTGTGAGTGAACAAACTATGAAAACTTATATACCTCCTAAGAATCAAATCATTGTCAAAATTCCTCGAAGATCGCAAGAATCTTGAACGCTTGAAGATTTTCTCCTCTTGAACTTTTCTCTAAAACCTAAGTGCATTTTGGAATAACTAAAACTGATTCCAATTAGTTTAGACCCCTAAAAGGTTTTAAAAAAAGGGCCTAGGCTAGAGGGGTAAGGACAACACCAAAATACCTCCATTAATTCGGGTAAATTTCCTTAACTTGACAGGTTGAACTCAAATAGGCATATCTCCCTCATCCAAACTCGGATTTTAGCAAACTAGACGGAGTTCGAAAAAGGACTTAGAGATATTTTATTTTATATCTTATGGTTCTCCTAATTCATCTACTTCAAAAAGTTATGGTTGTTCGAATTTGACCTAAAACTTTAAAGAATTTAAGAATGACTTGAATGAATTCTCTTTAGTACTTTTTTAAACTTAAGGTGCTACATCTAGTGACCTTAACACTTAAGAAAATTTAATATTTTTCCATAAAATATTACTCACAACAAAGAATGGCTCGAGTCTTAGCTCAAAAATATTCAGGATGTTACAATATCTCCCCCTTGGAATCTGTCGTCCTCGAATGACGGCTGGACTGGGAATGGAATGGGGTTACTCTTTACCACCATTTTAACCAACATTGGGCTCATATCAAGAACCACCTAATGCATCATGCATTCCTCCACAAGCTAACCATAATCACTTTCATGCTTAGTACTATAACCACTCCATGAACTCCTACTAACCAACCCTTATAAGAATTTCTAATTCTCTCATTTAACTATTACTCATAGTGAAACTTCATCTTCTTCTTCCTCCACATTTACAACCTTAGATGGAATTATCACACAATCACTATCACGATAACAACATTAACCTTTTCCTTCTAGCATCACTTAACTACTAAAAGAATCAGGGAAAAGATATCTCACATGCTCTTTTGAACTCATTACTATTTTATTCTCAATACTAGACTTGATTTCTCATCTTATCACCTCCCCCTTAAGTCTAAAGTTGACACTTGAAAGCGATGGACCATTTCCATCATCTCTAAACTGGTCTACATCTCCCTTTACCTTAGAACTCGGGAAAAGTTTATTTGATAACTACTGAACTCTACATAAGCAGGTACTAAGACCTCTTTCTAAGATGTTTCTCTTAACCTCTTCTCATTGGCTTCTAAGTCTTTTTAATCCAACTCCTTTAGGAATATTAACACTTGCACCAGCCTATCCCATATTGGCAGCTCAATTATACAATTTATTCACATATGAAAAAATTGTAACCTAAATTGGGATCTCATCTACCCACATACAATCTCAGGTGTACTTCTTACTACTCTACCTTGTTTTCTCTCCTCCATGGGTCATAATACAATATTTTCATTACAAGGTACCCCTTTTATCTCCTCACTTATTTAAGGTAGAACCTACTAGATCAGATCTCAAAATTAACACCATCACTCTCATGTTGCCATCTTTTGATCACGACACTCATCTTAAATTCAAGCTTATTGTCTAGTACTAAACACGGATATCAATATGATTTCTCACACCTTATACTACTTGCAACTATCAAAAACGTCAAGAAACACTTAACCACTAAGATGTCATGACAAGTGGGAAATCTTCAGATCTCCATCTACCTACCTACAGATTACCTTCACTTTCCATTTCACAACTTAAGTACTATTTACTCACTTACTGTGCATTACCTCTCCAATAATTCTATCATCCTTTAAATACAATGGGGTTCTCCTTTCAAAAAATCATAAACCTAGCTTGATTCTATCACCTCATGAATACTCTGCTCTCTTATTCAACACATGTATTTAGTCTTCTCAAGCACGATGGCACATCGGCATCAACTCTATTATTGTTAAAAGTACACTCTATCTCATCCTAACTAGTAATCATTCCTCTTCCTTCTATCAAAAACTCTCTACACCATTATTATTCTTCATTCTACTCATAAAGGAACTTATCACTTATATGTGATTGGGTGCATGACTACAAGCATACAAATTACCTCATCACTATCCCCTTTCATTAGATTACTAAACATTTGCATTCTTTTCTCTTAACTTAAAGGCACTACTTACTACTAATGCTCATAATCACGTAATTCATACTATCTTTTAGGGTGAAAATGTTACCCTAGCTCTGAAACACATTTTCTCATAAGGGTCTCACCGAAAAAAGTTTTAGAGAAGATAGTACATCACTATCTCAGCTCAAACGCATGATTCATATGAATGTGAGTGCATTCTTTCGAACTCTATAGTTAACTCACTCTTAGGCTCCTCTCAAGCCCCTCTACAGTCTCATGACTTCCTCAAGATTTTTCCTAAGAACAACTCATCGATAAAGTACTGATTTTTTATTTCAACCGCCTCTAGTATGAGGGGTAGTCGAATGAATATGAGAAACACACGATTTTTAATAAGATCCTTATGACATAGTTCTATTAAAGGATTTAGAGTACTAAAGAAGGGAAACTTTTCTTTAAAGTCTGTAGTCCCTCGTTTATAGAAGTGGGACCCTCAAAACCATAAACAAGATCTGACTGACACGGCTTCATAGAAACCCTAGGAAACTTGAACTCTAAATCTGATACCAAGCTTGTCACACCCGGATCCTACACCTTTGATGTAACTGCCACTCGAAAACCATTGTTGGTTCTCAAGCGAACCCTTAGCCTGGCTTATAACTCAACGGAAGACTTACTCAAGCAAAGTGCAAGATGATGATGCAAAAATAACTTTAAAATCTAAATTTAAACTCAACTCCAATAACTGTTTGAAAATAATTTAACACATATTAGTTAAATGCATCATAAATTCAAAACACTTCAACAACAAAGGAAATAGTGATAGACTCCTCGACCTTTAAACTTTCTATAAAGCCTCAACTTTTACAGAAGGATTAGCGGGAAAATACGCTCTACATCTTAACAAATTGAAAATTAAATTGGAATCCTCCGGAAGTAAAGAGATTCACCAAAGCTAACAGAAATTGCAAATTGACTCAATGGAGCACCTATTGATGACCCTAAATACGTGTATCTTTATCATAAAAGATGCAGGCTAAATGGCATTAATACATGGAATGTACGAGCTTGTAAGGGGAATTCTAAATCATGAACATAAGCTGGAACTGATAGAAAATAAACATACTGACCTCTTCTCAAACTCACTCAGCTCAACTCAAAGTCAACTCAAGGATAAGATACTCAACTCAAAGATACTTGGCTCATGATACTCAACTCAAGATACTCAATTCGAGATACTCAACTCAGGATACTCAACTCAAGATACTAAAGGATATAGCAACAATAAAAGATGAAATATATGGAACGCTTTTAAAAAGTAGATAATAACTCAATTTTATGTAAAAATACAATAATAACTCAGTTGTATGTAAAAATACAATAGAACTCTTATTTGGGAGATTTTCTAATCGACAACTATCACTCTGAGCTATGTGATGATACTACGTCTCACCCACACTGCTAGAACTGTCCTATACCTTGCCAGAGTATAAGACATCCTCAACTAAGTGGATCCACTAAGCTATGCTTAAACGCAATAAGGAATAGTCTAAAAAGTATGACTCTTTTTACCCATGTTGGCATACATGGGTTAAGAGGACTTTGAGTTGTCTAAACTCATCCCCATATCTATTCTCAATACTACTACCAATAATATAACTCATGCTCATGTGTTTAAAAACATTTCCTCATCCTCAAACTTTTAGTTTATTACTCAAAAGGTTATCTTAAAAGAGATAGTGCTCAAAACTCTTCATCAACTCATTTGAAAATTGAAGTTTCCTCTCATCTTAAATGTAAGAACATTTGCTCTTTGGAATCCTTAGTTCCCGTATATTCATTTTGAAAAATGAAACTAAACTCTCCTCATCCTCATCCTCATTTTCTCAAGTCTTAAAGAGATTATAAATAATTGTAAATGACTTCTCAAAATAGGATTCATGCCTAATTATGGACCTGAACGACTCAATTCAAAGGTTTCAATAACCATAAAGAGAACTAAATACTCAAAACTCAATAACTCTAGAATTCAAGGACTCAATGATACTACTTATCTCGAGTATGCTCGACTTATAGAGCTCATGCGAAATTATGGGCATGACCGACTCAACTCAAGGGCATCCATGTATAACATATGGTAATCCATAATTATGAAATATACTTTCAAAAAGAGTTAGGAACTAAATACTCAAGAACTTAGAATTCGTATATACTACTCTTCTCAAAGATACTAAATTTATGGAGTTCATGTAGAATTACGGACATGAACAACTTGACTAAATGGTCTTAATGAAAATATAGATCTCATGGGTACAACTATTCTCATTCTCGTACTTACTTCCTCAAAATACTTAGCTCAAATTGATAGTTGATCTCAAGGGATTCACAATTTAACTCATAGATTTTCTTGAACTCTACTCTAAACTTTTTCTTGAATTTGAATTATGAATTCAAGAGTTATGATTCATGAAATATAGGATCTCTTGATGAATTGATGTGATTTACAATAGTAAAATTAGCAAGGGAATGAAGGTACACTTTAAAAGAAGTTAAACAAGGCGAATGACGGAAAAAGATGGGGCAGGCAACCCTAGCACACTTAGTGGTGTGGGGGGCCAACCCCTAAACTTCAGAACCATTTTTCTTGCACATTGTTAGCGCGGTGCGCCTGCCCCCTACCTAGAAAATCTGACGAATTTTGTTCTTTGATTTTGGCCCTAATCCACCTAGAATCGAATGGTTTCTTATAAACTCTCGTATATTCGTTCACCCAACTTAATCACATGAAATCTACTCAAAAAATCTAAAGAACAATTCTCATTAACAAGATACTTGTCTCAAGAACTGAACCAACCATCATAATTCAAGAATGAAGAACAACACCTCAAGAATTTCATCAAGAACATCATTATACTCAACCTCATGGATGAATTTGAAAGTGGAATTTCATAATTGGCATGTGGGTGAACGAACCCAACACTATGAAAACTTACATACCTCCTAAGGATCAAATCCTTGGCGAAATCCCTCGAAGATTACAAGAATCTTGAACACTTGAAGCTTTTCTTCCATTTTCTCCTCTTGAACTCCTCTCGAAAATCCTAAGCGCGTTTAGGAATAACAAAAATTGATTCCAATCAGTTTAGACTCCTAAAAGGTTAACAAAAAATGGTCTAGCCTAGAGGGGTAAGGAAAATACAAAAATACCCCTCATTAATTTTGGTAAATTTCCTTAACTGGGAAGGCTAAACTCAAATGGGCATATCTCTCTCATTCGAACTCAGATTTTAGTAAACTTGGTGCCGTTAGAAAGAGGACTTGGAGGTCGTTCATTTGATATTTTATGGTTCTCCTAACTCATCTTGTGCTAAAAGTTATGGTTGTTTGAAGTTGACCTAAAACTTAAAAGAACTTACGAATGACTTGAAGAATTCTCTTTAGTTCTTTTTGGAACTCAAGGTGCTACATCTAGTGACCTTAACATTAAAGAAAATTTAGATTTCTAGATAAAAACTTACTTACACCGAAGAATGGCTCGAGTGTTAGCTCAAAAAATTCGGGGTGTTATAGTAAATGTGTCAAAGAACTTAACCTAAAACTCTCAAACGCAAGCATTATGCATTACCTTTTTGTATATTTGATTGTCCAACTCTCACATATCTAGATGTCACAAGTTTCGTAGTTAAACCATCTTCTCCTAAAGAATTATTCCCAAATCTCCTTGAATTGACCTTAAAGTTCATCAAATTTCGCCCAGCCAAAGCAAATTATGTCTTGAATACCCCGTTACATTCATCCTTAACGTTCATTGCTTGCAATGACGTTCATTTCCTCCCAATATCAGCTCCTAGGATCCAGTTCTTGACTATTAATGATAGTCATACATTCACACAATTTTTTTTTTTTGTAAATTTTTCAAATGTGAGGGAGTTGTTATTTGGTGAGGAATCTTATTATGAAGAAGAGAGGTTCATTACACGGTCACTTGCCCTTTCTTTGTGCTCTAACTGAACAAGACTTGTTTTGATTAAATCATGCTTTCAAGTTAGAATAATTTGATCAAGACATATTTCAATATTTTTAATTACAAAGTTCTCAATAAATGTTACTTTGCTCATATATACTTAACCATTAATGCATTTTTTCCTATTTTTCTTTTATCAAGAATTTGGGTGCAACATGTTTTCCAAAAAGGTTTGATTAATCAAACCCCTACCATTTGGAGCAGGTAACGTTGTGTGTGACATTTCTGGATCTAAACAAGGTCTGTGGTGTTCTTTCCTTGATTTGACGTTCTCCCAACTTGCGTTCACTGGAAATAGATGTAATGTATCTCACCTTTTATAATTTAAAATTGAGTTTAAGTTATATATACATTGATAGTAGGTTACGTTTACGTGAAGTAGTAGGTAATCTTTGTTACCAGTAGATATTTTTTAGGGACTTGATAGAGTAAAAACATTTTACATTGACATTGTATATATGTCAAACACTTTACAGTTTTAAAGTTTAACCTATACACGTACCAACAATGTAATGAATTTTATGCTCTATCAATATCAGGTTATACAAATTAAAAAATATCTACAAGTAGTATTTTATAGTAATGGAATTAGTAATCCCTAATGTGAGGAAGTTTTACTTGTTACAACTACTAAATGTTAGTAACTTTTTTTTTGTTTGAATTTCTATAGGTTTCAATACCTTGAGTGAAATAAAGATTGGTGAAGTTATATATTATAATCTGGAAGATCCAAACAGTGTTGACCAACAATTTGAGAAGCTTGAATTTTTGGAACTAAGAGAGTTTGAGGGGAAAATATTTCAACTCATTTTCTTAAAGAAAATATTGGCATATTCCGCTTCACTTTCAAGGATGATTGTTGAACCTTCTGATGATCTTGATGTAGCAAAGGTATTGGATTTGTATGAAGAACTTATGATGTCCTTAAAAGCATCATCAAGGGTAAAATTCATCGTGGCACCTCATAGTGAAGATGTGTAACTTGTGTTTAGAGGGAGATTCATGATGTTATTCTATGGAATCATGACCCAAGGGGTTCATAGTGTAATTTATCAAATGATTTCAATGAATTTTACTTTTCTTTCATGCTTGCACTTGTGATATTTTATGGGGCTATTCTTTAATGTAGTGTGGATATTATGGATTAACTATTATTTCTTTGTAATTTTTCATTTGAAGACTTGTTGTTTTGCAATCATGTGGGAGATTATTTTATACAAGCCCCAATGTCGAAGTTCATTAATGAAATTAATGTATTATTAATTAAATTAAAAAAAATACACTATATATATGAAGTGTAGCATTCAATAATTTTGAGATTTGAATAGTTAGTACCTAAGATTGCATTAAGAATAAAAAGTAATTTAGTAAATCAAGTTTAAACCTTGATGTAAATTTTGTTCATTAAGTGTATAATTAGTTGATGAGTACTCTCTTGATTAATTATTATGTCACCTTGAAAGATACTTAAAGAAGCTGACTTTTTAAACCCCAGATGTGAGGGATATGGAAGGGTGTAATGACGTAGGCAAATACTACGTCGATAATATACATACGAGAAAGATGCTCGCTATCCGAGGAAGCACACGTTAGTCATTAAAAAGATCATTTTAAAGCTATGCAGACTTAAGCGCAAAGTACATCATGTTATCTTTTGTATTCATGTTAGTAGAACAGAAACATAAATACAAAAAATAAAACTATCTGAGTCCACAGAACCCAGTGTGTGTCCTTAAGGAATTTATTCCCCTCAATGTACGTGTGGTAATGAATTATTTCCTCCCAAGATAAAATAGATAAACATTAAAGAAGTAGTGGTACCTCAAAATTCGATAATTTCAACGAACAGAAAAAGCAACTATGAGATCATACACATAAACTTAGTCGACCGATAATTTTATTTATAAGAAATGTATGCAGAAGAAGAGAAAAATTTCGGTGTTGAAAATGAGAGAAATCCTCTCTATTTATAGACAACTATAAGTGTGAACATACATATTCAGAAAAGACATGTCTGTTCAAATTGGTGGTATCTCTTGGGAAAAGAAATGTTTGTTCAAAAGGAACAAGTCTTTTCCGAGCGACTTTGAAATTATTCCGTTACGCAAATTTCAAATCAATCCTATTACGCGAATGTAATTAATTCTGAATTAATATTGAGAAAAAGGAAATTAATTAATGATATTCATTAAATAAATTTTTCCTAAAAAATTTATTAATCAATCACATCATTTGTCGAATCTAAAGCCAAAGACGAGGCCGAGCAACGATAACGATGACAGCGCGAGGGGGAACCCATTACTTGATCATTTAGAGCTAAAAGAAGTGTTTCCTAATATAAGGACAAACTTTTTCCTTTCTTCTACCAATATGGGATAAATGCCTTTTCATTTTCTCTCCAATTGGTTCCCCCACATTTCCCAATTTCTCAGTCATTCTCGTTTCTAATTCAAACCTTGCTTAAACCCAACAATCCCCCATATGAATGGAGAATATATATTGCTAATACATATACATGAAACACCTGTGTTTCTCCTAAGTAAGAATTCATTACATCTGGATAAGTAGGTGTCCCTTTGAACTTTCTGTAGAGAACGTATATCGAATATACTCGGTCAATCGATAGATTTGACATATTTGAACCGTTGAAATTTTGTGTATACCTAGACAATATAAGTCACACAATCAACCCTTGAACTATTTTTGGTTCTCATTATTTTTTTCATTTCAGCCATGATCACATCTTGGTTTATAAGTGCGTAGAGAACTGGCCTGGCGGGATTCTCCTAGACTTATGTTCCACACTTACATATATGAGTTTTGTATGTGTTATCATGTGGATACACTATTTGATATACTCTGTATCAAACTAAGAAACCATTAAAAAGTCTTAATGCCTTTTTCCTTGTTACTGGACATTGTCTCATCATGAGAATGAATCATAAAATAATGTTTTAACAATGTTAAACCATCATCTATGAATTTGTTTGATCTCCTTGAACTTATATCTTTGGATCTCCAGTATTCTAGGTAGTGTTGCCTCCATGATGACTTGTCCTCATCTGTAGTCCCATTTTCGTTGATGATCTCTCAACCCCCTCTATAATTAGGCCTTTCGTAAGTGGATCTGACACACTATCCTTCGACTTTATATAGTCAATTGTGATAATTCCACATTAGAGTAGTTGTCTAATAGAGTTGTGTATTCATTATATGTGATGAGACTTTCCATTATATGTAACACTCCCAGACCTCCCTATTGCCGTTTGACTATCACAATGTATGAATATAGGGGCCATTGGTTTGGACCAAAATGAATATCTTCTAAGACATTTTGAAGCCATTCAACTTCTTCACCTATCTTATCTAAGATTATGAGTTCCGACTCTATTCTAGAGAGAGCTATACATGTTTGTTTGGATGATTTCCACGATATTGCTCCTCCACCAATAGTGAAAACATATCGACTCATGAATTTAGTTTCAGTTGATTCATTAATCCAATTTGCATTACTATATCCTTCAACTAAAAGATATGTTTTTGTAATGCAAAGCATAGTCTTGATTGTCATCTAAGTATCTGAAAACTCTTTTCATTGTCATCCAATGATTTTGATTGGGATTACTAGTGTATCTACTCAGTTTAGTTATAGCGCATGCTATGTTTGGTAGTATATAGTTCATGACGTACATCAAATTTGTCAACACTCCGGCATAACTCAATTGAGACTGAATTTCACCATTATTCTTAGCAATATCAAGGTTCACATCAATTAGTGTTTTTGCACTTTTGAATATAATGTGATTGAGACAATGTTAGACTGTGAGGATTTTTATGAATCTTATTTCCCAATATCAAATCGATAACTCCTAAATCTTTTATATCAAACATATCTCTGCAAAAATGAGATTCATTAGATAGACATAACAATATCTAGTGCAATCGTCCATAAAAGTTATGAAATACTTTTTCCCATGACAAGATAGTGTTGACTTTATGTCACAAATATCAGTGTGAATCAATTATAAGGGGTATGCATTCCTTTCAAGCTATTTATAAGGATTCTTAGCATACTTAGATTCAACACTTACTTGATAATTGATTTATTGCACTCAAAGTTAGGCAACACATTTAAGGTTATTAGTTTTCTCAAGGTTTTGTAATTACTATGTCCCAAACGTTCATGCTATAAATAGTTTGACTCAAGAAAGTAAGATGAAGCAGAATTCTTATTCATATCAATTGCAATTACATTGAGTTATAATAGGCCCTCAATGAGGTAACATTTTCCTACATACATTTCATTCTTATTCACTACAACTTTATCAGAAATAAATACACACTTGAATCCATTCTTGGTCAGAACATGTTTAGAAACGAAAATATTTCACAATTTCAGAACATACGAGACTATGTTTAAAGTCACCACCTTGCATGATGTCATCTTTAAGTAAATCTTGCTACTTCCTTCAACCTTTGAAGTAGTAGAGTATCCATGAACAAGTTCTCATTCGCTAGGGCTGGAGCATAGAATGAAAATAATTCTTTGTTGGCAGAAACATGGGAGACTGCACCAGAATATATCCACCATTTTCTTGGATTTCCAACAAAATTACATTCCGAAAACATTGCACAAAGATCGTCTATCTCTTCATTGGATTTAACCAAATTTGCTTGATCCTTCTTCTTGTCCTTCTTAGGATCCCGACATTCAGTAGCCCTCTGACCACGTTTGCCACAATTGATGTAGTTTCATGTGAACTTCTTCTTAGGAGGATTTCTCTTCGATCCATATACTTTCTTTCATTTCCTTGACGTAAGATCTTCTTCAACAATATTTTTTTCCAGATATTACTGAGTTTCCCTGTGATCTGTTTTCTATGGCCTAGTTATCCTCTTCAATTCTCCGTCTTACCATGAGATCTTCAAGAGTCATCTCATTGCAATTATGTTTGAACTAGTTTTTGAAGTTTTTCCATAGCGGGGGTAACTTCTCAATTATGACCGCTAGTTGAAAATCAACATTCATAGTCAATCCTACATTAAAGAATATATGGGTATTAAGAACAAATTTAAAATATTCAATCTAGGAATTATATAAAATTATACCTTCGGCAAAGAGATCATGGATTATAACCTACAACTCCTGAACTTGGGTGACAACAATCTTACTGTCTATCATCTTATAGTCCAAAAACATGGCAACAATGAACTTCTTCATTCCAACATCCTCTATTTTGTAAAATTTTTCCAAACATCCAGAGTTCTTTTGAGGTGTTCATATTACTGTACACACTGTACAAATCATTTTTTAAGTGACTCAGAATGTAGTTTTTGCATAAAAATCTGAGTGCTTCCACGCTTCTATTACCAAGAATTGTTATTCATCCAAAATTCCATCCTATAGAATAGGAACGTTCTCACTAATGAACTTCTATAGACCCAACGAAGTTAGATAAAGCATATCTTTTGCTATCATCTCTTGAAATCAACTCTTGAAAACCTTGCAGGTTTCTTAGCCAGTACAAGAGCAACATTTGAATGATTGGGTGCAACTGATGTTGCAACACTCATTGTTCCAACATTGACTTGATTTGAGTTAGTCATTTCTCCGTCACAAATGGTAGACAATTTAGTCTATGAAATAATATTACTAAAAAATTAATATTTATACAACTTGTTTATGATTTAATGATGACATTTTTATATTTTTCTAATCGTAAATTGAATGAATCTTAAATTCAAACAAAGTAGAAAATCAGAAAGGTTTTAATCTCCAAAACCTCAAATACATAAACAAATATAAATTTAAACTCTTTAAGCTTGTTATATTTTGTATTTAGGTTAGTAAAATAGAAAAAGTAAAGATTACATAGAAAGACAAAATAGAGCTATCCAACTGCACAAAACCCACAATGTGTCCTTAAGGAATTTAATCCCTTCATTGTACCCGAAGATATGAATTATTTCCTCCCAAGATAAGATAAATAAACATTAAAGAAGTAGTGGTATCTCAAACTTTGATAACTTTAATGAGCGCAAAAAGTAGCAATGAGATCACACGCACAGTCTTAGTCGATTGATAATTTTATTTTTAAGAAATGTATGCAGAAGAAGAGAAATATTTTAGTGTAAAAAAAAAGGGAGAAATCCTCTCTATTTATAGCTAACTATAGGTGTGGACATATATATTCAGAAAAGACATATATGTTCAGAACAGTGGTGTGTTTTGGGAAAACAAGTGTCTGTTCGGAAGGAACAATCCATTCTGAGTGAATTTAAAATTATTCCGTCACACAAATTTTCAAATCAATTATGTTATACGAATGTAAATTCATTCCGTGAATTAATCAATTAGATTAATTAACAATTCTAAATTATTATTGAGAAAAGGAAATTAACTAATGAGATTGTGTAATGGCCTGGTCGATCATTTTTGGAAAGTTTCATGAATTTACCACTTTTTCCTCCGGTGATTAACCCCAATCCTTCAATATTTGAGTTTTGTCATGACTCAACCCACCGGGCCGTGCGGCAGCTACTCTAACACCTAAGTAGGAAGACCCTTGATTCCTAAATGGTTAAAACATCTAGAAGAGTAAGAAAACTGAAATAAAAGGAAATCCATGTAGTTTTTATAAAATAAAGAGTTTTCAAATGATTCAAAGCAGAACATAAATAAATAACACCCCAACGATCTAGTCTCAAGAGGTACAAGAGCTTCTAAGATTACAAGTGTCACTCCCTGAGCCTACACCCCGGAAGTGGCTGGCACTCGAGAACCATTGCTAGCCCCAAGCGTACCCTTGGCCTGGCTTATGTACCTCATCGGAAGACTCTAGGCATATTTATAATGATAAAAAACACTATACTCTCTTGAATATTAAAATACTGAGAATGGTTAAAAGTCAAACATTCAACTTGGCTAAAATGGCAACTCAAGTCTTAGCATATGAAATGATAAAGTCAATGAAAAGACTAAGAACTAACATCTAATTGTCTATGTAGCCTCTAAAACAACTGAGATGGATGTTGAGACAAACCCCATGACATCCTAATGAACTAACAAAGTAACTGAAAGCAATAAAAAGAGTCCTCCGAAATACAAGGAGGTTGACCAACTAACTCTGGAGTGCTCACTGGATCAACGATGCACTGGATGCTGATCCTAGTTACCTGTGTCTACATAATAATAAGATAAAGGCCAAGTGACATTAGTACATTGAATGTACGAGTATGCAAGGTGGAATGCTAAACAAAACACCTGCTTGAAAAGAATCTGAAGAACTTACCTGGCTCAACTCAACTCAACATAACTGAACTCATTTCAATATAAAGTAGTTTAGAACAAGATCAATAAAAAGAAAATTTATTTAAAACATGATGCCAACTTTGTGTGTATGCAAAGATACATACAACTCTAAAATATATGTAAAAATACAATAAACTGTGTATTTAAGAATACAATTACTTTTGTGGAAGTTTCTCTAACCGACAACCATCACGTAAGAGCAATTGTGATGATACAACGTTTTGCCTCACGCTGTCAAGGCCATCCTATACCTTGCCGAGGGTATAAAACCTGAACTACTAAGTGGATCCACTAGTCTATGCTAAAAATCACTAAAGGAATCATCTAAAAACTATGAACCTTTTCTACCCATGATGGTTGCATGGTTTATGGGGGCTGTGAGTTGCCTGAACTCTCCCTCATATTGGTGCTCAATACTACTCCCAAAAAATATAATATTAGCTCTTATGTTTAAAAACATACTTCTTTCTGTGATTTGAGATTAGTGCTTAAAAACATAGCTCAAAGGCTATCTTGGAAATCAAAGTTTCCTCTCTTACTTCATTTAGAAAGTGATTACTCTTTTCTGAAAACTAGCCCGAAGGCTCTTTGGAAATCAAGGTTTCCTTTCTTGTTTAAATGTGAAAATATTTTAAACCCTTTTGGAATACATAGTCCCCATATACTTTTGAAGATATGAACTTCAAACTGTACTCTTTAATCCTTACTCAACTTGAATTTTAAGTCTTAAATCAAAGTTAAAACATTTGGAAAAGACTTTTCGAAAACTCTAAGAACTTTTCTTAACTTTGATCTTAACTATCCTTGAATTGGATTATGGATTCAAGGTTCATGATCTCATGTTTGTAGATGATTTCATGATGGTTAGGATGTACGTAAGAGTGTTGGAATCAACTAGAAAACAATGGTACATTGCTAAGAAACTAGTACGAAAAGATGGGGGACGAATGGGAAAAACTGGCATCCCTAGCTCTCTGAGAGGCGCAGGGCGCCAGCCTTGAAACTTCGAAGAGCTTCTTGGGGTGCTCTGGATGGCACGGAGCCCCAAGACCCAAACTTCAGAGAATATTTTGGGGCACGCTGAGAGGCACGGCTCCCCAACCCCTTTACCTAGATTTTTACAAATTTCCTCCTTTATTTTTCAACTCTAAACCCTCCAAACTAGATTGGTTTTTTCCCCAAACACTTAGAATCATGAATACCCTCAATATACATAAGATTCTACTCGAAAAACACAACTAATTACATGAATTAATCTCAAGAAAAGTCCAATCAACACAACCCATAAGAATTCAACGAATTTCATCAAGAACTTAAGGATTTAGTTTCAAATCTAATAACTTCGTTGAAATTGAATCATGATTGGCGCATGGATGAACTAACCTAATGCTATGTGATCTCACATACCTTGTAGGGATCACCCCAGATGAAATCCACAAGCTAAACTCGATGATCTTGATGAATCTTGCTTCTCTTCTCCTTTCTCCTCTTCTTTTCTCTTTTCTCCAAGCCCTAGCGTATTTTGGTAAAAGCGTAAAATGATCTAATTCTTACTAAACCCTAAATTAATTACAAAAACCGAAATAAAACAATTGGGCAAGGAAAAGACCAAACTACCCTTTCAAAATCCATAATGGACTTTCCTTATTCCAACAACACAACTTTCAAAAGGCCTAACTCACTCATACGAAGTCGGAATCTCACAAAATCAGCAGCGTTGGAAAGATAATTCCAAGACCTTTCCTACCATATTTGGAAGTACCTCTAAATCATCCTGAGACACAAGTTATGGAGGTTTGAAGTTGGCCAAAACTCAACTTATTCTAACTTGACAAAATTTCCAGATTTTCATTCTTTCCAAAAATGACTATTTCCAATTATTAGCTTCTTTCTAGTTATTTCAAATTGCGGATGTTAAAATATCCCCCCCTGGGGAACATGCATCCTTGAATGAGATTACTCTTACTAAGCTAAGGGTGTAACATGCAGCATTCAGTTCAAGCACCCACAAGCAAATGCAAAACAACATGCCAACTTATAAATAAATCCTAAAAAAGGATTAGTACCATAATTTGGAAGTTCCTTAGATTCGAAAAGATATGGATATATCTTCTTAATATCCTCCTTAGCTTCCCAAGTAGCTTCTTCAACAAATTGGTTTCTTCAAAGGAATTTGACTGATGCTACCTCTTTTGTTCTCAACTTGCGAACTTGGCGATCTAGAATTTGAACCAGAATCTCTTCATAAGATAAACTATCGTTGATCCCAATATCTTCAGTTGGTATGATCAATGAAGGATCGCCCATGCACTTCTTCAACATAGAGATGTGAAACACCAGATGAACCACATCTAACTCTTATGGTAGCTTCAACTCATAAGCTGCATTGCCAATCCTTTTGGATATTCGATAATGTCCAATATACCGAGGACTAAAGTTTCCCTTTCTTACCAAACCTTATAACACCCTTAATGGGTGAAACTTCAAGATATACCCAATCATCTACTTCAAACTCTAACTCCCTTCTCCTAACATAAGTGTAGGATTTCTGACGACTCTGCGCCATTTTCAACCTCTCTTGAATCACTTTAACCTTATCCATAGCTTGATGAACCAAATCTAGTACTATCAACTCTGCTTGCCCATCTATCTGACGATGAAAAGCAGTACTTAAGGTCACCTTTGAACCCAAGCCTTTTTGGAATGACTTCCAAAACTATGCAGTAAATTGTACACCTCTACCTAAAATAACAGAGACCAAAACGCCATGAAGTCTTGCCAATTCTTGAAGATACAACTTAGCATAATGTTCTACCAAATGAGTAGTCTTTACCAACAAAAAGTGGGCTTATTTTATCATTCTGTCGACAATCACCCAAATAGAATCATGCTGCCTGCGAGACCTTGGTAAGCCTGTGATGAAATCCATACTAATAGTCTCTCATTTCCAATCCGGAAGTTCTATATTCTAAGCCAAACCACTGGGCCTTTTGTGCTCTACTTTAACTTGTTGGCAATTTGAACACTTAGTAACAAATTCTGCAATGCCCTTCTTCATACTATTCCATCAATATACCTCTCTCAAATCATGATACATCTTTGTGGAACCCGAATAAATGGAATAATTGGAGCTATGATCTTCCTACATGATCCTCTCTTGAAGTCCATCCACCATTGGTGCACACAACCTACCTTGATATCTCAATACTCCATCTCCTCTTTGTTCAAAAGCTAATACATTTTTCTTATGAACATTTGCCTTCAATTAAGGAAAAATTGGATCTTGATCTTGCTTTTCTTTCACTTTTGACACTAATGCAGATTCAGCCCCATTCATCACCACTACTACTCCTTTTGTGGAATCCATTATTCAGACTCCTAAGCGTGCAAGTCTATGCACATATTTCGCTAACTCTCTATTTTCCTCTTCAACATGGGCGGTACTACCCAGAGACAACCTGCTTAAAACATCAACAACAACATTAGCCTTACCTGGGTGGTAAAAAATAATCATGTCATAATCTTTGAGTAATTTTAAGCACCTCCTTTGTCTGAAATTAAGCACTTTCTGAGAAAACACATACTGAAGACTCTTGTGATTAGTGAATACATCAACATGGACACCATACAAATAATGACGCCATATCTTTAAAGCAAATACTACGCCAGCCAACTCTAAGCATGGGTTGGGTAATACTTCTCATGAACTTTCAACTGTCTGGAGGCATAAGCTATGACTTTGCCATTCTGCATTAACACGCAACCCAAAACAACTCTAGACGCATCACAATAGACTACAACGCCTTGCGTACCATCTAGAAATGTCAAAACTATGGCAATAGTCAACTTTTTTTTCAATTCCTGAAAGCTTTTCTCACAAGCTTCAGACCATTGAAACTTCACTGTTTTCAGCAACTGACTCTTGAGTGCTCACTAGATCAACGATGCACCGGATGCCGATCCTAGTTACCTGTGTCTGCATCATAATAAGGTGCAGGCTAACTGGCATCTCTACATTGAATGTATGAGCATGCGAGTTAGAATGCAAACCATAACATAGGCTTGAAAAGAATCTAAAGAATTTACCTGGCTCAACTCAACATAACCGGACTCATTTCAATATAAAGTTGTTTAAAACAAGTGCAATATAAAGAAATGTTGTTTAAAACATGATGTCAACTCTGTGTGTATGCAAAGATACATATAACTCTGAAATGTATGTAAAAATACAATAAACTATGTATTTAAGAATACAATTACTTTTGTGGGAGATTCTCTAACCGACAATCGTCACATAAAAGCTATTGTGATGATATAACGTTTTGGCTCATGCTTTTAGGGCCGTCCTATACCTTGCCGAGGGTATAGAACCTGAACTAGTAACTGGATCCACTAGTCTATGCTAAAAATCACTAAAGGAATCATCTAAAAAGTATGAACCTTTTCTACCCATGTGGCTACATGATTTATGGGGGCTGTGAGTTGTTCTAACTCCCCCATATCGGTGCTTAATACTACTCCCAAAAAATATAACATTAGTTCTTATGTTTAAAACCATACTTCTTTCTGTGATTTGAGATTAGTGCTTAAAAACATAGCTCCAAAGCTATCTTGGAAATCAAAGTTTCCTCTCTTGCTTCATTTAGAAAGCGATTGCTCTTTTCTGAAAACTAACCAAAGGCTTATCGGAAATTGAGGTTTCCTTTCTTGTTTAAATGTGAAAACATTTTAAAACCTTTGGGAATACATAGTCCCCATATACTTTTGAAGAAATGAACTTCAAGCTTTACTCTTTATCTTTACTCAACTTGAACTTTAAGTCTTAAAACAAAGTTAAAATATTTAGCAAAGAATTTTGAAAAACTCTAAGAACCTCTCTTGACTTTGATCTAAACTTTTCTTGAATTGGATTATGTATTCAAGGTTCATTATCTCATGTTTATGGATGATTTCGTGATGTTTAGATGTACCTAAGAGTATTGGAATAATCTAGAAAACATAGGTACATTGCTAAAAAACTAGTACGAAAAGATATGGGACAAATGGGAAGAAGTGGCGTTCCTGATGCTCTGTGAGGCACGGGGAGCCATCCTTGAAACTTTAGAGAGCTAGGTAGGGCGCTCTAGCTGGCACGGCGTCCCAAGACCCAAACTTTAGAGACTATTTTGGGGCGCGCTAAGAGGCGTGGCGCCCCAACTCCTTACCTAGATTTTTACGAATTTCCGCTTTCGATTTTCAATTCTTAACCCTCTAAGAGTGATTGGTTCTTTCCCCAAACACTTAGAATCATGAATGCCCTTAATATACATCAGATTCTACTCGAAAAACATAACTAGTAACATGAACCCACAAGAATACAATGAATTTTATCAACAACTGAATGATTTAATTTCAAATCTAATAACTTCGCTGAAATTGATTCATGATTGGTGTATGGGTGAACTAACCCAATGCTATGTCTTCTCACATACCTTGTAGGGATCACCCCCAATGAAATCCATAAGCTAAACTCGACGATCTTGACAAATCTAGCTTTTCTTGTCCTTTCTCCTCTTTTTTTCTCTTTTCACCAAGCCCTAGCGTATTTTGGTAAAAGCATAAACTGATCTAATTCTAACTAGACCCTAACTTAATTAGCAAAAACGAAATAAAATAATTGGGCAAGGAAAAGACCAAAATACCCTTTCAAAATCCGGATTGGACTTTCCTTATTTCAACAACCCAACTTCTAAAGAGCATACCTCACTCATACGAACTTGTAATCGTGCAAACTCAAAGGCGTTGGAAAGATAATTCCAAGTGTTTTCCTACCTTATCTGAAAGTAGCTCTAGCTCATCTTGAGCTAGATGTTATGGTCGTTTGAAGTTGGCCAAAACTCAACTTATTCGAACTTAACAAAATTTCCTAATCTTCATTCTTTCCAAAAATGACTATTTCCAATTATTAGCTTCTTCCTAGTTATTTCGAATTGCGAGATGTTTCAACAAGGTATAAACAAGATAACAAATGACGCATCTCTCACCACATGGAAGGAAAAATAGAGGTTGTTGGAGATTGACTTCATCTTCACTTATGAAACATCATAGATGTTGCAACCAAACTATACCAATGGCATAGCAAGAGTAGTATTAGTATAAACCACATGTACTGGTAGGCATCATCGGTCGACCCGATACCCACCGCATAATATAAGAAATCGACTAGCAAGAAACATTCAATAAGGCTATTTATTCCTCCACCTTTGTAACCTCCTGCCCTTACCATTCCCGAATACTTCTAAACTCATACTAGTATACTTGATTTAACTCGTTACTCGCTTCGTTCTTGATCATAGCTTAACCAATCTATCACCTAGAGGAGTTTTCGGATGTAATCACTACCAACCCGGCCAACTACTCACGACATACCCTTACATCTTCCACATCACCACTCAATCCTTTACCCCATAGTACATTTAATCAAGGATCACTATCCCTTTCAATATGAATACCCTTCCTATGTAAGATCTACTTAACATTTACGACACAAACACTCTACACTTCTAAACTTTAAGAACACAGACAACCTCTCTAAGTAATACATAGTAACGCTTAGAATCTTAGTCTCCACTTACCATACCACATCTCGATAGGGCCTGACCATTCACAGTTCATGCGGTAACAAGATATACTACAAGTAAACATGAATTAGTAACCACACATATACAAAATGCATAATTCAATTACCATTTCAGTATTAACCTACAATTCTAAATATCAATCACGAGTAAAATGTCCTCTCATGGAACCTATGCTCAAACTGTTAGTGTGTCAAAACGTGACACCCGATCTAATATATTTTTCAGAATGTGACACCCAATATAATATATGTGTCAAAACGTGACACCCGATCTGATCAGCACAACCATAATCACAATCAGACCCATAATGAACAATACTCATAGTCATACAATCAAGTAATGGGTTCATGGCATGCAATTGTTAATATACACATATTCATTTCATTAGATTTGATTTACATTCCTTATTTTAATACATACATGCATACAACAAAGAAATTAATCGGCATATATCTCATGAACCGGAAATCAAACCATCACCTACCCCTAGTTCACAAGATGGGGCTTCTTACGACGGTACACATTTTACATAACAACTAGGAATACAGGTACAACCATCCCTTTTTCAATGCACTAAGGTCTACACATGAATTCTACCATCAATTAACAACATATTATGCAGTGAACACAGGTTTAAGACTACTTAATTAATAAAACCTAGCCTACCTGGGTGCCAAGTAACAACACAGGATTATAGCTCTAATCCTGGTTTACGGACCTTAAAATGATGGATTTGGCCGAGAATCCACAAGTTAATGTCATCCTTTTACTAGAAATCTCTTCCTCCTTCTTTCCCAAGCATAGAGCAGCCTTTAAAGGGGTTTTTGGAGTGATCATTGCCTCTTTTTGGAGTTTTATGAAAAAGGAGAAAATAAGGCTTCACGTCATTTAAGTTTTGTCTCCGACCTTCCTGCTCTAGTGCTCCCTAGCCCGCAGGAGCGCCACCGCCCTAGCGGCACCTGTCCCGCTCTGGTAGGATAATACGCCCAGTTCTCTCGATGTTTTTCCTTTCCTAAATAATGATGGTTTGGGTTGTTACAATATATACCAATTTACTCTTCGTTCATCCCCAAATGACAAGCGGGATAGTAAGGACGAGTTATTTTGGAGTACTTCTAAACTAATGAATCAGCCCATTACAGAACCACAGAGGATAGTCATTTCCAAGTTTTAATCACAAAAGGGTTATTTACACAAGGGTCCAGTTAAGGAAACAATGCAACACATGGAGACAGGGACATGCCCTACTGGATAGCTTGCCCCATCAAAGCGGCAGGGTTCTCGGTGAGGCAGGGACACTCCCGTTAAATCAGGGGATCGAAAATAGTAAGAAGGTAGAAAGGTGAATGGTTTCCCCATTTCATTCTTTTCTCCCTCAAAACTACAAAAACTCACTCAATCGCTTCATTTCGAATGTCAATTTTATGGTAAGGTTCTTGTTGCATACTCTGATTACTTCATTACTTACTTAACTATGATTTAATGACTCTAATTGATTAGATAGAAATGTTTGGGGATAGCTTTTCAAAAGTAAGAGCTTATGTTGCTTGATTTTCTAGAAAAACATAGCATGGACACTTCACTTACATTCACAACGTCATGAGCGTAAGGATTTTGGAAAAACTTGTCAAAACGTCTTAGAAATGGGTGGGGAATGTTGAATGGTTTCTTGGTGTAAAAATCAGATTCAGGCACTATTTAGGGGTTATTTTCCTAGAATAGTTGCATATTTAGGTACTAGGGTACTTTATAAACTCTGATCTGATGAAAATATGTTAAGAACAAGGTTTTTAGGGTAAACAGAATCATGATCGCACCTGAGATTCGTCCTAGATGAAGTCCTCTTTTGCGGCCTCCATCTCGTTATGGTGACCTCCGTCATCCCATTGTGGTGGGATCCTGGCCGCTCTAGTGAGATCTGGCAGGATAGTGGCCTCTTGCCACTTCAAATAGTATTTTTTCTTTTTTTTAACAAAAGATTCACTAATTCCATGGAGTCCTAATGCGTATATTTTCATGAATTTTGGAGGCTTTTCTACTATGGCTGGGAACAACGAGGAAAACGTGCCTTTCATCCTGTTTCCTGAAGCTGCAAGTTGGAAGAGGTACCACAATCACCAAAACACCAATTTTTGTTGTCAGAGGGGTTCCACCTGCTGGGAGTAATGGAGAAAGCACTTGCCTTCTATGCCTAACTACTGGAGTTTTGGTGTGGTCAACTGACAAAGGCTTCCCCTGCTGCACGTTTCGACTGGGTGAGGGTGTTCTACGCCATACTTCCTACTGTTCGTTGGGATGACCCTCACCTTATGATGTGTATCTGAGTAGTTGGCATCCCCCTGAACACTCAATTCATCATTGAGGGGTTTGAGGTGCAAGAGGTCCCCAACACAGAGTACGAGGCCAAGATGAGGGAGATGGATATGGGTTGGTTGCAGGTTACACTTGTTGAGCCTGCGCACCGGGATCGGGTTTACTAGACTACAACTAAGGTCATCTCCAGTACTAACTAGTCATCAGATGCTAAGGATTGGCCGCACTTTGTTTCTAGGAGGATTCATCTCTTTGGCAATCAAACTGACGTCCTTTCCCCGGGTTCTAGTGCTGGCTTGCACTATGCAGGGGATTGAACTTAATGTGGGCGCAAAAATCATATCTGAGTGGAATGTGTTCTGTTGGGGAAACTAGAAGTCATTCTTCCTTCCTAGATTGGGGACTGCAATATGCAAGCGGGTGGGCATTCCACTCTTGGACATCGATGAGGTACGAACCCCTTTTTCACCCTTTTTTGATTATTCAAGCTTCCATGTCACGACCCAAGTCTAGGGCTTAGACGTGACCGGCGAATGGGGAACCCGAGGGAACCCCAAACAAGCCTCATAGCATATCATTACACATCCTTGGTCGCGGAAGCAATTAAAATGACCATAAGCGATACGCATAATCAAGGGGAAATTGGGACTAAGGGAGCAAGACAAAAAGAGAATAATACATAAATACCATAGATGAGTCAAGCTCAAACATAATACACAACTTGTCCAACACCACCTCTAAACATGGATACTTAGCGGGGCCGAGATAAACTACCGGGCTCACCCTCATAGTCAATACATAATTAAAAAGGAAAAGGTCTTATACATAACAAAAGATCATGAGCAACGTCCCCGGAATGGAGGACTCACCAATAACCTTGATAGGAAATCGTATTAGCCACGTGGAGGAGGATGGTCATACTGTGCTCCGGTCCCTATATGGTGACATCATGTAGGCATAGAGTATGCATTAGTACGTTTGAATGTACTAAGTATATGGGATGCAATGCAATGTAACAATGGATGGACATTATAGGCAAAATGCATAATCGTACTCGATAGATAACATATTAATGAGATGATATGTATAATGATGCTTATATAAAAATCATATTTAGTAGGGCATAGTATATGTGTAGTGAGTGACCATCAATATAGCATTTCCAAGGCCTACCACCCCCTTGGAGAGGCGAAAGAGGTACAAACCCCTCAATGTGGTTACCCGGGCCTACCACCCCGAGCTAGGGACCAAGGTACAAACCCCGATATGGTTATACGGGCCTACTACCCCCGTACTAGGCAACCAAGGTACCAACCCCTTGATACGGTTACAGGAGCCTACAACCCCGAGCTAGGCTTGGTCGACTCACACACCATATAGAGAAAATCATATACATGTATCCATTTCATCATCATTTCAATACTTATATAATCATCCGACTCATAGGACGTACATTGGACCTTCCATTTCATAAGAATTCTATAAATGACATTTTATCAAACATATGGTGGGCTACTTGTTCATGTAAATAAAATCATGTGTTTCAAGAGTACTAAGTCCAACCAATTTTCAAAATCTATATAAAACAGCCCACCAACAACATACATATATATATACATATATAACAACCTTCATAATTTGATCATGGAGGCATGAAAACCATAAACATCACATAATAATACCATTTCATGAAAATATGCAAGATAGACCTTAATAGGGTGTGTAGTAGTGATTCCATAATTCAAGAGTTCATAAATGATCATAAGGACCCATAAACTTGAAGTAAAATAGAGGATAAATGGTTGGACTTGTGGAAAGGAAGGTTTCCACAATCAACCCACATACCTCAACTTTGGAGAATTCTTGATGAAGATTGGAATGGAGAATTGCTTGAGATTGAATCTTGAATCCGGAATTAAAGCTTGGGATTCTTGAATTTGGTGGATGATCTTGGTGGAATTTTTGGAGAGGGCTTAGAGAGTGTTCTTGGATGTTTTGAAGTTAAATGACTAAGTATGGATATGTCCCCTTTTTATAAAAAACGTCCCAACACTTAGAAAAACAATGAGGCGGGTGAACAGTGTTTTCGGCTACTGGAATTTGCATTTTCTGTCGGACAGGTTTTACGAAAACGGTCATAACTCCTTCATCCTAACTCGGAATGAGGTGAAACAAATTGCGTTGGAAAGCTAACTCATAGATCTTCAATTTTGATAGTTTGAGATACTTCCAGTTCCTTGTGTGCTGAGAGATATGCCCCTTTAAAGTTGACCCTCAAAATCGCATTTTTTGCGATTTTCGAATTTTGATACGGTTGCTCTAAAATTCGGGTTAGACCCATTTCCCACTCAATTTGACCCCCTGAATAAGAATATGAAGTCGAATTTTCGAAATGATGCACGGATTTTGAGATATATGGAAATTACAATTTTAGGTGTTTCCGAAGCACATTTTCGGGCATTTTTGGGGTCGTTTCATTCCACCTCTAGGAGAAAGAGAAGAGATGAGGATGGAGCTGGTAGAAGTCAAGCAGCTGTTCAGGCGAATGACGAAGAATGGGAAGATGATGGGGCCAACGACACTCACCCTACCCAGTCCTAACCCCGACTATCAGGTGCTTGTGTGGAGGAGAACTTAGCGGTCGTTCGGAGGATGTTGAGACGCTCCTATGCTAGTACCTAGACTCCAGTTCCACCCTCCCCTGACCTCGAGGTTGAGATGCTCTTCCTTCATTTGCGACATGAGAGGAGGAAGAGTATAGACAAGGATCGTGTGATGGCCCGAATGAGGAAGATTATTAAGATCATCTTCTCTTGTGTTGTCCCCGCAAAGGAACTTCCCCAACTCTATCTGGGAGACTATCAGGAGTTTTCTTGGTTGAACGAGGCATCGTCTGGTTTGATACCCCCGGAGAACCTAGACTTGGACAACGATACATCCCATTCCTAGGGGACTTGATTTGGTTTTACCCCTCTTTGGCATGTATTGAACAATATTTCATTTTCTTTTCTGTTTTACCTTACCTTTTTCTAAGCACATGGATGCTCATTTTTGTTGTTTTCATCGCTGAAATTTAAATGCTAAGTATTATAACTTACTATTCTATTATTGTGTACTGATTGAATTACATGGATTAAACCATGCACAATTAGGGGTCCATATATGTTACTTGGGAAAAATAGGGGAGACAGGGTTGAGATTTTGTCTCGCACTATCCCGCTCTGGTGGTCTCGCCCAGGCGGGAATTCTTCCGCCCCAGCGACTCTGACGGAACCAGTTCTCAGGACAACAATTTCCTAGAGTTCTTCCCGTTTCTTAAGTTTTTCATTAACTCCTAGGGAAATAACTAAGCACTTCGGATTCCCTCTTAGCTAAGATAGTCATTGGCTACCCAGAGTCAACTAAACGATACACGCTTAAGAATCCCTTCCCATTAATCCACTACAGCAAGCATTCCCATCCTAAGAATATTCTTATCACTTACACAGTTTATAATCGGTTGCAACACGCATCCAAATCTCATTTATGAATCACATCATAGTTTATCTAGACCTTTGCACCAATCCCAGTGATGACTCTCTTTCTGACAAAAATTTCCTGTAACTCAAACAATTATAATTCGCACAGTTTTGAATATTCGGGCAAGTACACTGCCTATATCAAACTCCAGTTAGGAAACATTGTGTACATAATCATATCTTAGCATTCAAGTAAATCAACCTTACATACCAACAATCATTTCAGACAATAATACACACACATTCACAGTTTCAAGCTACAACTCATAGACAAGTCAAATTTATTAAATAGTTCACTCCATAGATGACCATTACTGATCATCCATGCATTTATACAACTTCTAAGGCCAGATTCGAATTGGAATCTTCTTAGTTCCAATTTACCTTGCTTGTGTCCCTTCAGTCATGACTACGACATCTAGTTCACTTTGTTGAGATACCAATTGGAATCGGGAGATACCAATTAGACTCAACTCATACCATAAGCAATCACTAACACGAAAGGAGAGAAGAAATGGAACGACTTCCTAGAATGTTTCATAGCTTCCTGAAGATTAGATGTGGACGCCAACACAGCCAACCGCATCAGGCTATTCCACATTTGCTCTTGTACTGGGAGACCGGTAACTTGGGCTCTGATACCAATTTGTCACAATCCAACCCAGTGGGCCGTGTGGGGACCTACTCTAACACCTATGTAGGAGGTCCGTCGATTCCCAAACGGTTAAAACATGCGGAGGAGTAACAAAATTGAGATAAAAGGAAATCCATAGAGTTTTTATATAATAAATAGTTTTCAACTGATTCAAAGAAAAACATAAAAAAAAAACACTCCCACAGATCTAGTCTAAACATGTACAAGAGCTTCTAAGATTACAAGGTATAAACATGGTAACAAATGACGCAGCTCCCACCACATGGAAGGAAAAATAGAAGGTGTTAGAGATTGTCTTCATCTTCACTGATGAAACATCACTGACCATGCAACCATACTATGCCAAAGGCATAGCAAGAGTAGTATCAGTAAAAAACCACACGCACTGGAAGGCATTATCGGTCAATCCAATACCCACCGTATAATATAACAAATCAACTAGTAAGAAACATGCAATAAGAATGTTCATTACTCTACTTTTGTAGCCTCCTCCCCTTACCATTCATGAATACTTTTAAACCTATACTAGTACACTTGACTCTAACCCCTTACTCACTTTGTTCTTGATCATAGCATAACCATTCTATCACCAAGAGGAGGTTCTGGATTTAATGACATACCAATACTTTTTTTCACAACACCAGACAATCATTGCCCCTTAGTACATTTTATCAAGGCTCGCTATCCATTTCAATACGAATCCCTTCCAAGGTAAGACATGTCTACTTAACATTTACGACACGAACACCTCCCCAGATCTCAACTTTAAGAGCACAAACAACCTCTCTAAGTAATACATATTAACTCTTGGAATATTAATCTCCACTTACTATACCACATCCCAATTAGGCTTGGCCATTCACAGTTCATTTAATAACGGGAAAACAAGTAAACACAATTTAGTAACCACACATATATAGAATGCATAATTCAATTACCATTTCAAGATTAACCTACTATTTTCAATATCAATCTTGAGTAGACATAAATGCAATAATCACAGTAGTCCTCTCATGGAACCCATGCCCAAACTATTAGTGTGTTAGAAAGTGACACCCGATCCAATGTATGTGTCTGAACGTGATACCCGATCCAATATAGGTGTCAAAACCTGATACTCGATCCAATATAGGTGTCAAAACATGATACCCGATCCAATATATGTGTTAAAACATGACACTCGATCCCATCAACACAACCACAATCACACCCATAATTGTAGCACACCGTACTCGAAAGAGGGAAGCATAACAAGTATTCAATATTTCCAGTTGTCACCCACATAGGGCAACCACACCTCGTGGTTAGACCCACGCCTTGTAGGTGAGATGAGTGGATGGACACCATGAGACACTCCTAAGGTAGTATCTATAAGGGCCACCCACACCCTATGGTTGGATCTACGCTCCGTGGGTGGGGATCCGTAAATCAAAGCCCCAGAATCAAGTCCCAAAACATGAACCATGGCCAACCAGGATGAACTGTAGGTCCATCTAGGGTCCATCAGTCAGTGCCTATCTATCGCGGGCTAGTAATTATTTTTAGGGGCAATTGGGTCTTTTTCGGTTTTAAATAAATTGAAGTGGTGTCATTTTTCCTACATCTAGACCACCTATATAAGTATTTTTAACCCCTAAAATTCCCCAAATTAAGTCATTCTCTCAAATCCCAAAAGAATTCCCAAATCTCCTCTCAAATATTCTCTCTCTAGAACTTGAAGAAGAAGAAGAATCAGCTAGGGTTTGAAGCTAAGGATCCAAATTCTCCATTGAAGGCTATTAATTGAGTCAAGGGATGATAGCTTTTATCCATGGGTTCCTTCCACCCATGGGGTCCTCAAATTCCTCTATTTCAAATGGTAGAATTCCCCAATTCACTAGGGTTTTCTTCTAACACTATGCGTTCTTTTGACTACTGATCTTAATGATTGAAGTACGTTTAAATATGTATGAATTGATGATTTACAATTCTTTTATGATGTTTCCCCTATGAACCCATGCAAACACCCATGCTTTCCAAATTGTGATTTCATAGGATTATGTTGTTGATTATGAAAAATGAGTTTTATGATCTAAAGCACAAAGTAATATAATTACTTGAAATTATTCTAAAATCCCTTCCTAATGTTGGAATTATAGATTTTGTGATTGAAAGGAATTTGAGCTTTGAAAAGGAAAAGTATAAAGTTATACATGATCTTATAAAACATATGTAGATGTTTGAGAGTGCTTTGAGAGTGAAGTGTCAATGTTGTTGTTGTTGTGTTATTGAAAGGTTATTCTCATAAAACACTTACAACTATAATGTGAAAGGTTTTCTCACATAAAAAGGATTCTTAGGTTGAAAGGCTATTCTCACCTAATTGAATCAATGAATAATAGCTATCCTAATGAACTAGATTAGATTGACAAGATGACATGTCTTTCCATGAATAATGAGAATAAGTAAGAGAATACTATTCCGTGGGAATTATGCTCAGCACCGAGTGGATATTGACATTGAGATGGAAGCTATCCCATGAGTAGAGGCCAAATTTATAGAAAAAGTCTCATGAGATGGAAGCTCTCCCGTGAGTAGAGGTTGGGTTTCTAGAAGCAATGTCCTTATCCCATAACTATGTGCCCCCGTAGGTTTATTAGATAGTGGATCCACTTAAGCTAGATGTTCATTGTTCTACCTTAGTCAAGTAGAACAACCCTTTTAGGAGTGGCAGACACCGGGTGATCATGTTTTAGCTCACATGGTCTCTATATCGGTTAAGGGTAATTCTCCCATAACAAGTTGATTAATGAATTAAGGTTACTTAAGAAGTATCTCATATGTGTTCAAAGATTTAAAGATGACTTAGCTTGCATTGACCGTGTTGTTATGACCTACGTTTTCTGACTACCTCTATTATGATGTTTATACTTAATAGACTGCATATCTTGAAATAAAATATCCTTCTTAGCATGTTTTAAATGTTTTTATGCATAGTTATTATATTTAGTGCATCTTTGTACTAACACATCCTACAGTTTCCCCTAAATGTAGGGTTAAATAGGCAGGGTTTCCATTATATTGGCTAGAGCTCAAACTTTGATTTCCTTTTAAGCTTTGTGAGTCCTCGTGGTTCGAGGACGGACTTTCATTATTGTAGTTTCACTTTTGTATTTTCTTTTTGAACATGATGTATGAGCTAGGCACACTTTCACTCAATTGTAATACATGGCTATTTTGAGACATGAGTTAGACTTAAATTTTTCTATAAAGCACTTTTGTACTTAAATGTAATTATACTCTTTATTGTTCTACTACTTTATGTTATGATGACTAAGTGGCTTGTATGGAGTCCTTTAGGATTCTATTTGCCTTGTTATATCTAGTGGGTTCCCCTGGGTTGTGACAAATTTGATAATCAGAGCACAAGGTTTAGAATGGTCCTAGGATGTCTCATAAGCCATGTCTAGTAGAGTCTTGTTCATAAGTGTGATGTGCACCACCTTTGTGAATGAGAGGCTACAAGATGATTAGGAAACTCCACTTCTTTCATTACTCTTAAGTCATACCATAGATTTTAACTCCATAAAGTCTCTCTCTAATTCTTACCTGATGCTCTTCAGGATATGTCTTCTCAAAGGGCTCATACTAGAAGGAATGCGAGGGAGAACGAGGAACAATGAGGTCCTCATGAAACTCTTCAAGTTCCGATAGATCCTTTGGCTGACAATGCAATACATACGAAGGTTAGGTCGGCTATTCAAATGTTGGCTTAAGCTTTTGAGACTCAAGCCAATAGAGAGGTTGTAGCTCCTGTGAATCCTAATGTGAATTCGGCGGCTTCAAGAGTGAGGGATTTGGCAAGGATGAACCCTCCAAAATTTTATGGCTCCAAAGTGGAAGAAGATCCTCAAAGGTTTATCAACAAGGTCTATAAGATACATGCTATTATGGGGGTGACTCCAGTAGAGAGGTGGAGTTAGCCGCTTACCAATTGAAAGATGTTTCTCAAGCATTGTATGATCAACATAAGGAAAAGAGACCAGTGTGAGAGAGTCCCGTAGAGTGGGAAGTGTTAAAATTGGTGTTTCTTGATAGGTTCTTTCCCCTTGTGTTGAGGGAAGAAAAGGTGCAAGAGTTTATTAACCTTCATCAAGGATGTATGAGTGTGAAGGAGTATGCTCTAATGTTCACCAAACTATCTAAGTATGCTCCAACTATGGTGGCGGATTTGAGGGCTAATATGAGTAAGTTTTTGATGGGTGTATCACATATGGTAGAAAAAGAATGTCGTATGGAAATGCTCCTTCATGATATGAATATTTTGCGTCTTATGGTGTATGCCCAAAAAATCAAGGAATCAAAACTCAAGGAAAAGAATATGGAGGTAAAAATGGCTAATACCGGTGATGGTAAATTCACACATGCTAGATCCGATGGACATGGTCTTTCTAAGTTTCGTCAAGGGTTTTCTGGTCAAGGTTCCTCTAATGCTCCACCTAAGTTTAACAAGGATATGGTGTCTAACCCTAAACCTCAAGGAGTTAATGGAGGTGGCTCTTCTTTTGTAGGTCTACATGTGCTAAATGTGGGAAGAAACATGATGGTAAGTGCCTAGACGACACCGATGGATGCTTTAGTTGTGCGAAGAGTGGTCACAAAATGATATATTGTCCCATGCTTGCGACAAAAGGAAGGCAAGGCAAGCAAACTCCTCCTAGTGGTTCGAACTCCAACGCTTCAAAGAAAAACCGCTTCTATTTTCTCCAAACTCGAGGTAACCAAGATAGTTCCCTGGATGTAGTGACCGGTATGTTAAAAGGTTTTCTTCATGATGTGGATGCCTTGTTAGATCCCGGTCCTACATTATCATTTGTGACACCTTATGTGGCAATGAGGTTTGATGTTCCTCCGGAAGTGTTATTAGAGCCTTTTTATGTTTCTAGTCATATTGGTGATTCTTTGGTGACTAAGAGGGTTTATAGAAGATGCCATGTTTCCTTATCCCATAGAGTTACTCTTGTTGACTTGGTAGAGCTTGACATGTTATACTTTGATGTGATTAATGGTATGGATTGGTTGCATGCATGTTACACCGCTATTGATTGTAGAACGCAAGTGGTTAGATTCCAATTCCCGAATAAATCTATCTTAGAGTTGAAGGGGGGAAATTATATGCCTAGAGGTCAAATTGTGTCTTACCTGAAAGCTAGAAAGATTATCTCAAAATGTTTCTTTTACCATGTTGTTAGGGTGAGGGATGTAGATTCTGAAACCCCTACTCTTGAGTCGGTCCCTGTAGTAAAGGAGTTTCTGGATGGTTTCCCTGATGATTTGCCCAACATTCCTCCCGAGCGGGAAATAGACTTTTGTATTGACCTTCTCTCACATACGCAATCTCTATTCGTCCTTATAGAATGGCTTCAGCTGAACTTAAAGAGTTAAAAGATTAGTTGAAGGACATGTTGGATAAGGTCTTCATCCAGCCGAGTATCTCTCCATGGGGTACTCATGTGTTGTATGTTATAAAAAAGGATGGGTCTCTTTGAATGTGCATTGATTATCATCAATTGAATAAAGTGACCATTAAGAACAAGTATCCTCTACCCAAGAATTGATGACTTGTTTGACCAACTTCAAGGGGCTAGTTATTTCTCTAAAATTCAACTTCGTTCGGGTTATCACCAATTGAGGGTGAGAGGGGATGATATTCCAAAAATGGCTTTTAGGTCCTGGTATGGCCATTATGAGTTCTTAGTGATGTCCTTTGGTTTGACTAACGCTCTAGCGGCATTCATAGACTTGATGAATAGAGTATTCCGATAATATGTTGACATGTTTGTGATAGTCTTTATCAATGATATTTTGATATATTCAAGAAATGAGAATGAGCATATTGATTATTTGAGGATCGTGTTGTAAATCCTCAAGGCCCAACAAGCCTACAACCAAACTAATTATGGATAACGCTTTTAAAGTGTAGCCTAAAATACTTTTGGGGACGCTTTTAAAGCGTAGCCCAAGTTTTTAACTTTTAGCTTCGATAATATTGGCAACACATGTAAAGTGTACTCTTTAATGGTATAAGCTACACTTTATAAGCGTTGTTACAGTATGATATAACTGGCAATAACTATTTACAAATATGGCCACACTTTTAAAGTGTCCTATTTTTATAATGGTAAAAACAACACATCACAAATGTGGCCTTAATGTTTTCACTAAAATATTATATTCCCTCCAACATTTTTAACATTAAAACTTGTTCTCCCTCCAATTTTTATTGTACAAAAAAAATAATTCATAAAACATTAAAACTTGTTTTCCCCCAAATAAGAAAAAAAATCCGCTTTTCAACACATGAACAATACAGTTTTCTCTCAATTCTGAAGAACTAAAGAACACCATTTACCTCACAGATTTTCATCACGGATTTCTTGTTGAGGATTGAAGAGCTGAAGAACAGGAATATGCTCACATATCCCTTGTTAAAGAGTTGTTCTGTCATATTTCATGTTGAAAATTGAACAAAATTCTTCACAGATGAACACGACTCACGTCTTAAAACTTTAGGCTTGTTGGAATAGGGTTTATCAGGTAAGAAATTCTATCTTTGAAAGTCTAAATTTTAGCTTTAGTGTTTTGATATTCTTGTGTATCTTTGAAAGTATAATTTTTAGCTTAGAATTTTGATATTCTTGTGTTGATTCGATTTTTATTGATTTTTAGGAGTGTAGCTCGTACTTGTATTACCTTGAGCATTAATCACTAAATAAGTATACATGGGCTTATTAGGGCTGATTCTTCACTTGAGAATTTCTGTCACTTTGAAGAACTCGTTTTACTCTCCAAGTTAAGTTTGAATATACTTTGTTTATGTTTGAGAAAATTTGTTTTGTGTTGGTAAGTCATTCTTCTCTGATGTGGTGTATTTTTTTGGAATTTTATAGTGAATATATGTATTGAGATTTGGAAATGAAACATGATTAATATTTCTAGAATTACAAAGCCCTGATCTAAATGATTGGTTTTCACAATGTGAATATCTCTGTGTGGTGTTTTGCTGGATTACTTTGCGAATTTGAGATGTAGTTTGTAGTAGATCTGATGTGTATTTGGTTTCTTGATTTGTTAGATCTTCCATATTTTACTTTCTTATTGTAGTTTTAGACTCAATAGATTTCCTTTTTAAGATAGTATGTGGTTGCAACTGTTGGATACAATGTCGAGGCTAAGAATTTTTCTTAAGGGTGTTCAAAATTTCAAGATATCTATCTAATATTTTTTTTTACCTATATACACAATATTATTGCCTAAGGGTGTTTGAGTGATCACCATGCGATTTATGTGGCTACGGCTGTGGTTGGATACAATGACTATGGCCAAAGGAATCCTCAAATTTATCACCTTTGTGATGATTTCTTCTATACCTCATTTCAATGCACTTACAAATGATGCAAATTTTTTTTTTTAGAAGATTGTGTTGTGCTATTAATTTTGCTTAAGATTGTAGTTTTTGTATTGGAAATGATAAAGGGATTGAACATATGTAGACTAGTTGACAAACCATGTTCTACTGTAGAGTTCTAAGAAGAAGAAGTGAGTATGCCAGTCCCATTTTATTGGATGCCATAATTCTTGCATGGTCAAACAGTTTTTGACTATATTTATTCAAACATTCTCAACAGTTTCGATTAAAAGAAATTGTGATCTATAGTACTTACCATAGTCATATGAATACGTAAATAAAACCGAAGAGTTGATGTCCAAATTCCAACCTAATAATTGTGAAGTGATGTAACCACTATCTTATTACAGATTATTTGATGAGGCAGTGGACCAAAGAATTTGAAAGTAGTAGACAGTTGTTTTGATTTTGGGGTTGTGCACAAAAGTTGGTTGGTATGAAAACATAAACAGTTTAGTTTCTAGGAACCTGTAAGACTATAACAGTGTCTGCCAAAGTGTGTGCAGCAAGACACTGAATAGGTATGTCAAAGTGTGTGGTAACAAATTCTAAAGGTCACGTGAGCTAAAGTAGTTGAACAATATAAAGTGAGATATCTTGTGCATATGCTTTGTGTGTCTGGGAGCATGCATTTGTTTATGCTCCTTGTAGTTTTTCTTATAGTATTGCATTGGAAAATGAGCATATTCATTTGGTAATATATGATTTGTGTTAACATGAACTCTGAGGCATCTTCTATTTTTGCAATAGTTATGGAAGTCAAAAATACAAATATGTCCATACTAGATGACTAAATTCTAACGTGAATGTGGATAAAAAATTATATCATTTATCATTATTATTGTGTTTATTACTTTCTTTGTCCCATTTATATGACTTACTTTCCTTCATAGTCGGTCCCAAAAACAATGACACATTTCTATGTAAAGTAACAATTAACTTTACAATGTTTATTTTACCCTTAATTAATGATTTCCGTCAAACTTTCTCACAGATTTCACCATTTCTCGTTGTAGAGCTGAAGAGCTACTCGCTGAAGAACATGATTTCACGATTTATTGTTGAAAGCATTTTTTTAATAGGGTTTACCAGGTATGACATTCTATCTTTGAAAGTCTAAATTTTATCTTTAGTGTTTTGATATTCTTGTGTTGTTGATACGATTTTTTGGAGTCTAGCTCATATTTTAGCTTCATTACTTGATTTTTCGGAGTCTAGCTCGTATTTTACGTTCATCAGCTGAATCTGCCATATATTTTCTTTTGATATTTCATTGTAGAATATTTAAGTAAAATTTTAGCAAATTTTGGTCAACCAGAATATTAGGACAAAATTAGTGACTTAATTGGGAAATTATTTTTGAGATATCTTCACGATTGACACGATGTATTTCAAGTTTCAAAATATATCTCAATATTTCAAATTTAATTCATATAAACTTTAGAACAAATTAAGTATGAAGAAGTCAATGTTGCTTGAACCATTGTACAATTTCATAATTTTTTATTGAGTATTGATGGAAAGTACATAAAAGTCTTCTAAATATTTTTAGAGAGCTCTAGAAAAATTGTTAGGAAACAAACAGGTAGATGTGCAGAATAATGAAATTTTAAAAAGCTCTAAAAGATTTTCAAACTATATTGTACTTTTGGTTTTCTAAATAAAGTATTTGAACATATTTGAAATATTGTTTACAACTTGAACCTACTTCTGAATAGAATTTCTTAATCTTAATTAGTTCATTTAAATTCCTTAGAGTTAGAGAGATGGTGGAAGTCAGATATATTGTAACACACCATATTCAAAGAAGAAAAAAATTCTAGATTTTTAGAATTTGCAGGTGCCATAGAGGAGGCCACCTAAGGACCGTCAGTCAGCTCCGTCGATGGGCAAGTCAAATTTTAGTTTCAGACCCAAGATTTTAGCCCTCTGACAGCAAAATGACGACTGACAAGATGGACCGTCAGTTGACTCACAACCCGTTAGTCAACTTCGTCAATGGGTCAGTCAACTTTTAGCTTCAAAACACAGATTTCAGCCCTCTTATAGACAAACGATGACTGACAGGATGGACCGTCAGTTGACTTACGGTCTGTCAGTCGTCTCCGTCGATGAGCTAGTTGACTTTTTAAGTCAGGGATCTTTTGGTCTTTTCCCTATGCATTGGACCCCTTTACTACGTGGTTTTGGTCAGTTTTAGCCTAGTAACTTAATTAGAATACGTAAATCATTCACCTTAAAATTAGAAAACACTAGAACACAGAAGGAGAAATATTTGACCAAGCTCTAGTTGAAGAACACAATAGGTTTTTATTAGTTTTAGCCCCAAAATAAAAGAAAATCCCCGTCGAATTCATCATCAAGTATGTGCGAATTCACTAGTGAATTCCTTTCACCCATTAAGTCCCTAGAATTAGTCAAATTCTTGATTCTCTATATCATGTTTAGACCTAGGGTTTCTCAAACTTTGGAGAATTGTTCTGAATTAGCTGTTAAAGTATTCCTAATCAGATTATCAGGTTTTTGTGAAATCATTGTTTAGTTCTTTGTATGAAATTCAGAACCCTAGTAATGTAGTTCTTTTAGATCATGAATTACACATGCTAGGTCAGTTATTTCAAATATATACATACATGCCTCAGTTTTTTATTGTTTCATTATCAGTATATTAATGTTGCACTCTCAGTTGCATGCCAGCATTTTGAGCTATCTAGTATTACATTAATTCAGTCATAAATTGTTAATTACAAAATCAAATGGGAGTGGCTTAATATCGATGGACTAGGGTCAGTCACCCTCAAGTCCTAGATATACTGCCTCTTATGTTAAGCCCCCTCTGTTGGGCATTACATTTTAGTGATCATGCCAGTCATGCCTCTATACCTCTGGCAGGGTATATTGAGTCTTCTCGATCGGGCGTATACATCGGACTCCACATTTAGCTCATGTTGTTGTATGTTGGTTGTTAGTAGCTCCCACAATTCAGTTATATTCTATTGCATTGACCATGTTATCAGTTACAGTTAGATTTCAGTCTCAGCATATTATAAACTTGGTCATTGCATTAAGTCAGTTCATGTTCAGTATTCTCAGCATATTTACATTTAGTTCATCTTTTATCATTGCTTAGACTTAAGTTTTTGTTAAGTTATCATTATTGTTCAGCTTTACTCTATCCTGCATGCTCAGTACCTTCCAAGTACTGACATATACTCTGCACTACATCTTCTCATGATGTAGGTTCAGGTCTCAGCTTCCAGATCACGTATAGATCGATTCCCGATCTTAAGTTCAACAACATCTATGGTGAGTCCTCATTCTTCGAGGATGATCGACATGACTACTTTTCTTTGCTTTTAGTTCTAGTTTCAGTATTTTCTAGACTTAGCTGGAGCATGTCCCAACATTTCTAGTTAGTACATGCTTTATTTCAGACATAGTTAGTTTCAGCTGTAGTATTGGAATTTGATTTTTCAGTTGTTGTTAAACTCTCACTTTTCATTTATTCAAATTTAATATATGAGTATTCCTCATCAATTCATCTTTTCTCCTGATTTTATTCCGCACAGTATGTATTGATTCAGTTTATCTTTAGTATGCTTATGATATACCCGCAGGGTTATGTTGGGGTAACTCGTGATCATAAGTCCCGCATCCACGTCCTGGGGTAGCTTCAGGGTGTGACAAAGTTGGTATCATAGCACTAAGTTTAAGTGTCCTAGGATGTCTGAAAAGCCGCACTAAGTAGAATGCTTTTCATGGGTGTGAAGTGCACTATATCTAATGAAAGGGAGGCTACGAAGTGTTTCAGGAAAAATTCACTATCTTTGTTATTCTTATCGTGCATTGGTATGATCTCCTTTGTAATCCATCATTATGCACCTAAGATCATGCCTCCTCCTAGTGCTTATGCATGGAATGCTAATGCAAGTAATGCTAACATAGTTCCTCCAGTCCAGGACTATGAGGTTTTTAATATAGACTTTCGAAATGAGATCCAGCAATTAGATTAGAGTGTAGTCAACCAGAACAGTCAGCAGGCCCCAATTCCTACTAAAACTAATGTTGGATCAGCTGTAGCTAGAGTTTGAGATTTTGTTGGATGAATCAACTTGAGTTTTTAGGGTCGCAAGTTGGTGAGGACCTACAAAATTTTATTGATGAGGTTCAGAAAATCTTTGGAGTGATGTAAGTGCTGGTAGTAATAGGGTGGACTCAGAATCCTACATGGTTAAGGATGTGGCTCACATATGATTCACTCAGTAGAAACACAACATGGGCTACTTTGTCTTTTGTAACTCCCTATATAGCAGATAATTCGATGTTAGTCCAGAAACTCTCTTAGAACCCTTCTGAGTATCTACTCTAGTCGGTGTCCCAGTTATAGCTAGACGGGTATACAAAAATTTCCCTGTCATAGGCTCTCAGAAAGTCACCTCACCAGATCTTGTAGAGTTAGAAATGGTAGACTTTGATGTCCTTCAAGGCATGGATTGGTTACATTCCTGTTATGCCGCAGTCGATTCTAGAACTAGGATAGTTCGTTTTCAGTTTCTAGATGAGTCAATTTGTCACGCCCTGAGAGCACCCCGATGAGTCCATAAATTGGACTCTTTTAGGGCTATATTTTAAAAGAAATTATGTCCTCAAATGCTTATTTTATCTCAATATCTGATGAAAACCCTAAAGTTTCAGGTATTTGAAGATTAAAGGAGAGCATGGACACTACTTTTGCAAAAAGGAACAAAGAGGCTGAAAAAAACGAAGAAAATAAAGTCCTGACGATCGCTGAGTCCACTTGATGAGTCATCGAAGGGTCTCACTTCTCCTTTTGTTCTAGTGTGTTGAGCCCTAAGGGAAAGGTTCAAGTAGGCGGAAAAGTGGAGCAGTCGGGGTAACACCGAGATGTTCTGCGAGGTAGTACTATGTCACCCAATGACCCAGAGCACAACGATGCTGAAGGATGTGGCAAGATGGCGATGAACTACATCAAGAGGCGAATCACCGAGTTGATCCACGATTTTGACTAATGTCGTCAAATGGTCCGCTACAGCACAAATTTCTTTAAAACAATAAATACTCGTAGAGAGTTTTAGCTTAGTATAAAAATTTTAATATCAAATTTTGAGTATCATCAGAATTTTAGTGTGAAACAATTAATCTAGTTTTAGTACTTTTTATTTTTGTTCTGAGTTTGAGAGGGTTTTGAAAACATGAAGAAGAAGAGGGTTTCATCTCGAAGGATTTGGACTTGGGTCTCTTGGATTCTTCATTATTGGCCTGCAACAAGACTTAAATCTTCATACCCATTTGAATACAAGCTCATTCAGGTATAAATTTCTATCTCTTGATATATGTCTAAAAACCCGATTCTTGGGGTGTGATTTAGCGAATATGGGTTAAGATTGTTGTTGTGTCTTGCTTGCTGATAGGTTAGATGTATTTTAATGGTGATTTCATCTAGTGGTTGTGGTTTAATTTAATGGGTTTGTAGTTGCAAATACAAAAGCACTCATGTCTTTTTGGTTTTCGAGAGAGAGAGGCCGTGAAACCAAGACCGCTAGAATGATGGCCTAAGGAGTGAGTCGACACGAGGCTCAGGCCGAGAGGGTGAGCCCTAGTCCTAGATCCTAACACTCAGCTCGAGAGTGTGAGTGGATTAAGGCATAGGCTGGCCTTCATGTGGCAAATGGGTGTCCGAGAGGAACCCATTTGAAATGAGGTAAGTTTCTCGAGAGAGAATTTATTTCCACATATAGCTTAGCCTAGCACTATTACTCTACAAATTTTCTATTGAAAGAGTGTACCAAAAAATATAGATTAACCCGTATTTTGATCACATCCCAAGAATCCCCTCTCATTCATAGATTTCTTTGTTATTTCTACTGTTTTTACTTACTAGTGACAAAACCCCCATTGTTAATTGACTATGGTGTCTCCTCTTTAATTTGCAATGTTTTTAATCATTAATGTCTTTAGCTACAACTAGTTAGAACTGAATTTTATTTTTCTATTAATTTTTGAAACAACTCCCTTTGGACTGGACCCCAACCCTTGGTTGGGTTATTAAAATATTGCACGATCGTAGATACTTTCATCGAAAGTTGTGTGGTTGGTTACGCAAACATCAAAATGGCGCCACTGCTGGGGAGTGGTGTTATTTTAGAATTCTTAGATTAGTAGAATTTTTGTTCTTCTTAGTTGTAGTTTACTTACCCAATCTTTAGTTTTTTTTTTTGGTTAGCTTGATTATACCCAACAGGGGAAACAAGCATGGCGAGTTACTCTCGAAAGCCAATGTAATTTCTTCCATTAGAGGTAATGGTGTTCCGAAATTGTATCCTCACCTTTAACTAATTGGAAGGTGAACGGATCCACAAGTGATGGGAAAGGTTTAATGAACTAATCAATCAATGTCCGAATCATGAAATTCCCAACATCGCTCTCTTTGACTGTTTCTACTGAAGTCTTGGTCCTGGTAACAAAAGTTTGGTCGACCAACTCATTCTAGGAGGTATTGCGAAACAACCATATGTGATAGCACCTCAACTGCTTAATCAAAAGGCTGAAACACACCAAGAAGTAGAGAAAGACTTCATGATGGCCGCCCTAATTACTCAGATGGATGAGTTGGCCAAAAAGATAGTGAAGATCAAAGCCCAGTGTAAGAGGAAGGATAAACATATCCCCCATCATGAGCAAAGACGTCTCAAGGACAATGAGGTTAAAAGCCTTGACGGAATTCTCTCAATCATACTCCACAAGGTTACTGAGAAAGATAGAAAGCTGAAAGAAATGAATGAAGACATTGAAGAAATGAAGCAGATGATTTGGTCTCATTCTAGAGTTGTCCAGCTACTTGAGAACCTAATGGGTTATGCGTCACCCGATCTCCACCCGCAACAAAATAAGGGGTTGCCTAGTGATACAAAGGCTAACCACAAAAATGGAGTCTGAGTGTTGACGTACGTCATGCCATGATGTTAACTAAGGAGTTGTTTAGGAGGCAACCCAAAACCCTTTATTGCTTAATTGTTGTTGTTGAAATAACGTTGTGTTGAATGAACAGGTTAAAGTGTCGATAGTGTGTGGAAATTGCATTTGGTGAACTAATAATTCCATTCAGCGAACCGCCGAATAGGTTGGCGATACCGATGAAGACCGTCGTTTGGACCTTCATTTTGATCGAAGGTCTTGTAAACCTCAACAAGGTAAATGACCATTCAACGTGTCGCCGACTGGATTGGCTAGTGCAACTAATGCCGCCGAATGGTTGCGAATTGAGAACTGGATGGTTTATAATGGCTAAAAGTCCAAAAATTTGAAGTCCTTTACTTTCCCTCGCTTTAAATCTTCATAAATTCACACCAAGGTAGTATTTTCAATATTCTTATATTCTACAAGTATTTTGGTTGAGTGATCTATGCTCAGAGTTGGATTTCTTTTTCGCCTAGCTTTACAAATCAAATTTAATCAACATTGAAGGTTGGTTTCCTTTTCCCATATTTATATTTGAAAGTTTTGTTCTCATTTGCAATAATTGTCTCTTAGTGATATGTGTTGGGCCTCTCTGATAGGATTAGAATGATTACATGCCTATTCTAATTCGAAAATCTTGCCCTTATTGTTTAATTGTCGAATGCCCGTAATATTTGTGCTTTTTAATGAATCGGATTGTGATTGCGCATTGTTTCGATTGTTTAGGTAAAGTCGTAATAGCCCATGTTTGTGCTAAATGAAGAAAGTTGCTTAATGATTGAATGGGTAACCACATTCTTAAGAGCAAATATCGTCAAATAGCTAAACTTGGCACAATCGGGAGAAGTCTGAGTAGTCCGAGTGATGAGTAGTATGGGTCCTGAATGAATTTCGTTAGTTCATGATTTGATTTTGCTGTCAGGATTTGCAGGATTGAATTCGAGAAGATGGAATAAAAATGGTCACATTGGACCATTTGGCGAGCTGAGTCGAGCTCGCCGAATCGTTCGGCGGTTCGCACTATGTCTCCATCTCCCCTTGATATTAGGTCAAATTGGCCGAGATTGTAACTTTTAGCGAGACGCCATGGGTTGCCGAACACACTCGATGACTCACCGAAAGGACTCTCCTATCACCGACTTGCTATAATTTGACGCCAAACCTTTCGGCGAGCCTGAGTTAGCTCGCCAAAAAGGTTCGACAATTCGCCGATCTACTTGGCGAGCCTTTCTGCAGTACATTGTTTGTGCTTCTATTTGCTTTTTCCCATAACTCCTCCCAAATCTTTTGCAGGTATGACTAAGCCTAACAAAGCTGGTAGTAACAAACCACCCCGACACTAAGAAAAAGGGATCGAAATAAATGAGGACGCAACTGCACTCAGGCACAAGGTCACCAAAATTTCCACAATTGGTGGGACAAGCAAGGGGAAGGACAAAATTGTTAAGCTATCAGTGGAAGTTCCGACAGTATTGGTTTTTACACCAATGACCCAACAACATATGACAGTGAGAGCATGGGTTATGATGATGATGAACCGATGGAGGCACAGAGGAATGAGTTACGATCTAAATAGATGAACGACGCTTCTCAGATAAAAAATCCTCGATCCATCACTCAGACTCCTCCAGTTTCAGAGCAGGCAATTGTACTGGCACCTCCAGTACGATGCCCCCCACCTAAATCAACGAAAAAATTAAAAGTCTGAGGGGCTGAGAACGATCATTGAGGAAAAATGACTATCCATAGATGGGGTGATCGATAAGTACCCTGAGATAATAGAGCGCCTGAAACATCACAAATTTCAAATATTAACAAAACCCCGTGGCTCTTACATACCAAGTTGGGTCAGAGAATTTTACAATGTGATACGCTAAAATTACACCTTTTTTAAAAAGCATAATCAATTGTTATCACATAAAGAACCCAACCTGTAGGTTGGGATCGATCCCATGAGAAATATGGTTTAGACTTAAGTTCAATAACAATTATATTCATTCAACCAATGTATTTCCGAGACAAATAAGTAAAAGGGGGAGGGGATTTGTGTAACAAAATTTGGAAATTATGAAAGTAATTAGTAAGCAAGATTTAAACTTTTGTTGTTATCAAATTAAGAAAGAAACTAGAGTGTATGTGTTCCCCATAAGCTCATAACTCCGTAATCCTAGTAATACCAAACCGTTCCTAGTGTATTACATGCAAAGCGATAAGTTATGTATCTCTAAATCCTTGCTCCGGCTTCTGGATGATTTCACCCTGCACCTTAGTCCGGCTACATGTGTATAATTTACTAACCCTTACCATTACCTCATATTAGACGTCACATCGATTTATGGCATAGTTTTCACCCTCGTACCTATCGACATTAAATCTATTAGATAGTATCACATTAAATCTATGTTGATAATTCTTTCTTATTAACTACCTCCTTGGTCCAGCAAGTAGCAACAAGGTGAGTTCTAACGTTCCACATTGTTAAAAAGACTTCTAGACAACAGAATTATCAATGCATGCAAAACACTATTCGTGAATTACTTAGTTACTATTCATACTTCGTTAATCGCTCAAGGTTGGCACAACCCTAGTTGTGGATTTAGTTACCCATATTAGCAAGAAAACAATTCATAATGTTTGAAGAATAAATCATGAACTTACATGGTAGAGTAGAATAGTCCCAGAATTTCAACTTGAATTTCAAAGTAAAACTCACCAAACCATGCTTAGGAAATTAAGAATTGCTAAAGTTGCAAGTTACTCTCCCAAACCAAAAACTAGCACTAAAATAATAAAGTCTAACCCTAAAAAATGAGGTTTACATACCCTATTTATAGAAAACAAGTCCTAAATTAAAAGAGAAATAAAATAAGGAAAGTTTATTCAGGTATACCTCTTCATTCCACGAGATTGACTCGCAGACCGTCAATGGATCTACAATTCGTGAGTCCCTTCCATCAGTCAGGACTTAGAAAATATTCTAGCTTCAAAAAATCAGCTTCTCTGAAGCAAATGACTAAACACCAGTATGAGCCATAGATCCATCTACGGTCCGTCGATCCCTCTCGATAGCTCCATACTTAGAATTCACCAAAAATCAGGTACTGGAACTCTCACAGTCACATTTTACGGTTCAGCAGTACGGTCCGTAGATCAATCTACAAACCGTCAATGGTCACTGTGGTTCCACACTTTGTCAGATTCCCTAATTCTCCTTCCATGCCTTGCCCTGCTGATCTACGATCACCATATACGGAGCGTCAATGGCCCTACGGTCCGTACATCACCTCCGTCGATGCCCTTTTCTGCATTTCTTTCAGCTGTCCCTTTACTTTCGCGCCTAAACATCTTTCTTGCAAAAAATGATAAAAACACATAAAAACCAATATAGAAAGGCCCTAGACACACACAACTCTTAAGTGAAATGTATTAAAAATACCGTAAACTCACGGTATATCAACACCGTCAACTTAAATTCGTTGTTTGTCCTCAAACGACGCACTAAGACACTAAACGACACTTGTATAGAAGTGCACAGTTCAAGCATAGGCAATCACATGGCTATCCATCCCAACTCTCCTCGAGTGCAAATCTTTTCTCTCAGACTCAACAAGGTAACTTGCGCGGATCCAAACATGACAAAGACTGACCAACCAACACACAACATACATTGTTTTACTATCACCAAGGTACCAACTTTCCGACAATGGAACTAGTGCCCTTACTTCAAACGAAATCCCTTTTTCAAACAATAAATTTGATTTTTTAGTACAAGGATTTATTCAACAACTCACACTCAGAAGTAATTTCAAGTACAGTTAGTGCTAAATACCATAGGCTTGCCCTTATTTTCACTTCTTAGACTCACTAAACTTGGTTCTAGGATCACGATAGGACTTTCTTGGCTTGTAACGTAGGCTTAGGGTCAGGTGTGGTACATTTGGGTACATTTTAGTGACTTTCTGCCCTCCTCGACATTACATTAGGCTTTCTACCTCTTTTTGCCCTATTCTTGACATCCTACACGTTTACCTTCTTTCCTTTGATTCTCTTAAACCATGGATGTGACTTTAGACTTTGTAGCTCTTTTATTTTTCACTTTCATCTTTTTCTTGCATTTTATTCTTTTCTTTATCTTTCAACAAGACACATCCTTTCCTCTCTCCCCTTTATTTTTAACATCAAACTCTTTTCATACCCATTTTTCTTTAGGTTTCCTCTTTCATAGCCACCCTTAACTTATGGATTTTCCATTGGTTGAGGTGCACAATACCCGTTGTCGGGTTAGGGCCAAGATTGAGGTAACTTTTTACATTAGCCACCCTCAACTTAGGCTTTTGGCCTAAGTCGAGGTTCACATGTCAAAGGAGGGACCGGGGCCAACATAGTAGATTATGGAAAGGTGAGTTAGGGGTTTAGAAAGAAATGGTCTAAATTAGGCTCAAAGCTTTTGGATCAAAGGGAACATTTATTTCATTTGGTTGGATTCTTCTTTTAGGCAATTTCTGGATTTATTAGAACAAGGGCCTATGATCACTTCCTAGCCTCTAGAGTAGATTGTCTTAGAAGGACTAACTGAGCAAGTTCTAGATTTGCACAAAAACTATTTGAACGATTAACTATTTTCACACACTCTTGGCACATAGTTTCATTATCAGATTACCAAGTTCAAGTTTTAGCTTAAGTCATGCCATCAAGTTGGTTCATTATCATATCATACTCAGAGCCAACACATTCAACTCATTCTAGTATACAATTTTTAGCACATATCACAAATTATTTTTGGATGGGTATCATTTCTTTCAAAAAGTTGCCATCACGCTTCATTCTTTGTCATGATTCTACATATACAATCCTAACACATGCCGGTTCAACAAAAATTGAGTAGTCTCTTGGGGGAAAAGAATAAAGGCAAGAAAACCCCGAGAGAGGATTATGAGTTGAGTAACTCAGACATCACCCTATCACTTATAATCTAGTTACCCCACCCACAACAAAAAAATAGGTGCAATTGTCCCCAATATACCCAAAATGGAGTAAAAAGTAATAGATTTGGGTGAAGCAAACTTGTGGCGCATAGCGCCGATGAACCATCAACAAGCAGGTGGGTCCAATTTCCCGGAGCCCGCTACAACAACATTGGGGCCACCCTCAGTAGTGCCCACGTCAGCAATCAGAGCAATCTCAGTAGTGCTATCAATCATTCTAACCGCACCATCAGTGGTTCTCACATCATGACTCTCAACAGTTGGAACCTTGATAACGGACACAAAACTTGAAGCCCCATGCACACTCTCACGAACTTTTTGCTAGCGCAACTCCTCATCTATAATAAAGGCTTTTCTAGCCTGTTCAGTCCGCTGGCGCTCCCACTTCTTTGCTCAAGCCTCCTCAGTAGTGTCACAATTTTGGCTGGAGTGGTGCCTCTTCCCACGAGCACGGGTTAGCTCGGCCTGTGCATTTGTATCTTCTCTGAATAGAGCATCAAGTACGGTATCATTAGCCAATGTAGTGGGTGCAGATTCTGGCTCATATGTGGGAGCAACATGGATGGAATCAATTTCTACCCAGATATTGTCCAACTCAGTTCGAATGGAGGAAGAATCTGTGACCGGGGCTGGACGTGCAAGTACTCTCAACTCGAAGCCATCCAGGCGCTTATGAACAGATCGAACATTCTAATCCATCATGACTTCCATTCTTTTCTCTATCCTAGCGTCAGAATCTGCAATGAACTTCTACATCCATGGCTTCACATGGCGAAGCAGTGTGGCCATCTGCGCCTCCAATTTCTGAACTCGAGCTAACGGCAGAACAGAGGCTCCAGAAGGTGGGGTGACTCTAGTCTAGCTGGGGGCCTGACTAGTGGCCTGAGAAGTGGAGGATGAAGCATCATCTGTGTGGTTTGGAGGGGCAGGCTCATCACCTTGCATCTACTCCATAACATCTACTAAATTAGTACCTAATGGCACATCGATCCATGGCCCTCTGCGAGGTGCTGCCACATTTGCCTCGTCCCAAATCAAAATAATATCTAGGTCCTCGTTGCCTATATCACTTTGTCATAATGCCAAATCGGCACACCAGAGTCCTTGCGTAGTTGAAAAATTAGGCACGAAAAGGGTAAATAATGGAGGTATTGAATTACCTCTCTTGAATATCCGTTAGTACCATGCGGACGAAGTTGATCTCGAACCCCACTTCTAATGCTGCCACCATTACTGCTCTATCCCATGTAAGTGCATTATCAGCCATTGTGGACGACACTCTATTCCGCTACAACAACTAAAAAAACTTGGCCACCAAATTTTAGGTGGCCTTCCGAATACCCAAACATGGTGAGCTAACCCACTCCTCGCTCTCCATCTGTAGCTATGTGCCTGGCCAACCACATAAGACAGCCTCTCTCTATTTGGTATTATGCGTAAGGCTCCACTAATCACAACATCCTATCTGTAATCAAATTCGGTGGTTTTGAGTGCCCAAGTGTGATCAGGACTAGGGCCATAGAGGAATCGATTGATGGTGGTATGTGATATGTCCACTGGAAAACCTCGAACCATAGTAGAGGTGATAGGGTCCTGGCATGTGGGCTTGAACCACTTGTCAATCGAACCTCGGAGAGTGGCATTATATGAGGCATAGAACTCCCACACAATCTCCTTGCTTTAAGTCCCAGGGTCTCGAGCCATCCAGCCGCACTTGTGAAGATGAAAAAGCCAGTAAATGTCGAGAATAGTATGTAAGCTCCCCGTGAGGACTATGCGCTCTTCAGTAATAAGCCGGGCCATCTTCTCTTTCTTATACAACATTCTAGCATCCCGGTAGATTTTCTATTGCCCCTCGACACACCATTTGTTTGGCTGCCTAGCCATCGAATTAGGGTCGTAGCTTCGTGGCATCGGAACTTCTCCCGAACTAGTGGCCTCATCAGATGAGGCAGCTTTGTCATGTGAGCCTGAGCCTGTGGCGGATCCAGAACCAGAGTTGAAAGTAGAGGCAATCTCTGAGCCAAAAGTAGAAACAGCCTCAGAACCGAATGCAGAACCAGTCGGTGACCCGATCATTGTGTTCTTCTCATCGGACTGGGAGACAGTGATTATGTCGATACCACCTGCCGGGATGTATTTTGGGTAGCTCGAGGTACAGTAAGGGATGTCTTCGTGGCCGGTGGAGCATATATTGAATCCTGTACTGCGTCCGTGTCTTCATCAATCAGCCTAAAAGTAGGTTGCACAGATTTTGACTTGCCCTTTTAGGAGTAGGTCACTTGCTTCTTAGGCGCTATGGTACCTGTGGATCTCTACTTAGTACCATAATAAACTCAAGACACACTCGAAAATATTTTAGAACTACGAACGAAAAAAATGAAAAATAGAAAATAATTCAGACAGTGGCTTCAGTGACCACCTACGGTGGGCATCTGCGCTCTGTAGGCTAACCTACGGTCCATGGATCCCTTCGGTAGATCAGAGGTACCAAAAATTTGGTCTCTATTGGGAACCAAGGATGTTCAAAACGATCTGTAGATTGATCTACGGACCGTAGTTCACTTACGTGGTTCCATACTTGGTGAAATTCTCATGTGCCACCAAACACGGACTTGATCTACGGTCCGTAGATGGGTCTCATGGATGGGATTTGTGCCAGGTTTTAGGCATCCTTCATGTTGACCCCAATTTGACCAATTTCAACAATATCAGCTAATCTAATTATGCATTTCAATGAAAAATATACTAGTTCATCATTCAAAGGGTTCCGATTACTAAATTTATAGGAATTGCACAAAAATTAGGAACCGTAAGTCAAAATTTGCATTTAGACTCTCATTACACTGTTATATACATTATAATGCAAAATCACTATCTATCGTCCTAAGGGTATTTGTAGTTCTAGTTTACCATGCATTTACATATAATCAACTACCCAAGGTCAAGACCCAATTCTGGACTTTCTCTAATCAATCAATGAATCAAAATTCAAACTGAAAGGAAAGTCTATTACGTTAAAGCAATGGGAATGAGGTGATTGTGTGACGACTTGAAACTTCCAACAACCTTTTGCTTGCCTTTTGCACCGAACCCGGACACCGAACCTTTGAAAATGGGGAATGGGATAGAGTTGGGGGAGGAGAGAGTGCTTTGTGAAATGGGAGGAAGAATATGGGGTGATTGATGGTGGATATATAGTAATATGGCGTGATTGGAGTAGTTAGAGTGTGTAGAAACGGTTTTGGGGTATAAATGAGGGAAGTGGGAATGATTTGAAAAGAGGGGGTTTTGTTTAAAAGATGTTCGGGTCAGGTCGGGCAGTCTAAGTTTTGGACCCACAAGACCCCGTCTATGGTCTATGGGTCAATCTACGATTCATAGATGAGGACTGCAGATCGCACTTTCACTTTTATAAATTCAGGAACCTCACCTGGGATCTATAGACACCATTCAAGGTTCGTGGACCGAACCACGGACCGTCGATAGAGTCCGTAAACCTCTGCACCAGTCCTTTTCTGTAGATTTTGCTTTTCGTCCCTACATATGTAGCACCCATTAGGCCTTTCTTTTTACATTTCTGGACACTTTTTAGACACGGACTCTATGCTATATCTAGCCAACACTTACCAAAAATTAAACACCTATCTAAAGGACTACAGAAAAGCAACTAAACAAACAAAACTACTAAAACGAAAACCTATAGTTGGCTAGATTATACATCTTGGGTTGCCTCCCAAGCAACGCTTGATTTATCGTCGCGGCACGACGCATGCCTCTTGATTACTTAGACTTCATCAAGAACATAGGCCTCAACAACCTCTTGCACACTTTCCGCGTTTCCCAGATAGATCAATCCTTTGCCCATTTACCATGAACCTTGTTCCTTAACTTTTCTCATGCTTAACCGCTCCATAGGGAAGCACTTTTGTGAGCAAAAATGGCCCGTTCCATTTGGACTTGAGTTTTCCCAGAAACAAGCACAACCTAGAGTTGAATAGAAGAACAAGATCACCCACAACAAATTCTCACTTTTTAATTCTTTGATCATGATAGTTCTTCATATTTTCTTTGTACAAGGCTAAACTTCCCTAAGCTTTTAGGAGAAACTCATCAAGCACATTCAAGTCATTCATGCATTGATTAGATGCGGCGCCCTAATCCAAATTTAGCTTTTTCATCGCCCACATAACCTTATGCTCTAGTTCTATCGATAAATGGCAAGACTTCCCATATACAAGTTGGTAGGGAGACATACCTATGTAAGTTTTGTATGCGGTGTAACAGGCCCATAGAGCATCATCAAACTTCCTTGACCAATCTGTTCTATTAGCATTCATAGTCTTTGCCAAAATCTGTTTGACCTCTCTGTTGGACACTTCAACTTTCCCACTAGTCTGCGGATGATAAGAAGTGGCTACATCGTGGTGGTGGGCACCATATTTCTCAAGTAGTGCCTTGAACAACTTATTACAAAAGTGTGAGCATCCATCACTGATAATTGTCCTCGGTGTACCAAATCTGGAGACGATATTCTTTTTCAAGAATGCAGTGATACTTTTACCTACATTGTTGGGGAGCACAATTGCTTCCACCCACTTCGATACATAATCAACTGTAACAAGAATATACTTCATCCCATGTGAACTCACAAATGGACCCATAAAATCAATGCCACATACATTAAACAACTCAATCACCAATATCAGATTCATAGAAAGCTCTTGCATCTTTAAAATTCCTCCTCTTTGGCAACGGTCACGAGAATTGGCAAAATCATGAGCATCTTGGTAGATTGTGGGCCAATAGTACCCACACTGCAAGTTTTATGCATAGTCCAAACACTACTATGATCCCCACCAACAGGCGATGAATGACACTCCTCTAGTATACCCTTCATCTCGACCTCTGGCACACAATGACGAATAATCCCATCGGCACAACTACGATACTAATAAGGCTCATCCCAAAAGAAATTATGCACATCATGCATAAACTTTTTCCTCTGGTGAAAAGACAAATTGGGAGGCACCAAATCGCTTGCCAAATAATTAGCAAAGTATGCAAACCAAGGAATCAGATCATGAGAAGTAGCCAATACCTATTCATCTGGAAAAGCATCATTAATGTTACCCTTATAACCAAGCTTTAGCATAGCCTCTTTGTCCCACCTCAAATCCCATTAAGACGGATCGGCACCCGATACCATAATGCCTGAGAGAACTAACATGAAACCTGTGCATACTATGCATATAACTATGACCATCTTGTGAAAAGTTTAAATAGGATGCAGCGATAAGAACCAACATAAGTAAACCCAAAACTTATATAAAAGACTTGGCCGTTGAGGCCACAACTTGTTAAGACACACTTGAACCATATCCATTAGTGTACAAAGCCTCTAAAAGATAGAAAACCATAGAGTAGGTCGGGACAGACACCGCCTTACTCTTGACGGTGATACCATACCTAAATGAATCTACCAAGGACTCAGTAAACCTCCGAATCAACCTGGAGCTCACCAAAAGTAGCTGAGTGTCGTGTGCTCCTATTGAAGAGATCTACTAGCTGGAGTACCTGTGCCTGCAACATGAAATGTAGAGCCCCCCCTGCGAGGGATGTCAGTACGAAAAAAAATGTACTGAATATATAAGGCAACAACATATATAAAACAAGGCTCAAGTGAAATCAAGTATCCGTATATAAGTGTATAGATCAGAATAGAGACCACCTTCGTTACTCTTGTGGGAGCATGTATGTTACATTGTTTTCTTTACTCTTATATACTTTATAATCTTTGTAGGGCATGTGATACAAATGACCAGCTGATCAGCAGTAGAAGAGGATGACCCATTCTAGGCATTTTAACCCCTGGGATGCAGTCCTCATATTACACAAATTGGGATCGACCCATGCTAGGCTTTCGCCCCTGAGGTGCCACTCTTCCATACCAATTGGGATCGGCCTATGCTAGGCTTTCGCCCATGAGCTGCCACCCTTATTTATACCGATTGCTTCACTTAGATTATTTAATCTTTGAGATTGTTGGTTGGGTGGTCATAGTCATTTTTGGGATTTGGAAATACGGACCAGTAGAAGAAGACATGAAAAATAATACTTCAAGGCAGTAGCAATGACATAACGAGCTATGTAACATCAATGCATTACTTGTGAGTTTAAATGACATAATTGACTTCAACTGACCAAGAGGAGGATTTACCAAACTTGCTTTTGCAAATAGCATTTCTATACCAGTACATAGGAGGATAATTACACAAGTATAGAGTAGTGAACATATAATGAAGTAATTCTATACACTAAGGAGAGAGGGAAAATATTGTTAGCTAATTGGAGATTGTATGCTGCCACTATGTCTCCTTTACTAGGAATAGAACTTAAGAAATTCACTTATTGATATTAATCACAAGTCTTCAGATTTCATGCCAAAGAATATGGGATCAAATAGCCTTACATACCTTGCTGTGTAACTCAGATATTACAAGGAATTAACCTCCTCCCTTTCAAATTTTTAATCTACAATGAAATAAGTAAAACTAGCATTAGTAGCTAATCAACACATTTGGCTACTTAACCTCACTAAAACAGTAGCCCAGCATCAAGCCTACACAACATTCAGTTTCGTGGTGTATCGCCACATCCTCCTTTATTTCCATATAAAATGTTCACACTCCTCCCCAACATCAACTATGCAGTCCCCACATATACACATAAAACATCCCAATATGTTCCTTATCATAGCAACCAAATATTGAACTCACCATCCCTTGAGTTCTTAACAACAACACACATGTGATTCTTCATCCAAACTCATGCATAAGTAGGACAAAAATGGAGCAATCGCCTTACCTCAGTTTATGCAAATTTTCCTTTTAATCTTGGAATCTTTAAGAACTTCAACTTCCCTTCACACTTAAGGAAAGTGAGTAGTAGCTTGTGGGAGCTTCTGCCTTCTATCTATAATTGAGCATGAATAATATGTTTTCCTAATCATCCATAGGAGAAGTAAGCTAAATCCATAAGTGTTTTCACTTACCTTGTATTGAAAAGATGAGGGTTTCTTCAAGAACGCTAGAAGAACTTTAGGGCTGCTGTTGTAATCCTTAGGAGAAAAGAGAGAGAGAGAGAGATCTGGAGTTAATCCGAAATATTATGTTCAAAATGAGTGAGAATAGCAGCCAATATATCCTTATATTGAGCTTTCTTCACCTTTAGGAATATCCTCTAGAAAGTGTCATTTTCAGCCTTTAATTGGTCAAACTAGGTGTTGTGCTTATGTTATCATGCAACTCAAAAGGTCAAACTAGGTGAGGCCCTACTTGCTTTCACTTGTGCTTAAATATATTGGGCCTTGGCAGATTTGGCTGTTGGGCTTAAATTTCATTTTCCTTTTATTTAACTTAGTTTAGGCCTCAAGTGAGTCCATTAGCATAGGCCCAATCTGATCCATAAACCTTGGCCTTCTTAACTATATCCATATGGCTCAAGTAGGTGATACACCTACTTGTCACCTACTAGCTTAGTTAGGTCAAGCAAGCTGCTCACTTATTGTACTCCATTTTTCCAAATATTAATCCTTTTTACTTTACTTAGCACTTAACTTTAAACTTTAAGCTTAATTACCATATTATCGTCTCGAGTTTAAATACTTTCGTTGGAGTTAACTTGTAGTACACACGCTGAAACGTGCAAGGCATCACATCACTTTCCAATCTAATTTAAATCAATGCTAATCATATAAGAAACATGTCCCTCACCTATACTATATGGCTATATCAAGTATCACAAAAATAGAACACGAATATGCTTAATACGGGCTGTTACACTCTTCCTCCAATCTAAACAAGTGATCGGCAACTTGATTTTCCGTCCCCTTTCTATCTTTTACCACAAAATCAAATTCTTGCAGAATCAATACCCATCTAATCAACCTCAGTTTTGCATCCTTCTTCACCATCAAATATCTCAATGCAGAATGGTCAGTATGCACTATGACCTTAGTACCAAGCAAATAGGATCAAAAAATTTCGAATGCGAAAATCACCGCAGGAGCCTCTTGTTCAGTTACAGTATAGTTCTTTTGGGCCACATTTAGAGCTTTGCTAGCATAGTAAATAGGATGGAGAATTTTCTCTCGCCTTTATCCCAATATCACACCAAGCGCCACTCCACTCGCATCACAGATTACCTCAAACGATTGTCCCCAATCTAGTGAAATAATGAGAGGTGCAGTAACTAACTTCTACTTCAACTCTCCAAATGCTCTTAGACAAGCATCATCAAAATAAAACTTACACTCCTTTTCTAGCAGTTTGCGGAAGGGATGCGCAATTTTTGAGAAATCTTTGAACCTCCTATAAAAACCTGCATGCCCAAGAAAACTCCTAACACCTTTTACAGAAATAGGTGGAGGAAGTTTTTCTATCACCTCAACTTTCGCTTTATCTACCTCAATGCCCTTCTCAGAAATCTGATGACATAGCACTATACGTTCTTTCACCATAAAATGGCATTTCTCCCAATTGAGCACTAGGTTGCAGTCTTCACACCTTTTAAGCACCTTAGCCAAATGATCCAAACATTGATCAAAAGAATCACCTACCACAGAGAAATCATTCATAAATACCTCAATGTGTCCTCCACCATATCAGAGAATATCGACACCATACAATGCTGGAAGGTCACTACAGCATTGCACAACCCAAATGGCATCCGTTTGAAGGTGAAAGTCCCACAAGGTCAAGTGAAGGTGGTCTTATTTTGGTCCTCTGGAGCTATAGAGATTTGATTGTAGCCCGAATAACTATCAAGAAACCAATACCAACCCTTACCAGCAAGTTTATCCAACATCTGATCCATGAATGACATAGGGAAATGGTCCTTTTCTGTCTATGCATTTAGCTTTCGATAGTCCATGAAAACTCTCTGTCCATACACGGGCCGCATCGAAACAAGCTCATTTCTCTCATTAGGAACCACAATAATCCCACCTTTCTTGGGTACACATTGAACAAGACATCCCTAACTACTATCTGCAATGGGATAGATAACTCTAGCATCCAACCACTTGATGATCTCTTTTTTAACTACCTCTTGCATAGGAGGATTTAATCTTTTTTGGTGCTCCATACTAGGTTTGCGATCCGTCATGAGTTGGATTTTATGAGAACAAATACCAGGAGGGATCCCAGTAATATCCGCAATAGTCCACCCAATGGCTAGGTTGAACCTCTTCAATACAGAAACTAAACATTCTATTTGTCGCCCATTCAAATCAGTCGCAATAATGACCGGTAAAATATCATCACTTCCCAAGAACACATACCTCAAATATGGTGGTAGAGCTTTAAGTTCTAATTTTGGTGCCTCCTCAACGGACGATCATGCAGGTCAGGACTCACGATTTTCCATCTTCATATCCAACTTCTTTGGTTTTGACCGATATTCACACTTATCAAGTGCAGCGACCAGCTCATCATACTCTTTAATACCATCATTGTCAAAGTTCCTAATAATCGTTGCTAATGCCTCAACACCCACTCTCTCATCAACCTGCACCTCAGTAACACTCTCAACTCTATATGTTATCGCCGATACCGATTGGAGCTCATTACGATACTTCATAGACCTACAACTATTAAAAGTTGTATGTTCATTGTTCAGTATGAATTTCATCTGCCCCTTCTCCATATAAACCAAAGCGTGCCTCGTAGCTAAAATTGGTCTCTCAAGAATGATGGGAACCTGAAAATGAACTTTGCAGCCAAGAATCACAAAATCTGGCGAAAAGATGAACGACTCCACTTTCACTAGTACATGATAGAGCACACCTACGGGTCTTTTCCCAGTTCTGCCAGCCATGAGTAATCACTTCGCAGTTAGTTTTGGATCTCTCAGACCTAGCTTTTTGTAAATCGATAATGGCATCTGATTAATGCTACCCCCAAGATTACACAATCCCTTAGCAAAATGCAACAATTCGATGGTACATGGAATAGTAAAGGCACCAGGATCCTCCTTGTTCTGCACAAGGGACCTAGTAGCAATAGTGCTACAGTGTTGCAATCTATCATCATTCTCGAAGCTCACAACTCTTTTCTTTGTCACCATATCATTCATATATTTTGCAAACCCAGGTATATGCTCCAAAGCCTTTATCAACGAAACATTGATGGAAAGTTGCTTCAACATGCTAAGAAACCTGCGGTACTTTCTTTCTTTAGTCTTGTTCACTAACCTTTGTTGGAAAGGTGGAGGTCTGGGTAGGGGGACAACTTTCTAAGTTACCTTTTTTCCCTTCTCTGTTGCATTCTCGGTCTATCCAGTCACCTCAACACCATCATGATCTTTACTAGCATCAGTTTCTACCCCAGAGGGCATAGGTGGATCAATGGTCTATTTACCTCATCGGGTCGTGACTTCCATGCAATGTCCATCATTATTTGGATTTTGGATTGTATAACTAGGAAGAGTGCCAGGTTGACGTGAGTTCATTGTAGTCGACAACTAAGTAAGCTATAGCTCAAGATGGTTGATTGACACTATATGGGAGTCAACTTTTTGACCAATACCAGACTAGTCATTTCGCATCTCCTTCACATTCTTATCAGCCGCGTTAAACCTCCTCATCATCTTCTGCATCATACCCTCAATACGTGACATATTACGTCCTGCTTCCCTAGGAGCAGAATCTCAATTTTGAGGAGGAACATAAGGTCCAGCCTGGTCGTTTCTGTTGCCATAGTTTTTGCAATTGTAATTATTATTGCGATTGTAGTTCCCATCCCGGACAAATTGACCCTCCCGGTTGTAATTGCCATAGTTTCGACCTTGGTTTCCTTGATCTTCACACAAATTATCCATTTTGGAACCTTGGGTTTTTGGTCAAAAACCCCCCATCTGCTTATTCACCGCATAAGCATCCTCTTCAAAATAATACTCCTCTACCGATGGTGGAGTTCTAGTTAAATAGTTCATAGCATTTACCTTCTCTGCTCCTCCAGTCACATGCTTTAACACCAACCCTAGTTCAGTTCTCATCTGTGCCATCTCCTCACGAATCTCATCTGCGGGCTGGTTGTTTGCAGCTTGAATGGCAAATGTGCTCTTCCTAGTTTCTGACTTTATAGTGCTCCAAGCTTTATTATTTTGAGATATCTTCTCCATCTTTATTGTAATTTGTGCAAAAGTGCATTTACCGTACGAACCTCCCGCAATAGTATCGAGCACAACCTTACCATGATCATCATGTCCTCGGTAGAAGTACTCCTTCAACAACTCATCATTAATACGGTGATTCGGGACACCCCTCATGAAGGCAGTGAACCTATCCCAAGAACTACTCACAGACTCTCCAGGTAATGCTACAAAGTTGTTGATTTTTACCTTTTTTTTCAACTTCTTGGACACTGGAAAGAATCTTGCTAAAAACGCCTCTATCAACTTTTCCCATGTATAGATTGAGTTGTAAGGGAGTTCATTGAACGACACAGCAGCATCTCTGGTCAATGATAGGGGGAACACACGCAACCCAATAACGTTCATATCCCAATCTAGTCGACCTATAAAACTTTTGAAAACATGATTAAGTTTGGCTATGTGAGCATGTGGATCATCAGCTGGCAACCCCGCAAACAAGCCCCTCGCTGTCAGCATTTGCATCAAACTACTGGTCACTACAAATGTATGCCCCTGAGGTAGAGGCGATAGGACAAGAGGTCCATTAGAATTGGCAATATTAAGGTTGACCCTGAAGTTTTCATGCAGACGTGGTCCTTGTGGTTCGTGTGCCCTTAGTGCATCTCCCAATCTATTCTCAACTGGAGCCTGATTATTTGCTTCAATTACCCTCGGCGGTTGCAATCCCACACCTTCACATAACTCTCCCTCGATAAGGTTAACGAAAATCCTTGTTTATTCATTCTCCGCAAAGTTCTATTGAGTTTGGGATCGTAGGGAGTAAGTGGTTCGCCTGGGCTCAGTTTACTTGGAATACACTAGAGTAAGACCCTGAGAGAGACAAAAACAAAAGAAATAGTAAAATTAGGAAATATTTGACTAAATTTCAATAATGCAATTAAACTTAATCTAAAAGCTTTATTCCCCGGCAACGGTGCCAAAATTTGATACGCTCAAAGTACACCCTTTTTCAAAAGCATAAGTGATCGTTATCAGGTAAAGAACCCAACTTGTAGGTTGGGGTCGATTCCATGAGAAATATAGTTTAGACTTAAGTTCAATAACAATTATATTCGTTTAGCCAATGTATTTCTGAGACAAATAAGTAAAAGGGGGGGGGGATTTGTGTAACAAATTTGGAAATTATGAAAGTAATTAGTAAGCAAGATTTAAACTTTTGTTGTTATCAAATTGAGAAAGAAACTAGGGGGTCTGTGTTCCCCATAAGATCAAAACTCTGTAATCCTAGTTGTAGCAATCCCTTCCTTCCGAGTGTATTACATGCAATGCGATAAGTTATGTATCTCTAAATCCTTGGTCCGGAATCTAGAGAATTTCACCCCGCTCCTTGGTCTGGCTACAATGTATAATTTACTTACTCTTATCATTACCTCATATTAGATGTCAAATCGATGTATGGCTTAGGTTTCACCCTCGCACCAATAGACATTAATTCTATTAGATAGTATCACACTAAATGTATGTTGATAATCATTTACTTATTAACTACCTCCTTTGTCCGGCATGTAGCAACAAGGCGAGTACTAACGTTGTGCATCATTAAAAAGACTTCTAGACGAAAGAATTATCAATGTATGCAAAATACTATTCAGGAATTACTTAGTTACTGTTCATACTTCGTTAATTGCTCAAGATTTTGATGCTTATCATGAACAACGACACTAGCCTACAGTAAGACTGTCTAAGATTGTCGATAATATAGTAACCCAACCAAAGGTTGGGGTCGTGTCCCAAGAGAGTGGTAGTGAAAATAGTAGTTAGGCTAGAATTTTGTTCTAGTTAGCTGTAGTTTGAGAAATTATCGAATAAAAATAAACTAAATTCAAATGGGTAACACCAAAGTGTCAAATATCAATAGGGGTTTGTCACAAGTATAGCTAAAACAACAAAAATAAAGAGAAAATTCAAGTATGGGAGAATGTTCTTGGGGTATGACTCCAATACAAGTTGAGATAAATCGTTGGGTACATGCTTTCGATAGGAAATTTACAAGATAACAGTGACTAGGCTAAGCTTTAGATGGAAATAAGCTCCCTCTCGGGCAACTTACCCCGTTTCAAAGAGTTCCTCTCGGACACCCACTTGCCGCATGAAGACCAGCCTACACCTTACCTTACTCACTCTCTTGAGCTGAGTGTAGGATATGGGACTAGGGTTCACCCTCTCTGGCTGAACCTCATGTCGACCCACTCATTATCCCAACAGTCTAGTGGTCTTGGTTTCACGACCTCCTTCTCGGGCAAGCCGAAAAAACATGGGTGGTTTTGTATTTGCAACTACAAACCTATTAAATGGAACCACAAGCACTAGGTAAAATCACCATTAAAATACATCTAACCTAACAACAAGCAAGACCCAACAACAATATCAACACATATTTGCTGAATCACACCCCAAGAATGGGGGTTTTTAGCCACACATCAAGAAATAAGAAAATACACCTAAAATGAAACTAAAATCAATTGGGTATAAGAAATTAAACCTTTATTTAAGCAAAGGAATTAGAATGGAGAAGACCCACTTCGAACTTGGGGAAGATGAAATCCTTCTCTCTTCTAGTGTTCCACAAAAACCCTCTCCAAACTTGAGAGAAAATATCCCAAAAAGTACTATTCTATTTTGGAAATTAAATTAAATGTTCGACTCTACTAAAAATTAATAACAAGTTTAGTATTTATAGACTTCCGAAAATAGTGCTGGCGGATCTTTCGGGAGGTTAGTCGGAATCGCCGATTAACTCGGCGATTCACCCTTTGGTGTAATTTGTCGCTGTCTTGCGCTATCCTTCAGCATCATCACATTCTGTGTCATTGGGCGACATAGTACTGCTTTGAGGAACTATTCACAAAGCACCGACTGCTCCTTTCATCGCCTTTTTGATCCTGCTCCTTTAGAGCTTTGCATACTGGAACAAAAGGCGGAGTGTGTCGCTTTGGCGAATTGCCAAGTGTGCTTGGCGATGCTTAGGCTTCAACTTCTTTGTTCTTTTCAGCCTCTCTGTCCCTTTTTGCGCCTAAGTGTCCATGCTTTCACTAAAACTTCAAATACCTGAAACTTAAGAGTTTTCATCAGATATTGAGACAAAATAAACATTTGAGGACACTATTTCTATCAAAATAATGCCCTAAATGAGTCCAATTTGTGGACTCACCAACACTCCCGACTTAAACTTTTGTTTCTCCTCAAGTAAAACTCAAGTTCAGCAGTTCAAATAGGATGTCTCAAACAGTTCTACACAAGACTCAATCATGAATGCACACAAAAAGACTCAATTTACTTATGCAAGGATCAATTGTGCACTCAAAGATTCAAGTTGTGACACTCTATTACCAAAGATTCTCATGCTCGCAATACTTGCTACTTGTGCAAGTTTAAGCTCAACAAGAAGTATCTAAATGCCCTCACATAAAGAATGATTTCATATTCACACACAGAGGTTAATCAATTCAAGATCAGGAATCAGATGCAACGCTCACACTAAAAAAGAGGAACACAATGCATGTTTTTCACCCATAGGTTTGCCCTTATTTTCCAATCGACTTTAGATTCGGCTTACTCAAGTTCAAAAATGTCTTTCTAAGGCTTGCAATGGGGATGAGTTCAAAGGTATGGTCATTTAGGCTCAGTGACTTCTTTTTTTTCTCGTGAGATATGGTATTCTCAAGGCATTCCCTTTTGTCCTTTATCAATTCTTCTTCTAGTGCTTCTAAGTCATCTTTTTATTCACCTCCATGGATTGCATGGAAACCCGATTTCCTTTGTACTTTATTCCACACACATTTTTATTTTTTTTGAAGGGGTTCCATTTTTATGCAATAGCATGGGTTAAAGGGGGACTTTTCTTGCACTTCTTGACTTCTCCTTTCCCTTTTCACCACACCCCCAACTTAGGCTTTTGGCCTAAGTTGGCTATTCGTTAAACCACAAATCAAAAGGATTATAGGTAGTAGGTCAAGTAAGGTCTAAGGTTCATCAAGGTTCTTCCAAGGAAAGGTAAGGCTCAAAGGGTGTTCAAAAGAATTTCACACGCTCATTGGTAGGCCACAAAATAGGTATATGTCAAATTTGGCTAACAATCTTTAAAATTGTCTAAGATCATCTCAAGAGGACACCTTTCTAAATCAATTAGACTAACGGGAAAAATTCTGGGTTTATTCATGCATGGTTCAAAGTAAGCTCATCACACGAGGCATCGACACTTAAGTCAAACAAGACTACACACTTTCGCTAGTATGCAAGGGCCATTACAAGAGAATCAATTTGAGAAATGACTAATCACAATGAGATGAAAAGAGTTCACATATTGTCTACGCAACTTCATTTGTTCTCATCGTGGCCGTACATTCATGCTTGTTTGATTGAGAGCACTATTCATATCATCGGTATTGATCGAAACCGATACTTGAATTTGTACAAGAACAACTACTTTCAATACAAGAGGTGGCAAAAATTTTCCAAAAGGGTCAAAATTATTTTTCAATTAAACCCAAAAGAGAGCCATAAGATCAAACAATCGCAAAGTAGTTTTTAAAACACGATTAAAAACAGACAACCCAAATGTACACCAAAACACAAGTATCCGAAATAAGCAAAACAAGGCAGCCTCACCCCACCACAAATAAAAATATTTTTCCTCAAATGCAAATAACAAAAAAAAAATCATTTCAAACGAGTACAAAATTGCTAAAAATAAATTCGAGGTTCGGAAAACCAACCATAGATGCCAATTAAAATACTTTTGAAATGCTAGGCGGCAATGTAATCCACTCCAAGTACTAATTATCGACTTTAATACTAAAGGAAAGCAATAATCCAGAAAATATTACCTTAATGTGAAGTTGAGAGGTTTAAAAGGAGGGAGAGTGGGAAAATTTAAAAATTTTGAGATTTTTGGCACTTTATAACCGTTCAGTTCTTGTCCATTTGGTGATGTTAGTCAACTCACCGACCCACTCAGCGGTCTGCCGAGTGGTCATTTATCTCATCCTTTCTTTGAAATCTTCAATTTTCTGGGGGTGAGATCGGTGGTCTGCATCGAGATCACCAAGAAGGTTGGAAATGCGCCGAGCTGCTTTCTGAGTTTACCAAGTTTTACAGGCTCTGTACAACTCTTGTATTGAGCCAAACGGCGATCCAGTCGGGCTCACCAACCTGTTTAGCGACTCGCAGAATGGACTTTCTGCGTGCCAACCAAAGATTTTCCACAGTTTTATTGATTTATCTGCAACATCAACACACCATTATTAATAAAAGTTAAATCCTAAATTTACAACCTTGGGTTGCCTCCCAAGAAGCGCCTTATTTAACTTTGTGGCACGACGCACCTCCTTACTCAAGTTCCATTAGTGAGGTTTGCCTCATTTTCATAAGGCCAATCCTCTTTTCGCTCTAGGTAGAGGACCTGCATACACAAACAATACACAAAGAAACACAAAACTAAAAGTAGAATTAGTAAAAACTACACTAAAAAGAACAAAAAACTCTAGTTAACTACATTTTAACGTGACACCACTCCCCAGTAGTGGCGTCATTTTGATGCTTATCATGACCAAAAACACTAACCTACATTACGAGTGTCTACGATCGTTGATAATATAGTAACCCAACCAAGGGTTAGGGTCGTTTCTTAAGGGAGTGGTAGTAAAAATAGTAGTTAGGCTGGAATTTTGTTCTAGTTAGCTATAGTTTGAGAAATTATCGAATAAAAACAAAGTATATTCAAATGGGTGACACCAAAGTGTCAAATATCTATGGGGATTTGTCACAAGTATAGCTAAAACAAAAGAAAATTCAAGTATATGAGAAAGTTCTTGGGATGTGACTGCAATATAAGTTGAGGTAAATCATTAGGTACATACTTTCGATTGGAAATTTACAAGATAATAGTGACTAGGCTAAGCTTTAGATGGAAATAAGTTCACTCTCAGGTAACTTACCCTATTTCGAATGGGTTCCTCTCGGACACCCACTTGCTGCATGAAGACCAGCCTACGCCTTACCCCACTCACTCTCTCGATCTAAGTGTAGGATATGGGAATACGGTTCACCCTCTCGGGCTGAACCTCATGTCGATTCACTCCTTAGGCCATCAGTCTAGTGGTCTTGGTTTCACGACCTCCCTCTCGGGCAAGCTGAAAACACATGGGTGGTTTTGTATTTTCAACTACAAACTCATTAAATTGAACCAAAACCACTTGGTGAAATCACCATTAAAATACATCTAAACTATCAGCAAGCAAGACCCAACAACAATATCAACAAATATTTGCTAAATCACACCCCAAGAATGGGGGTTTTATCCACAAATCAAGAAACAACAAAATACACATAAAATGATACTAAAATCAAATGGGTATAAGAAATTAAACCTTGATTTAAGCAAAGGAAGAAGAATGGAGAAGACCCACTTCTAACTTCGAAAAAATGAAATCCTTCTCTCTTCAAGTCTCCCACAAAAACCCTCTCCAAACTTGAGAGAAAATATCCCAAAAAGTATATTCTATTTTGGAAATTAAGATAAATGTTCGACTATACTAAAAATTAATAACAAGTTTAGTATTTATAGACTTCAGAAAATAGTGCTGGCGAATCTTTCGTCGAGGTTAGTCCGAATCACTGATTCACTTTACGATTCACCCTTTGGTATAGTTCGTTGTCGTATTGCACTAGCCTTCAGCATCGTCATGTTCGGTATCATTGGGTGACATAGTACTACTTCGTCGAACTATTCGGCGAGCGCCGACTACTCCTTTCATCGCCTTTTTGATCTTGCTTCTTTAAGGCTTCACGTACTGGAACAAAAGGCGTAGTGTGTCCCTTCGGCGAATCGCCAAGTGTGTTTGGCGATGCTCAGGCTTCAGCTTCTTCGCTCTTTTTAGCCTCTTTGTTCCTTTTTGCGCCTAAGTGTACATGCGTCCACTAAAAATTCAAATACCTGAAACTTAAGAGTTTTCATCAAATATGTAGACAAAATAAACATTTGAGGACATTATTTCTATCAAAATAAAGCCCTAAATGAATCCAATTTGTGGACTCATTAGGTTCCCACAACCCTAGTTGTGGATTTAGATACCCATATTATCAAGAAAATAATTCATAATGTTTGAAGAATAAATCATGAACATACGTGGTAGAGTAGAATAATCCCAGAATTTCAGCTTGAATTTGAAAGTAAAACTCATCAAAACGTGCTTAGGAAATTAAGAATTGCTAAAGTTGCAAGTTAATATCCCAAACCAAAAACTAGCACTAAAATAATAAAGTCTAACTCTCAAAATGAGGTTTACATACCCTATTTATAGAAAATAGGTACTAAATTAAAAGGGAAACAAAATACAGAAAGTTTGTTTAGGCACGCATCTTCATTCCACGAAACTGTCTCACGGACCGTAAAAGGATCTATGGTCAATGGGTCCCTTCTGTCAGCCAAGACTTGGAAAATATTTCAACTTCCAAAAATTAGCTTCTTTGAAGAAAACGACGAAACACCAGGTACTGAACCCTCGCAGTCACATTCCATGGTTCAGCAGTACAGTCCGTAGATTGATCTACGGACCATCAATGGTTGCCGTGGTTCCACATTTGGTTAGATTCCCTGATTCTCCTTCCATGCCTTGACTTGCTGATCTACGATCACCATATACGGAGCATCAATGGACCTACTGTTCGTTAATCTACGATCACCATCAGACAACAAAGTCTGAGTTGTCTTGATTCTAGAAATGTTTCATGCTGGTACTTTCAGCAAGCCTGATCTGGCTCGTCTAAGTGACTCAGCCACTAGTTCGTCGGGTCTTTATGCAACTAAACTTCTGCATTTTTTCTTGAACCCTTTTTAACATTCTTCTATGTGGGTTGCCGGAATGGATAGAACAAACTTGGATGATAGGTGGCATGCCTCCTTGAAAGTGGGCACTAGGGATCGTGATAAATGAGGAAGCAGCCGCTTCCAGTAGAAAGGGTAAGAAGTTACCTCCACAGAGAGGAAAGGGAAAGGGTAAAGCGCCCATAGCTGAGACACCGGAGTACAACTCCGATAGTGAGGGAGAGTTAGTTTATTGTCAGGCTTCATTCTCTAAGCCTGAGGATAATCATTTATTACAGGCCTGTCGAGTAGAGCTTCATTCCAAAGATCGTCATGATCCGTCCAGGATTTTGGAGTCCACCCCTCCTACTTCAGATTCAGTGACCGCTCTAGCACAGATGGTGGTTCCAGTACCACCAATTCAAGATCCTCCTCCCTAGTTATTCAACCAGTTAAAGGCCGAGGGATTGAGGACTATCATGGATGAAATAAGATTGTCCACGGATGGTGTAGTGGACAGGCATCCAACAATGTGGGACATTCTTCAGTTCCACAGGTTCGAGGTCTTCACTATATCCCGTCGCCCATACATTCCTATATGGTTTTGAGAATTTTATTCTGCTTACATTGATTTGGTATCTCATGGGAAGAAAAAGGTGGCGCCTTCAGACCGGTGGAGTCTATAAAGGTCCAAGGGAGGGAAGTGAGATGCAACACTGATGATATCAACATTGTGTTTGAGAGGGCTATAGACTTTGAGCACGAGTACCAGAGTATGATCACTACAAAGACTCTAGATAACCTGAAGGGTTGGCTAGCTCCTTTGATTTTTTATAGCACCCCAAGGTGGATTGAGATCGGAGCACCAATAGAGAAGAAAGACTTAAACAAAACAGCTCGATACTGGTTTGGCTTCATCAGCAGCACAGTCATGTCGGCACAGAATGAGTCCATTTTTCTCCACCCAAAGGCGTTCTACCTTGGGTCTATCTTAGCTAGGAAGCGGCTAAATATGGGGTGGATCATTGAGGAAGAGATGGCCATGAGGGCCAAAATAGAGACAAACATCACTGCCATTTTCGGTGTTAATCAACGAGCTATATCATCGAGTAGATGTTCCTCAAGATGAGAAGAGGGATGTTGAGATCACACCCATATATTCTACAGACATTCAGCGTATTAAAGCCGAGTACATATGGGACGAGGCAGATAGAAGAAGAGCAGCTTCGGTAGACACATCCCCGGAGATTGATGTTGATGCGATACCTGCAGAGGCAGCCTTTCGTACTCTGGCCTCTGGGCCTTCAGGTACTTCTACCTCCACTCCTTCTCAGGCCTCAAGTCTTTCAGTTGGTCCCCCATCCCCTAGATCTGTTGCTGGTACCACTGCTCAAGATGGGGAACTTATCCCATTCGGCCGATGTGCGTGCTTCCTGGCTAGGGGCCGAGGTCCCCTGGTTGTTTGAAAGAGCAATTACTGTTGCACTGACACCTCTCAGGCATTCTATTAGTGTCCTCATAGTGAGAGTATAGGTTTGTGAGAGAGGACAGGGTGTTACTGAGGCGGTGACGACTTTAAAAGCCGATGTTTCTGAGCTAAAGAAGGATGTGGACCATCATAAGTCCACAGACTTCACTTCACTATTTGGGATGGTGGAGATCCCAGATGATCCTAGTGTTAATGTTCCAGCCTATGCTGAGGTACCTCCACCTAGCTACCACTAGAGATGATACTAGGCCTGATGTTGCTGTTACTGAGTCTGAGGTCGAGACAGATAAGAAGCAGCATGAGGTACGAGATGAGGCTGTATATGAGGACCTATCTGATCTAGAGGGTTCCATGTTCGAGATAGCTAGACAGGCCTCCTTGAGAGATATTTTTGTGGCAGGCTCTAGTGGAGCCAAGGCAGACGAGACACTGGGCACTGATTCCCAACCTCAAAGTGTGACCCCATGCACTGATGCCCCCAGAAATAGAGCGACTAAGATGCAGACTTCACCTAGGCTTATCCTAGAAAGATGATTTTTTCCCTCCCTCTCTGTGATTTTGGGATGCATTGTTCTTGTTTTAGTTACATTTAAGGACAACTGCTTCTTCTTTTTTTGGGTGGGGGTGAGGTATTTCCCAACCTACCTCTTGTGATTTTTATATATTTTGTGAATATTTGTCTATGAATATTATGGTTCATTTATATATCTTGATCTTGTGGATGTTTTAGCTTGTGTCCCATTGTTTTGAATGACAATGGTTTTGAACCTAATTTTAAAATTTTGCCACCTTTTTTGCGTGTGATTGTGGTTGTTCTTGTGCAAATTTGACTGTAGATTGTGATCAATACCGACGACTTGAATAGTGCTCTTAATTGAACGAAATGAATGTGCGGCTACGATGAGGCAAACAAAGTTGCATAGACAATATGTGGACTTTTAGCATGTCATTGTGACTAGTCGATTGTCGAATTAGTCTCTTGTGATGAAAATTGCAAACTAGCTACAAAGTGTGGAGTCTTGTTTGATATTGGTACCAATGCCTTAGGTGATGAGATTACTTTGAACATTGTGTGTGATGACACCTAGAATTTTCCCCGTTGGTCCGGTTGATTGAGTGATGCAAGCACTTAAAATGATCTTAGGAAACAATTTTAAAGAGTGAAACAATTTGACAATATACCTCTTTTGTGGCCAGATCCAAGAATCATAACTCTATTTTGTCTTTCATTCATGATATAAATATCATAGTATAGTACACTATAATAAATCCCCAATAAATTCCTATTTTAAATAGTAATCATTAGATCAGATTTCAGTTACAAATTCTAAGTTTTCTCGCCATGCTCTTTTGGGATTCGACCCAAATCTTGTTGGGTAAATATATTTTGATAGTGTTCAATTTGTTCCTAATTGAGGATGTAATTTGGGCGACATCAAAATGTTGGAACTATTATAAGGGAGTGAGGTTTAGAGATTATATTTTTGTAGAAATTTATGAGTGATTATTATTTCATAAGATACTCTGGTTGTTGTATTTAATAGATCTTTAGATGCGACCAACAAATCTATGGCTAATTAACAAAAGGAATTCAACTGCAATAGAGTTTTAATTACAAATAAAGAAAAATAGAGAAAAAAATAATATATGGTTTTAATGAAGTTCGGCCTGGCCTAATCCTCCAAACAAAAGCAAATAGAGTTTTTCACTATGAAAGAAAAGAATAAGTGTACAATGCTTTGAAATGTCTGACTACATCTCTTATATATAGATCTCAAGTATACTGAAACATATAAGGAAAAAGCTCTCCCAATCCTAGAAGGACAATGTATTCATTTTCCAAATCTATTAGGCCAAATGATCTCCTAAACCAATATGAATTATGAATTTCCTAAAATATACCGAGGAAAAATTCAAGACATTATTAACAAATCTTCCCCTTGGCTTTAACCTTCAATAGGAATAATGTCTTTGTGCCTTGCCATCAGCCCTCGAAAGGGGATACTGAGTACTATACAGACTAATCAAGTCTAGGCAATGCCTAAGCAATTATGGTGAAAATCATACAGAAAATACTTCATCATGAACACTTATAGATAATTCTCATATCTTGAGGCGTGTCAAATTAAAAGCATCGTCCTTAAGTATATTTCACCCGATATATGAGTATTCCGTAGGATTCAATAATCTCATCTAGTATAGAATTAGAAGCACACAAACTGACAAAGTTTCAAATTAAAGTGAAAAACAAGTACAAGCACCATACATTTTAGGAAGAAGAATATCTCTCTCTTTCATTTTTTTTTAAAAAAATTCAAAGGATATCTCTCTCTATTTTTTCCACTCCTCTCTTAAGATTACATGAACAAGATTATATGTGCAAAGAGGACAAGCTACTAATGTCTCAAAGGAAAATAATTATAATTATAAGTATGAGAGTAAATGTCATAAAATACATTAAAGACAATTTGATACGGGCAATTGAAGACAATTTATTTTTGTCAAAAAGAGACATTGCAACAACCATTTTTTTAGAGTAAATTTTAGGTTTAGCAAACATAAAAATCATATTTGTATGCTATAGCTATAGTTTGTATTATTGCGCTCCATAGAAAACTTAATATTTGCTATGGAGCATCAAATTTGTGTAAATCACTAGCAGCCTCTCATTTGTATAAACCACTAGCAGGCTCTCATTTGTATAAATCACTGATAGCCTCTCAATTCAATTTTATGTGTTTGTAATCTGCATGACATTTGAATTTGTATACAATTGAATCGAAATAAAATATTTGTATATCAAATATCTCTCTCTCTCTCGCTTTATACAACACAAATTATACATTGTAATTTGTATAATTTGTGTTTGTATAAAGCGAGAAAGAGAGATAGGCAAAAGAGAACCGGTAGGGAAAGATCTGTATTTGTATAATTATAAGTGTATCGAATGAAAATATATGTATTTGTATTTGTATATACAATTTTCTCTTGCTTTATACAAAATTAAACATAATTTATACATTTGTGTTTGTATAAAGTGAGAGAGGCGAGGGAGACTGACGAGCGAGATCTAGGAGAGTGGCGAGCAAGATTCACTAGGGAGAGAGGCGAATGTCAACTGTTTGTTATGGGTTACAATTAAATCAAATTGTGGTTATAGCATTTATTTTGAATTAATAGCTTACTAGTTTATACAATTTTCCCAATTTTTACCATCCCAATCTCATTTCACTCAAAGTAAATAAACATAAGAACTATAGCATCCTACTTTTTAAAGCAAGCATCTTCGTATTTCTAGTACCAAAGGGGAAAAATTGGGAGTTGAGGAGCCAATTAGTGAATCCATCATTCATGGTGATAGTTCAAAAGGGGACCAAGTTCATGGTGAGTCCCTTATTGAATAATCTTCCCACTCGAAATCTGTACCAACCTTTGGTACCCTTATTTTAGGAATCTGGTTCATCAACCAAACATCTCCCTAAGATGACCAAAACGATGTATAAAATTTTAAGTTAAAAGAGGTTGTGTTCTACAAAGAAAGTCTCTCAAATGGGCTTTGAGATTTTTGTGCAGGGGGAGAAACGGTTAGACACAAGTGATACGTTATCACTTGTGTGAATATGCTTGTATTCCAATTGAATTGTGTGAGGTTATTCTTCTCTCAAACCCTAGGCTTCCAGAGTGCAACATATAGAAGGAAGAGAATATACAAAAGCGGAGGAGCTATTGCACAAGAATTTAAACTTTCTCAAGTCAATAAATAAAAATGATTAAAGGTGAAGAACGAAGCCAAACAAGCTTAGAACTAGTCTTTAATTAAGTTGTTGTCATTGAGTCTGTAGTAGGAGTCTTATTGAGTTATAACATTTCTAACATGTTGCTACGCATTGTAATTAACAAACTATATATAAGAAGCATAATTAAGCTATTTTTGAGTGAATATATGCAAAAATTCTCTTTATATATATATATATATATATATATATATATATATATATATATATATATATATATATATATTTTATATGCATTTTATTATAAATAAAAATATTAAGTGCAGAAGTTAGTGGGTATAAATTGTGGTAGAAGATGACTATTGGTTCTTGTAACTTATATGGCCATTAGTTCTTGAAACTGCCATGGTCATTAGTTTCTTGTAACTCATATGACCATTAGTTTTTTATAACTCATGTAACATCTATCACATTTATCTACCCACATTACTACCCTTCATTTTACCTATTGATTATATGGAAGACTTCTTCACCTATAAATAGTGGTGTTTCTTCCTTTGTGAAGTATCTCAAGAAGATGAGTGGAAAAAAAAATAGTGTAAGGAAAGATGAAAAGTTTATATTGAGGTAGTGTAGTGGAAGAGAGAGTTGAGACATATAAAAATATTCTACGTCTTCAACTATATTCACTATACAAAATAGAGTACTTATATGTTGAAGGAAGGGGTTCTTTTGTGGAGGTTTGCACTCTTCAAGTAATCCATAGATGTTTGAGTTGTACGACGTTGCTCGGCTATTGTATCCTGGAGGGGACAAGTCAAGAGTATTACTGCTAGATTGGTGTAGATTATGCTGCAGTGGGATTGAATCTCCTTAAAGAGAGCGAGATATCCGCACCTGAGCCTAAGGATTTGTTTATTCATTTTTGTCATTTTATTTTTAACTGTAATATTTTGTATTTGTGGTATATTACACCATCAATTGTAAGGAGAGTCATGTTTTTGTTACAGTTTGAAAAGGTGTGGATATCAAGATATTTCCGCTCAAACATCGCTCTCTTCAAGAGATGGAAGAGAAGAGGTGTACGACAAAATATTTTTGGACTTGCTCAATTCAAGTGGAGAAAAGGTAAAGGGGAAAAAACCTTTTTACCTAATATTTTCATGAATAAAGTGATTCTACTTTTCATGAAAAAAATGATATTTAAATTCTTAAAATACTGGGGGTTCATGAAATGAGAAAAAAGTCATTGTGAAAAAATGATTTTTGTATCTTTGAGAAATACTCTAAAATGAGTATTACAAATGCATATATTTATTGTGGAATAAATCACATGTTGTTGTCAGGCTATAATGAGATGATTTTTGGCTTTAACACGAGAGTTATAAATTGTCCCGCCCCGAGGCTACCCCCTTGATGTAACACAGGACCTAGGATCACGAGTGACCCCAAGTTAACCCTGTCTCTAGCATATCATAAGCATACTATAAAATAACTGAATTAAACAAGTACTATGTGGAAGCTAAATCAATGGATAACTGGAAATAGGGAATACCCAAAAAGTCTGAATGTATATACCATACTAAGAGTTTAGTGATACTAAACAATCACTCAAAACTAAATCTGAATCTACTACTATGTCTGAAAAAGCCTCTAATTGGATAGAATTGCTGTGACATGCCCCTCATCTAACTGTACTAAAAATGAAAAGGATGTTTGTTGTCCTCGAATTATGAGGACTCACCGCTGAAGCTGTTGAATGTGGACTGATAAATGATCGAAGCGTGATTTGGATGCTCAGTACCTGAACCTACATCATGAAAGGATATAGCGAAGAGTATGAGTCATTACTTGTAATGTACTGAGCAGGCAAGATATAGATAATAGTTGAACAAGATATATAAAACTGAACAAAGCATAACAGAGCAAATGATATAAACTGAGCAAAATATGTATATATATATATATTGAAATATAACAGGGAACTAAGCTAAATGCAATGACGAAGTGCTATTCATGAACATAACATGCTGAGACTGAGTATTGAAGTATAAACTGAGTACGTGGTCAAATGCACTAGACTCTAACTGTGGAGCTACTATTAACCGACATAAAACCATGTGACCATCAACGTAGAATCCAATGTATACGCCCCATCAAGAGGACCCAATATACCTTTCCAGGGGTATAAAGGCATGACTGACGTGATCATTAAATGTGATGCCCAACTGAGGGGACTTATACTCCTACGGGGGCACGTAGTTCTAGTACTATGAGGGTACGCAGAACCCTAGCCCTACTCGGTGCTAAGCCAACTCCCAACTGAATATGTATATGACACAACATAACTGAAATAGTGGATAGCTCAAAATACTGAAATGCAAATCTAGAATGCATATTTATATACTGATAATGTAACATTCAAATCTGGAGCATGATTATCTGTTTTACTGACCTAGAAAGTATAATTCATGAACTAAAAGAAATTATACAACTAGGGTTCTGAGTTTCATGCAAGGAACTAAGCAAACTTTCCAATAAATAAGCTAATTCGATTATGAATACTATAATAGCTAAATCACAACAATTTTCTAAGGGTTTAGAAACCCTAGGTCTAAACAAGATATAGAGAATCAAGAATCTGACTGAATTATAGGGACCTAGAGGATGAAAGGAACCCACTAGTAAAATGTCACATACCTAATGACAAAATCTACGAAGAAATCCTTCGATTTTGGGGCTAGATATGAAGAAAACCTGCTGCGTGTTCTTAAGAAAACTGGCGCTGTTTCTTCTCCTTTTTGCTCTAGTTTTTTTTTGGTGATTTAGAAGAATAAAGGTTTTCAGTAAGTTTTGACCAAGTTACTAGGCTTAAACTAGTTAAAACGATGTAGTTTAGGGGTTAAATGACATAGTTTAAATGTCCAGTGCATAGGGGAAAAGACCAAACGATCCCAACTTAAACTCTGATGAAGGCAGACCACGACGCCATTGACAGACCATCAAAGGATCCATGGTCCATCGTATGGGTCGTGGTTTCTGGCTTGAACTACTAGTTTCTGGCACCCCACCCACGGTCCACTACGCAAACCGTGTGAAGGACCACGGATAATGAAGGCCCCCGTGATTCTTCAATTAGGGATGGAGGATCTACTGGCTCAGGACCAAGGACCTTCTCACGGTCTTTCATCAAGTCCATAGAGCCCTTGGAGGGCTCCGTGGTTTGATGCCTCAGCTCGAGAGGTTTTACCTTACTTCCATGAGCCTTCCTAAGGCTCGTGTGGTAGTCCACGGCCCGTGAAGGGCTCAGTGGTCCACCACTTTTTGGGCTGGGTGTGAACCACGAGCAGGTCGATTTGGACCATGGTTCCCTTCACGGTCCATGAACCCCTCTGTGGTCCACCACTAAGTACTAGAAACTGATTTTAACTGAACTGAGCTCCAAGAACATGCAAATATGCTAAAATGCAAGAACAACTGAAGGAACCAATTACTAAGACTGAATTTACCCGAGAGTAAACTAAGGGATCGGGAAGAAACTATTACCTGAAGTTGAAACAGACTCGGAAAGAAAGAGATGAGGATATTTGGCCTTCTTTATTTCTCAACCTACGAACCTGACGGTCAAGAATCTCAACTAGCACTTCTTCATAAGTGAGACTATCCTTCATAACCACACTCTCTAATGGCACTATTGATGCTGGATCACCCACACACTTCTTGAACAATGAAATGTGAAAGACTAGATGAACCGCCGCTAGTCCTGTTGGCAACTCTAACTCATAAGCCACATTACCAACCCTTTTCAGGACCTACATTTCTAGGACTGAGCTTCCTTTTCTTGCCAAATCTCATCACCTCCTTCATAGGTGACACCTTCATGAAAACCGAATCATCTATTTCAAACTCTATGTCCCTTTTCCTCACATCTGCATAGGACTTCTGACGACTCTGGTTGTCTTAAGTCTATCCCTGATGAGTTGAACTTTTTCCATAGCTTCATGAACAAAATCTGGCGGCCCAATAAAGGTTTCTTTACCTACTTCGAACCAACCGATGGAGATTTGCATCTACACCCAGATAATGCCTCATAAGGGGCTATCTGAATACTTGAATGAAAGTTATTATTATAGGCAAACTCTATGAGAGGTAGGTGATCATCCCAACTACCCTTGAAATCAATCACACAAGCTCTCAACATGTCCACTAAGGTGTGAATGGTACGTTTTGCCTAACCATTCATCTGTGGATCAAATGCTGTACTGAGATTTACCTGGGTACCAAGACCTTTCTGAAATGATTTCTAGAATGAGAGGTAAACTGAGGACCTCTATATGAGATGATAGACAAGGGAACCCCATTCAACCTAACTATCTCATTAATGTAGAGTTTAGCGTAGTTGTCCGCTAAATCTATAGTTTTGACAGTCAAGAAGTGAGCGAACTTAGTAACTCTGTCTACTATCACCCAAATGAAGTCACGCTATCTGCAAGTAAGAGGTAAACCTATGATAAAGTCCATGTTTATCACTTTCCACATCCATTTACGAATGTTAATATCTTGAGTCATACCTCCACCTTAACCTGTTGACAATTAGGACACTTAGCCATAAAATCCGCTATGTCCCTTTACATGCCGTTCCACCAAAAGACTTCCCGTAGATCATGGTACATCTAAGTGGCACCCGATTGAATGGAATACCTGGAGTTATGAGCTTCGGTAAGGATCTGCTGCCTCAACTCACTCACATTAGAAATACAAAAGCGACCCTGGTAATGAAGTGCACCATCTCCCCTGTGGGAGAAAACCTCAAATTTTTGCTGATGAACTGCACCTTTCAACTGAAGTAATATAGGATCAATATACTGATTTTCCTTAACCTTTGCTACCAATGAAGATTTTGATCCATTCTGAACTGTCACCCCACTATTTGATGTGTCCGTAAGGCAAAATCCTAAGTGAGCAAGCCGGTGACATCTTTGGCTAACTCTTTTCTTTATTCCTCAACACGTGTTACACTTCCCATAGACAACATGCTGAGAGCATCAGCCACTACATTGGCCTTCCCAGGATGGTAAAGCACATTCATGTCATAGTCCTTGAGGAATTCAAGCCATCACCTCTGATGAAGATTCAACTCTTTTTGGGTGAACACATACTGGAGGATCTTATGATCTGTGAACACATCTACGTGAACACCAAACAAGTAATGTCTCCAAATCATTAGGGCAAATACTACAACTGCAAGCTAGAGGTCATGAGTTGGGTAGTTCTTCTCATGTACCTTAAGTTGTCTAGAAGTATTAGCTATGACCTCACCTCGCTGCATCAACACACAACCTAGGCCGACCCTGGATGCATAACAATAAATCACATGACCATCTGAACCATCTAGTAGGGTCAAGACAAGAGTTATAGTCAACCTAGTCTTTAGTTCTGAGACGTTTTTCTCACACTCATCTTACTAGTGAAATTTAACCTTTTTCTGAGTCAACTTGGTCAATGGGGAAGCTATGGATGAAAATCCTTCAAAAAATCTCTAGTAATAACCAACCAAGCTTAAGAAACTTCTGATGTTTTTTGGAGAGGTGCGTCTGGGCCATCGCTTCACTGCCTCTATTCTTTTAGAATCCACTTGAATTTCTTCGCTAGATACCACATGACAAAGGAAAGCAACAAACTATAACCAAAATTCACATGTGTTGAACTTAGTGAAAAAGTGGCGATCTTTGAGAGTTTGCAGAACAAATCTAGATGAGTCACATGCACCTTCTCATTCCGAGAATAAATGAGAATATCATCAATAAAGATTATAATGAAAAAGTCCAAATATTGTTTAAACACTCTGTTCATTATGTCCATAAAAGCTGCAAAAACATTAGTTAGTCCAAAAGACATAATTACAAATTCATAATGACCATACTCAGTTGTGAAGGCTATTTTCAGTATATCAATATCTCTGACCCTGAGCTGATGATAGCCAGATCTGAGGTCTACCTTAGAAAATATAACACCTAGGAAATTAGTAGGCCAATCTAGAGCTATGTTTGAGGGTTAGAACCATGGAGGTGGCCTAGGGCCAAAGGCAAAGGGGCAAGGGACAAGGCTGCCCAAGCCTTGCCAAAGCACTTCCCTATGACCATGAGGGCCTTCACGACCAGTGGTGGTGACCACGAGTTGTGGTGTTACTCGTAGAGGTGGAGACAGTATCCTTCTTATGAATTCCCCAAATGGCTCCTCCACACGAGCCACTTCATGGATCGTGAAGCCTTAGATGGCTCGTGGGAGTGGCCTTGGTCATGCCTTACTGGTTGAGGGTTGATGGAGGGTGGCTTAGCCATAGACTCAAGGCCCACGAGAGGAACCACGGCTTGTGGCTAGTACCACAGATCGTGGGGACCCTTATGAAGTTGTCTTAGGCTTGTGGCCTAAAGTAAAAAATTTCCTAGCCACTGCCTCAAGTTAACAAGAGTTACCATGGCTTGTGGAGCCCCTCGTGGCACTTGGGCGGCTCACTTTAAGTGATGGGTGTTTTGGGAAATTCCAGTTTAAGTCCATTTAAGGTGAAGTCGTTTGGGTAAGTTTAGGGTCACTATATAAGTCATTTTAAGTAAAATTTACCAAAGAAAGTCATATTTTCACAACACCCAAATAATTCCCAAAGTTTATCTCCTCTCCAAAAATTCTCTCTCTAGAATTAGAAGGAAGAAGAAGAAGGAAGAAGGTGGAGCTAGGTTTCAAGAAGCAAAGTTTTCACACCAATTTCATTGGTTTTCATTGCTATGGTATGGTATATATTCATCCATGGATAGCCTTCATCCAGGGATCCCCTTCAAAATCCCAATTTCACAGATAGAAAATCCACACAACTAGGGTGTGACTCCAAAGTCATGGGTTCCTTTCAAAAACAATTCTAATGATTGAATTACTTAATATTATCATTGCATTAATGATTTATTATGGGTTTTATGTTGAAGTCCCCAAGAACCCATGAAATCCCTATTTCCCCAATTGTGATATTGTAATGTGGGTTTGTTGATTATCGAAGAATGTTATGAGATTATTCCTGCAGTAGTTGGTTTACTTGAATTAGATTATTAATGTCTAATGTAGTGAATTCTAGATGTTTTGATTGATATGAGTGATGACCCTTGAAAGGGTAAATTATGATATTGTGCATGATTTATGAAGCTTAGTATATGCTTTAAGAACACTTTGAGAGTGGAGTGTTCATGATTATGATAATGTTGTTGTGTTGATTGAAAGGTTATTCTCATGAAGACATAATGAACATGATGTGAAAGGTTTTCTCACATGATTAAGATTCTAGGTTGAAAGGCTTTCTCACCTAATTGAATCTAATGTTACATAAAGACATGGACGGTGAAAGGTTATTCTCACACATTATCTAATGAGCTATCTTAATGAAATAAGTTATGGAGTAATAAGTACTTCATGGGATTAATGATAAACACCGAGTGAATATTGCATATGAGATAGAAGCTCTTCCAAAAGAAATGTCAGGTTTCTAGAAGCAATCTCTTAAGATGGAAGCTCACATATTAGATGGCTAGGTTTCTGGTAACAATCTCCTTATCCCATAAATTACGTGCCCCCGTAGGATATTTAGCTAGTGGATCCACCTAATGCTAGCATACCATGGTCTTACCTTAGGGAAGTAGGACAACCCTTTTCGGTGTGGGTAACACCGGATTCCATGTTAAGCTCACATGGTCTATGTCGGTTAAGGCTTATTCCCACTATGATAACAATATGAACAAGAATATGAAGTATGAACTATGGTTACTCAAGAAGCTTTACTTATCATGGGTTGGATTTATGGGGTCTTATTCATGCATTGCACAAGTATGCTTTGAGGGTACCTATGATATATTTATCTTATGTTATGATGATATTTGTAATGAATATGCTTATGACTTATGCTTTTCTACTATCTTCAAAAATGATGTTTTAACTTAGTAAATTGCATGCATTCAAATGAAATATCCCTTTTTTGCATGTTTTCAAGGTTTTTATTCATGGCTATCATACTTAGTGCATTTTTGTACTAACCCATATTTTTTCCTACATTTTTCCCAAGTGTAGGATCCGGTTCTCAAGGTGGTCGTAATTGTGGCTAAACATTGGAATTGCTCATTTATCCTTGCTTGTTTGTGAGTCCTCATGATTCGAGGATGGATGTTTTCACTTAGTAGTTTCATTTCTTGTATTTCCTTTTCGGACTATGTTGAATGGGTTGTGTCCCTATTTGATTCAAGTATTGTAATAGATGGCTAAATTGAGACAAGTCTAGACTTCCGCTTTTCTTTATGAAAATTTTGGACTTGATATGTTATTTTACTCTTTATTGTTCTAATCTTATGTTATGATATGCGAAGGGGCATACATGAAGCCTTTTGGGGTTCTATGTGCCTTGTTACGTCTAGGGGTACCCCTAGGTCATTACAAACTTGGTAATTAGAGCACAAGGCTTAGAATGATTCTAGGATGACGTCTTATAAGCCACGTTTAGTAGAGTCTTGTTCACGAGGGTGAAGCACGTCACATTTATGAATGATTACTCTTAAGTCGTGCCATAGAGATTTACTCTATAAAGTCGCTTTTTTAATCCTTCTCTTGTGTCTTCAGGATATGAATACACGAAGGGCTAACACTAGAACAATGGAGGGTGAAAACTTGAATGAAGAAGCTTCTCAAGCTAATCAAGCTCTGATTAATCCTTCGGCTATGTCAGCTGTGGAGATTTGGTCAGAATTTCAAATGTTGGCCTAAGCTTTGACAACTCAAGCTCAAGCTCAAGCTATGACAGCTCAGGCCAATAAATATGTTGTGACTTATGCAAATCCTAATGTGAATTCGGCTGCTTCAAGGGTTAGGGATTTTTCTAGAATGAATCCTCACAAATTTCATGGCTCCAAAGTTGAAGAGGATCCTCAAATATTTATCGATGAGGTTTATAAAGTACTTGTTATTATAGGGGTGTCTTAGAAAGAGAAGGCAGAGCTAGCCACCTACCAACCAAAAGATGTGGCTCAAGTTTGGTATGATGGTGAAAGATCCGTAGGAGTGGGCTCGGTAGAATGGGAATTATTTAAATCGGCGTTTCTTGATAGATTTTTTTCCCCTAGAGTTGAGAGAAGCAAAGATGCAAGAGTTCATTAACCTTATTCAAGGAGGTATGAGTGTGAAAGAGTATGCTCTAAAGTTCACTCAACTATCCAAGTATGCTCCAACTATGGTAGCAGATTCAAGGGCTAAGATGAATAAATTTGTGATGGTAGAGTCCGACATGGTAGTCAAAGAATGTCGTACAACAATGCTTATATCGGATATGGATATTTCACATCTCATGGTGCATGCCCAACAAATGGAAGAAGAAAACTCAAAAAAAGAATAGGGAGGTGAAAAGAGCTAGAACTGGTGATGGAAACTTCTCCAATACTAGGTCCAACGGACAAGGTTGACCAAGGTTCAAACAAAGGTTCTCCAACCAAGGTTCCTCAAATGATGCAACAAGGGTCAATAAGTAAAGGGTGTCTAATCCTAAACCTCAAGGAGGTAATGGTAGTGAATCTTCTATGGCTAGGCCTACTTGCGCTAAGTGTAGTAAGAAACATGATGGTAAGTGCCTAGCCGGCACAGATGCTTGTTTTAGATGTGGTAAGAGTGGTCATAAATTAAGGAATTTCCCAACACTCACAGCTAAGGGAGGAGAGGGCAAGCAAAGTCCTTCTAGTGGTTCGAACTCCAATGCTCCAAAGCAAAACCACTTCTATGCTCTCCAAACCTGAGGTGACCAAGAAAGATCCCTGGATGTAGTGACCGGTACGTTAAAATTCTTTCTTCTTGATGTGTATGCCTTGTTGATCCTGGTGCTACTTTATTTTTTCTGACGCCCTATGTGGCAATAAGGTTTGATGTTCCTCCAGAAGTGTTATTAGAACCTTTTTCTGTCTCTATTCCTACTGGTGATTCTGTGGTGGCTAAGAGGGTTTATAGAAGATTTCCCATTTCTTTATCCCATAGAGTTACTCTTGTTGATTTGGTAGAGCTTGACATGTTAGACTTTGATGTGATTCTTGGTATGGATTGGTTGCATACATGTTATGCCTCTATTGATTGTAGAACTTGGGTGGTTAGATTCCAATTTCTGAATGAGCCTATCTTAGAGTGGAAAGGGGGAAATTCTATGCCTAGAGGTCAATTTGTGTCTTATCTTAAGGCTAGAAAGATGATCTCGAAAGGTTGCTTTTCCCATGTTGTTAGGGTGAGGGATGTAGATTCTGAAACCCCTTCTCTTGAGTCGGTTTCGGTGGTTAATGAGTTCTCGAAAGTATTCCCCGATAATTTGCCAGGTATTTCTCCTGAGCAGGAAATAGATTTGGGTATTCTCCTTCTTCTGAATACGCAACATATATCTATTCCTCCATATAGAATGGCTTCGGCCGAGTTGAAAGAACAGTTGAAGGATTTGTTAGACAAGGGCTTCATCTGACTGTGTATCTCTCCATGGGGTGCTCTAGTGTTGTTTGTTAGAAAGAAGGATGGGTCTCTTAGAATGTGCATCGATTATCATCAATTGAACAAAGTTACTATTAAGAACAAGTATCCTCTTCCAAGGATTGATGACTTGTTTGATCAACTTTAAGGGTCTAGCTATTTCTCTAAAATTGATCTTCGTTCGGGTTGTCACCAATTGAGGGTGAGAGGGGAACATATCCCAAAGACGGCTTTCCAAACTCGGTATGGTTATTATGAATTCCTAGTGATGTCATTCGGTTTGACCATTGCTCGGGTGGCGTTCATGGACTTAATGAATAGAGTGTTTAGGCAATACCCATACATGTTTGTGATTGTGTTTATCAACGACATTTTGATCTATTCAAGGAGTGAGAATGAACATATGGACCATTTGAGAATTGTGTTGCAAGTTCTTAAAGACCAACAACTTTTTGCAAAGTTTAGCAAGTGTGAGTTTTGGTTAAGGTTTGTAGCTTTCCTTGGTCATATTGTGTCAAGCAAGGGTATTGAGGTATATCTTAAGAAGATGGATGTGGTCAAGAGTTGGCCTAGACCTCTATCTCCTTCCAAGATTAGAAGCTTTTTGGGTTCGACTGGTTACTATAGAAGGTTTGTTTAGAGGTTTTCCTCCATTGTTTCTCCTTTAACGGCTTTGAATCAAAATAAGGTTAAGTTTGTGTGGTCGGAAGCTTGTGAGAAAAGTTCCCAGGAGCTGAAAGATAGACTTAGTTCCGCTTTGGTGTTGACCTTACCGGAGGGTACCTAAGATTTTGTGGTGTATTATGATGCCTCTATAGTGGAGTTAGAATGTGTGCTTATGCAAAACGGTAAGGTGATTGCCTATGCTTCAAGCCAACTTAAAGTCCTTGAGAAGAATTATCCTACCCATGACCTTGAGTTAGCGGTGGTTGTGTCTGCCTTAAAAATATGGAAGCATTATTTGTATGGGGTCCATGTGGATGTTTTCACCGATCATAAAAGTCTCCAATATGTGTTTAATCAAAGGGACTTGAATCTTCGACAAATAAGGTGGTTAGAATTGTTGAATGACTATGACATGAGTGTCCTTTATCACCCCGACAAGGCTAATATAGTAATGGATGCTCTTAGTAGATTTTCCATGGGTAGTGTGGCTCATGTAGAGGATGAAAAGAAAGAATTGGTTCGTGACGTACATAGGTTGGCCTGACTAGGTGTTCAATCAGTGGATTCCGCAAAAGGGTGGTGTTATGGTTCATAATGGGGCTGAATCGTCCTTTGTGAAGGATGTGAAGTCTAAGCAAGATCTTGATCCTATATTAGTTGATTTGAAAGAGTCGGTACTCAAGAAGTCCGTTGAGGCTTTCACCAAAGGGGGAGATGGGGTGCTTAGGTACCAAGGTCATTTATGTGTCCTAGATGTTGACAATCTAAGGGAATTTTTTTTAGAAGAAGCTCATAGTTCTCGATATTCTATTCACCCGGGTGTGCCACCAAGATGTACCATGATCTACGATAAGTCTATTCGTGGAATGGGATGAAGAAAGATACTACGGGATTTGTGGTCAAATGTCCAAATTGTCAACAAGTTAAGGTTGAGCATCAAAGGCCGGGAGGCTTAGCCCAAGATATAGGCATCCCCACTTGGAAGTGGGAAGAGGTGAACATGGATTTTATTGTGGTTTTGCCTCACACCCAAAGGCAATATGATTCTATTTTGGTCATTATAGAACGGATGACAAATCAACCCACTTTATTCCCATCAAGGTTTATTTTTCGTCGGAAGACTATGCCAAGTTGTATATAAGAGAGATAGTGAAGTTGCATGGAGTTCCTCTATCTATTATTTATGATTAAGGTACTCAATTTACTTTACACTTTTGAAAGTCATTCCAAAAAGGGTTTAGTACTAAGGTTAAGCTTAGCACGACTTTTCATCCCCAAACCGATGGGCAAGCGGAGCGTACCATCCAAACATTGGAAGATATCTTAAGGGCATGTGTAATAGACTTCAAGGGTAATTAGGACGACCATTTGCCATTAATAGAGTTTTCCTACAATAATAGCTATCACTCAAGTATCGGTATGGCTCCCTTTGAAGCCTTGTATGATAGGAGATGTAGGTCCCCGGTTGGTTAGTTTGAGGTAGGTGAAATTGCTCTTATTGGTCCCCAATTGGTTTATGAAGCTAATAAGAAGGTCTGACTCATTAGAGAAAGGTTGAGAATGGCTTAAAGTAGACAAAAGTTTTATGCCGATGTAAGAAGAAGAGACCTAGAATTTGAGGTTAATGATTGGGTCTATCTAAAGATCTCACCTATGAAGGGTGTGATGAGATTTGGCAAGAAAAGGAAACTTAGTCGCCGGTATGTAGACCCATATCAAATTTTGAAATGAGTTGGTAAAGTTGCCTATGATTTAGATTTGCCAAATGAGTTGGCTCCGGTGCATCCGATGTTTCATGTCTCCATGCTTAAGAAGTGTATTGGATATTCGGTATCCATTATCCCCTTAGATGGGTTGTGAGTTGATGAGAGTCTTTCATATGAAGAGGTTTTGGTAGAGATCCTAGACCGGCAAGTCAAGAAATTGAGAAACAAGGAAATAACTTCCGTAAAGGTTTTATGGAGAAATCACTTTGTTGAGGGTGCTACTTGGGAGATCGAGGCCGATATGAAGTCTCGATAGCCTCATCTCTTTCCCTCTATTCCTATTCAAGCTTGATGTAAGAAGTTCCTCTTGAGTTTTCTAGTTTTTGAGAGTCATGTGTGTTATATGTGTTTTTCCATAATTTCCTTATGCTATGCATGTTCTTGAGAAATTTATGTTTAGTAAGAAAATGAATTTTTATGATTTATTCCACTCATGTTGTTGTGCATTGAGTATGAGTTGCCTATTGACTTCATGAGATGAATTATTGAACATGCTTTAGTATGCTTTTGAGAGTAATGGCATATTGGCTCCATGATATTGTGTTGAGCATAGTTTTGGTTGGAGAAGGTAATTCCTCCTATGCACATGAGAAATGTGGAATTTTCATGCATAATGGGTTGTTAGATGTAGTTCCTATTTCCTTGTGTTGCATTGACTATGTTTGAGATGGAGTTGAAGTTTCCTCCTATGTATGGTGCATTATTTTGATCTTTCATGCATGATGGGCAGCTAGTATTGAGTATTTATTTTCGTAAGGTGTCTAGATCTTCATTCAAGGATGCTTGTTCCCAAGGGGGATATATTGTAACACCCCAAAAATTAGTAGGCCAATCTAGAGCTACGTTTGAGGGTTACAGTCATGGAGGTGGCCTAGGGCCAAGGGAAAAGGGGTAAGGGCCAAGGCTGCCCAAGCCTTGCCAAGGCACTGCCCCATGACCACGAGGGCTTCACGACCAGTGGTGGTCACCCCGAGTCGTGGTGCTACTCGCGGAGGTGGAGGTAGTAGCTTCCTTAAGGTTGCCCCAAATGGCTCCTCCACATGAGCCACTTCACGGCTCTCGAAGCCTTAGACGGCTCGTGGGAGTGGCCTTGATCATGCCTTAGTGGTTGAGGGTTGATGGAGGGTGGAATAGACACTGCCTCAAGGCCCATGAGAGGAACCACGACTCGTGGCTAGCACCACGGCTTGTAGAGCCCCTCGTGAGGTTTGCTTGGGCTTGTGGGATAAAGGCACAAATTTCCTAGCCACTGCCCCAAGTCCACGAGAGGGACCAGGGCTCGTGGTCATGGCCATGGCTCATGGTGGCCCTCGTGGCACCTGGGCAGGTCACTTTAAGTGAGGGGTGTTTTGGCAAATTCCAGTTTAAGTCCATTCGAAGTAAAGTCAATTTGGGTAAGTTTATGGTCACTAAATAAGTCATTTTTAAGTCAAATTCACCCAAACTAAGTCATATTTCACAACACCCAAATAATTCCAAAAGTTTATCTCCTCTCCAAAAATTCTCTCTAGAACTTAAAGGAAGAAGAAGAAGAAAGAAGGTGGAGCTAGGGTTCAAGAAGAAAAGTTTTCAAATCAATTTCATTGGGTTTCATTGCTAAGGTATGGTAGCTTTTCATCCATGGAGCCCCTTCAAAACCCTAATTTCAAAGATAGAAAATCCCCAAAGTTAGGGTTTGACTTCGAAGTCATGGGTTCCTTTTTTTAAAAATTCTAATGATTGAATTACTCTATATTATGATTTAATTGATGATTTATTATGTTTTTTTATGTTGAAATCCCGAAGAACCCCACCCATGAAATCCCTATTTCCCCATTTATGATCTTGTAATATGGGTTTGTTGATTACAGAAGAATGTTATGAGATTATGCTTGCAATAGTTTGTTTACTTAAATTATGTTATTATTCATGTCTAATATAGTAAATTGTAGATGTGTTTATTGATATGAGTTATGACCCTTGAAAAAGGCAAATTATGATATTATGCATGATTTATGAAGTTTAGTATATGCTTTTAGAATAATTTGAGAGTGAAGTGTTCATGATTATGATAATGTTGTTATGTTGATTGAAAGGCTATTCTCATAAATACTCATAAATACATAATGAACATGAAGTGAAAGGCTTTCTCACATGATGAATATTCTAAGTTGAAAGGCTTTCTCACCTAATTGAATCTAATATTATATGAAGACATGAACGGTGAAAGGTTATTCTCACGCATGATCTAATGAGTTATCTTAATGAAACAAGTTATGGAGTAATAAGTACTCCATCAGATTAATGCTTAGTACCGAGTGGATATTGAATAGGATATGGAAGCTCTCACGATAGAAAGGTCGGGTTTCTAGAAGCAATCTCTTGAGATGCATTCTCCCCCGTTAGAAAGGCTGGGTTTCTGGTAACAATCTCCTTATCCCATAAACTACGTGCCCCCGTAGGATATTTAGCTAGTGGATCCACCTAATGCTAACATACCATGGTCTTACCTTAGGCAAGTAGGACAACCCTTTTCGGTGTGGGTAACACCGGATTCCATGTTAAGCTCACATGGTCTATGTCGGTTAAGGCTTATTCCCACTATGATAACAATATGAACAGGAATATGAAGTATGAACTATGGTTACTTAAGAAGCTTTACTTAGCATGGGTTGGATTTATTGGGTCTTATTCATGCATTACACAAGTATGCTTTGAGAGTACTTATGATATGTTTCTCTTATGTTATGATGATATTTGTAATGAATATGCTTATGACTTATGCTTTTCTACTATCTTCAAAAATGATGTTTTAACTTAGTAAATTGCATGCATTCAAATGAAATGTCCCTTTTTGCATGTTTTCAAGGATTTTATGCTGGTTATCATACTTCTTGCATTTTTGTACTAACCCATATTTTTCCTACATTTTCCCGAAGTGTAGGGTCTGATTCTCAAGGTGGTCCTAATTGTGGCTAAAGATTGGAATTGCTCATTTCTCCTAGTTTGTTGGTGAATCCTCATGATTGGAGGACATATGTTTTCACTTAGTAGTTTCATTTCTTATATTTCCTTTTCGGACTATGTTGTATGGGTTGTGTCCCTATTTGATTCAAATATTGTAATATATGGCTAAATTAAGACAAGTCTAGACTTTTGCTTTCCTTTATGAAAATTTTGGACTTGGAATGGGTTTTTACTCTTTATTGTTCTAATCCTATGTTATGATATGCTAAGGGGCTTACATGGAGCCTTTCAGGGTTCTATGTGACATGTTATATCTAGAAGGTACCCATGGGTCGTGACAGAAAAGCAACTAGCACCCTGAAGTTGGTCAAACAAGTCATCAATCCATGGGATACTTATTCTTGATTGTGAGTTTGTTCAACTTGACAATAGTCAATGTACATTCTTAGAGAACCATTTTTATTTTTCACGAACAATACTGGAGCACCCCATGGAGAGATACTGGTCTGATGAAGCCCTTATCTAGAAGGTCTTTCAAATGCTCTTTCAATTCCTTAAGCTTGGTTGGAGCCATTCTGTAAGGAGGAATCAGAATCGGAATCGGCTGGGTATTTGGAAAGAGATCAATTCCGAAGTCAATTTCCTTTTCGAGAGGAACTCCAAGAAGATCTTATGGAAACACTTCTGAATACTCATTTACTACTTGGACTGACTCAAGAGTTGGGGTTTCAAAGTTTGAATCCTTAACACGAACAAGATGATAGATATACCCTTTGGAAATCATCTTTCTAGCCTTAAGGTAAGAGACAAATCGACTAGTAGGCACTAAGCTATTACCCTTCCATTCTAAGACTGGTTCGTTTGGAAACTGAAACAAAACAATCCTAGTTCTACAATCGACTGAGGCATAACAAGAATGTAACCAATCCATGCTTAGAATGATATCAAAATCTACTATTTCTAACTCTATAAGATCTGCTGAGGTGAATTTTTGAGAGGCTGTGACAGGGAAATTTTTGTATACCCGTTTAGCTATAATTGGGTCACCAACTGCAGTACAGACTGAGAAGGGTTCTGAGAGAGTTTCTGGATTGACACCAAAGTTTACTGCTATATAGGGAGTTACAAAATAATAAGTAGCCCATGTATCTAACAATGCATAAACATCTAAATGAAAGACTCGTAATTCCACATCAGAAGAATCTTCCTAGTCTTCCTGAGCCTGGAAAGCATACAATCTATTCTGGCACTGACTGCCACCTGTACCAGACGAAATACCCTACTTAGTTGAGCGGTCTGTTGGTGCTGCTGGAGTTGTAGACATGAGCCCTATTGGTGTTACTTCCTTGACCATGCCTGGATGAAGGGCAATCCTTCAACCTATGGGCAGACTGCCCATACTCAAAGCATCCTTCCTTGCCTACAAGACATTTATCTGGATGGTTCTTACCACACTTTGGAAAAGTTGGGAAAGTCATGTTACCTAAAGTACTCTCTTCAGACTTAGAGCCTGATGCCCTACCTTTCTAATCCTGTCAAAACCTGGGGGATGGAGCACTAGCTGATGAAGGTGCTGAGGCTGTAGATTTCTGCTGACACTCTGAGTGATTCCCACCGCCTAACTTTTGCTGAGAGTACTCATAGTTACCTATTCTGGACTTTTTGTTATCCTTAGCCAATTCCCTAAGCTTATCCCCCTCAAATTGCTAAGCGTGAGTCATGAGTCTAGAGATGTCCATATCCCCTAAAAGAATAGCATGCCTGCACTCGGTCTTTACCAGATCAGACACCCCAAACAAAAACTTAATCATTTGTGCCCTTGGATCGGTAACCATGTAAGGAGCATACCTGGATAGTTGAGTGAACTTCAGCTCATACTCTTGAATCAACATTTAACCCTACTTCAAGTTCATAAACTCTTGTGCCTTAGCTTCTCTCAACTCCCTTGGGAAGAACCTATCCAGAAAAGCTCGGCTAAAAAACTCCCAAGTCACAGGAGCTGCATCCACACCCTTGTTGTCCTTCCATTGCGTGAACCATATGTAAGCCACATGGTTAAGCTAGTTGGATGCTGACTCCACCCTATCATTACCACTCACCTGCATCACCCCAAAAATATTCTTGACCTTATCAATGAATTATGTGGATCCTCACAAACCTGCGACCCTAGAAACCTAGGTGGATTCATCCGAACAAAGTCTTGAACCCTAGCTGCAACTGATCCACTATTAGTATTTGCAAGATCTGGGCCTGCTGATTGTTCTGGTTAGCCATACTCTGAGCCATGAGCTAAATCACATTATAAAATTCTGCATTCGTAGCCTCATCGTTTGGGACTAGAGAAATTGTGTAGCATTGCATGCATTAGCATTCCGTGCGTAAGTTCTACGAGAAGGCATGATTTGAAATGCATAATGACATATTAGAGTTGGATCATACCCACACATAATAAAAATAACAAAGAAAGTGAAGTTTTTTTCCAAAACACTTTGCAACCTCCCTGTCATAGATGTAGTGCAGTTCACACCTATGAAAGAGACTCTATTTAGTGCGTATTTCAAACATTCTAGGACTCTTGAACCTAATGCTCTGATACTAAGTTTGTCACTCCTTGAGGCTACCCCGTTGTTGTAACATGGGACCTAGGATCCTGGCATATCATAAGCATTCTATAAAATCATTGAATAAAACAAGTACTATGAGGAAGCTAAATCAATAGATAATTGGAAATGTGGAATACCCAAATAGTTTGAATGTATAAACCATACTAAGAGTTTAATGATACTGAATAATCACTCTAAACTCTAGCTGAATCTACTACTATGTCTGAAAAAGCCTCTTATTCAATAGAGTTGTTGGGACACGCCCCTTAGCTAACTCTACTAAAACTGAAAACTGAATAAAAAGACTAGAAATGAAAAACATGTATGTTGTCCTCAAAGTATGATGACTCACTACTGAAGCTGCTGAATGCGGACCGATAAACGATCTTAGCATGCTCTGGATGCTGAGTACCTGAACCTACATCATGAAAGGATGTAGCATAGAGTATGTGTCACTACTTAGAATGTACTGAGCATGAAGGATATAGATAATAGATGAACAAGATATATAAAACTGAACAAAGCATAACTGAGCAAATGACATAAACTGAGTAGAATATATATATGTTGAAATAAAACTGGAATAGAGCTAAATGCAATGAACAAGTGCTAATCATGAGCATAACATGCTGAGACTGAGTATTGAAGTATAAACTGAATGCCAGGTCAAATACAATAGAGTCAGACTGTGGAACTACCATTAACCGACATAAAACTAAGTGAGCTAAATATGGAGTCCGATGTATACGCCCATTGAGAAAACCCAATATACTTTGCCAAGGGTATAAAGGCATGATTGCATGATCAATAAATTTGATGCCCAACTGAGGAGACTTATACTCATATGGGGGCACATAATTTTGGGACTATGAGGGTATGCTGAACACTAGACCAACTCGGTGCTAAGCCTACTCCCAAGTGAATATGTATATGACACAATATAACTGAAATGTTGAATATCTTAAAATACTGACATGCAAATATGATATTGCACATTTATGTACTAATAATGTAACATTCGAATCTGGAGCATGATTATCTGTTTTACTGACCTAGCATTTATAATTCATGAACTAAAAGAAATTATACAACTAGGGTTCTGAGTTTCATGCAAGGAACTAAGCAAACTTTCCAAGAAATAAGCTAATTGGATTAGGAATACTATAATAGCTAAATCACAACAATTTTCTAAGGTTTTAGAAATCCTAGTTCTAAACAAGATACAAAGAATCAAGAATCTAACTGAATTCTAGGGATCTAGTGGATGAAAGGAACCCATTGGGTAAATCCCACATACCTGGTGACGAAATCTATGGAGAATTCCTTCAATTTCGGGGCTGGAATTAAAGAAAACATATTGCGTACTCTTGAATAAACTAGCTCTCTTTCTTCTGCTTTTTGCTCTAATTTGTTTTGGTCATTTAGAAGAATAAAGGTGTTTGGTAAGTTCTGACCAAGTTACTAGGCCTAAACTGGTTAAAACGATGTAGTTTAGGGGTTGAACGACTTAGTTTAAATGTCCAATGCATTGGGGAAAGACCAAAACGACCCCAACTTAAAATCTGACAAAGGCAGACCACAACGCCATTGATGGACCATCAAAGAAACTATGGTCTATCGTATGGGTCGTGGTTGCTATCCAGAGCTACTGGTTTCTGGCACCTCACCCACGGTCTACTTCACGAACCGTGTGAAGGACCACATTCTGTGAAGGTCCCCGTGGTTCTTCACTTAGCAATAGGGGTTTTATTGGCTCAGGACCACATACCTTCATATGGTTCGTCATCAAGACCACAGCCCGTGTAGGGATCCGTGGTCTGATGCTTGAGCTCGGGAGGTTCTGCCTTGCTTCCACGGGCCTTCCTACAACTCGTGTGGTGGTCCACGGGCCGTGAAGGGCCTCGTGGTCCACCACTTTCTGGGCTGGGTGTGAACCACGAGTAGGTAGATGGACCGTGGTTCCTTTCACGGTCCGTGAACACCTTCATGGTCCACCACTTTTCCTGCTGGTCAGGTCTGCTAGGTCTGAGGTGTTACATAAATAAATTATGAAAGTCATGCTGATTAGCCATTTAACATGAAATTTTTTGGTAAGATAAATTTTATTCTTGGAATGAAAAAACACCATAACACATGTGAATGGAATTTTCCTTGTCAAGTCACATAATATTGAAATACAATTTTGTTGGTTGTGTGAGTCTTGCAACTCCTTTCAATTCAATTGTGAATATTGCGTGACAAAGAAAGAATGAGTTTGCAAGCCTATTAAAAATATGAGATATGTGATTAATTGCACCTTATATGATATTGTGTATAAAGTATAGCATGTACTAGTGACATGTGAATTGATTTTACTATATCAAACACTTTATTTTTAGAAATTAATGTTTCTAATTTTGATTAATTGTTATAGCACCAATACAATAGTAGATTAAAAAATCATTATTATAATAATAAATTCAGACTCATGAGAAGAAACCCCAATATTATGAGATCATATTGATCACTAGTATACCATCAATATTAACTGTGTCAAAATAATTTATGATAATCTTGCAGATTCATGACCTAAGGCCTTATCAAGATAAAGAGTCTGAAGCACATCGAGGGGGATGAAATTGAAGCTAAAAGAAAATTCTAAGTTATATATTAGGAAACCCAACCTAGGGACTAGAGATCCTATAACCAGGTTCAATGGGAAGAACGAATCATATGATGACCTGTTGTGAAATGCACTTTTCTTAATTTTAATCAATTCCTATGATATGAGTGCATTTATCCTATAATTATTTGTGGAGGTAGAGTCTTTGAACTCTTAATGAAAATCTGTATCTCGTATAAGTGGAGTGTCAAATTATATGAGCACCCTTGACAGATTTCGCCTATGTGAGTGTGAAAGTAGGTTGCTTTCTATGAGAATGAGCTTGTTCTCAAAAACACTCATCAAAACCAGGATAGCACAAGCCCGTAATGTGCTGGCTAAATAAGCTTATGTCAACACTTTGATTGTTATGTGTAAGAAATGACATTTTATTTCCCTTAAGTAGTCATAGTTCAAGTCTAAGATACTACTGCCTCTGGAGTAAAGATTATTGTTTTACTAAGTGAAGGTTCAATGCAGAGCACACCTTCATTATGCATAATAGTCTACCTTCAACTAAATTGTAAAGAACTCTCTTATCTTAATATTAAAATGAGTGGGGGAATCTTGGTGTATATGCATTTTATTATTAAAATAAAATATTAAGTGCATAAGTTAGTGGGTATAAATTGTGGTTGAAGATGACTATTGGTTCTTGTAACTTATATGGACATTAGTTTTGTAACTCTCATGGTCATTAGTTTTGTAACTCTCATGGTCATTAGTTTCTTGTAACTCATATGACCATTAGCTTCTTGTTACTCATGTAACATCTATCACATTTATTTACCCCCATTACTACCCTTCATTCTACCTATTGATTATATGGAAAACTTCTTCACCTATAAATAGTGGTGTTTCTTCCTTTGTGAAGTATCTTAAGAAGATGAGTGAAAGAAAAATAGTGTAAGGAAAGTTGAAAAATTTATATTGAGGTTAGTGTAGTGAAAGAGAGTGTTGACACATAGAAAAATATTCTAAGTCTTCAACTATATTCACTAGACAAAAGAGTGTATTTCTATGTTGAAGTAAGGTGTTCTTTTGTGGAGCTTTGGACTCTTCAACTAATCCGAAATTGTTTGAGTTGTACGACGTTGTTGGGCTGTTGTATCCTAGAGGGGACAAGTCAAGAGTATTACTGCTGGATAGGTGTAGATTATGCCGCACTGGCTTGAATCTCCTTAAAGACAGCGAAATATCCACGCCTCAACCTAAGGATTTGTTTATTCATTTTTGTCATTTTATTTTCAATTGTAATATTTTGTATTTGTGGTATACTACACCGACAATATATATATATATATATGGGGAAAATGGGGTAAGATCCCAAAATGGTATGCCAAAAATCATCTCTGAAGTCACTTAGGCAAACACATGTTCGCTTAAGTGAACCCCGCTTAAAATGAGGGTCTTACTTTCGAGAACCAGGCTTCTCTTTCGTAATCATCGCTAAAACAGCTCTGATTTACTTAAGAAAACCCCGCTAAAATGTGGCCTATCGCTATTGCGACCCAGCCTTCCATAAACTGAAGAATGCGAAAACAGCCAAGTGCTTGAGAAAGAAAGGCCCGCTTTAGTGAACAACCTCTCACTAATGTGAGCACACTAGACATCAGAAATTTCAGCCAACTAAATCAACAAATAGACCATCGGGATTCTTTCAGAATCCCGTTCACACAAAACAAATATGTAATTTGACTAAACTTGTTGTTCTGGACTCAATGGAACTATCAAAATACGAATTTGAGATCTCCTTGAACTGACATCCATGAAAGTAACAAGAAATGAACACACAATCTAAATGGGTAAAACAAGATCGGGACCTTTGAAAATTCATCCAAGACCTCACCTAGTCCTAACATCATCCCCCAAATCCAGGGAAACTCCGTGAATTCCAATCCGAGCTTCCGAACCCCGAATATTGACCAAGGTCAATCCAAATGCTAAAATGTCAATAATTTCTAACTTAGGACCTCAAATCCTCAAAAAGACTCCGTATTAAAACCAACAACTCCCCAAGACTAATTTTCACATTTTGGGACTTATGGAATCGGCAAAATTCCATTTTGACACTCACAACTCCCAAAGATACCAAAAAACCACTTTTTAACAACTTTAGCCTTTCAATAACAAAAAACATACATAATTCACAATGTTTTACTCAAATTTTAAAACAAATTTTAAAATCCAATCAAAATTAGCTCGGGGTTAATATCCGAGGGGTAAAAAGATAATTTTATGATATTTTTTAAAAATAAATGACCAATTGGGTCATTACATAAACCATCACAAATATGCCTTTTTTGAATATTCTAGTTATTCCCAATCTATCAAGAACATTTATATCTATATCTATATATATATTACCTTAAAATTATGAACTCTTAACTTAAATGTTAAATTACTATAATATCCCTAACTTAGGTTGTGACTTTTCTAATAAGTTGTGATTTTTTTCAAAGGGTTGTAATTTTTCAATGAGTTGTGACTTTTCCAATGAGTTGTGCCTTTTCCAAAGAGTTGTGACTTTTCAAAAGAGCCGTGACTTCTCGGAAAGGTCATGAATTTTCAGATAAGACACAAAATCCACTTGTTCATACTACCCTTCATTGACAATATATAGAGGGGTTTCCTCTCATTTTTCAACCACAATTTTTTTAATCTTCTACTCTTCTTCTTGTTCTTCTTCTTGCATTTAAAAAAAATTCGTGTGATTAATTGTCGTTGAGTGATTCGATGTTAGCGGAATATGAGGTACCACTATTCTGATAAAGTAAATTGTTCTATCCTAAGAGGTATATTCCTTAACCTCGAGTACTTGAGGAACATAATTTTGATCATCTAATAATTAATATTTTGCTTAGTATATACATTAGTATTTAATGTTCCAATATATGAGTTAACGTGATATAGTCTAAATTCATTTTTTTAGTTAACAATTCCTCTTGTGATGTAGATATATGCTTCTGAATATCTTTTTCAAAAGTTATTAAACTTCTCAAGAGTTAGAGAATTATCACAACTTATTTTTTTTGATGCTCAAGACAAAAAAATGACTTTATTTATCAATTCTACTTATGCGATTTAGATTGTTAGGAAATTTGCTTCAAAATAATTATTACTCTATAAACATTGTCCTTTTGTTTTACTGATTTAGTATCTCTTAATATTTAAGTATTTTCGATGAATAAAAGTTTATATGCCTTGTAAAAACGTCAATTGAAGTTTGTATTAGTTTAATTTTTATTGTAGTCTAAATTCATTTTTTTTGTTAACAATTTCTCTTGTGATGTAGATATATGCTTTTGAATATTTTTTTTCCAAAATTATGAAACTTTTGAAGAGTTTGAGAATTGTCACAATTTATTTTTTTATTGATGCCCAAGCCAAAATAATGAATTTATTTATCAATGCTACTTATGCGATTTAGATTGACAGAAAGTTTGCTTCAAAATAGTTATTACTATATAAACATTTCCCTTTTGTTTTATTAATTTATTATTTCTTAATGTTTCAGTATTTTTGACGAAGAAAAGTTCATATGATTTATAATAACGCCAGTTGAAGTTGTATTTGTTTAATCTTTATTGTAGTCTAAATTCATTTGTTTTTGTTAACAATTTATCTTCTGAATTAGATATATGTTTCTGAATATCTTTTTCCAAAATAATTAAACTTCTCAAGAGTTAGAGAATTATCACGATTTTTTTTTTTGGTTCTTAAGACAAAAGAATGATTTTATTTATCAATGCTACTTATGTGATTTAGATTGCCAGGAAATTTACTTAAAAATCCTTATTACTATGTAAACATTGCTCTTTTGTTTTACTAATTTACTATTTCTTAATATATGTCAGTATTTTCGACAAAGAAAAGTTCATATAACTTCTAATAATTCCAATTGAAGTTTGTATTAATTTAATTTATATTATTTATTTAATAGATAATTTTTATGAGATATATATTTTCATTAATATATACATATATATATATATATATATATATATATATATATATGTAAATATGTATATGTCACAAATGTATTATCAAGTTTACAAGATCTTTTAACATCAAAATATATTATTTTAATTTTTTTTGAGTTCTTTTATTCTTAATAAAAAGCTCACAACAAATGAGAAAATATGTGAATATATATGTATCATTTAAAATTTATCATTAACAAAATAAATTTTATATTCAATAATATGGAATAAACATTTTCATTTTGTCCCTAAACTAAATTAAAAGCTAATAACTATAAAAAAAAATTAGTAACATTAATTAAAAGTCCTATTTATTTATGTAAGTATAAAATTTATTAGAAATTCATCTATTGCACATTAATTCTTTAGTTATAACGTTATAAATTCTCTTCGTATTACTAATTATTGCAAATGTCTCTTTTACATTATTTAGTTATAATATTATGAATTATCATAGTTATTAAATTAAATATTTCTATCTTCATCTTTCCTTGTATTAACTTTTGACCAATAATTTTTCATATTATTATACCGCCCCATATATGTGATAACACGGTGTTGTTATTTCTCCTTGGATAAATCATGCTTGGTTGAATAAATTAAAAATTATTTACAAGTATATGAACTATATCTTTGTTGAGTTTAAGATAAACATGTGATTATATATATGATTTCACAAATATAATATATTCTTTAATTAATTTTTAATTTTTTCGGTTAAAAAAAAGGAAACCTTTCTCAATTAACTATGGACAGTCAGATATCTATCTTTGATTTATGTACACATACAATCGAGAAGTCAAACATGAGAGCCATCAAAAAGAACGTCATCTATTATGTTATAACTTATAAAATAAATATTAATACATAAAAATAGTTCTAAAAAATAAAATGTAGTTGTTCTCGACATGTTCATATGACATCTAAACAGGTTAAGTAGAATACATGTGCAAAACACATCTGGTTAGATGACAAGAAAAATACACAATAAATATCATCTATAAGGTAATATTAGTGAGATACGACTAATTACATCATTGAACTTCATCAAATTGAAATAAATATATACATTATAGCATTTAACTAATAAAAAATTTCATTGACCGTCTTCCTAGGTTCGTGTTAATAACACATTTATATGACGATCCACATTGGATATTCACATGTCGAAAATCTAGTATTTTAAATAAGTATATGAGTCTATTGATAAGCATATTATTATACTTTCATTCCGAACTCAAAAAGTCAACCCTAAGCCCGCAAGGTCAGAGCAATAATTTTATTTCAAAATTAGTTGTGTCACAAATATGAAATTTAATCAAAATCCACGCTCGAACTGGACTCCAAATCATCAAAATATGACTCATCACTTTTAGGTTCAAAAATCCTAATTTCTAACACCCAAATGTGAATTAAATCACGAAGCAAATAATATAATATAGGGAAAATACCAAATTTAGAGTTAGATTATTACCTGAGATAAAATGAGCAATTCCTCCTTGAGAATTACCAAAATTGAGCTACCAAACTAAAAAAATCTTAAATTGAAGTCTATGTTCAAATTGGTGATTATTTCGTCCAGGTCTTAATCTTTTTTGCGAATGTGTATCACAATTGAGAATGTGATCAAGTGATTTGATAGAACCCATCACAATCATGACGGAACCATCAGAAACGAGATTCCTCATCCATAACTGAACTAGCAAACTTCATCCTCCGCAAATGCAGCACTGACCCTGTGAACGCATAGAATTCCTACAATTATTCTTCACAAATGCAACCTAGCCCTTGCGTGCATGGAGAAGAAAACCAATTACACCAACAATTGGGGCATTAGCTATGAAAAAAATCTTTATTTCACCCATCAAACTCATCTAGAAAACCAAATTGTAAATTTCTATGGCTCACGAAATTATATTTTATTTTAATAATTAATATAAGTTACATCCTAAACATGTGTGAGGAAGTAGAAAAGTTACCTAGTAACTTCCAACTACCCATAAAGATGGGGAAGGGAAGTTACCTAGTAACTTCAAACTATCCATGAAAATGGGGAGTTACTTGATAGTTTTAAAACTACCCACCATCTCCACAACTCACAATCATGGAAAATGGTAATAATGTTAAAAACTCTTAAGATTAAAAGGGTCCTCTCTCTGCCAAAAAGTTATAGTCTTATCCATCAAAGCTATTCATAAAGTGTAAGGCAAGAGAAAGAAATAACTTTTGAAGAACAATAAAGAAAGGACTTCCGCTCAATTCAAATCAAGATTCTCGAAGAATACTGATGAGTCTGAGATTTGGACTCATTTAGGGATTTGTTTATATAGATTTAGTGTCCTCAAATTCTTATTTTGTGCCTATAACTAATGTAAAACCCTCGATTGTGGATTAATTTAAGAATTGTAGTTGCAAATGCAGTTCTAGCGTTGAATTCTTGACTTGCCCGAGAGAGAGAGGTTTTAGAACTACGATTTTTGATTGATGGTTTGTGGGTATTGGGTTGACCTGGGTTCAGCTCGAGAGAGTAAATCCTAAACACTTTCTGACACATTCAACTTGAGAGAGTGAATGGATTAAGGTGTGGGCTGCTCTTATTTTGCATGGTTGTTGATGTTTGAGAGAAATCAACTTGATTCGGGGTAAAATGTCCGAGAATTTTTTTTACCTCCACTATAGCTTAGCCTACTCACTAATATCTAGATATTTTCTAATAGTTGCAATTACCCATTTGTTTATAATAGCCTATAATTGAATCCCATCCCAAGAACATGTCTCATTATTGTTATTTCATATTGTTTATGTTGTTTGTAGTAGATAATCAAAACCAAAACCCACTATTTGACATTTGTGTCACCCCCTGATTTTAATGATGTCTTTATTCGATAATTTTTATTCCTATGACTAATTTGACCATGTTCATACTTCCTAATTGAATCTGAAACACGTACCGCTCCCTGTGGGATTTGACCCCAACTCATTTAGTTGGGTTTTACACTAATTTATGCTCGTTGAACACCTAGAATTGTATGAGGTGTGCTTGAAACATTAAATCAAATTAGCGCCGATACCAGGGAGTGGTGTTGTTTGAGATTCTTTTGGTGAAGTATAATTTTGTTCTTTTTAGTCATAGTTGAGTCTACTTATTTTTAGTTTTGGTTTTACATGTAGCTTGTTAAAACAGAGGAAATGAGTGTCAACGAAAGCAATGGTAGCCAAGTGGGCCACCAAGATGACATCAAAAACCTCAATGATGTCAATGAACCGAATGGCAATGACCCAAATCTAGTAGGTGGAGTTGGTGCCGTTCACCTGCCTACAGCTGAATGAAACGTTGTGTTCCACATTAAAAGCACCATGTTGCATCTCTTGCAATTGAAAGGGTTGTTTGGTGGGTTGGCTCATGACGATCCCCATGAGCATATAAGGAACTTTGTTGATGTTTGGGGACTGTTCTCCTTTAAGAACATATCCCAAGAGTCGGTCCTATTGAGGTTGTTCCCATTTTCTCTAATGGGAGAAGCGTGTAAGTGGTTGGTGGAGTTGCCAAGAGATTCTATCACTTCGTAGGAAGAGTTTGTCACCACATTCCAAGTGGAATTTTTCCCTCCTTCGAAGATGATGACACTTAGGGACAACATCCAAAGTTTCAAGCATTTGGAAGGTGAGCTAATCCATGAGACCTGGCTAAGGTTTAAGAAGTTGGTGTTGTAATTCCCAACTCACGGATTACCCGACAACGTTTTGCTGCAATAGTTTTATCAAAGATTTAATTCAATGAACAAAGGAGTGAATGGTAAACTTTCTCTGGGAGGTTTAATACAACAACCTTACATTATAGCAGCCCAACTCTTGGATGGTATGCCCAAAATTAACCGGGCATGGTACACCCGTGAAGATTAGGTCTCTCCTCTTACTTTTAAATTGACAAAGGAGCAGCTTGAGGAAGATCAAGAGAGGGACCAAAACATGGCAAAGATGATGACCCAACTTGACATTTTGGCCAAACAGTTATGGGAGCTGGTGCTAGGAGTGTCAATGTTGTAGGTGTGGGTTGTGTAAACCCCGATGAATCCAAGTTGGAAGCACTGTACAATGAGGAAGTGTACTTCCTAGCCAACCAAGGAGGAGGTTATTGTGCTAACTACCCAAGGTCGGGTGGTTATCAAGGTTGGAACAGAGATGAGGGCTGGAGAGATCCTGATAGAGAGTGGCGGGATCAGAATGCCACTTGCAAGAAAAGAAATGGGGAGAAGGATATGTATATTCCTCCCTACGAGCGTCAAAAGCCCAAATATTTTGAGGGTGGTTGGGCAGAGGATATGCTCTCTCGTATTCTCAACAAGGTTGAAGGTTTCAATAAAATTTTGAAGGAGATAAAGGAAGATGTATCGACCCTTAACCAGACGGTGACCTCTTATTCTATCTCTATCAAGCAGTTGGAGACCCAAATAGGTCAAATTTCTTCTCATTTAAATCTGAGACCACAAGGGGCGGGGGGGTTACCTAATGATACTATGGCAAACTCAAAAAATAAAGATTGAATGGGTACTTGTGTCATGCCACGACGTTAACTAACGTGCTTCTTGGAAGGCAACCTAAGTTTTTATTGCTTTGTGTTTTGATTTGGAATAACGTGTGTTGATTGTGCAAGGTGAAGGGAGGAATGTGTTTGAAAGGTGCAAGTTGGCGAGCAAAGTGTCCAGTCGGTGACTCACCTAAGAGGTCGGCGAGCCCGACTTAGACCACCGTTGGACTCAAGAAAATACAATGATGGATTCTGTAAAACTAGGTGGGCCCATGGACAAATCGTTGACTCGCCAAACAGGTCAGCAAGCCCAACTTTGTTTGCAGTTTGGACTCCCAAATTAATTGGAGGTCCTGTAAAACTCAGTGAGGTAAGTACCCACTCGGCATGTCGCCGAATGGTTCGGTGAGGATGACTAATATCACCGATTGGGCCGCGAACGAAACGATTTTAAAAGGCCAAAGGTTTAAACTTTCAATTCTTTCACATTCCCTCACTTTTTACTTCATACAATCACACCCGCACTTTAGTTTTTCAATACTCTTGCATTTTCTCGCATTTTGATCTTTGATCTCATGTTCGGAGTTGGATACTTTGCCGCCTAGCTTTAAAAAAATCATATTTCGGCATTAAAGGTTGGTTTTTCCAAACCGTGAACTCTTAATTTACGATTAAACTCAAATGCATTGTCATAGATTGTGTTGACGTGAGCTGGGCTTCTTTGAAATAAAAAATTGTGTGCTAGTTTGTCGATTTTAATTTTGATATTGTGCCTAAACTACCTAAATTGTTGATTCCCTAATTTTCGTGCTGTAAAATTGATCGTAATCTTGTGGTTTGCGTTAAAATGTTGTTGGGTCTAGTCGAGTGAAGTCTGAGTAACCCAAATTGAGCTAAATGACGTGCTTTGCCAAATGATGGAGTGTTTGACGTCATTCTTAAGGGTTTAAGTCATCAAATGGGCAATTTTGACCAAATCGGGGGAAGTCTAAGTATCCTGGTGGCATGTGTGATATGGGTCTGGACTTATTTGAGTTTGTATGTGGTTTTATTTTAATTTCGGGGGTTGTGGGTTTGATTTTGGGAGTTGGGGTTGAAAATAGGCACGTTGGGCAGTTTGGCGAGCTGGGTAAAGCTCGCTGAACCACTCGGCGGTTCACCAAAATCCCCCTTAATTACCTTTAATTTCAGGATTTATTGAGTTTGAGTCTGTAACTTTCGGCGAGAAGTTTGTGCTCACCTAGTTCACTCGGCGACTTACCAAATGTCTCCTTTGATCACCCTTTCTGCGCCCCAACCCCTAAAATATATTGTAACTTTATTGGGCTAGTCTGTGCTCATCAAATGATGTCAACGATTTATCAAAAGGACCTTCCCATCACCGACATGATCTTTTTGGGAAATTTTTGATCCAATACTTTCGGCGAGCCCGATTTGGCTTGCCAAAGTGATATGGCATCTCGCCGATCAGTTTGGCGAGTCTTTCTACAACCTATTTTCTGCACTTTTCTTGGATTATGTTTAACACTTTTGGTTATGTTTTGCAGATATGACTAGAACTAAATTAGGTGATAGTGGTATGACACCCCACAAAAGAGCACGGGGCATTGTTATCAATGAAAGAGCAAACATGCATCTCCAAAATGAGGCAAAGGAAAGGGCAAAGCTCCGAAGTTGAGAGACTGGAGCACAACTCCAGCAGTGATGGGGATTTATTTACCTGTCAGGTCTCACTCTTCGAGTCTGATGATGACCCGCCTTTATAGTCCCGGTGAGCAGTAATTCGTGCAAGGTCTCACTAAGATTCATCAAATGTTCTAGAGGCCACCCCACGTGCTACTGATACAGTGCCAGCTCCGGCACAGATGGTGGTTCCAGCGCCACAAGTTCAGGGTCCTTCTCCCCAGCTGCTCAATAGGATAAAGGCTGAGGGACTGAGGACAATTCTTGAAGAAAAGCGACTATCTACAGATGGGGTAGTGGAAAAGTACCCTAATATGTGAGACACTCTCTGGTTCCACATGTTTGAGCAGTTCACCAAGCCCCGTGGCCTCTATATTCCTTCATGGGTCTGGGAGTTCAACACAACATATGGTGACCTAGTGTTGAAATGGAAGAAAAAGGCTAATGCCTTTAAACCACTGAAGTCCATTAGGGTCCAGGGGAAAGAAGTGTGATGCAACAACAATCATATCAATGTTGTGTTTGACACAGTGACTGGTTTTGAACCCGAGTATGAGGGTTTAGCAACAACTCAGTCCCTGGATGATCTCAAGGGCTGGCTTGCTCCCCTGATTTCTAAAACCACCCCGAAGTGGATTGAGGTAGGAGCTCCCATCGAGAAGAAGGACTTGAACATTACCGCTTGGTATTGGTTTGGGTTCATCAGCAGTTCCATCATGCCCTCGCAGAATTAATCCATTCTCCACCACCCAAAGGTGGCCTGTCTCAGATCCATCATACCCCGGAAGACACTAGACTTGGGACTCATTATTGAGCTAGAGATGGCTATGAAGGCCAAACAATGGTAGACGTCCCTCCCTTTTCTGGTCCTGATTACAGAGCTATGTCGGCATGCTGGAGTCCCTCATGATGAGAAAAGGGACATAGAGGTCACCCCTATATCTTTCACTGATATCTGACGCATAGAGGCCGAGTACACCCGCGATGAGGCTGATAAAAGAAGATTGGCTCCGGTGGATGCATCCCCGGTGGTTGACATTAAGTCCATACCTGCAGAGGCATCATTTACTACTCTTACCTCCAGGCCTTCAGGTACACTCGCTTCCACTTCCTCCTAAGTTCCCTAGTTTTTCTTCTGTTGGTGCCAGCTAATTAGGATCACTCAGACCATGCTCCTCAAGATGGGACACTTAGACCATTCTTTCGATGTGCGGGCTACTTGGCTCGAGGCCGAAGTGCCTTGGATGATTGAGCGAGCCATCCTAGCCGCATTGACACCCCTCAAGACATTTATTAACTCTCTCATAGTGAAAGTAGAGACCTGTGAAAGTCGACAGTGGGTTACTTCAGAAGTGACGACTTTGAGAGACGAGGTTTCAGATTTGAGAAAGGATATGGACTATCTAAAGTCCGCATACCTCACTTCCCTCTTTGAGTCAGCTGAGGATCGGGATGCTCCGGCTAGTTCTGAGATGCTTCCAGCCACCACCGGAGATGTACCTATGGAGGATGTTGCTACTGATGAGTTAGAGGCGGAGACAGATGAGGAGCAGCTAGATGCTTGGGAGGAGACCATCTATTAAGACCTACCAGATTTAAAGGAGACGATTGTGTATTCGATTATGCAGACATTGCTGATAGAGACGTCCATGGCAGGCTCTAGTAGAGCTAGTGCAGCTGTTGCAGGAGACATTGATGCCCCAACAGATGGAGCTACTGTGTAGACATGACCTTTCTTTACCTCCCTCTCTGTCATGTTTATTGACTTTTTATTATTTTGTGCAATTGAGGACAACTGTCTTTTTATTTATGGTGGGGTGAGGTATGTTCATACCTATCTCTTATGACTATATTTTTTTATATATTGATCTTTTTTGTTCTGAATTGTGTGTTGATATTGTTTTGTGGATGATTGAGCTTATGGCTCCTTTAATAGAAATGGTTTTGACCCATCTAAAAATAAATTCGCCACCTCTTATTTTGTGTGAATGTGGTTGTTCTTGTGCAAATTTGAGTATCGATTATGATCAATATAGATGATTTGAATAGTGCTCTTAATCAAACAAAAATGAATGTGCGGCTACGGTGAGGCCAAATGAAGTTGCATAGACAATATGTGGACTCTTTGCATCTCATTGTGACTAGCCGGTTATCGAATAGAGTCTCTTGTGATGGACATTGCAAACTAGCAAAAGTGTGGAGTCTCGTTTGATATTGGTGCCAAAGCCTTGTGTGATGAGCTTACCGTGAACCATGTGTGATGACACATAGAATTTGCCCCATTGGTCCGGTTGACTAAGTCATGCAAGCTCTTGGAATGATCTTAGGCAACAATTTTCAAGAGTGAAATAATTTGACAATGTACCTCTTTTGTGGCCAACCTTGTGAGATGTGTGAATTTTGCTTGAACCCCCTTTTAACTTTATTCTTTTCTTGGAAGAAACTTAAGCAAATGTGACCCCTTTGTTTGAATAGCCAACTTAGGCCAAAAGCCTAAGTTGGGGGTGTGGTGAAAAGAGGAGGTAAATCAAGTAGTGTGAAGAAGTCCCCTTTGATCCATGGATTTGAAAATTTTGGAACCCCTCCAAAAAAAAATAGAGAGAAAGAAAAGAAAAAGAATAAAAAAGTTGTGAAAGTTGCAAAAGAAATGGGGTGTTCGGTATTCCATTGGAAGTTGAATAATGGGGTGAATTTTGAGCATGAGCGAAAATGTTGAAGAAAAGGAAGGAAAGTGATGTTCATACCACATTTCATGAGGATTGCAGCCATTGAGCCTAAATGACCATACCTTTACACTCAGCCCCGCTACAAGCCTTGAAAAGACCTTTTTGATCTTGAGCAAGCTGAAACGGATATTGATTAGAAAATAAGGGCAAACCTATGGGTGAAGTCATGTATGTGTTCATCTTTGTCAGTGTGAGAATTGTATGTGATTTCGAAACTATAAATTGTTGAAGAATTGTGTGTGAATATGGAATCATCTTTGTTGTGAGGACATTTGAGTACCTTTGTTGAGCTTGAACTTGCATTTGAAGCAAGTATTATGATCTTAGGAATCTTTGATTATAGTGAGTCACAACTTGAATCTTTGAGTGCACAATTGATCCTTGCATAAGTAAGTTGAGTCTTGTTGTGTGCATTCATGATTGAGTCTTTTGTAGCACTATTTGAGACATCCTTTTTGAACTGCTGAACTTGAGTTTTACTTGAGGACAAGAAAAAGTTTAAGTTGGGGGTGTTGATGAGTCCAAGATTTGGACTCATTTATGGCTTTGTTTATATAAATTTAGTGTCCTCACATGCTTATTTTGTGCCTATAATTGATGTAAAACCCTTGATTTTGTAGGTATATGGATTGAGGAACAAAGAAAGGACACTAATTTGCAAAAAGGAACGAACTGAGCTAAAATAATGAAGAAAGGCAAGCATGGTGATCGCCATGTCAACTTGGCGAGTCGCCGAATGGCTATCTGACCACCTAAAGTTCCAATGTGCCAAGCTCTAAGGGAAGAAACCAAGTAGACGACGAAAAGGATCAGTCGGTGGATCGCCGAGTAGTTCCGCAAGGCAATGCTAGATCTCCCAACGTTACAAACCTTGAGGATGCTGAATGCCAAGGCACAAAGGTGGTGGAAGTCACCAAAGGGCGGCTAGCTGTGTGGTTTGGCGAGCCTGATTTACTTTGCTGAGTGACTCTTCACAACACATTTTTGGCGACTATAAATACATTTTTGAACATTTAGTTTAATATCAACTACTCTTTAGAACAATATTTTATTTACGTTTTGAACATCTGGAGATAGTTTTCTTGAGTTTTTCCTAAGCTTTGAAGGATTGAAGAAATTTACTTTTGAGAAATCGAAAGTGGGTCTTTGAGAATCTTCAAATTGGAGCATTGTACTGACTAAATCACTCTTACCCATTTGATGGATAATCAAATTGGTAACGATTTTTACCTTTTTATGATGTCTAGCTAAAACCCCAATTCCTGGGATGTGATTATGTTATTATGGGCTGATTTAGCTTATGGGTATTGCTAATTGTTAGCTTAAATGCTATTTAAAAGTGAGTTTAATCATTAATTATGGTTTAATTTAAGAATATTAGTTTCAAATGTAGTTCTAGCTTTGTGTTCTAGGCTTGCTCGAGAGAGAGGTTTTAGAACTAAGGTTTTTGATTGATGGTTTGTGGGTATTGGGTTGATCTGGGTTCAAATCGAGAGAGTGAATCCTAAACCCTTTCTGACACATTCAACTCGAGAGAGTGAATGGATTAAGGTGTAGGCTACTCTTATTTTGCATACTTGTTGATGTTCGAGAGAAATCAAATTGATTTGGGGTAAATTGTTCGAGAGAAAGTTTACCTCCACTATAGCTTAGCCTACTCACTAATATCTAGCTATTTTTCTAATAGGTGCAATTACCCATTTGTCTATATTAGCCTATAATCGAATCACATCCCAAGAACCCGTCTCATTACTGTTATTTCGTATTGTTTGCTGCTGTTTGTAGTCAATAATTAAAACCAAAACCCCCCCATTTGACATTTGTGTCACCCCCTGATTTTAATGATGTCTTTATTCGATAACTTTTATTCCTATGACTGATTTGACCATGTTCATACTTCCCAATTGAATCTGAAACACATACCTCCCTATGGGATTCGACCCCAACTCATTTAGTTGGGTTGTATACTGATTTACGATCGTTGAACACCTAGAATTGGATGAGGTGTGCTTGAAACGTCAAATCAAATACTATGGCTGATCCGGGTATGTATTCTTGATTGAATTACTACATTTATATATATATATATATATGTGTGTGTGTGTGTGAAAATCATGTAGTTCTACGATCATGAATAACTGATAGGATTTACGAATGTTTAGATTGTTTATGTTTTCAGAATCCCTTTAATCCTTACAGGTGGTATCAAGAGCCTGGTTTAAGAACTAGTGATTTTCCATAGAATTAATGTTGTCTTTATTTGAAAACGGTAATGAGTATTGACTTAATTGTATGGCTAATTTGGATAATGATTATAATGTCTCCCGTGCCATCATTTCAATTATTTTAATATGGAGTTGAAACTTTAAATTAAAAATAAAATAAAGTGTTAAATTACTGCCTCTTTAGTGTATTGGCAATACTTCATGGATGTATTAATCAACTACTTTGTATTTATTTTAATATATGGATTAAGATTATTATGTTTTGAGTAGTTAAGTTTCACTCACTGAATACTTGAATTTGTATTAGAACACTTGTTCTTTTTCTTTTAAATTAAGGAAATAACTGTTAGTAATGACCTTCAAAAGAAGTCATGTGAATTAAATAGTAAAGTGTTGATCCGTATTATTTTTTTTGCTTTATAACATCATTGTATATATAATGATTCATATATGCATAATGTTATTATCCCTTATTATTATACTAACCTTGCCATATAAAGGTGTTTCATATTAAGGGAAATAATTATTCACTATTATGATGTATTTTATTTTTGACATTATGTATATGTGATTAGTTAATCACCAAAGTGGTCGAATCTTTAAGAATAAATAATTCCGAAATAAATAATTAAACTTATATTTAAATACTCATTGATTTTGGTGCTTATAACCAATATAACTCTTTTGGGTAAATTGATGTTTTTGGTTATAAGATATCTATGGATCACCCAAAGGTTGATTATTTATTTTATAACCATTTAACATTTAGTAGATAATTTAGATGTTTCATTTGTTTTATTTATTTATCAAAAGATAATAAATATTATTGATGGACACATTAAAAATTATTGAATTATGTTAAATTCGCATTAAGCATCATTATGTCTAAAGTTGTATTTTGATGTTTCGCCCAAAGGAAGACATCAATATATATTTAAGAATATATAAATCATTTCAGAATCTAATAGTATATGTTAAGCTCATTACTCAAAGTAATAACAAATGAGCATGTTCTATTTGTAGCATTTGCTCTTCATTCGCTCTATGCCCCTCTTATGACCTTTAACAGTCTTCACATCTCAAAGTGGTGTGAACAGATAAAATTCCATCTTGGAATTTTAGATCTTGATGTTGCACTTTACACTAAGAAGCCAACTGCTATTATTGAAACTAGTAGTATTGAAGAAAGGTCCTATTATAAGCATTGGGATCGGTATAACAGACTATCCTAATGTTCATATTGTGGGCAACATTAAGACTACTCTTTTAAAAATTGAGAATGCAAAATAATTTACTAAAACTTGTGGAAGAATCCTCTCAAACTAATAAGTCTCTTGCTGGGATACTTATGGGTACTTTGACCACTATGAAGTTTGATGGTTCTCGTATCATGCATGAGCATGTCATTAATTTCGGTGTAAATAATTATTCGCAAGAGTTCAACAAGGATAGGGTGTCTAACCCTAAGTCTCAAGAATGACAAACATAACAACTAAACTTAAGTCATTGGGAATGGAAGTGGAATAAAATTTCCTTGTACAATTCATCATCAACTCATTACCGTCTGAGTATGGTCCTTTCCAAATGAACTATAACACCATGAAAGATAAATGGTACGTGCATGAATTGCACAGAATGCTGGTTTAAGAGGAAATAAGGTTGAAGAATCAAGGAACCCACTCCGTCAACTTTATAGGTCATATATCCAAATAAAGACTAAAAAGATTGGTTACAAATGAAACACTTCTAGATTTAGATTTCACAGACCTTAACATTTGTGTGGACTGTATTAAATAAAAACAAACAAAACCTACAAAGAAAGGATCAACAAGAAGAATATAACTTCTTGAAATTATACACATAGATATATGTGGTTCTTTTGATATTGCATCTTTTAGTAAAGAAAAATATTTTATCACTTTTATTAACGATTTTTCACGTTATGGGTATGTCTATTTGTTGCATAAAGAATCTCAACCGATAAATGCCTTAGAGATCTTTATTACTGAGGTTGAAAGACAACTAGTAGAAAGGTGAAAATAATTAGGTCAGATAGAGGTGATGAATATTATGGAATATATGATGAAACTGGACAACACCCAGGTCCATTTGCTAAATTCCTCGGAAAACATTTCATATGTGCTTAATACACAATGCCTAGAACAACAACAACAACAACATACCCAGTAAAATCCCACTAGGTGGGGTCTGGGGAGGGTAGAGTGTACGCAGACCTTACCACTACCTTGTGGAGGTAGAGAGGCTGTTTCTGAGAGACCCTCAGCTCAAGTACATCACGTCCAAGTAAAAGGGGAGGGGGACAGTGTATAAAACATAACATCCAATAAGACAGATAGTGAATGATCAACTAAGAAGATAATAACATCAATGAAATACTATAGGAAGTGAGGCTCGGTAAACAACATAAGGTTATAGGTATCACAGACAAGAACTACACGTGCAAGACTAGGACTACTACAAACGCTAGCAACCCAAACCCTCGCAAGGAAAAACAACACGCTAGCCCTACTAACCTTCAACCCTAATACGCGACCTCCACTCCTTCCTATCTAGAGTCATGTCCTCGGTAAGGTGAAACTGAGCCAAGTCCTGTCTAATCACCTCTCCCCAATACTTCTTAGGCCTACCTCTACCCTTCCACGTACCCTCTACAACCAACCCCTCGCACCTCCTCACTGGGGCGTCTGCGCCCCGTCTCTTCACATGTCCAAACCATTTTAGTCTCGCTTCCCTCAACTTGTCCACCACAGTGGCCACTCCCACCTTTTCCCGGATAACCTCGTTCCTAATCTTATCGCTCCTAGTGTGCCCACACATCCATCTCAACATCCTCATCTCTGCAACATGCATTTTTTGGACATGTGCGTTCTTGACTGGTCAACACTCCGCTCCATACAACAAGGCCGGTCTAACTACCACTCTGTAGAACTTACCTTTAAGTCTAGCTGGGATTTTCTTATCACACAAGACTCCAGAGGCAAGCCTCCATTTCATCCAAGCAACCCCAATGCGATGTGTGACATCATCATCGATGTCACCACTTCCTTGGATTACAGACCCAAGATACTTAAAACTTTCTCTCTTAGGAATGATCTGTGTGGCAAGTCTCACTTCCACATCTGCCTCCTCCACCACATCACTGAATTTGCACCTCAAATATTCTGTTTTGGTCCTACTCAACCTGAACCCTTTGGACTCCAACGCTTGTCTCCACACCTCCAACCTCGCATTAACTCTGTCCCACATTTCATCAATCAGTACTATGTCATCCGCAAATAACATACACCATGGGACCTCCTCTTGAATAGACCGCGTCAACTCATCCATCACCAAAGCAAATAGAAAGGGGCTAAGAACAGATCCCTGATGCAGCCCCATCTCAACTGGGAAATGTTCCGAGTCTCCTCCAACCGTTCTAACCCGAGTCTTGGCTCCACCGTACATGTCTTTTATCGCCCTAATATAAATCATCGGTACACCTCTAGCCTCCAAGCACCTCCATAGGACATTCTTCGGTACTTTGTCATAGGCCTTTTCAAGGTCAATGAACACCATATGAAGGTCTCTCTTCCTTTCTCTATATTTTTCTACTAGTCTTTGCATAAGATGAATGACTTTGGTAGTCGATCGTCCCGGCATGAATCCAAACTGACTCTCTGAGATGGACACCCCTCTTCTCACCCTCATCTCCACCACTCTCTCCCTGATCTTCATAGTATGGCTTAGCAATTTGAAACCCCTGTAGTTGTTACAATTATGGATATCACGCTTGTTTTTATACAACGAAACCATTGTACTCCACCTCCATTCATCAGGCATCTTTGTTGTCTTACAAATAACATTAAACAGCCTGGTTAACCACTCTATACCTGCCTTGTCCGCGCTCTTCCAAAAATCCACTGGAATCTCATCGGGTCTGGTCACTCTTCCCCTGCTCATCCTACTAATAGCATGTATAACCTGCTCGATCCTAAAACACTTACAGTACCCAAAGTCCCGAAGTCCTTCAGAGTGCGTCAAATCGTTCAACACAATGTCTCCGCCCCATTCTTCATTTAAAAGTATCTTCGCCACCTCTGCTTGATGGATATTTCATCCACCAATACTTTGCCTTCTTCATCCTTGATACATTTCACTTGGTCCAAGTCGCGAGCCTTCCTCTCTCTTGGTTTTGCGAGCCTATACAATTTCTTATCCCCACCTTTGTCCCCCAGCTCGTCATACAAGCATTCGAAAGCTGCCGTCTTAGCCTTCGTAACTGCTAACTTAGCTTCTGTCTTTGTCGTCTTATAAAATTTCTTAAGCGCCCGCTTCACTTCCTCGTCTACGCATTCCACCCACTCAGTGTAAGCAGCCTTCTTCGCTTTCACTTTGCCTTGGACTTCCCCATTCCACCACTAATCTCTTTTATGGCCTCCAAAGTTACCCCTTGATACCCCTAAGACCTTTGAAGCAACTTCCCTAATGCAACTAGCTGTTTTATTCCACATGGCGTCCGCATCCCCGCTACCACTCCAAGCCCCCATCCCAATCAACTTCTCACCCATCTTCCGAGAGAGGGCAGGGGTCAAGCCACCCCATTTAATTCTCAGTCGATCAGATGCAATCTTCTTCCTCCTAGCCCTCTTGATTTCCAGGTCCATCACCAAAAGCTTGTATTGGGTAGTAAGATTTTCACTTGGGATAAACTTGCAGTCCTTAAAGAGGCCTCTATCACCCTTCTTAAGGAGAAAGTAATCTATCTGAGTCTTAGCTACCGAGCTATGAAAGGAAACCAAGTGGTTCTCCTTCTTCGGAAAGCATGAGTTAGCAATCACCAACTCAAAAGCTTTAGCAAAATCTAGGAGCGAAGTTCCACCCCCATTCCTCTCCCCAAAACCAAAGCCTCCATGGACCTCATCAAAGCCATTAGAAGTTGCCCCGATATGGCCATTAAAATCTCCACCAATGAAAATTTTCTTGGTGTTCGGTATCCCTCTAACTACACCACAACAAAATGGTGTATCAGAAAGGCGTAATCATACATTAATGGACATGGTAGGTGTATGTTAAATAATTCATCTTTACCTCTTTCATTGTGGATGTATTCTTTAAGGACTACCATTTACTTACTTAATAGGTTTCCTAGTAAAAAGTTCAAAAAATTGGAACTGTGGACTGGTAGAAACCTAGTTTAAGGCACTTGCGTGTTTGGGGTTATTGACAGAAGTTAGAGTTTATAATCCACAAGAAAAGAAACTAGATTCAAGAACAATCAATGGTTTATTCATTGGTTATCCAGAAAAATCAAAAGGATATAGATTTTACTGTCCTAATCATAGTACAAGAATAGTTGAAACTGGAAATGCTAGGTTCATTGAGAATGGTGAAGTTAGTGGGAGTGAAGAATCACATAAAGTGGAAATTAAAGAAGTTAGGGTGAGTGTTCATCTACCTTTTACTTCTTTTAAGGTTGTTGTTCCTAAAGCTATTGTAAAACCTAACAATCAACAAGAATAACAAATCGATGCTCCTGCTAATCTCAATGAAGTGACAATTGATAAACCTGCAGTAGATGTACCACAAAAAGTAGCATTAAGAAAGTCTCAAAGATAAAAGAGATCTGCTATTTCTGATGACTATTTGGTATATTTACATGAGTCAAAAATTGACTCGTGAATTGATAATGATTCCATTTCATTTTCACAAGCTATTTAAAGTAATTATTCTAATAGATGGATAAATGCTATGAAAGATGAGTTGAAATCAATGGAATATCATGAAGTTAGGGACCTTGTTGAATTTCTTGATGGTTGTAAAATAGTTGGGTGTAAATGGGTCTTTAAGACCAAACACGACTCTACTGGCAACATTGAGCGTCACAAGACCAGAATTGTTAACAAAGGTTTCACTTAGAAAGATAGCATCAACTATAAAGAGACATATTCACCGGTCTCTAGAAAAGATTCACTCAAAATTATAATGGCTTTAGTAGCTCATTATGACTTAGAGATACATCAAATGGATGTGAAAACAGCTTGTCTAGATGGAAATTTGGAGGAAGAAGTTTATAAGAATCAACTTGAGGTGTTTTATATTAATGGAAAGGAACACATGGTGTGTAAACTTAAGAAGTCAATATATAGACTTAAAAAAGCTTCCTGACGATAGTATCTTAAGCTTAATAAAACTATTGTAATTTCTGGATTTAAGGAAAACATTGTTGATCATTGTATATATTTGAGGGTCAGTGGGAGTAAGTTTATTATTGTAACAACCAGGTTTTGTCGTTATAGAAAATCCAACGGGGAAATTTTTTGGGTCGCAAAAGTTTTTCGCAGTAACTTGATATTTCCCAACCTAGTCCAAATTTGGATGAAATCGGAGTCTATAAGGTCTAGGAAAATCTGGTATCAATTGGGTGATCTAATTATTAATTTGATCACATGAGTAGATAGATAAGTCGTTAAGGAACCCATATGACTTTACAAAATTGAATTCATGCTAGTAGAACTCCCAAAATTGATCTTAACGTGAACACGTAATTTCTGAGTGTCGTTGGTTGAAGGTATATTATGAAATGGGGTGTTGGAATTATCAAAATAGCTCATTTGTTTCGTGCAAGCCGTAGGGGTGGGATTTATGTCGCCAAGGCGGGACCACTGTAGCGGTGTGAGGATCGTAGTGGCGGGTCCGATGCTACTTAAGTCAAAAATAACTACCAAAATGTCTTTATGCTACACTTTTCGACTATGAGAGCAAGGAGACGAACCCCGAATGATTCTTGGCAGTTTTCCACCATTTTTAAGGCTATAGGTAAGGTTTTAACTCCCCAAATCCATTTTTTAATCCATAGAATGTACTCTAATGGGTAGTTATCGAGGGAGAAGAGTTTTGATATGAGAATTATGGTAGGAAAAGCCCTAATTTGGATAGTGGGATCATAGGTATGATATAGGGTTGATAGAATTGTTAGTAATTCGGGTAATTAGTGATTATTTATTGATTCACGTGTTACATTGATTGTTTGTAGGCCAAGAACAAGAGGAACGAATTCGAAAAGGGAAGAATCAAGTTTCTTAGGGTTTCAAGCTTGCTTCGAGATAGGTGATGGTTGTGATTCTATGATTGTGTGATGTATGTTTGTTCTTGCTTCATTATGATACATGTATGTATGCGAATTTGGCAGTATTGATCACATTAATTGTAAATGAGGATATATGAATGATGAATGCCATGAATCATGACTTGATTGTATGATTATATGAGAATGTACTTTGTGATTTTGATTGTGATTGTGGCTTGTTGAATGGATCAGATGTTGTGTTCCGACACACTAACTTAGATTGGTTGCCACGTTCCAACATAATCATTGGATTGGGTACCATGTTTTGGTATGCTAACCGTTTGGATTTGGGTTCGATGATAGAACTAATGACTTGACATAACTATGATATTTAAGAATTGTGAAATTGTACGTTGTTCTTAAATGATGATGATATTGTATATGTTCGATGCCTGCATGTTGTTATATTGTTGTATGACATATATATGTTGCACTTAGTCGGATGGCCACGTGATCCTACCAGTACACTGTGGTTATGTACTGATACTGTACTTGTTCTTTCTTTGTTGAGTACATGGCATCTTCAAGCAGCTATTGACAAACCTAGTTTAGAAGATCAATAATCGTCGATTGAATTCAAGGGTGATCTAGTTCTTCCAAGCTATCACGAGTTCTTCTTTCGTCTTTGTCCACCTTTCGGACTTAGATTTTTCTTGTTAGTTAATTAGTTCATTAGTTTGGGGTTGTATCCCTTCTTGTTTAGACTTATGGATATTGTTAGAGTTTTGGTACATTGACTTTCACGTTCTAGGTGTATTTCCGCATTGTTTAGTTTTTAGATCTTTTGGAAGTTTATGGAAACTTTAGTCTTTAGCTATTTAACTTTCTTTTGTAAATTTAATGCTGGAGTATTTGATTAGAGTTGGTTAACTAATTTGTGTTGATGGTTCTCCCACCGAAGGGTTAGTGTGGGTGCCAATCACGATGGTGTGGGTCGTGACAATGTTGGTATCAGAGCCTAGGTTCATTGATCTCGATGTACCAAAAAGAGTCTTGTAGAGTCTTGTGGAACGGTATGAAGACGTTTGTAGTTTTCTTCGAGAGGCTATAGGACTCTAGGAAATCTCTCTGTTCTCTTGTCTCCTTTCGTGCTATAACTTGATTCCAATTGGTATCTGTCGATTTGAATTGGTATCTAACCTCCTTTAATTTTCTGTCCGCAGATGGTTAACACTAGATTCAACAGCATCAGGCCCATAGCTCCCGTTAATTCTCCAGCTGAGGAATCTGTAGCGAGAGGTCGTGGTCGAGGTAGGGGTAGAGGAAGAGCTAGGGGTAGAGGCCGAGGAAGAGTGGCGCCTACTAGAGATGGGTTACCGGTCTAAAATGTTCACCAAAATGAGGCCCCTCCCATGCATCATGAAGAGATAGAGGAGAATCTTGAGGTTGAAAATGTTGAGGAGGTTGGACAAGAGGAAGAGGTGCAGACTGAGACAACAAGCATTCCTCCCATCGACCCAGTGTTAGCTCAGTAGATCATGTCATTCCTGAAAGGGTTGGTTGGTGCTGAAGTGCTTCGTCTATTCAAGCAACTCAAGATCCCGCCAATCCTCCTATTGCTATCACTGTCCCCATTGTGGGAGGGAATGTAGGTAGTGATGCTTTCTTCCATCCTTTGTTGGGTTATGTTATGACAGGTAATGAGCATAAAATGTTGACTAAATTTTTAAAGTTAAAGTCTCATGTATTTCTTGGATCTAAGAGTGAGGATGCATATGAGTTTATCTTAGACTACTATGAGAGTCTTCATAAGTTGGGAATTGTCCATCAGCATAGGGTTGAGTTTGTGACTTTTCAGCTTCAAGATGAGAATAAGTAGTAGTGGAGAGCTTATATGGAATGCAGATCTTCAGTTTTACCTCCACTTACTTGGATCCAATTTCATGCTTTGTTTTTGGAGAAGTATGTGCCTAGGACTTTGAGGGATCGTAAGAAGGATGAGTTCATGGCTTTGAAGCAAGGTGGTATGTCTGTTGCTGCTTATGAGGCCAAGTTTCATTCATTGTCTAGATATGCTACACAACTAGTGACTACAGAGGAAGAGAGGATCCGTTTATTTATTAAGGGACTAAATTCTGAGTTGTAGGTATTATCTGTTCATATTACCTCTGCAGAGAGGAAGTTTAATGAGGTAATAGACTTTGTTAAGAAAGTGGAGGGGGTGAGGCGAGACGGTCGGGCTAAGGCATTAGCAAAAAGGGCCAAGAACTTGGGTGACTTTCAAGAATCGTATTCCAGGGGGTCAGGGGGGCCAACACTTGAAGCCAGGCAAATTTAGTCCGCCATGCCCACTTTTACAGGTAATTACTCAAGAACTCCACCTCATAATTTGATTCAGGATAGGCAGGGAGTCGTACCTTTGACGGGCAGCAGGCTATTTTTTATTGTACTTTCTATAATTATGGAGAACCTGAGCATATGAGGAGAAATTGTCCCCCCCACGAGTGTTAGATTCTGCGCAACAGCCATCTAAATCAGTGGTACCCGTGGGGAATGGTAATAATGGTCGTGGGCGTCCATAAGGTTGGCGAGAAGGATATCAGCGAGGCCATGGAGGTAGAGGAAATGGTAATGCAGGTAGGGGTAACGTGCAACTAGGTAGGAAAGTCGCTCGACATAAGGATAGGGATTGGTGTTACGCCTTTTCGGGAAAGAATGAGACAAAGGCGTCTGACGTGGTGATCACAGGTACTATTCTTGTTTGTGACAGGATGGCTAATGTGTTATTTGATCCGGTTTCTACTTATTCATATGTATTCGTGCAATACGCCTCATAATTTGCTATAATTTGTGATATACTTGATGCCCTTAGCCATGTTTCTACCCCAGTTGGAAAGTCTGTCATATTCACCCATGTCTATCATGCTTGTTCTATTTTTTTTTATGGGTTTCCATACTTGGGCTGCTTTGGTGATCTTGGATATGACTGACTTTGATATAGTCTTAGGCATGACTTGGTTCTCCCCGTATTATGATGTGCTTTATTGTAATACTAAGTCCGTAACTCTAGAAATTTCGTGAAGGGAAAAGTTAGAGTGGGAAGGGGTGTACAAGCCTAAGAAAACTAAGATCATATCCTCCATTCGGGCTAGGAAACTGGTAGGGCAGGGTTCTTTGTCTTATTTGGCTTATATTAAGGATGTTGAGGTTAATACTCCATCTATTGAGTCTATTCCTATGGTGTCAGAATTTAGAGAAGTGTTTCCTAATGACTTGGCTGGTATGCCTCCGGATAGAGATATACACTTCTACATTGATTTAGAACCTGGTGCTCGCCCCACTTTTATCCCTCCATATCGCATGGCTCCGATGGAATTAAGAGAACTTAAGACTCAAATCCAAGAGCTTCTTGATAAGGGATTTATTCGACCTAGTGCTTCCCCATGGGGTGCCCCAGTTTTTTTTGTTAAGAAAAAGGATGGTAGTATGAGAAAGTGTATAAATTACCGGCAACTGAATAGGATCACTATTCAAAACAAGTATCATTTGCCTTGAATAGTTGATCTTTTTGACCAATTGCAAGGCGCATCAGTCTCCAAGATTGATCTAAGGTCTGGCTACCATCAAATGAAAATTAGTCTTGAGGATGTTCCTAAGACGGCGTTTAGAACCCGCTAAGGGCACTATGAGGTTTTAGTTATGTCTTTTGGCTTGACTAATGCACATGCAACTTTTATGAGTTTAATTAATGGGGTTTTCAAACTATTTCTTGATTCATTTTTCATAGTCTTTATTGATGATACTTTGGTCTATTCGAAAAGTGAGAAAGAGCATGCCGACCATCTTCATATTGTTCTAGGTGTTCTTGGGAAACAAAGGTTGTATGCTAAATTCTCTAAGTGTGAATTTTGGTTGACTTCGGTTGCATTTTTGGGGCATGTAGCTTCAAAAGATGGGGTAATGGTAGATCCTGAAAAGATTGAGGCGGTTAAGAATTAGGTTCGGCCTAGCTCCGTGACGAAAGTTACGAGTTCTGAGGGACTCGCTAGCTACTATCGTCGATTTGTGAAGAACTTTGCTTTTATTGCCACTTAATTGACAAATTTGACCAAAAAGGAGATACCATGTGAATGGACTGAAAAATGTGAGGATAGCTTTCAAAAGCTCAAGACTCTCTTGGCCACAACACCTATCCTAGCATTACTGGTGGCAGGTAATGATTTTATTGTTTATTATGATGCTTCAAATTCTAGTTTGGGTGCTGTGTTGATACATGATAAGAATGTCCTAGCTTATGCATCACGTCAATTGAAGGTGAATGAGAGAAATTATCCAACACATGATTTGGAGTTGGCAGCGGTAGTGTTTGCCCTTAAGATCTGGCGGCATTACCTTTATGGTGTTAAGTGTGAGGTGTTTACTGATCATCGCAGCTTGCAACATGTATTCATTCAAAAGGATCTGAATTTGAGAAAAAGAAGGTGGATGGAGTTACTTAAAGATTGTGATGTCACCATTCAAAACCATCTGGGTAAGGCTAATGTAGTGGCAGATCCTTTGAGTCTAAAAGCGGTAAGTATGGGTAGTTTAGATTGCTTGAGTGTAACTAAGCGACCTTTGACTAAGGAAATTTAGACCTTAGAGTCTAAGTTCATATAGTTGGGCATCTCAGAAAGAGGTGGGGTGTTAGCTAGTATTGAAGTAAGGGCCACGGTCCTTGAGGATATCAAGGCCATGCAATTTAAGGATGACAATTTGAATGAACTTAAGAAGAAGACTACGATTGGTAAGGCACAAGAGACCACTCTTGATGCGGAAGGTGTGCTTAGTTTTAAGGGGAGGATTTGTGTTTCTCGAGTTGACGATTTGATTCAGAAATAGTTGACAGAATCCCATGGTTCACGATATTCCATACATCCGGGTGTGATCAAGATATCCCGAGATTTAAAGTGAATTTATTGGTGACCGGGCATGAAGAAGGATATAGCGGAGTTTGTGGCAAAGTGGGAAAGGTTAACCATGGATTTTGTGGTTGGTCTTCCCAAGACTTTGGGGAAGTTTGACTCTATTTGGGTGTTGGTTGATAGATTGACGAAGTCAGCCCATTTCATTCTGGTAAGAATAGATTATAATGCGGAACAATTGGCTAAGGTTTATATGAAAGAGATAGTGAGGTTGCATGGGGTGCCCCTTTCTATCATCTCAGATCATGGTACTCAGTTTACCTCCATGTTGAATTGGGCACACAACTCACTTTTAGTACAACCTTCCATCCACAGACGGACGGACAATCAAAGAGGACTATTCAAGTATTACAAGATATGTTGAGGGCATGTGTGATCGATTTTGGAGGGCATTGGGATAAGTTCCTACCTTTTTGTGAGTTCTCCTATAATAATAGTTATCACTCCAGCATATATATGGCACCATTTGAGACACTATATGGGAGGGGATGTAGATCACCCATTGGATGGTTCGAGGCTAGAGATGTGAAACCTTTGGGGGTTGATTTGGTGAAGGATGCTCAAGATACGGTGAGGAGTATTCAAGCTAACCTTCTAGCAGCCCAGAGTAGACAGAAGAAGTATGCGGATCATAAGGTAAGAGACATGGCGTTTCAAACCGGTGAGAATGTTCTTCTTAAAGTATCACCCATGAAAGGGGTGATGAGATTTGGAAACTAGGGAACACTAAGTCCGCGATACATTGGTCCCTTTGAGGTTCTTGAATGTGTATGGCTAGTGGCGTATAGATTGGACTAACCTCCTAACCTATCGGGGGGTTCATCCGGTATTTCATGTGTCCATGTTAAAGAGACAAAGACCTCCAATATGAGGAGGAATCAATTGAAATTCTTGATCGGGATGTGCGTACGCTGAGGACCAAAGAGATTAAGTCCGTGAAAGTTTAATGGAAGCATCGTCCAGTTCAGGAAGTTACTTGGGAGACTGAGAGGGACATGCAACACAAGTATCCCCAATTGTTCGTCGATTTAGGTACTACTCCATTCTTCTTTAGCCTGTTTTTCCTAAGTTTTTCACTCGGGGATGAGTGATGGGTAAATTGGTATCTATTGTAACGATTGGGTTCCGTCGTTATAGGGATTCTAACAGGGAATTTTTTTGGGTTGAAAATCTTTTTCGTAGTAATTTGAGATTTCCCAAACCAGTCCAAATTTGGACAAAATCGGAGTCTGTGAGGTCTATGGAAATCTGGTAGCAATTGGATGATATAATTATGAATTTGATCCTATGAGTAAATAGATAAGTTGTTAAGGAACCTGTACGACTTTACAGAATTTAATTTGGGTGAGTATAACTCCCGAAATTGATCTTAGCGTGAACGGGTAACTTTTGAGTGTTGTTGGTTGAAGGTGTGTTGTGAAATGGTGTCTTGAAATTTTTAAAATAGCTCACTGGTTCCATGCAAGCCACTGGGGTGAGATTTCTTCTGCCAGGGCTGGGTCGCTCTTGTTGTGTGAGGACTGTTGTGTCGAGTTCGACGTGACTTAAGTCGGAAATAAACACCAAAATGTCTTTATTCTGCACTTTTCGACTTAAAGAGAAAGGAGACAAACTGTAGGCGATTCTTGACAATTTTTCGCCATTTTTAAGACTAATGTAAGGTTTTGACTCCTTGAATCAATTTTTTGATCGGTAGAACATAATCTAATGGGTAGTTATCGAGGGGGAAATTTTTTGATCTGAGAATTATGGTGGGAAAAACACTAATTTGGATAGTGGGATCATGGGTATTATCTAGGGTTGATAGAATTGTTAGTAATTCGGGTAATTAGTGATTGTTTATTGATTCATGTGTTATTGATTGTTTGTAGACCAAGAACAAGCGAAACAAATCTGAAAAGGGGAGAATCCAATTTCTTAGGGTTTCAAGCTTGTTTCGAGGTAGGTGATGGTTGTGATTCTATGATTGTGTGATGTATATTTATTCTTGCTTCATTATGATACATGTATGTATACGAATATTGCATTATTGATCACATTAATTGTAAATGAGGATATATGAATGATGAATGTCTTGAATCAGGACTTGATTGTGTGATTATGAGAATGTACTTTGTGATTGCAATTGTGCCTTGTTGAATGGATCAGGTGTTGCATTCCGACACACTATTTGGATCGGTTGCCACATTTCGGCATAATCATTGGATCATGTACCACGTTCTGGTATGCTAACAGTTTGGGGTTGGCTTCCATGAGAGAACCAATGACTTGACATAACTGTGATAATTTAGAATTCTGAGATTGTACGTTGTCTTAAATAATGATGATATTGTATATGTTCGATCTATGCATGTTGTTATATTGATTTATGACTTATATATGTTGCACTTAGTGGGATAGCCGTGTGATCCTACCAGTACACTGTGGTTGTGTACTGATACTGCACGTGCTCTTTCTTTGTTGAGTACAGGGCATCTTCAGGCGGCTATTGACAGATCTCATTTAGAAGATCAGTGATCGTTGATCGAATTCAAGGGTGAGCCAATTATTCCAGGTTGTCATCACGAGTTCTCCTTTCGTCTATGTCTACATTTCGGATTAAGACTTTTCTAGTTAGTTAATTAGTTCATTAGTTTTTGGGTTGTATCCCTTCGTGTTTAGACTTATGGATCCTGTTAGAGATTTGGTACATTGACTTTCAGGCTCTAAGTGTATTTCTACATTGTTTAGTTCTTAGATCTTTTGGAAGTGTATAGGAACTTCAGTCTTTAGCTATTTAACTTTCTTCCATAACTTTAATGTTGTAGTATTTGATTAGAGTTAGTTAACTAATTAGTGTTAATGGTTCTCCCACCAGAGGGTTAGTGTGGGTGCCAATCACAATGGTCTGGGTTGTGACAATTATGTTAGTCTTGTATGTTGATGACATCTTTCTTGCTACTAATGATCTTGGTTTATTGCATGATACCAAGAGATATCTATCTAACAATTTTGAGATGAAAGATATGGGAGAGGCATCCTATGTGATTGGGATAGAAATAATTTGAAACAGATCATAAGGATTATTGAGTTTGTCTTAGAAAGCCTATATTAATAAAGTGTTAGAGAGATCTAGAATGGAAAAATGCTCATCAAGTCCCGTTCCAATTTAGAAAGGAGATAAATTTAGTCTCAATCAATGTCCAAAGAATGAATTGGAACGTAAGAAAATGAATGATATTCCTTATACATCAATAGATGGGAGTCTAATGTATGCCCAAACATGTACGAGATCAGACATCAATTTTGCTGTTGGAATAGTGGCCCAATATTAAAGTAATCCATGAATGGATCACTGGAAGGCTGTGAGGAAAGTGTTGTGATACTTGCATGGAACTAAAGATCATATTCTCACTTATAGAAGATCTGATAATCTTGAAGTGATTAGGTATTCAGATTCAGATTATGATGGTTGTGTGGATACAAGAAAATCTACATTTGGATATTTGTTCCTGTTAGCTGGAGGAGCAATATCATGGAAGAGTGCGAAGCAGTCTGTTATAGCTGCATCCACTATGGAATCCGAGTTTGGGGCATGCTTTGAGGCAACTGTTCAGGCTAATTGGCTGCAGAACCTTATTCCATGACTTGGACTAGTCGACAATATTTTCAAGCCGCTAAATATTTATTGTAATAATAATGCAACAGTATTCTTCTCTAAAACGATAAGTATTAAATGGTTGCCAAACATATGCAATTGAAATACTTTTTGGTTAAGGAAAAAGTGCAGGAACATAAAGTGACAAATGAACATATTAGCACCAAACTTATGATTGCCAATCCTTTCACGAAAGGATTACCACCCAAAACATTTGTTGAACATGTTGAAAGAATGGGTATTATTGATGGCAATGAATGACTTTATGTAAAGATTTTATTATGTTCATGTAAATTGACACTTTGAGCTCGATATATATATATGTTTATATTGTTGCCTATTTTCTCTTGTATACGTAATGTTGAGAATGATGATGACAGGTTCTGACTTATATAAAGTATTCTAAGCATTATTGTAGACCCATTATGTATTTGAAAGGTTGTGTTAGGTAATAGACTAATATTGTAGTGCATGGAAGAGACTATACCAAACAAAGAAGTGTACAATCGCGATGACTCATATTAGTTGATTTTACTTAATGACGACGAATGATGTCGGATTTAGCATTAATTGTGCACATAACGATTAACATGCATATTAAACCATTATGTTAAAGGTTGTGTGCCAAGTGGGACAATGTAAATTTCTATGGCCTACGTAAATATATTTTGGTTTAATAATTAATATAAGTTAAATCCTAAACATGTGTGGGGAAGTGAGAAAGTTACCTAGTAACTTCCAACAACCCAAAAAGATGTGGAAGGGAAGTTACCTAGTAACTTCCAACTATCCATAAAAATGGGGAGTTACTTGGTAGTTTTAAAACTACCCACCATCTCCACAACTCACAATGATGGAAAGTGGGAATAATGTTAAAAACTCTTAAGATTAAAAGGGTCCTCTCTCTGCCAAAAAGTTATAATCTTATCCATCAAAGTTATTCATAAAGTGTAAGGCAAGAGAGAGAAACAACTTTTGAAGAATAATAAAGAAAAGACTTCCGCTCAATTCAAATCAAGATTCTCGAAGAACACTATGGCTGATCTGGGCATGCATTCTTGATTGAATTACTACATTTATATATATGTGAAAATCATGTAGTTCTACGATCATGAATAATTGATAGGATTTATGAATGTTTAGATTGTTCATGTTTTCACAATCTGTTAAATCCTTACACAAATATGCAAATAAATCATAAAATATATTATAGATTTATTGAAACATCAAATCACCAATATGAAGTTGTCTACCAAATGTTGACCATGATCAGTTATAAGCTTTATATTTTACTTTTTAGTCTTGTATCATTTCATATAGTGTATTCATATTTCAAAAGTTATATTTAACTTCTAATACCTTTTCTTCTAATTGATATTTTCCACATTTACATATATGAAAGCAAAGTTATGACTTGTTATCGCTATTTCATTTATTTCCGTATGTTTAATTGATTTTAGTATTTCAGGAAATAATTGACTTATCTAACAGAGGGTTAGTGAAGTGTCACCACGATCCTTGAGTTTTTGAATAATAAAAATTATGTCTAAATATGTTCATATACTAAGCACGGAAAGAATAGAGACCTATCTATCACTTATGTTGATCATAAAATATTTGGTAAATATATGTACTTGAAGAATCTATGATAATTAGATGTCAAATAACCAATTTAAGTAAGATGGTCAATGTAATAAATAGATTCAAAGTTAAGTTCAATGGTTATCAAAGTTAAGACTCTATATTCAAAAAAAAATGATTTTTATTAAGTAGAAACTATTTTCAAGAGAGAAAAATTATCTACATTTAAAATGAGGGGTTCTAAAATTAATTTCTTGAAATAAATATTTAAAAAAAATTGAAGTCAAAGTGAATATATATTTCTCCATGGGACCCATATATTATATTTGTTTTAGACAAAACATTAGTGTGGTGTATATTTTTGACAAAATATTGTGTTCTTACAAAAACACTAAGTCTCTTCCCTTCAAGCGATGCAAGAAAATCTTGAGCTATAACTTTATTGAATTTTATGATGTAAAAATTAGAATTTTCTATTCAATCTCAATGAGGTACTGTTTTATTGATTATTTTTTTGTTGTTGAGTTTTCAAAAATGATTTTGTATGTTCAATAGTTGTAAATAAATTCTTCTGTTGGTCTATGTAGATTTTTGTGTATATCTGATCAAAATAAAGGGATCCTTATTATTAATGAATACTTTAGAAATGATTTTCTATGTTCAATTGTTATATATACATTTCATCTATTCTAGATCTAACTTAGTCATGCATGTTAAATTCATTAGATATAACAAGAGGTGAATATAATTTTTTAAATATGCACAAACATAAAAGTAATGATATTTCATTTTTTTTGAACAATTTAATTTACGATTTAAATTTCCGATCTACATTGAAGAGGTACCGATTTTGTGTGGATTTGCTCTATGTGTATGCAATTTTAATTTATTTTTAAAATCAATTATAGGTAGATATTAAATATAAATAAATCATGTACATGAGAAATATTTCAGACATTTAAGTATCTAGCACTTTTTTCTTCTAAATAAAATAAAATCCTATTAGGACTACAAAGAATTTTTGAAGACCTTTAATCTATAACTTTGAAATATGTCTTTATCTTTGTTTTCTTAAAATATTGTTGACACCCAATTTTTACCCTATGCAATTCGAGTTAACTATCGAGCTTCTTCAATTTCAAACAATTTGAAATATTCGGCTTTGAAGAATCCTAAAAAAATATATATTTTAAAATCTCTTTCTAATTAGTTTTGGTTAGTATTTTTCAAAAATAATTATATAATTATACATATTGGTTTGTATAATTTTCATCTTTTATAAAATTATTTAATAAATAACCTAAAAATAGTGTTTAGCAAAATTACATATTTATTTCCTTTAAATTAGTGAATTTTATAATTTTGTATAATTAGTTTTCTATCTTAAGTAATGAACTTATGTCTTGATAATTATTTCGTCTTGTTTAAATTAAGAAGCTCAAATAATTAATCAATAATTATGCATCTCATTTTAAGTTTGGGCAAATTTAATTATATGTAAATCTAATAATAGAAACTCAAGTGGCTATGTTTTAAATAAAATGGGGAATTTTCTTAACTCTTGCACATCTGCACATATATAGATATATTTTTACATATAACGCACATAATGGTACACCCTATATTCCCACGCCCTCACGCATTGGTCTCTCCTTGTCTTTTCAAACTTTCACGTGCGCTACTCTCCCCTTTCTTCTTTCCAAAACCGCAAAAGTCAAGAAAAGAACCCTAGTTCTTCATCCACCCATCACCCCTGTTAGTCCCTCTCCCCATTTTCAAAGATTACCGACCTCGGAACAAGATTTGTTGACTTTGGCTGAGAGAGATCTCACCCAAATCTGATGCCATTTAGAGGAGGGAATTGAAATTTGAAGGTTGGAGAATAGTATTCTTCGAAATCAAACCCACGAAGGTTTGAGCCTAAAATTTTTGATTTTTCTGTCAAGTTCTTTTACGTGTTTGTTGGTCAGTAGTAGTAGGAAGCTCTTCATCCCGTTTGTCTTAGTTCGCTGCCCTCGAAAAGGTAAAAAAAAATTCTAATCTTAATTTGTTTCTTAGATAATGTGTCCTTCTGGTCAAATTTATTCTTAGATTTCTTTTTCATTAATGTGTTTTGCCTTGTTCAATACCTTACTGATTTAAGTCATTAAATGATTGAATCATAAATTTGTGATCAGCTATCTATTCCGATCAAGGTGAAATGCTTAGTCATAGGCTGGAATATATTGATTATTATTAATAGATAGATAGTGATATTTGGTTTCTGAATTCATTAATAGTGTGGTTTCTTTGCTGTTGCATTTTGTTCCGAATTTTTAGTGTGTAAATGTTAGGTTCAAAAGGCCAAATTTAAGTCTAATCATATTACCTTAGCCATGTCATGAATATATTGTTAGCTATGTTGATCTCTGCTCATTTTTTTTTTGTACATATCTTGCAAGCATGTCTTGTTTATTGGACATCCCAAGTTGTCCTGTTATCCCTCATGTACTTAGCTAGCTTCTCTTTTCTTGGCTATGAATTTTTAGTTAAAATCTATATTAAATATGTTAGTAGGTTTCCATGCTCCAATATTCGATCTTGTAGCTTAAGTGAAATAATGGTCAAGGATGCCATTGTTATAAAATTTGCTATGATTTTTCATATGTGTTTCCCAAACCTACCACAACAGGATCATGACTACATAACCATCAACCTAGTTTACATTATTGTTGCAGTTATATGATGATCAAGTGTTATTTTATTCCTTAATGACATTTTCTTTTCAATATTTTGTAGTTCTCGTGTATTGGAGTTTGAGCTTGTTTGTTGGTATTATTTTGTTCTATGTTAGCAATTGACCATCTGTTAATCACTGCCTACTTCTTGAGGTTTGGTTATTTCTTGACTGCTCCGTTTACATTTGTTGCTACTGAAAGATGCCTATTTCAATTCAATGTGTTAAAATCTAGTGGTAAGTGTTAGTGTAATTTAGTTAGTCTAAGCATGACTTGGGTTCTTGTGAGGGTTTAGGAGGCTTGAAACTATTAGTTTGACCCTTCTTTTGGCAGATTTGAAATATGATTAGATGACCTCATTGATAAACCTAAGTATTGTAAAGGTTTCTTATTTATTTGTCTTGCCTCTTTATCTTTAATTGAGCTTTATACATAGAAGTCTTAACCAAGCAATCATGTGTCCAAATTTCAAATTGCCTTGATTGTTTCCAACTAAGTTAAAGCCATTGATTCGAAACATTGATGTAGTGTGAAATTTTGTCATGTTCCCTTCATACGCTATTACATTCGGTTGAGTTTGTCAGCCCGTTCATAGATGCTCATTTCTTTTCTTTTCTTTCGGTGCATATAATCCACCCGAGTACATTTTGGACTCTCCCTTGCATATTCTTGCGTTGTTTTTCGAGTCTGCCTCGTCAAAGGAAGTTATCGTGCAGTAAAAGGGAAGCTGAAACAAGAGAAATGGAAGAAAAAATACAGGTGGAAGAAGCAGATATACGCTGATATACATAAATATATACAACTGATACACACAACAAATGGGTCTAAATCCATAAGTTTCAAGCAGACTCAAAAATGGGCAAAGAGGCCCAATTACAGCAGTTCTTGAAGCTTAATTTGGGATGAAGCCCAAGTCATTTTCAGCACCTAGACTTGGGCCTAAGTCAATTATTTCTTTAGTTATTTGACTTATGCTTATTTGCTTATTTGTGATTTGTTTAACTCTATCTCTTTATTTGATTTGGTTTAATTTAATTAAAATCCCCAAAAGATGAACTATAAATGTTAGCTGATTATAATAAAATTTCATTTTTATATCAAGTCTTGTATTTTTTATTGAATATCTTTAGGCAAAACTTTTAATTTTTCAATTAATTTAAAATAGTTTTCATGACCAAATTGGTTTAAATTATTATGTCTAATTAATCTAGTTTTATTAAAATTCTAATCACCGCATGTTAGCGGCTACTTTAAATGCTAGAAATAAGAACCTTTTACCCCTTTTCTTAGAATTTATAAAGACTTAATTTGTTAAGGTCTTTTTAAATTATGTTTTCTTAATTTCTTTAAAAAATTTAGTGGCGACTCTTTTCTAAGTATTTTTATTAAATTGTTTTATACTTTGAACATTTTAAAAAGTGATTTTTCTGAAGATAGTAAAATTACGACATAACTGAAATGGCAACTGTGATAGGGAATTGATTAGGTTCTAACCATTAGACTTGATTGCTTATTTGACTAATATTTGATTTTGTGATATTTAATTTATTTGTGCTTTATATATTTATTTTATGATGATATTAACTGTCATTTGAATTCATGGCATTTCCATCACCACGACATAAATACAATATATTAGAGAACGATTTTGCGAAACCGCAACCGATCTTTTTTATACTTAACCCTTTTCGAAATGACCAATAATTTATTAGTACGTCATGTGTCCAATGGTTGTCGTAGTTTCAACCTAAGTTGTCCGCTTGGGCCCCGGTCTTTCAAAAGTCATTCTTAGTCAACTAGCGTAGAGAAAAACCTGAATCCCTCTATTTAGCGCATTTGATCTAAGATGACCCAACATCTAAGGTGTGTTGGGCCCATTAGAAGCCCACCTTATGTCTATTTGACCCATGGTTAATTAAAGGACAACCATGCTTATGTGTTCAATTGAAGGATGTGTATGTGATTTTAAACAAATCCATTCTCCATTAGGGGTGGGGTGACTCACCTTTTTCCTTTCTTTTTTGAAGAATGGATCCAGTGTACAAACCCCTGAGGACTCGAATGGTGACTCTACCTCACCCTTATCTCCAAGTGTGGTAGAAGTTCATGAATTGTGAAGACAAGAAAGAGGTCCAAAAGCATATAGGTTATCTCCCGTCATTGATAGAAATGGAGGCTTGTCCTGATTTGATTGGAACAATGGTGCAATTTTGGGATGGTAAAAACATGGTATTCCATTTTGGGGATGTAGAAATGACTCTGACCATCGAAGAATTTCTTACTAGTTATGAGAGCATAGGAATGTGTAACAAAAGGAAACATAAGCCCGATAGCGATCTCCGTATTCCTCATATATGGGACTTTGACATAATCAAAAAAGAACTCTTACTTGTAAAAACCAAATGGATGGATAAGATTTTCGGACCAAACATTCCACTACAAAAGATTTATCGTCGATTTGGGCATTCAAGGGCTTTCGAAAGGTTTAAAGAAGAATTTTGTTTTGGAGGAAATTTGGAAGAAAGCACGTCCTTTTGCTTTTGTGATATGCTTACTTTGGACAATGGTATTCCCTTAAAGCCCAAACTACACTATCCATCAGAGTGTAGTAATGGTCACTCATGCCATTTTTAATGGGGTAGACTACGGGTCGGCAATCAAGTTCTACACTTTGGCACCCATGATTCTTGCCGACATTTACAGGGTATTAGATAAGTGTCAAAGCGGTCAATGTTTCTTTCAAGGATGCAACCTGATACTGCAATGGTGGATGATGAAACACTTGCTTAAAGCCCATGATCCACAGGAACCAAATCCCAAAATTCGAACAAACAAACTTTCATCTCATAGTTGGTGGTTACACCTTAACCATTTCCATAGAAAGGGTGGGGGGGGGGAGGGTCAAAAATTCTAGTATCGAAGACTTTAGGGATTAAGAGAAGAAAATGTGCAATGGTCAATCGAAAGTATGGTACCAAGAGAAGTCGTGACCCGAGGTGAAGGGATCCCTTTGTTGATATTCTCCGGATTGAGAGGGACTCGTCCTTATGATCCCACTCGAGTCCTTAAGAAATTAGGGGGAAAACAAGAGCTTCCCCAAACTGCAGACATGAGAAAATTTGCAATGGATCATGAGAATGGTAAAGTCGCTTTTTCTGCAAAGATACTTCAAGTATGGAAAACTCGAAGGGTGTTGGGTGAGCCGGTGCCAAATAGATTTCAACCTGAATGTTTTGATAAGTACAAAGAATGGTTGACGAATAACCTTTTCGGAACCATCGAACCTAGTCCAAATGTCTCTCATCATGTCGCAGATGCTAAACATCAGGTTTGACTTCACCGACTTCATGAAAAATATGAGAAAAATGAGTTAGCTCATTGACATCAAAATTCAGAGGATGCCAAAGTCATAACCAAGCTAAAGCAAGAGCTACAAAATGCAAGACATGATCATTTATGGACAAATAGATACTTCATATGGGAAGAAGTCAGTGTCGCAAAGAGAACTAGACTTGATTAAGGACCAAAGGTAGTTTGAAACTTGTTATCATCCCCTGCGTGGGATTGCTTTTATTTTTACTTCTTTTTGTCATTGTCAAACGTTTACGAGTCCTATCAAACATTTTGGGGATAATGAATTGTCTTAAATGACATACACATCCTTCAATTCGTTAGGCCCACCTTTGGCATAAAAAGGTCACACGTTTAAGACGTAATATTAACTTTTTGTATGCTACTTGATATAATTGTTTTGTGTTATAATATGTTATTTTGTCTAAAACAGAATTAATCCACTCCTTTTCTTTAGAACACTCTAAGCATATATGAAATCAGCAACAACAAAGTCCGTCCAAACTACTCCATAAGTGTTGTCTAAGTTTCTCAAAAAATATATGAAAACTTTAAAAATCTTCTAAATTTCTATCTCTCCGTCTAAGAAAGGTTAACTTGCTAGAATTTCTGGAAAAAGTGTTAGCACGCTAATGCCGATCATTGATTTTATTAGTGGTGAAGAAACTGAATAATCAATGTTTGAAAAGTTGCCAAGACAGACTCAGACTATGCTGGGCTTGAATTCCTCGGATGGATACGTAGGCAGCTTACTTAAGGCTCGGTCCCTATCCTGTAAATTTTTATTCTCCCTTTTCTTGAAGGATTTCACCTAAAAATATAGGAGTGGAAGAAGTTAGCAAGACTCTATGCAAGTTGAATATATTGATTCATTCAAATGAACTAACAAAAAACAAAACAAAATCCTTCCTTTTGAGTCCTCCCTTTCACCCAAAATACATTCGTGGATTAATCTACTTAAAGCAAAATGACCATTATATGTTTATTCTTATATCAATTTATTTGTATTTCATATGAGAAACAATAACTAACATAGCTACTTTTGAGTTGTTTTTCATTTATCAGGTAACTAAAATTGATCTATGGTGAGTAACTGGATGAGCATCCGTACTTCAGGAGATATAAATTCACTAAAGATTCCTTCCCGGGCCAAAATCTATTGAAAGGAAAAGAAAAGATGACTGGAAATGGTGAGAACAAGGTTTGAATGAGATCATAGTAACAAACCCTATCATTACTTAGCAGAATGAGTTGATTGCTCAACTGGAACAACTGTCACGACCCAGGGGTACACCCTAGATGTAACATGGCGTACTTGACCCCGAATGGGTCTCATACAAGCCTTTAGCTTATCAAAATAAGATAATAGAAAAGTGCTGAAATTTTAAAACATTTTCCATACAATCAAAGTCTTTATAAAAGCAAAGTGAAAGTTTTACTACACTTGTCTCAAACCATCTAATACAACTTTGAATACTCTTGGGTCATAGCCCATACAATAGTCTCAAGACATGAAAATAAAAGACATCAAGGAAAGGTGATCAAATACTCAATGCTATGAGGACTCATCAAGTCTTCAACTCCTTGCACTTCTAGAAACTTATCTTCAAGAATGGAACTCAAAATCACCGGACCCTACATTTGATGAGAATGTAGGAAAGAGTATGCATTAGTACAAAAGTACTAAATATGATAGCTAGTATAACATCATAAAATCATAACATAAGGGTTAGTCAACATAAGTCATATGCCATAATCATAAGAGATACTTCATGAAACATAAACTATAAGCATAAGAGACAATATCATAATCATAAGCAAAGTCTCCAACATAGGCTTCATATAAGCATTAGTCAACCCTTAGTCCTTTATATCATAAGAGAACTACTTCTCAAGTAACCTCAAAGCATACTTGTGCAATGCATGGATGAGACCCCATAATCACACCTACACTAAGTAAGACTTTTAAGTCATTATAATTATACTTACTATCTTAGGATCTCATCCTTAGCATATTTCTCTTAGACAAGGGAATCTCTCACCTTTAGTCAATCTTAACAAGGAAGGCAACTATAGCACAATCTTATCTAAACATACATCATATAAGAGAACACTTTCTAGGTAACCCTAAGTCATACTTGTGCAATACATGAATAAGACCCCATAATCCTATCCATACTAAGTACCACTTTGGGTCCTTATATTCTTACTGCTTGGTTTGGGACTAGTCCCTCTTTTAAAGAATTGGAACACTAGGAGGTACTTCTTTAAGTCCATCTTAGTTCCTCTTCTTTATTATCGTGAACACTATGACACACTTCATTAAGCATGTCTAAGTTCATTATTAACTTGAACACTATGAGATGCTTCATTAAGCATGTCTAAGTTCATTAATGCTTTTGAACACTTGGAGATACCTTTTCAAGTGTGTCTTAGTTCATTGGATAAAGAGATTGTTACTAGAAACCCCTACTTCTCTATGCGAAGGCTTCCATCTCATGAGACCTACTTTTGGGAAAACTCGAACTTTACTATGTGAGAGTTCCCCCTTTACTTTGGAAGCCCAGACTCAACTAGGTGTGAGCATCCTCTCTTCTTGGAGACCCGAACCCGACTATGTGTAAACTTCCTGCTCATTGTCAATATCCATTGGGGCCAAGAATAAACCCCCTTAGACTAATTATTAAACCTTACATAACTCATGACTCATGGAGGGATGTCCTTAACAACCAATCCATTTTTCAAGTGATTCTATCACTTTAAACATTCAAACATTTATAAGGTGGATGAGGTGGGTAATGTCCTTCTACAACAATGATAGCTACTAGTCTACCATTCTCATATAGACTTCACTCTCAAAGTCACTACAAGCATAATTCAACATAATAGCTTTACTCTCAAAGCCCTAGAATTCTACCTTCATGACTACAAGCCTTACTCTCAAAGCTTTACTTCTTACAATCATCATTCATGCCTAGATTTCAAGGCATTCTAATCACATGCTTCATTATTAAGAAATTCTAGTCATAAATCATCATAAAGGTTTAACTTAAAGCTTTACTAGTCATGATCCATCACATGTACTATAATCTAGTTCAATTCATTTCTACTTGATTTTATTCTTGAACTATTACTATACAAGTCACCAATTTTAGAAGATCATCTCTAAGTCTTCAATTTCCCTTCACAAGGAATAAACCCACATTACTACACTTTCATTAATTAAACTAGGGTTAGCCATAGAAAACATATAATATCATCATAATAACATGATTTACTACTAAATCAATCATAAACAAGCAATATCCACTCAATTGGATTCATACTCAACTTAACCCATAATACTGGTAGGAAGTTAACTTGAATTGGGGATTTCATCTTCACAATTGGGTATAACTAGGGGACTCCATGGATGGAAGAATCCATGGATGAATCAGCTATCCTACCATGATTATAAAGGCCTCATAAAGCTTGGAAGATTGGAAGAATTTGACCTAGCTTGATCCTCTTCTTCTTCTTCTTTTTAGAGAGAGAATTTCTTGGAGGGAATTTGGGTTCCTTTAGGTAAATTGAAATATTGATTTGGAATCACTTAATTAAGGGTCTAATGGCTATATATAGGTGGTATAATTACTAATAAACGATACAACTTAATAACTAATTAATTCTACAAAGCTCCCTTAACCCATATTTAAACCAACTTAAGACTTCACTGCACCAAACCCATGAGACCACGTCCACGGGCCGTGGGTCACCTACGATCCATTACGTTCATCCGTGGATAAGGTTATGCAAGTGTTTTTTTAGGGCCTTAACCCACGAGACCATCCACGAGGCGTGGGTCCCTTCTTGGGTGTTGCCTTAGGAAGATTCTAGGTGGTTTCTAGGGTCCTTTTCAAGGACCCTTGGTTGGTTCTTGGGGAGTCGTACCTTGACGTTTTAACCCTAAACCCGTCATTCTAAGTACGGGAAACCATTTCTAAGACTCTAACCCTCACGACAAGCTCTAGAACCCTCACATAAAGCTATAGTTTAGCCTAATAGTTTCCAGGTGTTAGAATATCTCCCCATTGGGAACATTCTTCCTCGAATGACGATTCTAAACACTTCTTAAAGGAAACAACTCTAGACTAGCAGCCCATCATGCATGCAACTCATATAAATGCACAAAAATAAGGAAGAAAACTTCAGTTCCAAGATAAACATACTCAATCCAACACAAGGAAGTAGGAAGTACATTTAACAAACCTAGATGCATAAAATTCAATATCTACTCATATTCAAGGAGGAACTACCATCTCCTATCTAAAACATGTTCAATATACAATCATGGAGCCTATATGCAATTTTTCTCTCAAAAAGCATTTATTCAAGGAGGAATCTTTCAATTCCAAACTAAGTCATGCTCATTAATTCATCTCATGACGTCTATAGGCAACTTATACTCAATGCACTACAACATGAGAAAAAACAATGCACATAAGTCATTTCTATTAAGACCTAAGCTTTTTTATGAACATGCATATAAGGAAAGCATTGAAACACATAAACACAATAACTTTGCTATCTAAGCACACCATCTGCCCCTTGGGAGTAAGCCTTGGTAGAATTTCTAAGCACCAATACTTTCAATTCTAAGGTCGGAGCAAATTATCACTAAACTTTCATATTGTTCACACAAGAGGATTCTAAACTGAGGTGAATTACATTACTACTCTTTAGAAAAGGCTACTCAATTACACTACTACACATTTAGGCATTACTTAAACACCATATCCCTCAAGTCTTCACCAACTGTCACGACCCGGGAGCACCCCCTAGTCGTAACCGGCATACTCGACCTCGAAGAGGTCAAATACAAGCCTCTTAGCATTCATTCATCGCATAAAACTAAAAACCATAAGGAAATTAAAAACTTTCTTTACCAAGAAAACATTTCATAAAAAGTAGCAAGCGGAAGACTTTCTAGACTTTATACATGATGTCTCAAACCATCTAATACTTTAGAGTATAAAATTAGGGACTAATCCCGTACACAACTTAAACAAAACTAAAAAGACATAAAAGAACATATTGGGTATTGTCCTCGAATCTATGAGGACTCACCAAGTCTTCATCTTCAACACTTAGAAACCTATCAAGCCATGACATGTCATCTTCTCCAAATCCCTACACTTTAGTCCAAAAAGGAAAGAAAGGGGTTAGCACAATTAAGTACTAAGTATGGAGACCATGCAAGAAAATATGCACAACGGACATTTACAAGAAATGTATGCTTTCATGTCCTTTGATAAAACCTTTCCTTTACAAATATAAGAGATATAATACAAGTCAACATTAACATATTAGACCATAGCCAACCATACATATACTTAACATAAATCCATATACAACTCATGCTTAACTTTAGAAGGACACATGTCATTTCATTACCATAGGACCTCTACCTAATATAACCTTAAGACACACTTGAGTGAGACAAGAAGTGACCGCCCACACAATCCTCTTCAAGCACACTTAAGTGTTCCCCAAGATTACCTTAGATAAGGACTTTATAGGCAAAGTGCATAATCATACCCGGTAGGTAGCATATTAATGAGATGATATGTATAATGATGCTTACATGAAATAAATCATATTTAGTGGGGCATAGTACATGTGTGGTGAGTGACCATCTATATAGTATTTCCAAGGCCTACCACCCCCTTGGAGGCGAATGAGGTACAAACCCCTCAATATGGTTATACGGGCCTACTACCCCCGTACTAGGCAACCAAGGTACCAACCCCTCGATATGGTTATACGGGCCTACTACCCCCGTACTAGGCAACCAAGGTACCAACCCTCGATACGGTTATACGGGCCTACTACCCCCCGTACTAGGCAACCAAGGTACCAACCCTCGATACGGTTATACGGGCCTACTACCCCCCGTACTAGGCAACCAAGGTACCAACCCCTCGATACGGTTATACGGGCCTACTACCCCCGTACTAGGCAACCAAGGTACCAACCCCTCGATACGGTTATACGGGCCTACTACCCCCGTACTAGGCAACCAAGGTACCAACCCCTCGATACGGTTATACGGGCCTACTACCCCGTACTAGGCTTGGTCGACTCACAACACTTATATAGAGAAAATCATATACATGTGTCCATTTCAACATCATTTCAATAATTATATAACTATTCGATTCATAGGACGTACATTGGACCTTCCATTTCCTAAGGATTCTATAAATGGGCATTTTATCAAACACATGATGGGCTATTGTTCATGTAAATGAAATCATGTACTTCAAGAGTACTAAGTCCAACCAATTTCGAAATACATATAAATCAGCCCACCAACAACATACATATATATATCAACCTTCATAATTTGATCATGGAAGCATGAAAACCATAAACATCACATAATAATTCCATTTCATGATAATATGCAAAATAGACCATAATAGGATCATCACAAGATCACATAAACTCATTCACATCATACCTTCACATATAGCTTCATATAGGACTTTACATCTAGCCTCATATGTGTATAATAATACAACAATATAATAACATTCACATAATGCCCTTCATGGCCTCAATCCACAACAATACAACAAATAACCACCTCCACCAAAGGTGGATCAAGCCAATCAATAACAATATTATTAATACTAAGAGATCAAGCCATCTCACCACCCTTTTCAAAGGCCATAAGCCACAATACTCAATTCCATGCCAATTATACAATATTTATCAAGTTTGATCAACTTACCCTCTTTCCATGGCTATCTTCATCATCCTCATCTTCCAACAATTTAACAATACAATAACAATGATAATAACAACAATCAACTATACAAGCTAAGCTAAACAATATCCAATAACCAACATAAAGTCTAAATCCCAATTTATGACCATTCAAGGCTACTACCTCACATTATACCATTCAATAACAATTTCTAGAAACTCAACATAGCTAAGATCATATAAGAACAGCCCACATCAACCACTCAATAATCCTACATCAATTACTCAAAATCATTAAACTCACTTTAGGCTAAATTTAAAGAATTTGAGAAGACATGGGTTCACAAATATTTCTTTCTTAAAACCATAAATAATCATTAATAACCACATGAAACATCATTTGAAATTATTTAATGCAAGAACTCATGCTTAGAATTCGAAATAGGATTTTTGTGTATTTGAAAAACCTTGAAAACCTTTTGATTGAGCTCCTTGAAAGAAAGAATAATCAAGGATAAAGGATCCCCATACCTTAATCTTCAAGAACCAAACGAAATTGGTGAAGAAATCAATAGCCACCATCCACCCTAGCTCCATCTTTCACCTTGAGCTTCCTTGGGGTTTTGAGAGAGTTTTTGAGAGAGGGAAATGTTTTGGGATGGGAATGAACTAATGGTATCTAGGAATTAATATAAGTCCTTTGGAAAAAAAAAGGTCCAACACTTAGAAAAAATCAGGCGGGTGAACAGTGATTTCCGTCTCTGGAAATTGCCATTTCCTACCGGACAGATTTTACGAAAATGGACATAACTTCTTCGTCCGAACTCCGAATGAGGTGAAACGAAGTGCGTTAGGTAGCTAACTCAAAGGGCTTTCCATGGATATGTTATGGGCCACCAAATTATTTGTGTGCTAGGAGATATGACCCTCCAAAGTAGACCCTCGAAAAAGGCTTCACTTGGAAATTTCGGATTTTGATACGGTTGCTCTAAAATTTGGGTTAGACCCATTTCCCACTCAATTTGACCCCTAAACAAGAATATGAAGTCGGATTTCGAAAAACGAAACGGATCTTTTTATATATACTAAACAAGTTTCGAAGCCCATTTTAAGAACTTTTTGGGCCAAATTCATTTATAATCATTTCATTAAGTTCTCGACTCCAAACTCACATGTGAGGCTGTACTTTCACTATTAAAGTTTTTAGGGTCGTTACATTATCCCCCACTTAGGAACATTCGTCCTCGAATGACACTTTAAACACATAAGGGGTAACGACTCAAGTAAACAGTCCATCAACATGCATACAACAACAATACAAATGCATAAATATAGGAGGAAATATCAACTCCACATAGAAAGTCCCACACAACTTCATGCAATTCAAGAAAGTAGGCACAACATCTACTAACTCCTTATGCATCATCTTTACCTTTTTTTCATTTCTCATTTCATTTCATTGGAGGTACTTCCTTCTCCAAATCATCTCATGCACATCATAACATCAAAGGACACAATATGCAATTTTCTCATTAAAGCACATCATGCAACCTCCTCCAAAACTCAAGTAAGCATGCTCACATTATCACCTCATAAAGCAAATAGACAACTTATGCTAAATGCACATCATGCAACTTTCTCATAGAAGCACTTTAGGCAACATCATCAAAACACTTTTAAACATGCTCATAAGTCAACTCATGCAACATTTAGGCAAATCATTATAGATGCACATCAACATGAGGAACATAAATTTATGAAAACTCATTTTCTCATTTAATAAGAATTCATTTAAAACATGCATGACATAAGGAGACCATGGAAAACTCCTTTTCACATAAGACTCCAAAACATAACCCAAGTTTCTAGGAACTCTTTGTTTTAGGCTTGAGTAAACACATATAGAAGTAGGTAAGGATATCAACACTTCCCAACAACTTCACTACTCAACATACCATCCCCACTTAAGGGTAAACCCAACTAAGGTCAACCTTAACATCTCATAAAAATCTCAATGAAAATACCATCAATCTTACCAAAACCATTCTTACCCAACTCTTTAATTCACTAAACCTCTTGTAATGAAAACCTCCTTCAAGCCTAACTCATAAACATCAACCACACTTGAATACCTTATCATCTAACCACATATTTCCCCACTTAGGAGAAACTCTTACTAGTTCTTTCAAATTCACCTCCTTCCATCCTAAGGTCGGATCAAAACAATACTAGGTTTTTATACTCAGTACACCTAGCATTTCTAAATCACCACACATTTCACAAATTCCTTCAACACATCACAAAACTTCCTCATGACTAAGCCGGATACTACCAACAACACACATAACCAAAGGAATCCCATTTATACTAAAGTCATCACCACAATCTTTCACCTCACACCTACTAAGTCACCAAGTCAAAGTTGGCATCACAACCAACATTCTCTCTCCCTCAACCCTTGCAACATTAAACTTCCTCAAAGGTTACACTCAAATGACCATCACCTACGGAACAAGGAAAGACATTATAGAGAGAAACTCCACGGCACGACTAAAAGAATGTAGAAGTGAAACTTTCTTAGCACCCAATAGCCTCCTATTCATAATGTGGCGCGCTTCACATTATGAACAAGACTCTACTAGATGTGGTTTTGAGACAACCTAAGACCATCCCGGAAACTTATGCTCTGATACCAAGTTTGTCACGACCCGGGAGCACCCCCTAGTCGTAACCGGCATACTCGACCTCGAAGAGGTCAAATACAAGCCTCTTAGCATTCATTCATCGCATAAAACTAAAAACCATAAGGAAATTAAAAACTTTCTTTACCAAGAAAACATTTCATAAAAAGTAGCAAGCGGAAGACTTTCTAGACTTTATACATGATGTCTCAAACCATCTAATACTTTAGAGTATAAAATTCGGGACTAATCCCGTACACAACTTAAACAAAACTAAAAAGACATAAAAGAACATATTGGGTATTGTCCTCGAATCTATGAGGACTCACCAAGTCTTCATCTTCAACACTTAGAAACCTATCAAGCCATGACATGTCATCTTCTCCAAATCCCTACACTTTAGTCCAAAATGGAAAGAAAGGGGTTAGCACTATTAAGTACTAAGTATGGAGACCATGCAAGAAAATATGCACAACGGACATTTACAAGAAATGTATGCTTTCATGTCCTTTGATAAAACCTTTCCTTTACAAATATAAGAGATATAATACAAGTCAACATTAACATATTAGACCATAGCCAACCATACATATACTTAACATAAATCCATATACAACTCATGCTTAACTTTAGAAGGACACATGTCATTTCATTACCATAGGACCTCTACCTAATATAACCTTAAGACACACTTGAGTGAGACAAGAAGTGACCGCCCACACAATCCTCTTCAAGCACACTTAAGTGTTCCCCAAGATTACCTTAGATAAGGACTTTATAGGCAAAGTGCATAATCATACCCGGTAGGTAGCATATTAATGAGATGATATGTATAATGATGCTTACATGAAATAAATCATATTTAGTGGGGCATAGTACATGTGTGGTGAGTGACCATCTATATAGTATTTCCAAGGCCTACCACCCCCTTGAGAGGCGAATGAGGTACAAACCCCTCAATATGGTTATACGGGCCTACTACCCCCCGTACTAGGCAACCAAGGTACCAACCCCTCGATATGGATATACGGGCCTACTACCCCCCGTACTAGGCAACCAAGGTACCAACCCCTCGATACGGTTATACGGGCCTACTACCCCCCGTACTAGGCAACCAAGGTACCAACCCCTCGATACGGTTATACGGGCCTACTACCCCCCGTACTAGGCAACCAAGGTACCAACCCCTCGATACGGTTATACGGGCCTACTACCCCCGTACTAGGCAACCAAGGTACCAACCCCTCGATACGGTTATACGGGCCTACTACCCCCGTACTAGGCAACCAAGGTACCAACCCCTCGATACGGTTATACGGGCCTACTACCCCCGTACTAGGCTTGGTCGACTCACAACACTTATATAGAGAAAATCATATACATGTGTCCATTTCAACATCATTTCAATAATTATATAACTATTCGATTCATAGGACGTACATTGGACCTTCCATTTCCTAAGGATTCTATAAATGGGCATTTTATCAAACACATGATGGGCTATTGTTCATGTAAATGAAATCATGTACTTCAAGAGTACTAAGTCCAACCAATTTCGAAATACATATAAATCAGCCCACCAACAACATACATATATATCAACCTTCATAATTTGATCATGGAAGCATGAAAACCATAAACATCACATAATAATTCCATTTCATGATAATATGCAAAATAGACCATAATAGGATCATCACAAGATCACATAAACTCATTCACATCATACCTTCACATATAGCTTCATATAGGACTTTACATCTAGCCTCATATGTGTATAATAATACAACAATATAATAACATTCACATAATGCCCTTCATGGCCTCAATCCACAACAATACAACAAATAACCACCTCCACCAAAGGTGGATCAAGCCAATCAATAACAATATTATTAATACTAAGAGATCAAGCCATCTCACCACCCTTTTCAAAGGCCATAAGCCACAATACTCAATTCCATGCCAATTATACAATATTTATCAAGTTTGATCAACTTACCCTCTTTCCATGGCTATCTTCATCATCCTCATCTTCCAACAATTTAACAATACAATAACAATGATAATAACAACAATCAACTATACAAGCTAAGCTAAACAATATCCAATAACCAACATAAAGTCTAAATCCCAATTTATGACCATTCAAGGCTACTACCTCACATTATACCATTCAATAACAATTTCTAGAAACTCAACATAGCTAAGATCATATAAGAACAGCCCACATCAACCACTCAATAATCCTACATCAATTACTCAAAATCATTAAACTCACTTTAGGCTAAATTTAAAGAATTTGAGAAGACATGGGTTCACAAATATTTCTTTCTTAAAACCATAAATAATCATTAATAACCACATGAAACATCATTTGAAATTATTTAATGCAAGAACTCATGCTTAGAATTCGAAATAGGATTTTTTGTGTATTTGAAAACCTTGAAAACCTTTTGATTGAGCTCCTTGAAAGAAAGAATAATCAAGGATAAAGGATCCCCATACCTTAATCTTCAAGAACCAAACGAAATTGGTGAAGAAATCAATAGCCACCATCCACCCTAGCTCCATCTTTCACCTTGAGCTTCCTTGGGGTTTTGAGAGAGTTTTTGAGAGAGGAAATGTTTTGGGATGGGAATGAACTAATGGTATCTAGGAATTAATATAAGTCCTTTGGAAAAAAAAAAAAGGTCCAACACTTAGAAAAATCAGGCGGGTGAACAGTGATTTCCGTCTCTGGAAATTGCCATTTCCCTACCGGACAGATTTTACGAAAATGGACATAACTTCTTCGTCCGAACTCCGAATGAGGTGAAACGAAGTGCGTTAGGTAGCTAACTCAAAGGGCTTTCCATGGATATGTTATGGGCCACCAAATTATTTGTGTGCTAGGAGATATGACCCTCCAAAGTAGACCCTCGAAAAAGGCTTCACTTGGAAATTTCGGATTTTGATACGGTTGCTCTAAAATTTGGGTTAGACCCATTTCCCACCAATTTGACCCCTAAACAAGAATATGAAGTCGGATTTCCTAAAAACGAAACGGATCTTTTTATATATACTAAACAAGTTTCCGAAGCACATTTTAAGAACTTTTTGGGTCAAATTCATTTATAATGATTTCATTAAGGTCTCGACTCCAAACTCACATGTGAGGCTCTAGTTTCACTAGTTTCGTTTTTTAGGTCGTTACATTATCCCCCACTTAGGAACATTCGTCCTCGAATGACACTTTAAACACATAAGGGGTAACGACTCAAGTAAACAGTCCATCAACATGCATACAACAACAATACAAATGCATAAATATAGGAGGAAATATCAACTCCACATAGAAAGTCCCACACAACTTCATGCAATTCAAGAAAGTAGGCACAACATCTACTAACTCCTTATGCATCATCTTTACCTTTTTTTTCATTTCTCATTTCATTTCATTGGAGGTACTTCCTTCTCCAAATCATCTCATGCACATCATAACATCAAAGGACACAATATGCAATTTTTCTCATTAAAGCACATCATGCAACCTCCTCCAAAACTCAAGTAAGCATGCTCACATTATCACCTCATAAAGCAAATAGACAACTTATGCTAAATGCACATCATGCAACTTTCTCATAGAAGCACTTTAGGCAACATCATCAAAACACTTTTAAACATGCTCATAAGTCAACTCATGCAACATTTAGGCAAATCATTATAGATGCACATCAACATGAGGAACATAAATTTATGAAAACTCATTTTCTCATTTAATAAGAATTCATTTAAAACATGCATGACATAAGAGACCATGGAAAAACTCCTTTTCACATAAGACTCCAAAACATAACCCAAGTTTCTAGGAACTCTTTGTTTTAGGCTTGAGTAAACACATATAGAAGTAGGTAAGGATATCAACACTTCCCAACAACTTCACTACTCAACATACCATCCCCCACTTAAGGGTAAACCCAACTAAGGTCAACCTTAACATCTCATAAAAATCTCAATGAAAATACCATCAATCTTACCAAAACCATTCTTACCCAACTCTTTAATTCACTAAACCTCTTGTAATGAAAACCTCCTTCAAGCCTAACTCATAAACATCAACCACACTTGAATACCTTATCATCTAACCACATATTTCCCCCACTTAGGAGAAACTCTTACTAGTTCTTTCAAATTCACCTCCTTCCATCCTAAGGTCGGATCAAAACAATACTAGGTTTTTATACTCAGTACACCTAGCATTTCTAAATCACCACACATTTCACAAATTCCTTCAACACATCACAAAACTTCCTCATGACTAAGCCGGATACTACCAACAACACACATAACCAAAGGAATCCCATTTATACTAAAGTCATCACCACAATCTTTCACCTCACACCTACTAAGTCACCAAGTCAAAGTTGGCATCACAACCAACATTCTCTCTCCCTCAACCCTTGCAACATTAAACTTCCTCAAAGGGTACACTCAAATGACCATCACCTACGGAACAAGGAAAGACATTATAGAGAGAAACTCCACGGCACGACTAAAAGAATGTAGAAGTGAAACTTTCTTAGCACCCAATAGCCTCCTATTCATAATGTGGCGCGCTTCACATTATGAACAAGACTCTACTAGATGTGGTTTTGAGACAACCTAAGACCATCCCGAAACTTATGCTCTGATACCAAGTTTGTCACGACCCGGAGCACCCCCTAGTCGTAACCGGCATACTCGACCTCAGAAGAGGTCAAATACAAGCCTCTTAGCATTCATTCATCGCATAAAACTAAAAACCATAAGGAAATTAAAAACTTCTTTACCAAGAAAACATTTCATAAAAAGTAGCAAGCGGAAGACTTTCTAGACTTTATACATGATGTCTCAAACCATCTAATACTTTAGTGTACAAAAATCGGGACTAATCCCGTACACAACTTAAACAAAACTAAAAAGACATAAAAGAACATATTGGGTATTGTCCTCGAATCTATGAGGACTCACCAAGTCTTCATCTTCAACACTTAGAAACCTATCAAGCCATGACATGTCATCTTCTCCAAATCCCTACACTTTAGTCCAAAAAGGGAAAGAAAGGGGTTAGCACAATTAAGTACTAAGTATGGAGACCATGCAAGAAAATATGCACAACGGACATTTACAAGAAATGTATGCTTTCATGTCCTTTGATAAAACCTTTCCTTTACAAATATAAGAGATATAATACAAGTCAACATTAACATATTAGACCATAGCCAACCATACATATACTTAACATAAATCCATATACAACTCATGCTTAACTTTAGAAGGACACATGTCATTTCATTACCATAGGACCTCTACCTAATATAACCTTAAGACACACTTGAGTGAGACAAGAAGTGACCGCCCACACAATCCTCTTCAAGCACACTTAAGTGTTCCCCAAGATTACCTTAGATAAGGACTTTATAGGCAAAGTGCATAATCATACCCGGTAGGTAGCATATTAATGAGATGATATGTATAATGATGCTTACATGAAATAAATCATATTTAGTGGGGCATAGTACATGTGTGGTGAGTGACCATCTATATAGTATTTCCAAGGCCTACCACCCCCTTGGAGAGGCGAATGAGGTACAAACCCCTCAATATGGTTATACGGGCCTACGACCCCCGTACTAGGCAACCAAGGTACCAACCCTCGATATGGTTATACGGGCCTACTACCCCCGTACTAGGCAACCAAGGTACCAACCCTCGATACGGTTATACGGGCCTACTACCCCGTACTAGGCAACCAAGGTACCAACCCTCGATACGGTTATACGGGCCTACTACCCCCCGTACTAGGCAACCAAGGTACCAACCCCTCGATACGGTTATACGGGCCTACTACCCCCGTACTAGGCAACCAAGGTACCAACCCCTCGATACGGTTATACGGGCCTACTACCCCCGTACTAGGCAACCAAGGTACCAACCCTCGATACGGTTATACGGGCCTACTACCCCCGTACTAGGCTTGGTCGACTCCACAACACTTATATAGAGAAAATCATATACATGTGTCCATTTCAACATCATTTCAATAATTATATAACTATTCGATTCATAGGACGTACATTGGACCTTCCATTTCCTAAGGATTCTATAAATGGGCATTTTATCAAACACATGATGGGCTATTGTTCATGTAAATGAAATCATGTACTTCAAGAGTACTAAGTCCAACCAATTTCGAAATACATATAAATCAGCCCACCAACAACATACATATATATATCAACCTTCATAATTTGATCATGAAAGCATGAAAACCATAAACATCACATAATAATTCCATTTCATGATAATATGCAAAATAGACCATAATAGGATCATCACAAGATCACATAAACTCATTCACATCATACCTTCACATATAGCTTCATATAGGACTTTACATCTAGCCTCATATGTGTATAATAATACAACAATATAATAACATTCACATAATGCCCTTCATGGCCTCAATCCACAACAATACAACAAATAACCACCTCCACCAAAGGTGGATCAAGCCAATCAATAACAATATTATTAATACTAAGAGATCAAGCCATCTCACCACCCTTTTCAAAGGCCATAAGCCACAATACTCAATTCCATGCCAATTATACAATATTTATCAAGTTTGATCAACTTACCCTCTTTCCATGGCTATCTTCATCATCCTCATCTTCCAACAATTTAACAATACAATAACAATGATAATAACAACAATCAACTATACAAGCTAAGCTAAACAATATCCAATAACCAACATAAAGTCTAAATCCCAATTTATGACCATTCAAGGCTACTACCTCACATTATACCATTCAATAACAATTTCTAGAAACTCAACATAGCTAAGATCATATAAGAACAGCCCACATCAACCACTCAATAATCCTACATCAATTACTCAAAATCATTAAACTCACTTTAGGCTAAATTTAAAGAATTTGAGAAGACATGGGTTCACAAATATTTCTTTCTTAAAACCATAAATAATCATTAATAACCACATGAAACATCATTTGAAATTATTTAATGCAAGAACTCATGCTTAGAATTCGAAATAGGATTTTTGTGTATTTGAAAACCTTGAAAACCTTTTGATTGAGCTCCTTGAAAGAAAGAATAATCAAGGATAAAGGATCCCCATACCTTAATCTTCAAGAACCAAACGAAATTGGTGAAGAAATCAATAGCCACCATCCACCCTAGCTCCATCTTTCACCTTGAGCTTCCTTGGGGTTTTGAGAGAGTTTTTTGAGAGAGGGAAATGTTTTTGGGATGGGAATGAACTAATGGTATCTAGGAATTAATATAAGTCCTTTGGAAAAAAAAAAAGGTCCAACACTTAGAAAAATCAGGCGGGTGAACAATGATTTCCGTCTCTCGAAATTGCCATTTCCTACCGGACAGATTTTACGAAAATGGACATAACTTCTTCGTCCGAACTCCGAATGAGGTGAAACGAAGTGCGTTAGGTAGCTAACTCAAAGGGCTTTCCATGGATATGTTATGGGCCACCAAATTATTTGTGTGCTAGGAGATATGACCCTCCAAAGTAGACCCTCGAAAAAGGCTTCACTTGGAAATTTCGGATTTTGATACGGTTGCTCTAAAATTTGGGTTAGACCCATTTCCCACTCAATTTGACCCCTAAACAAGAATATGAAGTCGGATTTCCGAAAAACGAAACGGATCTTTTTATATATACTAAACAAGTTTCCGAAGCACATTTTAAGAACTTTTTGGGTCAAATTCATTTATAATCATTTCATTAAGTTCTCGACTCCAAACTCACATGTGAGGCTCTAGTTTCACTAGTTTCGTTTTTTAGGGTCGTTACACCAACATACCCAAAGCTCAAAATGGCAAAGTAAGATTCTACTATAAACAACACATAAAAATAATGCAGCCCCCTCATACTCAAGCCACTATCAAAGTCTAAACATATAAAGACACAAAAGACCAAACAATGCCGAAATTTAATAAAGCATGAAACACACACCGGTAGTCACATTAGGTGGTCACTCTTATTCACCTCTAGCTTGGAGGACATAGAACCTATTATTCTTTTGAGTAATCTCAACCGAACGACTAGTGGAAACTTTCTTATCCTCCCTTCCCTTAGCCTTAAGCACTGGGAAATCTCTTATTTTGTGCCCATTCTTTCCACAATTATAACAACCCTTCGTGCCGGCTAAGCACTTACCATGGTGGTTTCTCCCACACTTGGTGCAAGTAGGCTTAGGTAATGGAGACCCACTACTTTTCTCTTGGTTAAACCTAGGGGTATTGGGAGAATCTTGGCCAGAATACCTTAGTTTAAACTTAGGTCTACCTTGTCCATTAGACTTAGCATTGGAGAAATTCCCATCACTAGACCTTGCCCTTTTTGTCTCCCTATTCTTTTCCTTAAGTTTTGACTCCTTAATTTGTTGGGCATAAACCATAAGACGTGAGATATCCATGTCATGAAGTAGCATTGTCTTACGACATTCTTTTGCTACTAAGTTGGACACCCTCGTAAAGAACCTAGTCATCCTATCTCTCGAATCCGCCACCATAGATGGAGTATACTTGGATAGTTGGGTAAATTTCAAGGCATACTCCTTAACATTCATTCTACCTTGCCTAAGGTTAATGAACTCTTCCACCATAGCTTCCCTCAACTCTCAGGGAAAGAACATGTCAAGGAACGCCAATTTGAACACTTCCCACTCTATTCGACCCGCTCCTACCGGCCTATTGTCTTTCCATTGTTCATACAATACTTGTGATACATCTCTCAATTGGTAAGTGTCTAACTCCGCTTTCTCTCCCGAAGTCACCCCCATGATAGCTAGCACCTTATAAATCTCATCTATAAACCCTTGATGATTTTCCTCCACTTTGGAGCCATAGAACTCCAGAGGCTTTATTCTCATAAACTCCCTCACTCTTAAAACTGCGGAATTCACATTAGGGTTCACCGGAGCTACCATCTCTCTATTTACTTGAGCCATCACGACTTGAGCTTGAGTAGTCAAATCTTGGGCAAACATTTGGATAGTTGACCTAAACTCTGCATGAGTAACATTCTCCCCTATAGGGTCAATTGGAGCTTGAGGAGGAGCTTGGGGTGGAACTAGGAGAGGAACCTTTTGATCCACATTGCCTTTCTCATCTCTCCTAGCATTTGCCCTTGTATTAACCATACCGTGAAAAACACAGGGCACGTATTAGGAGAAAGACCTAATAGATCCAAACTATATGGCATGACTTAGAGAATGAAGAAGTGAAGTTTCTTAAACATCCAATAGCTTCTTATTCATAAATATGGTGCGCTTCACATTTATGAACAAGACTCTACTAGAGGTGGTTTGAGGCATCCTAGAACAATTCTAAACCTTGTGCCCTAATTACCAAGTTTATAATGACCCAAGGGTACACCCTTGATGTAACATGGCATACTTGAAGAAGGGGTCTCATACAAGCCCTTAGGATATCATAACATAAGATAATAGAAAAATGCAGAAATTTTAAAATATTTTTCGTATAACCAAAGTCTTTATAAAAGCAAAGCGGAAGTCTTACTACACTTGTCTCAAAACATCTAATACAACTTTGAATACTCTTGGGTCACACCCCATACAATAGTCTCAAGACATGAAAATAAAAGACATAAAGTAAAGGTGATCAAATCCTCAATGCTAGGAGGACTCACCAAGTCTTCAACTCCTTGCACTTCTAGAAACCTATCTTCAAGAATGGAACTCAAAATCACCGGACCCTACATTTGATGAGAATGTAGGCAAGAGTATGCATTAGTACAGAAGTACATAATATAAGGGTTAGTCAACATAAGCCATATGCCATAATCATAAGAGATACTTCATGAAATATAAACTATAAGCATAAGAGACAATATCATAATCATAAGCAAAGTCTACAACATAGATATCATATAAGAATTAGTCAACCCTTAGACCTTCATATCATAAGAGAACTACTTATCAAGTAACCTCAAAGCATATTTGTGCAATGCATGGATGAGACCCCATAATCCCACCCACACTAAGTATGACTTTTAAGTCATCATAATCATACTTACCATCTTAGGATCTCATCATTAGCTTATTTCTCATAGACAAGGGAATATCTCACCTTTAATAAATCTTAACAAGGAAGGAAACTATAGCACAATCCTATCTAAACATATATCATATAAGAGAACACTTTCTAGGTAACCCTAAGTCATACTTGTGCAATGCATGAATAAAACCCCATAACCCTATTCATACTAAGTACCACTTTAAATCCTCATATTCTTAATTCTTGGTTTGGGACTAGTCCCTCTTTTAAAGCATTGGAACACTAGGAGGTTCTTCTTTAAGTCCATCTTAGTTCCTCTTCTTTATTATCTGGAACACTATAAGATACTTCATTAAGCATGTCTAGGTTCATTAATAACTTGAACACTCTGAGATACTTCATTAAGCATGTCTAAGTTCATTAATGCTTTTGAACACTTGGATATACCTTTTCAAGTATGTCTTAGTTCATTGGATAAGGAGATTGTTACAAGAAACCCCAACTTCTCTATGTGAAGGATTCCATCTCATGAAACCTACTTTTGGGAAAACCCATAATCTACCATGTGAGAGTTCCCCCTTTACTTTGGAAGCCTGGACTCAACTAGATGTGAGCATCCTTTATTCTTAGAGACCCAGACCCGACTATGTGTGAACTTCCTTCACATTGTCAAAATCCATTAGGGCCAAGCATACACCTCCTTAGACTAATTATTAAGCCTTACTTAACTCATGACTCATGGAGGGATGTCCTTGACAACCAATCCATGTTTCAAGTGATTCTATCACTTCATTCATTCAAACATTTATAAGGTAGATGAGGTGGGTAAAGTCCTTCCACAACAATGATAGCTCCTAGTCTACTATTCCCATATAGGCTTCACTCGCACAACCATTACAATAATAATTCAACATAATAACTTTACTCTCAAAGCCCTAGAATTCTACCTTTATGATTACAAGTCTTACTCTCAAAGCTTTACTTATTACATCATTCATACCTAGATTTCAAGGCATTCTCAGCACATGCTTCATTATTAAGAAATGCTAGTCGTAAATCATCATAAAGGTTCAACTTCAAGCTTTACTATCATGATCCATCACATGTACTATAATATAGTTCAATTTATGTCTACTTTTTTTTATTCTTGAACTATTACTATACAAGTCACCAATTCTAGAAGAAAATCTCTAAGTCTTCAATTTCCCATTCACAAGGTATAAACCCATATTTCTACACTTTCATTAATTAAAGTAGGGTTAGCCCTCAAAAACATATAATATCATCTTAATAGCATGATTCACTCTTAAATCAATCATAAACAAGTAATATCCACTCAATTGGATTCATACTCCACTTAACCTACAATATTGGAAGGAACCCTAACTTGAATTGGGGATTTTATCATCACAGTTGTGGTATAATTAGGGGACTCCATGGATGGAGGAATCCATGGATGAATGAGCTATCATACCTTTATTATAAAGCCCTCACAAAGGTTGGAAGATTTGAAGAATTTGACCTAGCTTGATCCTCTTCTTCTTCTTCTTCTTCTTCTTCTTCTTTTTAGAGAGGGAATTTCTTAGAGGGAATTTGGGTTCCTTTAGGTGAATTGAAATATTGATTTAGAATCACATAATTAAGGGTCTAATAGCTTTATATAGGTGGTATAATTACTAATAACACGAAACCCCTTAATAACTAATTAATTCTAGAAAGTTCCCTTAACCCACACTTAAACCAACTAATGACTTCACTGCCCCTAATTGACGAGACCACGTCCACGGGCCGTGGGTCCACCCATGGTCCGTGCTGGTCATCGGTGGATGAGGTTCTTCAAGTGGTATTTTAGGGCCTTGACCCACGATACCATCCACGAGGCGTGGATCCCCCTACGTGGCGTGGGTCCCCTCGTGGATGTTCCCTTAGGCAGATTCTATGGTAGTTTCTAGGGTCCTTTGGAAGGACCCTTTGTTGGTCCTTGGGGAGTCTTACCTTGAAGTTTTAACCCTAAACCTCTCATTCTAAGTACGGGAAGACATTTCTATGACTCTAACCCTCACACAAGACTCTAGTTAAGCCTACCAGTTTCCAGGTGTTACAATAAAAATTGTTGAAATAAGGGCCGAGATACATAGGACTCGGAAGTTGAAAAATTTGGCTATCACTGCTAACACTCCTCTTCCAAACAACAAAAAACCTCCACTCCATTTCCCTACTCCTAATCCAAAACCCAAACATTTCCCATACAATCCAGTTACTGTTCCAGTCCAAAAACTCTCACCGTCGAATTAAACACACCTAACCAACATCATGCTAGCTCTTCATACCAAACACCTCATCCTTCTCAAAGCCTAAATTCTAACGACTCTCAAGCATTCCCTTCCATGTACCAAACTCCTCCTCAAAACACTTCAAATCCACCGACTACTCAACCCCTACCTCCATAAGCCACTTTTCATATTCCAATCCTCATAGAACCAGATCATTCATACACTACATATCCCGAACCGGATCACTATGAGGAAAATAAAAAGAAGTAAAGAAAAAAAGAGGAGATGAATAAGCAAAGCATAAAGGAAGAAATTATGAAAGGTATGAAAGAGCTTCATTACACTCTAGATGTTATGGGACTGAACTAGGAAGACTTGTGTATCCACCCAAACTTGGACCTTCCTGAGTGGTTTAAGGTACCAAAATTTGATACTTTTGGAGGAACTGGAAACCCCTTAGCTCATTTGAGTGCATATTGTGACCAACTCGAAGGAGTTTAGAAAAATGAAGCATTATTGATGCGACTCTTTAGCCGAAGTTTGAATGGTTCGCCTCCCAAGACATAAAGCAATGGTCTAGTTGGAATGTTTTACCTAAAGATTTTATTAAGAGATTTGCTTATAATTTAGAGATCGTTCCATATCGATACTCTTTGGAAAAGATTAGACAAAAATCCACCGAAAACTACCATGAATATGCATACAGGTGGAGAAAAGAGGTTGTTAAAGTTAAACCTCCCATGTCCGAAAAGGAGATCACTTAAGTATTTGTGCGCATCCAAGAGTCAGAATACAACGATAGAATGATGGTGATCATTGCAACCAAGTTTGCTGAGATAGTCAAATAAGGTGAGACTATTGAAGACGATCTTAAGACCGGGAAAATTGCCCATGTGGCGGCCCAAGCTGGATCTTTGGGACTATTGAGGAAGAAAAGGAGGATGTGTCCTTTATTTCTCATGCATATGATGCAAGGACAAAGAGATCATTCGGATTTATCTCTAGAAAATCTTCACCCTCCAAAGCCTATCCCCCAGCTCCACAAAATCCCTACCCAATCTTCTATGTCCAACCAAATTTCCAAACTCCGCTTCCTAATCTCCTAGCTCCACATTACAAAAATACCACTCCAAACTACCAAAATCCACAACCAAATTATTAAACTCAACCATACCCAAAATTCCAAACACCACCACCTCCCCGCCAAAATCCTTCACATTACCACCAGGTACCTCCACCTCCACAAAATAACTGTGCCCTTCCTCGTCTAAACTTTGAAAGGAAACTTCCTAGAATTTTCACTCCTCTCATTAAAAGTCGAACTAAGTTGTTCGAAAGATTGAAAGTTGCAGGCATGCTTCATCCCATCGAACCTAAACATGTCAACTCAAACTCTAAATTCTTTAGAGCTGATCAGATATATGTATACCACTCCAATAGTGCAGGACATAACACCAAAGATTGCATCAACCTGAAGCATAAGATTCAAGACTGAATTAATCACAAGGTGGTCACTCTTCAAACTACCGCTCCTAATGTTTATAGTAATCCACTACCGATTCATGAGGGATATACTGTTAATATGATTGAAATAGAAGAGGATGAGGGTGATGCTAAGACGATAGTCCCATCAAATCTTGACAGTCTTGAGAAGGCTGTAGCCTCTCTAAGCATAAGCAACAAGCCCAAGTTCATGAAAATAACACCACATCAAGCTTTTGTTTTGGGGGCAAAGAAGGACCTTACTGAGAAAGAATTTGTGATAATGGCACATATCAAGCTTTTACTTCAGTGCCAACAAAAGGCCCTACCAAGAAAGAGTTTTTGATCGAGACCGCTACAGTCCATGGTATTACTAGATCTGGTAGATGTTATACACTAGAAAAATTGGATCAAGGGGGCCACAAGAGAGACCACCAGAAAAATCCAATTAGTGAATCTGAAGACGAGGAGTTTTGGCAAAGAATGCAGCCTGAAGAGTATTCCATCATGAAACATTTGGAGAAGACACTTGCTCGAATTTCTATGTGGGCATTATTGATGAGTTCACATCAACATAAGCATGTTTTGTTAAAGGCTTTGAATGAAACTCATGTATCGAGGGGGATGAACAATGATAATCTCACAGCTATGGTAAGCAAAGTCATTAGAGGCCATCATGTTAGTTTTAGCGATGAAGAGTTGCCTCATGAATGGATGATGCATAATAAAGCCTTGCATATCACAATTAAGTGTCGGGACAGGATTGTGAATCATGTTTTGATAGATGACGGATCTGGCCTTAATATTTGCCCATTATCAATTCTCAAGCAATTGAATTTTAATCTTGGGAAGATTCATCAGAGCCAAGTCAATGTGAGAGCTTTTGACGGGGGTCAAAGAGAAACATTGGGCGCTGTTAGTTGCAGATTTCATTGTTGAGTCCTAGGCGATGGGCATCACCACTAGCTACACTTTTTTTACTCGGAAGACCTTGGATCCATATGGCAGGGGCAGTACACTCTACCCTTCACCAGTTGATGATGTTTGTGTGGAACGATTACGAAGTAGTGATTCATAAGGAAGGAAGACATTCAAATATCTATGCCCCGATTGTAGACGATGTGGTTAGAGGTTCTGACTTCTATATAGTAGAGATAGTGAATGCTACCGGTGATGATCTAGCCTCAAATCCTCTTATTCCTTCCGTTTACAAGATGATATCCACCTTGATGTTGAGAAGTGGATTTGAACCTAGTTTTGGGTTGGGAAAATATTTGTAAGTTATCACTGAGCCTATTCAAATTTTCACAAAAGGTTCAAAGTTTGTCTTAAGATACACCTCCAATAGCAAATGATGAGACGAAAGCTTTGAGCAACAAGGTGGTTGATTGGGAATTAGCAAAACCAGTACATCACTTGTACTAGTCTTTTCTTGTGTGACAATATGTCAATGATGATGGCCTCAGGGAGGGAATTGGGAATCTTTTTGAATAATCTGATGTTGTGCTTGAGGAGATGATTGAGACATCAGGCAATTTAGATGCCAAACCAGAGGAGCAAGTGCCTGATTGGACATCCACAACACTCTTGGTTCCTCACTCGACTTGGTAGACAAAGACATATCTATTTTGCTTATTTCTAAAATTGGTGGTAGTCTTAATGAGGCGTAAGACCCACCCTTTATGTCATTTTACCTCTTTAAGCTTTAATTTCCCTCGTGATGTTTCAAAAGGAAAATTGGCCTATGGTCATGGACAAAGTTTGCACTTTTTTTTAATATGAAATGAAAGGCCACTCTATTGCTTAAATCTATTTATTCACAACTTACTAATTTGTTATAAATTTTTTTAATCTGACATGGCTTATTTATGATTTCAGTATAAATAACTGAAAACCTTCCAATATCATGCCATTTTGTAAGCTGAGTGAGCAAAATGAAGTAGATGATGATGAGTTCGAGGAATATGATGAAGAGACCATGGTTTCAGAACACCTCGTAGAAGAATTGAAACATTTTGAGAGTCAAGAGAAGCCAAATTTAGAGGAGACTGTGTACGTGAACCTGGGAGATGAAGAAAGTGTTAAAGAAACTAGAATCAGTGTCCATCTCACAAAAACTCAGAAAGAAGAACTCATCAGTTTACTCAAGAAGTACATTGACATATTTTCTTGGTCCTATGATGATATGCCCGAATTAAGCACATATATTATTTCTCACAAGTTGCCAATCAATCCAGATTTCAGTCCAGTAAAGCATCAAACTCAGAAGTTCAAGCCAGATTTGAGTTTGAGAATCAAAGAAGAAGTTACACAACAAATTCAAGCCAAAGTTATGGAGGTTACTAAGTATCCAACTTGGTTAGCCAATATTGTTTTGATGCCTAAGAAAGATGGTACAATTAGAATCTGTGTTGATTACAAAGATCTAAATAAAGCCAGGTCCAAAGACAATTTCCCATTACCGAATATCCACATTCTCATCGACAACTGTTCTAATCATAAAATGCAATCATTTGTGGATTTCTATGTGGGTTATCATCATATTTTCATGGATGAAAAAGATGTTCAAAAGACAGCTTTCATTACACCTTTGGGTGTTTATCATTATCGAGTAATGCCATTTGGTCTCAAGAATGTTAGGGCCACATACATGAGATCTATGACATCTATCTTCCATGATATGATCCATAAGGAGATTGAAGTGTATGTGGGTGATGTAATCATCAAGTCCCGCGAGAGTTCAGATCACTTGACCCATTTGAGAAAGTTTTGTGATCAGTTGTGTCAATACAACTTAAAGTTGAATCCCGCTAAATGTGCTTTTGGAGTACCAACTAGTAAATTATTGGGTTTCATAGTCAGTAGAAGAGGCATTGCATTTGATCCTAACAAATTCAAGACTATTCAAGATTTACCACTTCCGAAGACTAAGAAAGAAGTTATGATATTCCTTGGAAAATTAAACTATATCAGTCGATTTATAGCTCAATCCACGGTGGTTGGCGAGCCTATCTTTAAGTTGTTGAAAAATGATGCACTGACAGTGTGGACCGAAGAGTATAAAAAGATTCTAATACTATCGAAGATTATTTGACAAATCCACTAGTATTGGTACCTTCGCGAGCAGGAATTCCATTGTTACTATACTTGTCTGTCTTAGAGAATGCATTTGGGTGTGTATTCGGACAGTATGATGAAACGGCAAAGAAGGAACGCGCGATCCACTAGCACAGCAAAAAATTTTCTCCATATGAGGCTCGATACATTCTATTGGAAAGAATATGATGTGCTTTGAGTTGGATCACCAAAAAGTTGATGCATTATTTGTCTTCATATACTACATATCTTATTTCCAAGATGGATCCATTGAAGTATATGTTCCAGAAAGCTATGCCAACTGGAAAACTGGTGAAATGGAAAATTCTTTTAAGCGAGTTTGACATTGTATATGTTACTCAGAAAGTGGTAAAAGGACAAGCCCTAGCAGATCATCTTGCAAAAAATCCGATCGACGAAGAATATGAGCCGCTCAAAATATACTTCCCTGATAAAGATGTGTTGTTCATAGGACAAAGCATTTCTGAGTCATACCATGGTTGGAGAGTATTCTTTGATGGAGTAGTGAATTATAATAGAGCTGGAATTGGAGCGGTTCTAATATCAAAATCCAATCAACATTACCCCGTGGTGGCTAAACTTTAATTTCATTGCACCAACAATATGTCGGAGTACGAGGCTTGCGTTCTTGGCATAATGTTAGCCATCGACATGAATGCCCAAGAGTTGCTAGCAATTGGAGATTAAGATTTGTTAATTCACCAGGTTCAAGGGAAATGGGCCGTGAAGAATTCAAAGATTGTACCATATGTACAATTGGTGCAAAGATTGTGCAAAATATTTCGAATGATAGAATTTATGCATACTCCAAGGTTGCAAATGAATCTGCCGACACTCTTGCCACTATTTCCTCTATGATCAAGCATCCGGATCAGAATTACGTCGATCCTTTGGTGATAGATTTAAATGAACAACCCGCTCATTATTCGCATGTCAAAGAGGAACTAGACAGAAAGCCTTGGTATTATTATATAAAGAAGTACCTGTAGACTGGAATTTATCCAGAAGATGTGACATCTAATCAAAAGAAGGCAATACGTCGATTAGCTAACAATTTGTTTCCTAGTGGGGAAATCCTTTATAAGAGGACTCTAGATTTGGGACTCCTTAGGTGCGTAGATTCCATGGAAGCTACAAGACTTCTCGAAGAGGTACATGTTAGAGTCTGTGGACCTCATTTGAATGGGCTTACCTTGGCAAAGAAGATCCTTCGAGCTGGTTATTTTTGGATGACTATGGAGCACGATTGTTGTAGATTTGTGAAAACGTGTCATAAATGTCAAGTACATGGTGCTTTTATCCAAGTACCCCCTCACGAACTTAACGCTATGGGATCGCCTCGGCCTTTCGTGGCCTAGGGCATGGATGTTATTGGCCCAATTGAGCCACCCGCCTCTAATGGACATAGATTCATTTTGGTTGACATTGCTTATTTCCCAAAGTGGATGGAAGCAACTTTTTATAAATCTGTGATGAAGAAGGTAGTAGCTGATTTTGTTCGTAATAACTTGATATGTCAATTTGGACTACCTAATTCCATTATTACAGATAATGGTGCAAACCTCAATAGTCATTTGATGAAGGAGATATGTGAGCAATTCAATATTACTCATCGGAATTCGACTACTTAACGTCCTCAAATGAATGAAGCCGTATAAGCTGCCAATGAAAACATCAAAAGGATCTTGAGAAAGATTATTAATAATAACAGAGGTTGGCATGAGATGTTACCATATGCTTTGTTGGGATACCGAACAACCGTTAGAACATCAATTGGAGAAACTCCATACTTGGTAGTATATTGGACAGAAGGAGTGATACCTGCTAAACTTGAAATACCTTCATTGAGGATTATTCAAGAAATTGAACTAAGCAATGTTGATTGGGTTCATAATCGGATTGAACACTTAGCCTTAATTGATTAAAATAGGATGACCATTGTTTGTCATGGTCAATTATATCAAGAGATAATGATTCGTGCTTTTAACAAAAAAGTGAGATCTCGAACATTTGAAGAAGGACAGTTGGTCCTCAAACGCATCTTCCCCCATAAAGATGAATATAAGGGGAAATTTGCACCAAATTGGCAAGGACCATACATGGTTCATAAAGTGTTATCTAGAGGTGCCTTGATTCTGTCAGAGATGGATGGCCAGGAGTGGCCAAAACCAATCAACTCAGATGCTGTCAAAAGATACTACGTTTGATGATTAGTTTTCCTCTCATCACTTTCCTTGTAATGGTATCATTTGCTTGTAACTACTTATGCCAATTTCTTATATCCTTTTATTGAACTACGTCTGACATGAATTGTCAAAAATGAGATACGTAGGCAGCCTATGTCTGCCTCGGTCATTTTCTTATTAAAATTTCCTATTTCTTTTATTCCAAAAAGGGGAAATATGTTTGACCTGATTCTTGCCTCAACGGGATGCGTAGGCGCCATAGCGGCTGGGTCATACACCCCATAAAATTTCCATTTCCCTTTATAATGGAAACTAGGGCAGAATTTTTGAGAGGAGCTCAAAAATTCTAAAGATCCTTCGCCAAAAAGATATGATTAAGCATACATTATGAAAAGGTAATAGGGACAAAAATTTTGAGAAGATCTCAAAAATTCTGCAAGTCTTCCTACCAAAGATTTGAGAAATGCCAAGACATTTCGCTGGGGTAGAATTTTTGAGATCTTCTCAAAAATTCTATTAGATACTGTCAGAAGTTCAAAGTTAACAACAAGTAAACTCTGGTGTGATCAGAAGCTAATGAACCCCAATATCTCAGAAATTCAAAGTCAAACTTCAATTATATTGTGATGTGATCTCCCCAACATAAATTGACTTTTAGATTGGATATATCGAAACTTTAACTGAATTGTTCATTTAAGTTTTAATGTGACATGACACTTTGGGAATGACCCTCATCAAATTACTTTTCAAAAATCTATTTTTCTTAAAACATTAGACATATATCAAATATTTTGTATAAAATATAGATCTATCTTATGACTACCAAGAAGCGGGAAGCTAGAAGCAATCAACCAAAGATTGGAAGAGAAAGAGCAAGCAATCAAAGAAGTCAACACAGATTAGTTCATTCAAAACTAATAAATTTTCTGTGGATGCAGGTTTACAAGGATATCAAGAGATCATCATGTTCAACAAATATGTGAAAGTCAGAAGAACTAAAGCGCCCAATACTAACATTTTATTTATGCAGGAAAAGGTATTGATATTCTAGTGATAAAAATAGTTAACTTAATATTTTGAATAACAATGTCTTGTTCATATTTCTCAACAAAAATAGGAGCCACAACGAAGATACAAGTGGTCAAACAAAAGTAGGTGAAAGCATCGAGAGGATGACACTTTAAGATGTACAAATGACTATAATAACACCATATTGCATTTTCCAGCGTCAACGATGTCTGAAGGGCACACGTAAGACACATCAAATATCGAAGAGAATTTGATGTGTAACTTGCCAAAAAATATTCATTATCACGTTCAAGTCAAAAGAGGCTAACTTTGAAGGATATTTGTAAGTCACATCGATACCAGACACGGTGATGTACATTGCCGAAAGGCCATTTGATATCATTTCATCGGAGGTGGTGATTTAATTGCTGAGAGGGCCATCCATATTATATTATCAGAGGTGATAATATCATTGCCAAGAGGGCTATTAATATTATATTACCAAAGGTAGTAATATCATTGCTGAGAAGGTCATCCATATTGTATTATCAGAGATGATAATATCATTGCGGAGAGGGCCAACAATATTATATTACCAAAGATGGCAATATCATTGCCAAGAGGGCAATCAATATTATATTACCAAGGTAGTAATATCATTGTCATGAGGGTCATCCATATTATATTATCAGAGGTGATAATATCATTGCCAATAGGGACATCAATATTATATTACCAAAGGTTGTAATATCTTTGCCGAGAGGGTCATCCATATTATTTTATAACAGGTGATAATATCATTGACGAGAGATCCATCAACATTATATTACCAAAGGTGGTAATATTATTGCCAAGAGGGCCATCAATATTATATTACCAAAGGTAGTAATATCATTGCCGAAAGGGTCATCCATATTATATTATCAGATATGATAATATCATTGCCGAGATGGCCATCAACATTATATTACCAAAGGTGGTAATATCATTGCTGAGAAGGCTATCCATTTCATATTATCAAAGATGGTAATATTATTGCCGGGACAGCCGTCCACATTGTATTATCAGAGGTGATAATGCTATTACCGAGAGAGCCATCAACATTATATTAATAAAGGTTGTCATATCATTACCAAGAGGGTCATCCATATCATTTGCCAGAAGAGGTGATATCATTGTCGAAAGGGCCACGAACACATAACAACATATCAAGTCATCATATATTATTTCAAAAATGGAGGAGCTGAAGTTTGAGAAGTGCATTATAAATCACATCAAACTTTGGAAAGGTGCCTCGTTTGCTCTATGTCAAAATTGGAAGAGGCTGGCGTACCAATGTAGTAAAGACACTACTTTCCTATTTCAATTACAGTTTCTACTAATGAGTTTTATCTTAGTCTTTATCAAGAACATCCGAGAGGATGCATTATCAATTAAACCACACATGCAGATGTCATAAAAAATGACGCATCATAACATGGAACTTTTTCTTAGCAGCGAACTGGGACCAGTCTGAGGAGGAATATCAAACTCCCTAGATGCGAGCCGAGGACCGACTTCCACCACAATCAAACCGAACCCTATCAGAAGGCATGTGGGTATTTTCTTGAGGTCTTACAGTTTTAGTTCGCATCTGATTTAATATTTGACTCCAACTAGAAATAAATCTTAAAACCCAAGTGACAGTACACCAAAAACTTTGAAAACTATATCCGTGTAAGTTCTTATTTATTGATGTGAAGAGCTCCACATTCATGACTAAGAGATTGCAAGCCTCTTTTTTTCAGAACTCGATTTATTTTTCACTCTTCCTGAACCAAAAGTTATATTAACATAATAGATTTCCTTTCCAACCGATTGAGTTGAACTACAGACAACTTGATTCCTGAGGTCAAGGGATATGTAGGCGGACTTCATGTTGAAGACTCGGCTATAGTCCAACAATCTCTCTTAAATCTTATTTTCGAGCATTTCAGTCTCTCCATAATTTGATACTGTGAGACGTTTTTGAATTTTATTTAAAAAAAACATGTGTCAAATAAAGCGTTGTTTTGAACTAAATGGACTGAATTTTCATGTAACTTGAGATACGTAGGAAACTCAATGCTAGGGTCTAACCATAATTCCTCAAAATCCGTATCGAGCCTTTCTCTCAAAAAGATGAAATTAGATTCGTCAATCTTCTTTGCCCAGGTTCTCTTTCATCGACCCTAACCAAAGAATGGGGCAGTTGTTGACACCCAATTTTGACCCTATGCAATTCGAGTTAACTATCGAGCTTCTTCAATTTCAAAAAAATTAACATAATCTTCTTTGAAAATTTCTAAAAATATATATATATAGATTTTAAAATCTCTTTCTAATTATTTTTGGTTAGTATTTTTCAGAAACAGTTATATACTTTTACATATTGGTTTGTATAATTTTCATCTTTGATATAAATATTTAGTAAGTAGCCTAATAGCATAAATCTATATTTATTTCCTTTAAATTAGTGAATTTTATAATTTTGTATAATTAGTTTTCTATCTTTAGTATTGAACTTATGTCTGGATAATTATTTCGTCTTGTTAAAATAAGAAGCTCAAATAATTAATAGATAATTATGCATCTCATTTCCATAAAGCGAAGGGTGCGAAAGAACTTAAGTGTTTGAGAAAGCAAGGCCCACTTTAGTGAACAACCTCTCGCTAATGCGAGCACACTAGACATCAGAAATTTCAACCAAAACCAAAATCAACAAATGGACCCTTGGGATTCATTCAAAATCCCGTTCACACAAACCAAATATGCAATTTGACTAAACTTGATGTTCTGGATGCAAAGGAACTATCAGAATATGAATTTGATAACTGCTTGAACCGACATCCATGAAAGTCACAAGAAATGAACACAACGTTTAAATGGCTAAAACAAGATCGGGACCTTTGAAAATTCATCCAAGACCTCAGCTAGGCCTAACATCATCACCCCGAATCCATCAAAACTCCGAAAATTCCAATCCGAGCATCCGAACCCCGAATATTGACCAAAGTCAATCCAAATGCTAAAATCTCAATAATTTCCAACTTAGGATCTCAAAACCTCAAAAAGACTCCGTATTTGAAAATAATAACTCTCTTAGACAAATTTCCACATTTTGGGACTAATGGAATCGGCAAAATTCCATTATGATACTCGAAACTCCCAAAGATATCAAAAACCACTTTTTAACAACTTTAGCCTTTCAAAAACCAAAAACGTACATAATTCACAACTTTTTACTCAAATCTCAAAACAAATTTCAAAATCCAATCAGAATTAGCTCGAGGTTAATATCCGAGGGGTAAAATGATAATTTTATGAAATTTTTAAAAAACTAACTAATTGGGTCATAAGATATGCCGTTTTTGAATATTCTAGATACTCCCAAACTATCAAGAACATATTTTAAATAAGTATACGAGTCTACTGATAAACATATTATTATACTTTCATTCCGAACTCAAAAAGTCAACCTTAAGCCCGCAAGGTCAGAGCAATAGTTTTATTTCAAAATTAGTTGTGTCACAAATATGAAATTTAATAAAAATTCAAGCTCAAATCGGGCTCCAAATCATCAAAATGTGACTCATCACTTTAAGGTTCAAAAATCCTAGTTTCTAACACCCAAATGTGAATTAAATCACGAAACAAACAATATAATATAGGAAAAAATACCAAATTTAGAGTTAGATTATTACCCTGAGATAAAATGAGCAATTCCTCATTGACAATTACCAAAATTGAGCTACCAAACTAAAAAAAATCTTAAATTGAAGTCTATGTTCAAATTGGGGATTATTTCGTCCAGGTCTTAACTTTTTTGCGAATGTAGATCACAGTTGAGAACGTGAACAAGTGATCTGATAGAACCCATCACAATCGTGACGAAACAATCACAAACGAGATTCCTCATCCAGAACTGAACTAGCAAACTTTATCCTCCGCAAATGCGGCACTGACCCCATGAATGCATAAAATTCCTACAATTATTCTTCATGAATGTGACCTAACCCTTGCGTGCATGAAGAAGAAAACCAATTACACCAACAATTGGGAAATTATCTATGAAAAATTCTCTATTTCACCCATCAAACTCATCTAGAAAACCAAATAAGCAAATAAATCATAAAATATATTACAGATTTATTGAAACATCAAATCACCAATATGAAGTTGTCTACCAAATGTTGACCATAATCAACTATAAGCTTTATATTTTACTTTTTAGTATTTAAAAATTTATATTTAACTTGTAATAACTCTTCTTGTAATTGATATTTTCCACATTTATATACTTATATGAAAGCTAAGTTATGACTTGCTATCGCTATTTCATTTATTTCCGTGTGATTAATTCATTTTAGTATTTTGGGAAACAATTGACTTATCTAACGAAGGGTTAGTGAAGTGTCACCACGATCCTTCAGTTTTTGAATAACAAAATTACGTCTGATAAGTTCATATACTAAGCACGGAAAGAATAGAGATCTATCTATCGATTATGTTGATCATAAAATATTTGGTAAATATATGTAGTTGAAGAATCTTGATTATTAGATGTCAAATAACCAATTTAAGTAAGATGGCTAATGTAATAAATATATTAAAAGTTAAGTTGAATGATTGTCAAAATTAAGACTCTATATTCAAGATATTTGAGTTTTATCAAGTAGAAACTATTTTCAAGAGAGAAAAGTTATCTACATTTAAAATGAGGGGTTCTAAAATTAATTTCTTGAAATAAATATATATAAAAAATAATTTTGAAGTCAGAGTGAATCTATATTTCTCCATGGACCCATATATTATATTTGTTTTAAACAAAACATTAGTGTGGTGTATATTTTTGACAAGATATTGTGTTCTTACAAAAACACTAAGTCTCTTGCCTTCAAGCGATGCAAGAAAATCTTGAGTTATAACTTTATTGAATTTTATGAAGTAAAAATTAGAATTTTCTATTCAATCTCAATGAGGTACTGTTTTTCACTGGGTTTTTTTTGTTGTTGAGTTTTCAAAATTGATTTTGTATGTTCAATAGTTGTAAATAAATTCTCATGTAACTTGAGATACGTAGGAAACTCAATGCTAGGGTCCATCCATAATTCCTCAATATCTGTATCGAGTCTTTCTCTCAAAAAATGAAATGGATTCTATCAAAATTGGATTCATCAGTCTTTTTGCCCATTTTCCCTTTCATCGACCCTACCCAAAGAATGGGGCAGTTGTTGACACCCAATTTTGACCCTATATAATTCGAGTTAACTATCGAGCTTCTTCAATTTAAAATAATTTGAAATAATCGTCTTTAAAAAATCCTAAAAAAATATATGTTTTAAAATCTCTTTCTAATTTGTTTTGGTTAGTATTTTTCAGAAATAATTATATAATTATACATATTGATTTGTATAATTTTCATATTTTATATAATTATTTAATAAGTAGCCTAAAAATAGTGTTTAGCAAAAAATACATATTTATTTCCTTTAAATTAGTGAATTTTATAATTTTGTATAATTAGTTTTCTCTCTTAAGTAATGAACTAATGTCTTGATAATTATTTTGTATTGTTTAAATTAAGAAGCTCAAATAATTAATCGATAATTATCATCTCATTTTAACTTTGGCCAAATTTAGTTATATCTAAATCTAATACTAGCAACTCAAGTTGCTATGTTTTAAATAAAATGGGCAATTTTCTTGACTCTTGCATATCTGCACATATATAGATATATTTTTACATATAACGCACATAATGGTACACCCTATATTCCCACGCCCTCACGCGTTGGTCTCTCCTCTTCTTTTCAAACTTTCACACGTGCTACTCTCCCTTTTCTTCTTCCCAAAACCGCAAAAGTCAAGAGAAGAAGCCTAGTTCTTCATCCGCCCATCACCCCTGTCAATCCCTCTCCCCATTTTCAAATATTACCGACCTCGGAACAAGATTTGTTGACTTTGGCAGAGAGAGATCTCACCCAAATCTGATGCGGATCAAAAGATATCACATCGAAATAGTGTTTAGCAAAAATACGTATTTTAAAATTTCAATCTAATTAGTCTTTGTTAGTATTTTTCAGAAATAATTATATAATTATACATATTGGTTTGTATAATTTTCATCTTTTAAATAATTCTTTAATAAATAGCCTAAAAATTGTGTTTAGCAAAAATACATATTTACTTCCTTTAAATTAGTGAATTTTATAATTTTGTATAATTAGTTATCTATCTTAAGTAATGAACTTATGTCTTGATAATTATTTTGTCTTGTTTAAATTAAGAAGATCAAATAATTAATCAATAATTATGCATCTCATTTTAACTTTGGCCAAATTTAGTTATATCTAAATCTAATAATAGCAACTCAAGTGGCAATGTTTTAAATAAAATGGGCAATTTTGTTAACTCTTACACATCTGCACATATATAGATATATTTTTACATATAACGCACATAATGGTACACCCTATATTCCCATACCCTCACACGTCGGTCTCTCCTTTTCTTTTCAAACTTTCACGCGCGCTACTCTCTTCTTTCTTCTTCCCAAAACCTCAAAAGTCAAGAGAAGAAGCCTAGTTCTTCATCCGCCCATAACCCCTGTCAGTCCCTCTGCCCATTTTCAAAGATTACCGACCTTGGAATAAGATTTGTTGACTTTTGGCTGAGAGAGATCTCACCCAAATCTGATGCGAATCAAGAGATATCACATCAAAATAGTGTTTAGCAAAAATGCATATTTTAAAATCTCTTTCTAATTAGTTTTGGTTAGTATTTTTCAGAAATAATTATATAATTATACATATTGGTTTGTATAATTTTTATCTTTTATATAATTATTTAATAATAGCCTAAAATAGTGTTTAGCAAAAATACATTTTTATTTCCTTTAAATTTGTGAAAGGAATATGAAAATGGTAAGGATAGAAATGAAAAAGATCAACCAAAAAGTGTTTATGGGAGTCTCTGAAAAAGTGCAAGCACTTAGAAGAGAGCTCATAGATACATAAAGGAATATGAGAGTAGGGCCAATACAACAAGACATCATTGATGAGGAAAAAGTATCGAGAACTAAACTGGTATAGTGGAGTATGATTGAGGAGAACATATACAAGCAGAAGTCTAGAGTACAATGGCTCAAACTGGGGGAGGATAACAATGCTTATTTCTTTGCTAGTATAAAAGGAAGGAAGGCTCAAAATAAGATCAACATGCTCACAAGAGAGGATGGGACTATTATTAGGGAAGCAACAGATGTTATAAAGGAGGCTGTGGGTTTCTATCAAAAGTTGTTAGGTCAATGTAATAAACACATGAAAGCTACACATCCTGAAGTGCTCAAAGATGGACCAGTCCTTACAAGAGAGCAACAAATGTTCCTTATTCAACCATTCAATGTTGTTGATGTGAAGGAAGCTCTTATGAGCATTAGGGATTCAAAAGCACCAGGAGAGGATGGTTTCAATTCCTATTTCTTCAAAAAAGCTTGGACAATCATAGGGGAGGAGGTAACATCAGTTGTTTTACAATTCTTTATCACAACTGAAATGTATGCTCCCATTAATAGAACCTCTGTCACTTTGATTCCAAAGGTAAAACATCCCACTTCTATAAAAGAATACAAGCCCATTTCTTGTTGCACTACTCTTTATAAGATCATTTCAAAGATACTCACAAAAAGACTCCATAGTATCATGAACTATCTAGTTGATCTAGGGTAGGCTGCTTCTGTACCTGGTAGAATGTTGACTTATAATGTGCTTCTTAGCCATGAACTGGTTAAAGGGTATGGTAGAAAAGGCACTTCACCAAGACGTATGTTCAAGATAGACATGCAAAAGGCATATGACTCTTTGGAATGGCATTTTTTGGAGGAGATATTAGATGGTATGCAGGTTCCTCAAAAGTTCCTAGGATGGATAATGAGTTGTGTCAAGACTGTGTCTTATTCAGTATTGACCAATGGATGTCCTAGTGCACCTTTTCAAGCAAAGAGAGGGATGAGACAAGGAGATCCACCGTTACCTTATTTGTTTGTCCTTGCCATGGATTACCTCACAAGATTACTAAAAACACTAAGAAGGAATCCAATGTTTAAATATCATCCTAGATGCCACAAATAACACATCATACAACTAAGCTTTGCTGATGATCTGCTGCTATTTAGTAGAGAAGACATAACATCAAGTACTCTTTTGTATGAGTGTTTCCAGCATTTCTCAAAGGTATCTGGACTCAGAGCAAATCAGGCCAAGAGTTCTGTTTACTTTGGAGGAGTGTCAGAAGATATGCAATAATTAATACTGCAGCAAACAGGTTTTGTAAAGGGACTACTCCCTTTTAGATAACTTGGAGTGTCTTTGAGTTCAAGGAAACCGTCATTATGGAAATACCAACCATTAATAAACAGGATATTGGGAAAAATTACAACATGGATAGTTAAATTCTTGTCCTATGCAGGACGATTACAATTGGTTAACAATGTTTTAACAGCGATGCAAGCTTTCTCGACACAAATATTTCTGCTACCAAAGTAAATTCTCAAAAAGGATAGAGACTATATGTAAAGGTTCCTATGGAATGGAGAGGTACTATAAAGACCCTAAAAATGAACTAGTGAAACTAGAGCCTAACGTGTGTGCGTTTGAGTTCGTCATGAGTTTTGATGTGGTTTAATCTTGTCCCGAGCCATGGTTGAAGTGTTTAGGGGTTAGACATCAAGGTACGACTCCCCAAGGACCACCCTAAGGTTCCTTGAGGAGAAACCTAAGTCTAAACCCCAAGACCCTAAGGAAACCATCAAGTTTGCAAAAATTAGGTGACCTATGGAAGGGGTCCATGCTCCGTCGGGCGTGGATGGCCTCCATAGGTCAGTCCCCTCCAAAACAAGCCACAGACCCAGACCACGGACCAGCAGTATGGTTCGTGAATGGAGTCACGGTATGTGAGTCTAGGGCTTGTGGTTCATACCTGCTTGTTGTCAAGTGACACGACCAAGTGAGGGGTGAATTGGTAAATTCAACCCAAGTCCTTTAAAGTACATGGATGATTATTTTAAGTGTTTTGAGGTATTTTAAGAGTATTAAAACATTGAAACCTCATTTAGATTTCATCTCTCAAAATCAACACCCTTCCCTCCTAAAAAGTTCTCTCTAGGAACTCCATTGGAGATCAAGGTCAAGTTCAAGCTAGGGTTGGGGATTTCAAGGTGTTTCTTCTTCAATTTCATCAGATTCTTCAAGTATAAGGTATGGTGATCCTTCATCTAGGGTTATCTTTCACCCTAGAGTCAATTTCAAAGAAGTTTTCAAGGTTTTAAAGTTACACAAAATCCCTAAGTTTCACTCAATCTCATGGGTTCTTGCATCAAACATTTTCAAATGATAAACTATAATTATATTGAAGTTTAATTGATGATTTAAAATGATTTTACTCCATGAACCCATGATTTCTCTCAATTTCCTAAATTTGGCCTTATGAAGTGGGTTTGTTGATTATGAATGAATGATGATGGATTTATGTGTAGATTTATTTAGATTATTCATTTTTATCATTTTATATGTCTAATTATGGTGAATTGTTGATGAATTGAGGATTTGTGATCATAGCCTTGAAAGGGCAAGTTTGACCTAATTTCATGTTAATTTAGAGTTGTTATTGAATTGTTGATCCACTTGAATGGTGGAGGTGTTTACTTACTATGTACATTGTGATCATGTCCTTTAAGTAATAGTGTGAGGAATTGAAATATTATCATGATGTTGTATATATGAATGTGATGTGAAGCATGTGTGTGATTTCAATGAATGAATTATGATATTGTCTAGAAGCTAATTGTGTTAGGATTGAATGTTATCTCTCTATTAACACTCATAAATGTTGATGATGGAATGTGAAGGGTTCTATAATGTAATGTTGAATAAGATCTCTTGAATTGGTAGGCTTAGGCATCATTTTCTTATATGATGAGTATATCTTAACTTAATGTCTTAATGTCTTAATATCTTGAATTAGTAGATCTAATGTTGGTAGCCTTTTCATGAATGAATAAATGAATGAGTTTAATGATAATGTTAATGAATGTTGAGTCTATTGAAAGGCTATTCTCAATTGTACACTATTAAATGCTAATGATGTGTTGATTGAAAGGATATTCTCAATCTTGCACTAAAGAACGATAATGGGCATCTTAGATGAAAGGCTACTCTCATCTTTGAATCTATGAGCTATTCAATGAATGAATGTTGGGTAGAGATACATGCCCTCACGTGAGTTGAGGTGGGGTGTCTAGTAACAATCTCTTATCCCTTAATATAATGAATGTTAAAATACTCTATGGGAATGTAGGCTAAACACCGAGAGGATATTGAATGAGATGGAAGCCCTCAGATGAGTTGAGGCGGGGTTTCTAGTAGTAATCTCTTGAGATGGATTCCCTAACGTGAGTTGAGGTAGGGTATCTAGAAGCAATCTCCTTGTCCCTTAACTATGTGCCCACATAGGTCTAGCTAGTGGATCCACTTAAGCTATATACCAGTTTACCTTAGGCAAGTAGACCAACCCTTACGATGTGGGATAGTACATTGGATTCCGTGATCTAGCTCTCATGGTCTATTTTAGTTAAACACTTATTCCTATCATGTGAGATGTGCATTATGGTTTCTTGAGAGGTTCTACAAAGTATGGGTGGTAGTATGAGATACCATCCATGCATTGCACGAGTAGGCTTTGAGAGGGTCATAGTGAGTTCTCTAAGTCTTAATGACTGTTGTTTGAAAGTCCTCTAAATGATGTTATTGAGTAATGATTGACTCTTATATGCTTAAATGTAAAGATGCATGTTATATTGGATTGTATTATGAGTTACTTCCTTGTCATGACTTATTGTAAATGAATGTGCCTTGTCTATGGTGATTTCAAGGGAGTACTTAGTGTGAGTAGTAGTATGGGATGCTACTTGCACATTGCACAAGTATGACTTAAAGTTGTCTTAGATGTTGGTCTTAATGTGATGATATGATTCATGTATTGTTTATGTCTTTTATATGCTTTATTTTGTAAAGGTGGAAATGATGAATGGTAAGCTCACTTTTGGTGACCTTAAGGTGGTGCCTTAGTATGGGTGGTGGTATGGGACGTTACCCATACATTGCACAAGGCATAGCTTGAGGGTTACTTGAGGTGGAGGCTCAAGGTAAAAGGTAAAGGTTTATATGTGCTATTGTTCAAAAGTGAATTATGTGACTTTGTATGTTGGTTGTGACTTATATTATGCCTCTTGTATCAATGTTCATGAAGTTTTACAGCAATGGCATAAAAGCATAGCTTTCAAGCAAATGTCCCTTTTTAAGCATGTTTTTGCATGGTCATCATACTTAGTACATCTAATGTGCTAATCCCATTCTTTTCCCTTTTTACCAAAGCATAGGCTTTGGAGATGTTGGTGTTCTATTCTTGAAGGTTAGGTTTCTAAGGTGATTAAAGATGAAGACTTGGTGATTCCTTATAGTTTCGAGGACAAAACCCAACATGTTCCTTTTATGTCTTTAGTTTATGTTAAAGCTTTGTATGGGCTAAGTCCTAATGTTCTATTCAAAGTATTAGATGGTTTGAGACATAGTGTAGAAAGTCTAGAATAGTCTTCCACTTGATTTTTAATAAAATGTTTTCTATTGTAAAGAAAGTTTTTAATTCTTCTCTATTTTCAAGTGTCTTATGCAATGAATGAGCTATGAGGCTTGTATAAAACCCCTTCCTGGTCGAGTACGCCATGTTACAAATAGGGGGGCTCTCGGGTCATGACAAACATGGTATCAGAGCACAAGATTTTGGAATGTTCTTAGGATGTATCAAACCACATCTAGTAGAGTCTTGTTCATAATGTGAAGCATTCCACATTATGAATATGAGGCTATTGGGTGTTAAGAAAGTTTCACTTCTTCATTCTTCCAATCGTGCCATAGAGTTTAGCTCTATAATGTCTCTCTCTTATTTCTTATGTGAAGGTCTATAGAGCATGACCCTTGAAAGGTTTATGTTACTTGGGTTGTGGGAGAGAAAAGGTTGGTTGTGATGCCAACTATGGCTATGTGACCTGATAGATTGAGATGATATATTGTGATGTTGAGTTTAGTAAGAATGGGTTGCTTTATGGCTATATGTATTGTTGGTAGAAGGTTATGATGAGTTTTGAGGTATGTTGAAAGAGTTGATGAAATGGGGTGTTTTAAAGATGCCCAGGTGTGATGAGTATAAAGGTTTAGTGATGTCTTGCTCCGACCTTAGAATGGAGAGAAGTGAAGTTAGAAAGAGTTGGTATAGGCTTACTCATAAGTGGGGGATAATGTGCCTAGATGGTAAGGTCTTTGAGTGTCCCTGATGTTCATGAGTTAGGCTTGGTTGATGTTTGCACCTTATGAGGTGTAGACAGTTTTGAAGAGTTTAGACCCGATGTGGTAGACTTATATAATACCTTGAGTGATGTGCTAAGGTTGATTGTGAGCAAGAGTGCTTAATGAGGACCTTCCTAGTTTAAAAGCTCTGGTATGTTGATGGTTTCTTGTAAGTTGTGGATGTCTTGATTAAGGTTCCCTTGTGGTGTTCATGTTGACCTTAGTTGGGTTTACTCCTAAGTGGGGGATAGTATGTTGAGTAGTAAGGTTGTTAAGAGTTCTGATATCCTTACCTCTTCCTTTATGTGCCTATTCATGCCTAAGACAAAGAGTTACTTTTTGGCTTGTTTCATGTTTTTGGAGTCATGTGTGACATTGTGTTTCCATGTTCTCCTTATATCATGCATGTTCTAGTTGGATTCTTGTTTATATGAGAAATGAGTTTTTGTGATTTATTGTTCCTCATGTTGATGTGCATTTAGTTTGAGTTGTCTATATACTTCATGAGCTTAAATGTTGAACATTCCTAAATGTGCATTATTGAAAAGTTTCATAATATGCTTTTATGAGAAAATTGCTCAAATGTGCTTAATGATGTTCTAATGAGCATAATGTGATTTGGAGAAGGAAGTTCCTCCAATGAAATGAGAAATGAGATGTTTTGGTGCATAATGAATTTTTAGATGTAGTCCCAACCTTCTTGTTTGCATTGAGCCTTTTGATGTGGAGTGGTGTTTCCTCCTATGTTTATGCATTTATATTGATGTTGCATGCATGAGTGTGAACTGCTAGTCTTGAGTTGTTACCCCTTAACATGTTTAAAGTATCATTCTAGGACGAATGTTCCTAAGTTGGGGGATAATGTAACAACCCTAAAAATGAACTAGTGAAACTAGAGCCTAATGTGTGTGTGTTTGTGTTCGTCATGAGTTTTGATGTGGTTTAATATTGTCCCGAGCCATGGTTGAGGTGTTTAGGGGTTAGACGTCAAGGTACGACTCCCCAAGGACTACCCTAAGGGTGCTTGAGGAGGACCCTAAGTCTAAACCTCAAGACCCCAAGGAAACCATCAAGTTGGCCAAAATTGGGTGACCTACGAAAGGGATCCATACTCCGTAGGTCCATCCACTCCGTAGGTCAAGCCCCTCCAAACCAAACAACAGACCCAAACTACAGACCAGCAGTACGGTCCATGAATGGACTCACGGTCCGTGAGTCTAGGTCTCGTGGTTCACACCTGCTTGTTGTCAAGTGACACAACCAAGTGAGGGGTGAATTCACCCCAAGTCTTTTAAAGTGCATGGACGATTATTTTAATTGTTTTAAGGTATTTTAAGAGTATTAAAACTATAGCACCCCATATTCTATGTTGCCTTGTGGTATAGATATGGACTCGGATTCTTATGCGACTAGTGACAAAAGAATAGGTTTAAAGTGAGATAGTAAAATGTGGCATTTGATGTAAGAGTCAAAGTGGTCTAGTTCGTATTAGTGTTACGGTCTTGTAAAGAAACTAAGATTGGGAAAATGGTGTAAAATAAGTGTGGTGCTTGCTTGACTAAACTATGCTAGTAGGTGACAAGTAGGTGATGCACCTACTTAGAATTAGTGGACTGCCTTTTTAAGTGAAAAGGGCAAGTAGGTGATGCACCTACTTAGAATTAGTGGACTGCCTTTTTAAGTGAAAAGGGAAAGTAGGTGATGCACCTACTTAGAATTAGAATTAGTGGACTTCATTTTAAGTGAAAAGGGCAAGTAGGTGATCCACCTACTTAAAAACTTGTGGCAGAAATTAAGGAGTTGATGCACCTGCTTGCTTAAAAGTAAAGGACCATATTATTTCTCCAATTAATTAAGTGAAAACATCCAAAAGGGACCTCTAAACCACTCAAACTTATCACATCTCCTTCATCACTTATTCTCCAGAAAATTGCTCCCAAGGAAAGCCATAGAAGCTCCAAGAGTTCTGGTCTATAGCTTCACTATTAAAATCTGAAGAAAATCCTTTTCTTTTTAAAGTACAAGTTAGTAGAACATATCCCATCTTAAGGAATTCAAGTGAATAATCTGATTAACATCAAGTTAAGGGGGAGAGGACAACTTAAATCTTGAAGAATCGAAGTCTTAGCAAGTGAGGTTTCTATCCAGCAAGGTAAGCTATGGAAATTTTCATCTCTCTCTTGTTCTTGCATTGTTTGTGAAAGTTTTTATGTGTTAATGAAATAAGGAGTGTTGTCTGTATGTGTGAGCTTGGAGGAAGGATGTGCTGGTTGGGAAAGCGATGGAGTGGAGTTCCCTTAAATTTTGATTGTGAGCTCATTTTGAGCATCTTAAATGTAATGTTAGTTGGAACTCACGGGATATTGATGGGAATTCGTATGTTCATATTGCTATTTCCACATTGTGATGCTTAGGGACTGTTTTGTGTGTCGTAAAATAAGGGGGTGTGGTTGGATATGTGCAGAGAAGTCATGGGAACTAGTTATAGGATAGAGCATTAAAAGTGTAGTGATACACCAATTAATTGAGTGTTGCATGAGCTTACTTCCTGCCATCCCTTTGTATATTATTTTCCAAACGTTATGAAGCCCGAGGAGTTTTGGAGGACCATATAAAAAGGTTGTATAGTATATGAAAAAAATTAGAGGAGAATGGGTGGGAAGAACACCCTTGAGGGGATCAATTATAGATTTACTGCAATTACTATTTTGGTCTAATCAAGTAGCCCAAACTTGTTTATCAGATACTAAAGCTATTTTTATTATTTCCTCCATTGTAGATAAATAATCTGAAAGGAAGACGGTTAACTCATTGTAATATCCAAAGTTGTGCAACGAGGTATGTAAGGCTATTCGATTTCCTATTTTTTTGGCATGAATCCAACATTTGTATTACAAAAAGTAAGCTTCCTAACTGCCCTTGGTAGTGACTGATCCATAGGTGCAGTTCCTACTCCCGAGAGCATTAAAGTGAGTACTCTAATATGAGTTTATTACTAAATGTGTGTGCTTACTCTGCCAAGTATTAGCATGAAAGGTTTAAACGTATTTCATCATCAAAGTACCCTTGGAACGTATTCCCCCTATATAAATCAAAGTGATCCTAGATTACACATGGTGCATATGTTTACATGTTGGATATACAATCTACCCATATCAAGCCAACTTGCTTCAATTGTCTATTCCATCATATATGTCATCTTGTCACATGTTTATATGTTCCCTTTATTGGTTATTACTCCTTTGTGTTAGACTATTATGTTACCTCACAAGATCCCTACTTGCTCTATTGTACATTTTATATGTACTTACTTGGAATATGTATCCGTCCTTAAGTTGAATCTTCCCACGTTCTTCCTTGGTTCCACTTTCATGTGTACCTTGTATTTGATATTAGTTAGTGAGTATTTGGCTACCATATAGAGTTTAAATCTCTTGGTTGAATGTTAAATGTCTTCACTTGATATGTGCTTCAATTTGAGATGTCAAAATGCTTGCTGGGTCAGATAAGCTCCTCAGTATTACGTTGGTGTGACATTTGATTCCCATGTCATTGTTATTATCATAAGTCCATATTCACATGTCTTCTAATAGTGGTTCATAGTTCCAAGTCTCAACAATGATTATGACCACCAATCAGCAATCTCAAAAGAGTTATGATCATCAAAAGAATAATCTCAAAAGAGTTATGAACATCAAAACAACAATCTCAAAGATTAAAGAATCTAAGTGAAACAATTTGTATAATGATGGGTGGCAGCCCATGGGTAAATGCCTAGAATGGGTCGATCCCAATTGGTATGGAAGGGTGGCAACTCAGGGGCGAAAGCCTAGCATGGGCCGATCCCAATTGGTATAGAAGGGTGGCAGCTCAGGGGCAAAAGCCTAGCATGGGCCGATCCCAATTGGTTGAATTATGCGGAAAGCATCCTAGGGGTTAAATGCCTAGCATGGGTCATCCTCTTCTACCACTGATCAGCTTGTCATTTGTATCATATGCCTTATAAAGATTAGAACACACATAAAGTAAACAAAAGAATGCAACATACACGATTTCAAAAGTATAAGCAAGGGTGGTCTATAATCCTTACCTATTTGTATTTTGTTTCACTTGAGCTCTAATTTTACATATGGTTGTATTATGCCTTACATATTCAGTACATTCTTTCGTACTGACATCCCTTATTGGGGACGCTGCATTCCATGTTGTAGGTACATGTACTCAACTAGTAGATCTCCCCCATAGAAGCACATGATACTCAACGGTTGTTGGTGAGCTCCAGGTTGATTCGGGGTTTTGCCAAGTCTTTACTATGCGTATTTTGATAGTTGTACAGTCATGGATTTTAGTAGAGGCTTTGAAGATATTTTAAAATATCATTTGTATTCATAGTTTTACCTGCCACATGTATTGGTTTAGCTAGTCGACATGTGTTGTATATGTAGCTTCTCAGTAGCAAATCTATATGCAAAATAGTTCACTTTCTCGTCATAGGTCACTTGTAAAGCATGTGTTCATATGGTACTTTTCCGCCTAACCTAGGGTGGGGTGTGAAAAAAACATTGAAACCCACGTTTAGATTTCATCTCTCAAAATCAAGACCCATCACTCCTAAAAAGTTCTCTCTAGGAACTCCATTAGAGTTCAAGGTCAAGTTCAAGATAGGGTTGGGGATTTCAAGGTGTTTCTTCTTCAATTTCATGGGATTCTTCAAGTATAAGGTATGGTGATCCTTCACCTAGGGTTATCTTTCACCCTAGAGTCAATTTCAAAGAAGTTTTCAAAGTTTTCAAGTTACACAAAATCCATAAGTTTCACTCAATATCATGGGTTCTTGCATCAAACATTTTCAAATGATAAAATATGATTATATTGATATTTAATTGATGATTTAACATGATTTTACCCCATGAACCCATGATTTCTCTCAAATTCCTAAATTTGGCCTTATGAAGTGGGTTTGTTGATTATGAATGAATGGTGATGGATTTATGTGTAGATTGATTTAGATTATTCATCTATATCATTATCTATGTCTAATTATGGTAAATTATTGATGAATTGAGGATTTGTGATCATAGCTTTGAAAGGGAAAGTTTGACCTAATTTCATGTTAATGTAGAATTGTTCTAGAATTGTTGATCCACTTGAATGGTGGATGTGTTTACTTACTATGTACATTGTGATCATGGCCTTGAATGCATAGTGTGAGGAATTGAAGTATTATCATGATGTTGTATATATGAATGTACTAATGTGAAGCTTGTGTGTGATCTCAATGAATGGATTATGATATTGTCTAGAAGCTAATTGTGTTAGGATTGAATGTTATCTCTCTATTAACACTCATAAATGTTGATGATGGAATGTAAAGGGTTCTATAATGTAATGTTGAATGAGATCTCTTTAATTGGTAGGATTAGGCATCATATTCTTATATGATGAGTATATCTTGACTTAATGTCTTAATGTGTTGAATTGGTAGATCTAATGTTGGTATCCTTTTCATGAATGAATGAACGAGTTTAATGATAATGTTAATGAATGTTGAGTCTATTGAAAGGCTATTCTCAATTGTACTCTATTGAATGCTAATAATGTGTTGATTGAAAGGATATTCTCGATCTTGCACTAATGAGCAATAATGGGATTCTTACATGAAAGTTTATTCTCATCTTTGAATCTATGAGCTATCCAATGAATGAATGTTGGGTTGAGATGGATGTCATCATGTGAGTTGAGGTGGGGTGTCTAGTAATAATCTCTTGTCCCTTAATGTAATGAATGTTAAAGTACTTTATAGGAATGGAGGCTAAGCATCGAGAGGATATTGAATGAGATGGAAGCCCTCACGTGAGTTGAGGCGGGGTTTCTAGTAGCAACATCTTGAGATGGATGCCTTCACGTGGGTTAAGGCAGGTATCTAGTAATAATCTCCTTGTCCCTTAACTATGTGCCCACATTGATCTAGCTAGTGGATCCCCTTAAGCTATATACCAGTTTACCTTAGGCAAGTAGACCAACCCTTACGATGTGGGATAGTACATCGGATTCCATGATCTAGCTCTCATGGTCTATGTCAGTTAAACGCTTATTCCCATCATGTGACATATGCATTATGTTTTCTTGAGAGGTTCTACAAAGTGTGGGTGGTAGTATGGGATGCTATCCATGCTTGCATGAACCATCCTCGAAAGAGTAAGGAAGGAGAAGGGAACGGGAGCTTCTCGCCTCCTAAGAGTATAAAGAGGCGAAGTGTCACCCCAACAAAATAGACACACGCATCAAGGTGTTCTGCCAACGAGCAAAGGCGATCTCTCAAGAAAGGGGATTCAGCCCCAGCAAATGCGATGCAGTGAAAGATGTTGCGGACTATGTAGCCGGTGACGTAAAAGATATGCCGACAGCTAGCCAACTCCACTTTCTAACAAAGTTATGGCGTGACCTAGAAAATGGAAACAGCGAGACCTGGGGTCTCATCGAACAGGAAGTTCGAAGATGGAGACCCGATTTGGCACGAAATCAGAAAGATTTTGCGTTGCATGACTTAAGAGTGAGAAGAGGTAAATATTTTTGAAAGTTATCAATTAACCATCCTTTCAATTCACTTTTATGTACCATTTAATACATAATACTAATTCTGTACTTTTATCATTTTTATTTATACATTTCAATGTGAGTTTTGCACTTTATAATCGATGGATGTCTGTTAGTTTTTGTAAAAAAAATATAAAAATTAACGGACATCAATCGATTTTCTTTAAAAAAATAATTTTCTTTTTATAGTTTTTGTGCATATTTACGCAAAAAAAAACATACAGAAGTACAACGATTTTCATTGTGTCTCTGGTTTTCTTTCAAATTTTGACTAGCTTCGATGGATTTTAGCATATATTTTTTAAGTAGTGCTATTAGTAATTAAACAAAGTTATTTTATATGTATTGAAGATGATTTCTTTTTATCTGTGTTGGATGTGAGTAAAAAAAAAATATGAAGTTAATATTTGGGTTAAACCCAAATGACATGAAAAAAAGTAGGTAATGTTATTTAATTGGAGGTATGTTTCAGACATTAAAAAAAAGGCTCCCACTCTCACATGACTTGTCGATCCTAAAATCCCCAAATTACACAGATATGGTTTCAATTCCAAGACTTTTGTACACAATATATATATAGTAAAGATCTTTACAACTTGCTAGAATGAATTTGGGTTTTTTACTATACTCGGATTGTAATTTGCAAGGTGATGATGTAGAAGATGAGAAGAATAATGACATTTATAAATTTCATAAGAAACAAAATGTACTAATAAGTAGTAGAAGAATATGAATGGCATTCAAGTTGGAAACTCCCATTCAAATTGAATAAATCTATGTCATATTGAAAAATACCAAGTTGATTTCAACAACAAAAAAAAAAACTTATAGCCAATTGAAATTAGTACGCAAAGCACCAATAACAGAGTATTAAAAAATTATGAAGAAAAAAAAGGCTTTTTCATAGACTAAAATTCATTCAAAAGGAAGAAGAAAAAAAAAGTACCAGACCCAATGTTACTATTGATTGGATATCAGTCAGGCTTATACTTGGTTTTATCAAATGCCTTTCTTAAATGCATCTCTTTTTTCAATAACCAATAAAAGCATAAAATGACTATTGAGATATCCAATATCATTGGTATAATTAGGTGTGCGATGTGTAGATAATACTTTAATATTATCGTTGTTATAAAATATTATAATGTAGATGTCGACTACACCAAGAAGTTACTCTCACCCATTATCTCCATCACTTTCCTCCATTATGAAGATAACCATAACCTCCAACTTTTTAACCATTATTCTTGTAACCTTTCATTTTCATAACCTCCTCCATTATATTCATGTTAATGTCATGTTTATGACTAACCTTTTGTATGCCTCTATGTTACACTATAAATAGAGGCATAAGAGTTCATAATGTATAGACTTAAAGACTAGAAATAATAAGAAAAGGTTTCATCTCTTGTCTCCCTATTTCTATTGCTTCATCTTCTATATTTCTTGTCATATTTTGCTTTAGTTTTACAATACGTTATCAGCACGATTGTTCTACTATTGAAGGATTGAAGCAAAGTAAATATAAAGAAGGTAAAAATATTTGTGTTTATTTTTCACTCGGAAACAAGGTAAATTACTATATAATCTATTTTATATTTTACTTTTGATTATGCATCATTAGTTTTCTTACCATCTCAAAATCATATGAGTCCAACAAGTTGCTTTTACTTTGAGCAAACTTTTAATTTGATCACTTATATATTTAAAAAGTAAAATTAGTTTTGTAAGTTAATAATTTGTAAATAAATTGTTCTTTATGATTTTGTTTTATCAAAAGACAAGTTATTGAGTTATATGGCATATACATATTCATGGAATTATCATTATTGGTTACTGTTGTACCTCCTTATTTTTCTTTATCTAAATATTTAGTTGTTGAGTTATTAATATATTATTTGTACTAACAAAGCTTGTTTTGTGGTTATTTTAAAATGGTTAGTAAATTATGATAATCTTCATAACAATATTGGGAGGGACTATTAAAATGTTTTAATTTATTTTATTTGGGACTTCTATTTGGTTTCAACATGTTGTTCTAATTAATTAGTTTTGTTCATTTTTATTCAATTTTAAGTCAAATTCAGATTATATTTATGGTATTCAATTTTTATTTTTTGGTAATGCATTTGGTTTATTAAGACATTGGTGTAAGATGGTGAATTCAGGTTTCACCGCATCAAGTGGGTAAGACATCGAGTTAAAGTCTCAGTGCACCATGATAATAAGAAGTTGGGTTCAACTCCCATTGATTTATGACCAAAGGTGTATTTATATGGGTAAGACATTGGGTTTAAATCCTAATGCACTATATTGATGATATGATGATGACTAACATAATGTTTTATAATTTTGACTCATGAAATTTACCCAATTAATTTGCTCCATTCTCTTATATGTATGTGGTAGCAGTGCATAATATGTCTTAAAAATGACAGGTGGTTGAATACATGAATATGAGTTTGGTAAAATGTTAATGATCATCATTGTTGTAATTAAAAGGAAGAACATTATGGGTTCTTAAGATGGTCCTTCAAATGTGAAGGTAATTTTGTCCATCAAAGTGGTATGAAAGGTTATTGGGCATATTGTTTCTTAAGATGGTCCTTCGAATGTGAAGGTAATTTTTATCCATCAAAGTGGTATGAAAAGATATTGGGTACATTGTTGTTCATGCAAGCCACTTTGAAAAGTTTTGTAATGTAACACCCCATAACTAGAAAGAAATTTAAAAGTGGAAATAGTCATTTTTGGAAAGTATAAAAAAAATTGGAAATTTTTAAGTGTGTTAGGGTTGAGTTTTTTAACAAATTCAAATGACCATAACATCTAGCTCAGGATGATTTAGGTGTTTTTCTAGATATCATAGGAAAGATCTTGGAATAATCTTTCCAACGCCACCAAGTTTGCGTTATTCCGAGTTCGTATGAGTGAGATATGCCCATTCGAAGTTGGACTATTCGAATAAGAAATGTCCAATTCGAATTTTAAAAGGGTAGTTTGCTCTTTTCCTTACCCTTTTCTTTTAATTCGTTTTTGGTAATTACTTAGGGGTCTAAACTTAACTTGTTTAGTTTACACTTTCGAGAAATTGAGTTAGGGTTTTAGAGAAGAGAAAAGAAGAGGAGAAAAGAGAAAGAGAAGTAAGGAAATCGTCAAGTTCTTGAAGCTAAGATCGTGAATTTCGTCAAGGGGTGATCCCTGCGAGGTATAATGTGAGATCACATAGCGTTGATTCCATTCACCCACGCGCCAAACATATTTAATTCAGCCATTTTCGTCCTAAAAGAGTTAGAATTTGATGTTCTTAAGTTGTGTTCTTGACTTGTTTTCAATCTTGAACTTACATATGATTGATGGGTTTTCTTGAGACGTTTTAGCGATGTTAAGAGTTGTTTCAAGTTAGATTCTAGTGTACATGTTTTGGGTATCTGAATCTAAGAAAGTATTGAGAAATTAAATCGATTTAAAATGATTTAGGATCAGAAAACGAGTTGAAAAATTCGTCAGAGGAACCTGGGGAAGGTTAGGGGCATTGCACCCCCATAGCGCTAGAGTGGTTGGGGCGGCGTGCCTACACTGCGCCAGAAAAAAGCCCCAGTAAGTTGGGGCTGGTGCGGCGCGCCCGGGATGCGCCCAAATCGTTGTTTTTCACCAATTTTTCATCGTTTAGCCTATTTAAGTCCTTCTAAAGTGTACTAACACTTTCCATTGATTCTAAATACTCTAAATGACCTCTAAACATCTAAAAATCATCCAGAAACACGAATCATAACCTTGAATCCATAAATTCAAATTCAAGAAAAGTTAAGAGCCAAGTCTAGGAATTTCTTTGAGTCTTTTCAAGAACTCTTTTGCAAATGCTTTTAACTTTGTTTTAAGACTTAAAGTTCAAGTTGAGTAAAGAGTAAAGAGTAAAGTTTGAAATTCATTTCTTCAAAGAAGTATATGGGGACTATTTATTCCCAAAGAGTTTAAAATATTTTCATATTTAAATAAGAATAGAAACTGAGATTTCCAAAGAGCTTTTGAGCTAGTTTTCAGAAAAGAGTTATCGCTTTCTAAATGAAGTAAGAGAGGAAACTTTGATTTCCAGCATAGCCTTTGAGCTAAGTTTTTGAGCAATTATCTCAAATCATAGAAAGAAGTATGTTTTTAAACATAAGAACTAGTATAATATTTTGGGAGTAGTATTGAGCACCGATATGGGGGAGAGTTTAGAAAACTCACAGCCCCCATAAACCATGTAGCCTGATCTTGGGCATATTTGTATGCCCAATTACTACAAATTACCCATCTTTAACGTAAGTTTTAGGACATTCACTAATCTAACTAGTATATTTTGGGTTAAGAGTGCGATGATTGCATACTAACATACATGATTAGTAATTTTGTAGGATTCATAAGGAAGTGATCGAGTCAAGGAAGAAAAGGAGTTGACAAACGACGAGTGAGGCCAGGAGCAAATGCTGACGCGGAACCCCAGCATCACATGGTGGAGGCCAGGCGCGACGCGCCAGGGAGGCTTTTACTAGGGCTACATTTGGGCGCACTGGCAGCGTGGCGTGCCATACTTCTAGTCACGAGTTGGGCGCGGTGCCCCACCCTTGTTCCGACGTTTCCAACAAAAGCATTATTAAAAAGGATTCCTAATTTTAATAGACTTGGATGCTATTGTCCCTAAGTATTATAAATAGACCCTTAGGGCTCCATTGTTAGGGTTCGACTTTTATTTGGTGTACAAGAGCAAGATTCGTCTTTTGTAAAAGGTTTTGATCTTCTAAACTCTTCTATTTTCCAAAAATCGCATGAACAATTGTATTTTATGGTTTTCTAATAGCATTAGTGGTTAAACGCCCTAGTTCTGGAGTTGTAGCTACGAATGGATTATTGATTATTAAAGGCTTTATGAATTAATTCTTGGTTGTCATTATAAGTTACTTCTATATTCTTGTTTTAGTATTTTATGCATGATCACCATAAGATAAATACATTGTCTAAGCTTAAAATTGAAAGAGGAGGGATTAGATAGACCAGAGAATATAGAGAGCTTGATCAACCCATTTGATTGAGGTGATTTGTGTGTAGGAGTGACGCCCGAACGAACAACTTGCTTGGTTACAAAATAGGATGAAATATAATTGCTCGCCAGTTAGTCTATTTATCCCCACTCAACGATGTAGTTAGATAGCTAACTGTAGTAGGCGACTAGAGGTGTGTAGCCCGACTCATACAATTAACCCTATAAACTAGTAACTTAACAACTGAAATTAATTCTAAGCCAATAATATGATACATGATATTCAGTATATGCTGCAATCCTGGAATTTCTCTTTACTTGCTTGAAACATCATCTTAAAGTCGTTCACATTTAGTTATGTTTATTGAGTTTATAATTAGTAGTAGTTAGCAATCAATCATCAACTCTTGAAAAGGTTACTTTTACTTTTTTTTGTAGAATTAAGTATTAAATATAAATTGATCATAAGTCCCTTGGGAAGGATCACTCGTTTCTTAAAGAATCTATATTAATTGCGCGACCACGTACACTTGCGTGTATACTGGGGAGTAACAAGTTTTTGGCGCCGCTGTCGGGGACTTAGAAATTGATTTATATTCAATCTTCTTAAGTCTACAATTAAAATATATTACTTGATCTTAGCTTGTTTATTGCAAGCACTTGACTTTCAAGTCTGGCTCGAAAAGGAGAACTTGTCGAACCTTACAACGAACCCGAAAGAATTTTATGCCAGCGCAGGAAAATGGCGAATCAAGGACATGGAAAATTGGGGTTAGGTCTTTCGGGAAACATTGATAATGATAATCAAGACAATTGAATAACCCAAAAAATGTGAATAACCAGAGGAACCCGAATAACCAAGGAGTACCACCTGTCGTACCCGCGAGACTAGTCTGTGATGTGGCAGTCCCACTCACAGCCAATTTGGCATCAGTATTAAGAAACCTCCACCGGGGAGTAGATTTGAACTAAAGCAGAGCATGGTGCAGATTCTCCATTCTAATGGACAATTCACTGGTCTCCCCCATGAGGATCCTCAAATCCATCTTAGGACCTTCATAGACATTACCAATACATACATTCCAATTGAAGTCTCATCAGACTATGTAAGGTTGACTTTGTTCCCATACTAATTGTTAGGAGCTGCAAGGCGTTGGTTAGACTCTGAGCCACCAAACTCCATCACTACTTGAGATGATCTAGCAAAGAAGTTCCTGAGTCAATTTTCCCATCCAAGAAAACCGCTAAGCTGAGGGGTGAGATAATAAACTTTGTTCAAAAGCAAGGGGAAGACATGTACCAAGCATGGGCACGTTTCAAACAAATGTTGAATGCTTGCCCACACCACATGCAAACCAATGAGGTACTTGATCACACTTTCTTTGAGGGTTTAGACTATAATGCTCGTGCTCTTCTTAATAGTGCAGCAAGTGGACAGGCCCTATCCATAACAAGTGAAGAGTTCTTCACCTTACTCGATAAACATTCTGAAGGGAACCAAGGGTATGGGGGGGAAATGTCTAGAACCCCAACCCAAAAGGCTGTAGGGATCTTAGATGTAGACCATGCTACTGCCATAAATGCCAAATTAGATGCAATGCAACATAACATGACCTTACATTTTAAACAAATGGCTCTAAATCAGGCACTGGTAAACATTGTACAACAGGTAGCCAATTGGTGTGAGGTATGTGGTAGTGGAACTCACGAAACTGAGCAATGTGAGGCAAACCCTGAATCCATAAATTATGTGGGAAATGCGCAAAGGGGTGGATTTCAACAAAATTATGGCAATACTTACAACCCTAGTTGGAGGAACCATCCTAACTTCTCATGGGGTGGGAACCAAAACCAAACTCAGGCGCAAGGGGCTAACCAATACTGTTCTCAAGGGGACAATACTTCAATCCTAACCAAGGCTCAAATCCTAGTGCACCAAAAGGGGGAATGACCAATGAAGAGCTAATCCAATAGCTCATGACTAAGATAGGGAACAAATTAAATGCTAGAATATATAAGCAAGATGAGAACATCTTAAACATCTAGATGTCCCAAATGAGTTTAGAGAAACAAGTTGCGCAAGTGGTTAATTCTTTGAATTTGCGTCCCCAAGGTGGGCTGCCCGGTGATACTGAGCCCAATCCAAAACAATTGCAAGTGGTAAGTACTAGAAGTGGGCTACAATTAGAGGAACTAGCTCCAAAGAAGAGAGATACTGAGGTAAGTAACAAAGAAAATAAGGTGGAAGAGGTAGTAAAAAGCTCCAATGTTGAGGTACCCGTTCCTCAAAAGAAATTACCACCTCCAATTTCACAAAGGCTAAAAAAGCAGAATGAAGATGAATGCTTCGATAAGTTTCTCTCTCTCCTTAAATAGGTTCACATTAATCTACCTTGGTTGACATTTTCCAGGGTATCCCGAAGTATGCTAAATACGTGAAGGACATTGTGGCTAGCAAGAGGAGGCTCACGGAATATGAAACTGTAGCACTTACTGAGGAGTGCAGCTCAAGGATCCAAAATAGACTGCCCAAAAAGTTAAAAGATTCGGGTAGTTTTACTGTGCAGATTACAATTGTACAAAGTGTTCATGCTCAAGGGTTATGTGATTTGGAGGCAAGTATAAATTTGATGCCATTATCCTTTGTATCTAAAGCTTGGGTTGGGTAGTCCAAAGCGAACCACTGTTATTCTCCAACTTGCTGATAGATCCATTGCTAGGTAAGAGGGGGTGGTAGAAGATGTGTTAGTGCAAGTAAGTTCATTGATTTTTCTGGTAGATTTTGTGGTCTTAGACTTTGAACCTGATCCTGAAGTTCCATTTATTTTGGGACATCCTTTCTTGTCCACGGGTAGGACATTTGATTGATGTAGCAGCTGGTCAATTAACCATGAGGGCACATGATAAGGTAGAGGTATTTGCTGTTTACCACGCTTTAAAATTGCCTTCTATTTATGAAGAGTTGTCTGCTATTACTGTGGTTGATCGCATAGTATAGTCACAGTTAGTTGTGCTAGAAGACCCCTTAGAAAGAGTGTTAATAGGTCAGAAGAGAGATGAAGACACTGAGGCTCAAGAGAAAGAAACATGTCTGAATCTGGCACTTGTGGAGCCTCACAAGCGGAGAGTTGAACCATTAAAGCGTGAGTTAGGGCCACCACCCAAACCCCCCATTGAGAAAGCCCCAAAGCTGGAATAGAAAACATTGCTAGCTCACTTCAGGTATGCATTTTTTGGTACTAATGAAACTTTGCCTGTTATACTTTCTGCAGAGTTGTCTGCAATACAGGTTGGAGCAGCATTGAGGATCCTAAAGCGGAGAAAGAAAGCTATTGGATGGCAGATGGCTGACATTCATGGAATTAGTCCGGCGTTATGTATGCACAAAATTTACATCGAAGAGGATCACAAACCAAGTGCACAACATCAATGTCGACTAAATCATTTGATGAAAGAAGTGGTGAAAAAAGAGGTAATAAAGTGGCTAGATAATGGAATTGTGTACACAATCTCTGATAGTAAGTGGGTAAGTCTGATACAATGTGTTCCCAAAAAGGGAGGTATGACAGTGGTAAGGAACGAAAAGAATGAGTTGATTCCCACTAGAACGGTGACCGGGTGGAGAATTTGCATGGATTACCGAAAACTAAATGAGACTTCTCGAAAAGATCACTACCCCATTCCCTTCATTGATCAGATGCTTGATCGACTAGCAGGCAAGAGTACTATTGTTTCTTAGATGGGTATTTTGGTTACAACCAGATCTTAATTTCCCCCGAGGATCAGGAAAAGATCACGTTCACTTGTCCTTATGGTACCTATGCTTTCAAACGCATGCCATTCGAACTTTGCAATGCACCGGTGACTTTTCAAAGGTGTATGATGGCCATTTTTCATTATATGGTGGAAGACTTTGTAGAGGTGTTCATGGATGATTTCTCCATCTTTGGGAAGTCTTTTAAGGTATGTCTCTGGAATCTTGATAAAGTACTTGCTAGATGTGAGGACACTAACTTAGTTCTAAACTGGGAAAAGTGTCATTTTTTCATAGAGAGGGGATAGTGCTAGGACACAAGGTGTAAAAGTCCGATTTAGAGGTTGATAAGGCCAAGGTAGAAGTTATTAAAAAATTGCCCTCTCCCATTTCTGTAAAAAGGGTGCGTAGTTTTCTTAGTCATGCAAAATTTTATAGGTGATTCATCAAGGATTTTTCCAAGATTGCAAGACCTATGTGCAGTCTCTTGGAGAAGGAGGTGAAGTTTGACTTTGATGAGATGTGCTTAAAAGCTTTTGAGATGTTAAAGAGGAACTTAATTGAAGCTCCCATCTTAATTGCTCCTGATTGGGAATTACCATTTGAACTCATGTGTGATGCAAGCGACGTAGCAGTGCGTGCAGTGTTGGGACAAACAAGGAATAAAGTGTTGCACTCGATCTATTATGCAAGCAAGACCCTTGACTCTACATAAGCTAATTACACAGTGACTAAGAAGGAGATGTTGGCTCTAGTATTCACCTTCAACAAGTTCAGATCGTATTTGGTAGGTACTAAAGTGATTGTTTTTGCTGACCATGCAGCTATTAGGTACCTATTTAACAAGAAGGATGCTAAACCAAGGCTGATTCGATGAATATTGCTTCTCCAAAAATTTTACCTTAAGATCAAAGATAGGAAAGGTACTGAAAATTAGATAGCGAACCACCTGTCCAGGCTGGAAGATGAAGGTGAGAAAATCTGGGAAGAGTTTCTGGATGAACAATTGATGGCATTGGATATCTCTTAAGTGCCATGGTATGCAGACATTATGAATTTGATGGTAACTAGATATTATCCTCTGGGTGCAACCACCCAACAAAAGAAAAAGCTTAATCATGATGCTAAGTTCTATATCTGGGATGAACCATTCTTATTCAAGAAAGGTGTGGACCGGGTAGTGATAAGATGCATTCCGGAGTATGAGGTTCACAAAGTGCTCGAAAGTTGTCATGCTAGCCTATATGGAGGTCACCATGGAGGAGAGCGCACTGCTCATAAGGTACTACAATCTGGTTTCTTTTGGCCCTCATTATTTAAAGATTATATTGTTTTTGTGAAGGGCTGTGATAAATGCCAAAGGTTGGGTACTATTTCAAGAAGACAAAAGATGTCGCTAAGTAGCATTTTGGAGGTGAAAATCTTTGATGTGTGGGGTATTGACTTCATGGGTCCTTTCCCACCATCTAGTGGAAACTAATACATTCTTGTGGCTGTGGATTATGTGAGTAAATGGGTTGAGGCTGTGGCTCTTCCATCGAATGATTCAAGGGTGGTGATAAAGTTCATCAAGAAGCACATCTTTACTCGCTTTGGCACTCCAAGGGCAATCATAAGTGATGGAAGTAAGCATTTCATTAACCATCTAGTTAAAAACCTTCTTGCTAGGTATGGTATTCGTTATAAAGTTGCTACAGCTTACCATCCTCAAATGAGTGGCCAAGTGGAGGTTTCAAATAGAGAGGTGAAACAAATTTTGCAGAAAACGGTGAATGCGCAGAGGAAGAATTGGTCTGAAAAGTTAGATGATGTGTTATGGGCATATAGGACTGCATATAAGACACCCATACGGACTTCTCCCTATCACATAGTATTTGGAAAAGCATGTCATCTTCCGGCGGAATTAGAACACCAAGCTTATTGGGAAATTAAGAAGTTAAACTTGAACCCCGAGCTGGCCAGTAGAAAGAGGAGTGGATCAGTTGCATAAACTTGAGGAGTTTACGCTCCACACGTATGAGAATGCCAAGCTTTACAAAGAAAAGAGGAAAAGGTGGCATGACAAGTACATAGTTGCTCGAACTTTCACTCCGGGATAAAAGGTACTACTATTTAACTCTAGATTGAGGTTATTCCTTGGGAAACTAAGGTCTAAATGGAGTGGTCCTTTTAATGTGGTAAGAATGACACAACATGGGGCTGTTGAACTTAAAGGTGAGACTGGCCCTACATTCTTGGTAAATGGGCAAAGAGTGAAACACTACTTTGGTGTAGATTCGGATCATGATCGAGAGGCTCTTGAGCGAAATGATGAATGATCCAAGTTGTGTCATGCCGCGACGTTAAATCAAGCACTACACAGGAGGCAACCTGTGAATGATATGTAATAGATAGTAATTTTACTTAATTTAGAAATTTTAGCTTAGTTTCAAATTCCTAGGTGTAGAGTTTTTATTTTCCTAGTCATTAGTTTGATAGAATTATAGACGTTATAAAGAAGAATACAAAAAGATGAGTCATGCCACGACCAAAACTAAGGCGCTGGGTGGGAGGCAACCCACTAGTATTATGTCACATTATTTGGTTGATGCGCAGGTCATAGGAGGAGAAACCACCCAAAAATTGAAGAAATACACTCAACACTAGAGGCGCATCACGCCAGACCTCAGCAATGACGCCGATGGGTGGCGCAAGTAAGGCGCGTTACGCCAGGGGGATTTTTACTAGGGGCCATTTCTGGTGCACTAGCAGCGCATCGCGCCAACCTGCTAGATGCGCCGCCCCTGACTCTATGAATAAAAAATTCATAACTCTTGGGAAATTTGTGGGACCCACTAAAAATCCTACCTTTTAACTCTTCCACCTACCTAAACCCACTTTTCTAAACTCTCTCTAAATCCAAAAGTTCTTCATCTTCTTCTCCACTTCTTTTCTTCCTCAAAATCCCAAATTCCTCCATTAATACCAACCAAAACCTTCTTCCCTTCTCTTTCCCTCAACTTAACACCCTTAAACCCATTCTAACCCATCAATTTTCAAAACCCACCCACCCCACTGCCTACCCGACCCCCTACCTCTTTTTTCCCCAAAAAAAATTTTCTCTTCTTATATTCTTCCATTGTTGGGTGTAAAGATGGCTCCTAAGAGTAAGAATGTTGCTAGTGGCTCGGGTACTAAAAGGGGTAGGAAAGGAGAGGCTGCCGAAAGTTCTAGTCGGGCAACCAACAACTTGCCGCCCCAAAAATTTGGCGAGCGAGCTTTGATGCACTATGGAAAGGATTGGTACGTATGTCAACAAGAATCTAAGTACCTCGGTGATGAGTATGTCGATGAGGGGAGATTGCAACAGGAATTTCCCAACATTCACGCCCAAATCAATGCCTTAGGACTCCCATATGTATTCATGAATCAAGGTGAGTGCAATTTAAGCTTAGTTCATGAATTTTATGTGAATTGGAATACACGTCGTGTTGAGATAAATAAAGGTTTCATTCAGGATAGTTGGGTGAGATTTAGTATGGAAGCATTGAATGAATTTTTGGGAACACCAAATTGTGACACTATTGATTTTTTGGCAATGATTGAAAGACCCCCTTATCGTGATATTAGGCATACTTTGTGTGGGGTGAATTCTATTGTGAGGTGGGATAGGGTTAGAGACCAGGACGTCACTTGACTCTCACTATGGGCACTTTAATTTGGAGGCTCGCATTTGGTTCAAAATTATGTGTAGCACCTTACTAGCGTGTAAGTATACGACTGATGTCACTAGGGAGAGAGTGGTGCTAATATACCATTTAATGAAGGGTTTTTCGGTGAATGTTGGGGCTATTTTAAAGCAAAACATGCTTAAGTTTAGGACCAATAAGAGATGGCATTTCTGTTATGGAAGCATCATTACTAGGTACCTACGAGCGTTACTGATTGAGGAGGAGGTTCATGATGTGTGCCCCTAATCTAGTGTGCCACTTGGTTGATATCACTTGCACTAAAGCGCACGATCCATCCCACAGGCCCGTGTTGAGTGTTATTGATAGGCAAGCTCATGATGATAGTTGGATGGGTCGTATGTCTGGAATGGCTGAGTTGCAACTACGGATAGGTGGTCGTCCGGTGACTGAGGATAAAATGGAGACACTAGAGGAGCGTTACCCTTTGATGGATAGTGCAATGTACATGTGTCAGATAGGCCTCGCATTCCAAGAAGCCATTGATAATGATGATGCCACTGCTAATGAGGAGGATGGCTCGGAGGAGGATAAGTCAGATGATATTGGCCCCGGAGATGATGATACTGATGCGGGTGATGGAGATGGTAATGCAGCCTCGATGGCTATAGATTCTGCCATTAATGTGGCAACCCACTGATATGAAGCACATGGCCTAGAGGCCGACATGGAGTTCTCTTTTACCTTTGCACTTTGTTTTATTTTGCACACTGAGAACAGTGTTCTATTTAAGTGTGAGGTGGAAGTTGAACTTCATTGTACATAGTTTACTGCTTTATCGAGTTTTTTTAATTTTTTAGGAGGGTTCCTCGCATTTTGTTTTTTGTTCTTTTTTCGAGGATAGTCCCATTGAACCGATTAGGACTAGTTTATTGCTTTATTGAGTCTTAGAGTCGTCCAGGAGTGACGTTTCCCAATGATGGATGGATGACGACCGTCTTAAGGGAAAATTATTCATTAGGAGTAGAAGTATGAAACCTACCTCTTTGGCACTTTGAAATCTTGTCTTGATAATTGGCTAGACGTCATGAGTGGTAACACTTTGTTTGCAATATTTAAATGGTGACCTTGGAAACAAACATAATCTCTTTGTCTTGAATCTAAATGGAAAATAAAGAATATGGGCTTAATTGTATGTGTTGAAACACCGTAATGCTATTTATGTGAGCATGCTATAAGTATTGGGTCCTTATGTGTGTTGTGATGCCATGTGTTGAGAATATTTGCTTAGTTTTTGTATTTAATAACATCTAGAACTTGCCCCAAGTGTGCTTAAGGAGTAACTTGTGTGAATTATGGAATATGATTGAGGTGTTTCTTTGAATATCCAAGTTTGAATTTCCGTATGTGCCTCCAAATAAAATATCCCTAGCTTAGCCACACTGAGCCGTGTAGCCTCGATTCTGTTCTAACCCACTGAATTGAGCCAAATCCCTTTTTATTAATACCATTAGTTTGATCCCAAAGTAATCCTTAATGCACTATGTTGAGTTGAATAAAATGACAACTTTGGTTAAAATGGATAGGGTGGAAGACAAATGATATCCATAAGTCCTAAAAGGTTGTGATAGGCCCTGGTCCCTTGGGACATTGTGCACTTCAACCAAGGCTAAAAAGCCTAAGTCAAAGGTGGCTAATCCAAGAAAAAAAAATTATATAAATAAAGAGGAGAGAAAAAGGGGTGTGTGCAAAAAGAGGGCTCAAGTGAAAGTGAAGGCAAGGTGTTAAATTCAATTTGAAAAAATCTAATGGGGAATTCAAAGGGGAAGAAAGAGTTGTGAATGTTAGCAAGGAAAACAAAGCATGTGCATTAGGGATGATGAGTCACTAATTTTACCCAAATGTATCCTCCCTTACCTAAAGCCGACATTACAACCGAATGAAAGTCCTCTTGATTCTATGAATAACACTTGGTGAAAATTAAAATACACCAAGGGAAAGCGTATGGCATTTTTGGATATGTGAAAACTTCATTTGTGAGTGTGAGAGTGAATTTTATTTTTTTAAAAATAGCCTTATGATTGAAATGCATTGTTGTTGGGGTGAAAGAAAGGCTATACTTAAAGTGGTGAGGGCATTCACGAAACATGTTTGGTGCTTAATCTTATTTGTCTTGTCTCTATGATATTGCATTAACCCAAAATTATTTGAGAAGAGTCATTCATCGAGGTTGTGAATTGTTGATTGGTAGAATATAAGAAAGAGTTGAAATTATTGCATGTAGTGTGTGCCACAAGATCATGATTAAATGTGTTTGGCCGATTGTAAAGCGAGGTGATGAGTCCAAGGTTTAAGAGTGTGATTTGATAAGATAGAGTTTGTTCGAGGAATAACAAATGTTTAAGTGTGGGATGGTGATCTTGGGCATATTTGTATGTCCAATTACTACAAATTACCTATCTTTAACGTAAGTTTTAGGACATTCACTAATCTAACTAGCATATTTTGGCTTAAGAGTGCGAGGATTGCATACTAACATACATGATTAGCAATTTTGCAGTATTCATAAGGAAGTGATCGAGTCAAGGAAGAAAGGAGTTGACAAACGATGAGTGAGTCCAGGAGCAAATGTTGGCGCGGAGCCCCAGCATCACATGGCGCAGACCAGGCACGATGCACCAGGGGGGTTTTTACTGGGTCTACATTGGGGCACTTTGGCAGCGCGGCGTGCCAAACTTCCAGGTACGAGTTGGGCGCGGTGCCCCACCCTTGTTCCGGCGTTTCCAACAAAAGCATTATTAAAAAGGATTCCTAATTGTAATAGACTTGGACTCTATTGTCCCTAACTATTATAAATAGACCCTTAGGGCTCCATTGTTAGGGTTCGACTTTTATTTGGTGTGCAAGAGCAAGATTCATTTTGTAATAGGTTTTGATCTTCTAAACTCTTCTATTTTTTGGAAATCACATGAACAATTGTATTTTGTGGCTTTCTAATAGCATGAGTGGCTAAACGCCCTAGTTTTGGGGTTGTAGCTACGAATTGATTGTTTATTATTAAAGGCTTTATGAATTAATTCTTGGTTGTCATTATAAGTTACTTCTATATTCTTGTTTTAGTATTTTATGCTTGATCACCATAAGATAAATACATTGTCTAAGCTTAAAATTGAGAGAGGAGGGATTAGATAGACCAGAGAATATAGAGAGCTCGATCAACCCATTTGATTGAGGTGATCTGTGTTTAGGAGTGATGCTCGGTTAAATAATTTGCTTGGTTACGAAATAGGATGAATATAAATGTTTGTCAATTAGTCTATTTATCCCCGCTCAATGATATAGTTAGATAGCTAACTGGAGTACGCGACTAGAGGTGTGTAGCCCGACTCATACAAGTAACCCTATAAACCAGTAACTTGACAACTGAAATTAATTCTAAGACAATAATATGATACATGATATTCAGTATATGCCGCAGCCCTGGAATTTCTCTTTACTTGCTTGAAACATCATCTTAAAATCGTTCACATTTAGTTACTTTTATTGAGTTTATAATTAGTAGTAGTTAGCAATCAATCATTAACTCTTGAAAAGGTTACTTTTACTTTTATTTGTAGAATTAAGTGTTAAATATAAATTGATCATAAGTCCCTTGGGAACGATCACTCGTTTCTTAAAGAATATATATTACTTGCGCGACCACGTACACTTATGTGTATACTAGGGAGTAACAAGTAACCACCATGGGTAAAAAGGGTAATACTTTTTAGAAGATTCCTTAGTGCTTTTTTAGCATAGACTAGTGGATCCACTTAGTAGTTTAGGTTCTATACCCTCGGCAAGATATAGGACGGCCCTGGCAGTGTGAGGCAAAACATTATATCATCACAATAGCTCTTACGTGATGGTTGTCGGTTAGAGAAAATTACACAGAAGTAATTGTATTCTTATATACACAGTTTGTTGTATTTTTACATACATTTCATAGTTATATGTATCTTTGCATACACACAGAGTTGACATCATGTATTGAACAACTTTCTTTCTATTGCACTTGTTTTAAACTGTTTTATATTGAAATGAGTTCAGTTACGTTGAGTTGAGTTGATCCAGGTAAGTTCTTCAGTTCCTTTCAAGCTTATGTCTTGTTTTAGAATTCCCCTCGCATACTCGTACATTCAATGTATTGATGTCATTTGACCTGCATCTTATTATGATGCAGACACAGGTAACTAGGATCGGTATCCAGTGCACCGTTGATCCAGTTGAGCATTTCAGAGTCTTGTGATAAGCCTCCTTACTTTCCGAAGGATCCCTCTTATTGCTTTCAGTATTATTATCAGTTCATTAGGATGTTGTAGGGCATGTCCCGACATCCATCTAAGTTGTTTTAGAGGTTCCATAGATAGTCAGTCAGATGTTAGTTCATTTGTTATTATCTTGTTATTGGCTTATGTTCAAATTTGAGTTGCCACTTTGGCTCAATCAAATGTTTATTTTCTTAACATATTTTGAGTTTAGTTTTGAGACATGTTGAGTTATTTGGATTCTCTCTATTATGTCTAAGTCTTCTTCTCAGTAAGTAAGTCAGGCCAAGGGTTCGCTTAGGGCCAGCAATGGTTCTCGAGTGCCAGTGCTGCCCAGAGTGTAGGCTCGGGGTGTAACAAACTTGGTATTAGAGCACAGAGTTCAAGAGTCGTAGAGAGTATATGAAGTTGTGTTCGTAGAGTCCTAGTTATCGATGTTAAGCGCGCCACATCTATAATTAGGAGACTGTAACACTTATTAAAATTTCTCACTTCTTTCACACTCATTTCGTGTGTTAGAGTTTGATCTCTAAAAAGTTTCCTTCTAATCTGTGCTTGCACGTGTTTTCAGATAATCATGCCTCCACAAAGAGTTGTCAGTGGTCATCCTGCTAGGCGTAATCTTGAGGAGCAAGGGGTACCTAATGCACCTGAAGTGCAACACCAAGGAGAAGTTACCAATGTTGAGTTTAGGGAAGAAATTAGGATTTTAAGTGAAGCTGTGACTAATAAGGTTGGGCAACAAAAAGGAGCTTAACAAGAAAAGGTTGACACTTCAAGAATTTGTGAGTTCTTGAGGATGAACCCTCCAAGTTTCACTGGTTCAAGCACTATTGAGGATCAAGAAAACTTTATTGAGGAGATGCAAAAGGTATTTGATGGCATGCATGTTGTAGATACTAAGAGGGTGGAACTAGTTGCATACCAAATGAAGGGTGTCGCTAGGATTTGGTTCGATCAATGGAAGAAGAACAGAGTTGAGGATGCACCACCTGTGAGTTGGGCTTGTTTTGAGGAGGCCTTCTTAGGGAGTTTCTTTCCCCAAGAACTGAAAGAGGCTAAGGTACAGGAGTTCCTCACACTTAAACAGGATTCTTTAAGCATTCATGAGTATGGGTTGAATTTCACCCAACTATCCCGTTATGCTCCAAAGATGGTTGTGGATATGAGGAGTAGAATAAGTTTGTTTGTTGCTGGGTTGTCCCGTCTATCAAGAAAAGAGGGAAGGGTTGCAATGTTGATAGGTGACATGGATATCTCAAGGTTGATGGTCTATGTGCATCAAGTGTAGGAAGAGAAACTGAGGGATAGAGAGGAGTTTAAGAATAAGAGAGCAGAGACAAGGAATGAGTCCGGGTAGCAAAAGAGTAATGCCAATCGGTCATCCTTCCAACAGAAACAGAAAGGACATGCTCTATCATCTGCTAGTGCACTTGCACCTAAGAACAAAAGTGAGTACAACAGTTAGAATTTCATAGCCAAACCTGCACATTCTCAGGGTAGTGTGGCGCAAGGAGGTAGTAAGCCTCATGCATGAGCTAAGTGTGGTAGAAACCACTCCGGTACATGTCGTGAGGACTCTACTGGTTGTTTCAAGTGTGGCCAGAATGGGCATTTCATGCGAAAGTGTCCAAAGAACAGGCAGGGTAATAGTAATGGGGGCAATAGAGCCCAGTCTTCTTCAGTTGCTCCACCAGACAGAGTTGCACCTAGAGGGGCTACTTCCAATACTAGTGGAGGATCAAACCACCTATATGCTATCACCAGTCGCCAAGAGCAAGAGGATTCTCCATATGTTGTCACTGGTATGATCCAAGTCTTTAACTCTAATGTTTATGCTTTGTTAGACCGAGGAGCGAGTTTATCTTTTGTAACTCCTTGTGTTGCGATAAATTTGATGTTATTCCTGAGCAAATTAGTGAACCATTTAGTGTTTCTACACCTATTAGTGAGTCTATTCTAGCAAAGAGAGTCTATCGTGATTGTCCCATTTTCGCCAATCACAAGAGTACCATAGATGATTTAATTGAGTTAGACAGGGTAGATTTTGATGTCATTCATAGTATGGACTGGCTCCATGCCTGTTATGCCTCAGTTGATTGTAGAACTCGAGTTGTCAAGTTTCAATTTCCAAATGATCCAGTCTTAGAGTGGAAAAGCAGTTCAGCAGTGCCTAAGGGTCATTTTATTTTGTACCTTAAGGCAAGGAAGTTAGTTTCTAAGGGGTGTGTCTATCACTTAGTCCAAGTTAATGACTCTAGTGTTGAGATACCTCATATTCAGTCAGTTTCAGTAGTAAAAGAGTTTCTATAAGTCTTTCTAGAAGATCTTCCCGGAGTCCCTCATGAGTGAGAGATAGACTTCGGTATAGATATTCTTCCAAATACTCTTCATATATCTATTCCGCCATATAGAATGGCACCAGTAGAGTTTAAAAGGCTTAAAGAGCAGTTGAAAGATCTCCTTGATAAGGGTTTCATTCGACCAAGTATCTCACCTTGGGGCGCTCCGGTCTTATTTGTGAGAAAGAAAGATGGTTCCCTTAGGATGTGAATAGATTACCGTCAGTTGAACAAGGTTACCATCAAGAACAAATATCCTCTCCCAAGGATTGATGATCTTTTCGATCAACTTTAGGGGGCCACCTATTTCTCTAAGATAGATTCAGATCTGGCTACCATCAGTTAAGAGTAAGGGAATGTGATATTCCAAAGATAACTTTCAGAACCCGTTATGGTCATTATGAGTTTCTGGTCATGTCCTTTGGTTTGACCAATGCACCTGCAGTATTTATGGACCTTATGAGTAGAGTTTTCAAACCTTATTTAGATATGTTTTTTATAATCTTCATTAATGACATACCAATCTATTCAAGGAATGAAGAAGACCATGCTAGTCATCTTAGAATAGTTCTCCAGACTTTTAAAGATAGAGAGTTGTATGTCAAGTTCTCTAAGTGTGAGTTTTGGATTGAGTCTGTGGCATTCTTAGGCCACAATGTATCTGGAGAAGGAATTAAAGTTGATACTCAAAATATTGAGGCAGTACAGAATTGGCCTAGACCCACATCTCCAACTGACATTAGGAGTTTCTTGGGTTTGGCTGGCTATTATAGTAGGTTCGTAAAGGGGTTCTCATCTATTTCATCCCCTTTGACCAAGTTAACTCAGAAAATAGTGAAGTTTCAATGGTCTGAAGTTTGTGAGAAAAGCTTTTAGGAATTGAAAAAGAGGTTAACTACTGCCCCAATTTTTACCTTACCAGAAGGTACTCAAGGTTTTGTGGTGTATTGTGATGCATCTAGAGTTGGTTTGGGTTGTGTGTTAATGCAAAATGGCAAGGTTATATCTTATGCCTCCAGACAGTTGAAGGTTCATGAGAAGAACTACCCAACCCAGGACTTGGAGTTGGTTGTCGTAGTATTTGAGTTGAAGATATGGCGTCATTATTTGTATGGTGTGCATGTAGATATGTTCACCGATCACAAGAGCTTTTAGTATGTGTTTACTCAGAAAGAGCTTAATCTCAGACAAAGGAGGTGGTTAGAATTACTCAAGGATTATGAAATTAGTATTCTTTACCACCCATGTAAGGCTAATGTGGTTGTTGATGCTTTAAGCAGTTTGTCTATGGGTAGTACCGCCCATGTTGAGGAAGAAAAGAGAGAGTTAGCGAAAGATGTGCATAGATTTACACGCTAAGGGGTCCGACTAATGGAATCCACAGAAGGAGAAGTAGTGGCGGTGATGAATGGGGTTGAATCATCATTAGTGTCAGAAGTAAAAGAAAAGCAAGACCAAGATCTCATTTTGCTTGAATTGAAGGCAAATGTTTATAAGCGAAAAGTATTAGCTTTTGAACAAGGGGGAGATGGCGTATTGAGATATCAAGGTAGATTATGTGTACCAATGGTGGATGGACTCCAAGAGATGATCATGGAGGAAGCTCATAGCCCAGATATTCCATTCATCTGGGTTCCACGAAGATGTATCGTGATTTGAGAGAAGTTTATTGGTGGAGTAGTATGAAGAAGGGCATTGCAGAATTTATTGCTAATTATTTGAATTGCCAACAAGTTATAGTAGAGCACCAAAGGCCCGGTGGTTTGGCTCAGAATATAGAACTTCTGAAATGGAAGTGGGAGATAATTAATATGGATTTTATCACAGGTTTACCAAGGTCTCGCAGGCAGCATAATTCAATCTGGGTGATTGTTGGCAGAATGACAAAATCAACCCACTTTTTTCCGATAAAGACTACCCATTCAGTAGAAGATTATGTCAAGTTATATATTCAAGAGGTAGTAAGACTTCATGGAGTCCCTCTTTCGATTATATCAGATAGAGGTGCACAATTTACTACACAGTTTTGGAAGTCATTCCAAAAAGGCTTGGGTTCAAAGGTGTACTTGAGTACTGATTTGCATCCTCATCCTCAGACAGATGGTCAAGAAGAGCGCACTATTCAGACCTTAGAGGATATGTTGAGGGCTTGTGTGATTGATTTCAAAGGTAATTGGGATGATCACCTATCTTTTATTGAGTTTTCTTACAACAATAGTTAGCATTATAGCATCCAAATGGCTCTTTATGAAGCTCTTTATGGGAGAAGATGTAGATCTCATATTGGATGGTTTGAAGTTGGTGAAGCAGGATTGATAGGACCAGATTTAGTTCATCAAGCTATGGAGAAGGTGAAAGTTATTCAAGAGAGGTTGAAAACGGTGCAGAGTCGTCAGAAATCCTACACTGATGTTAGGAGAAGGGAGTTAGAGTTTGGTAAGAAGGGGAAGCTTAGTCCCCGGTATATTGGCCCTTATAGAATATCAAAAAGGGTAGGTAATGTAGCCTACGAGTTAACCACAAGAGTTAGCTGTAGTTCATCCGATCTTTCACATCTCCATGTTGAAGAAGTACATGGGTAATACTTCATTGATCATACCAACTGAAGATATTGGGATCAAGGATAGCTTATCTTATGAAGAGATTTCGATCCAGATTCTAGATCGCCAAGTTCGCAAGTTGAGGACTAAGGAAGTAGCATCAGTCAAAGTCCTTTGGAGGAATCAATTTGTTGAGGAAGCTACTTGGAAAGCAAAGGAGGATATGAAGAAGAGATATCCATATCTCTTCGAATCCGGAGAAATTCCAGACCAAGGTACTAATTCTCTTCTTAGTACTCTTTAACTTATGAGATTGCATGTTGTATTTGCATTGTTTGTTGGGTGTTTGAGCTGAATGTTAGATGTTACACCCTTAGCCTACTAAGAGTAAGCTCATTCGAGGATGAATGTTCCCAAGGGGGAGATATTGTAACACCCCGTAACTAGAAACAACTAGAAAGAAATTCAAAAGTGGAAATAGTCATTTTCGGAAAGTAAAACAAATCTAGAAATTTTTAAGTGTGCTAAAGTTGAGTTTTTGGTCAACTTCAAATGACCATAACTTCCAGCTCATGATGAGTTAGGTGTGTTTCCAGATATCGTAGGAAATATCTTGGAACAATCTTTCCAATGCCGCCGAGTTTGCGCAATTCCGAGTTTGTATGAGTGAGATATCCCCATTCAAAATTGGGTTGTTCAAATAAGAAATGTCCAATCCGAATTTTAGATGGGTAGTTTGGTCTTTTCCTTACCCTTTTATTTTAATTCATTTTTGGTAATTACTTAGGGGTCTAATATTAACTTGGTCAGTTTAAGCTTTGAAGAAATTGAGTTAGGGTTTTAGAGAAGAGAAAAGAAGAGGAGAAAAAAGAAGGAGAAGCAAGGAAATCATCAAGTTCGTGAAGCTAAGGTCATGGATTTCGTCAAGGGGTGATCCCTACGAGGTATGTGAGATCACATAGCATTGGGTCCATTCACCCATGTGCCAAACATGTTTAATTCAGTGATTTTTGTCCTAAAAGAGTTAGAATTTGATGTTCTTGAGTTGTGTTCTTGAATTGTTTTCATTCTTGACCTTACATGTGATTGATGGGTCTTCTTAAGATGTTTCAGCGATGTTAAGAGTTGTTTCGAGTTAGATTCTAGTGTACATGGTTTGGGTATCTGAATCTAAGAAAGTATTGAGAAAAGGAATCTATTTAAAACAATTTAGGATAAAAAAAAATGAGTTGAAAAATTCGTCAGATGCACCTAGAGAAGGCCAGGCGCGTCACGCCCCCATAGCGCCAGAGTGGCTAGAGGAGCGCACCTACACTGTACTAGAAAGGAGCCCCACTAAGTTGGGGCTGGCACGGCGTGCACAAGATATGCCCAAATCGTCATTTTTCACCATTATTTTGTCGTTTAGCCTATTTAAGTCCTTCTAAAGTGTACTAACACTTTCCATTGACTCTAACTACTCTAAATGACTTCAAAACATCTAGAAATCATCCAGAAACACGAGTCATAACCTTGAATCCATAAATTCAAATTCAAGGAAAGTTAACAGCCAAGTCTAGGAAGTTCTTATAGTCTTTTCAAGAAGTCTTTTTCAAATGCTTTTAAGACTTAAAGTTCAAGTTGAGTAAAGAGTAAAGTTTGAAGTTCGTTTCTTCAAAGAAGTATATGGGGATTATGTATTCCCAAAGAGTTTAAAATGTTTACACATTTAAATAAGAATGGAAATTGAGATTTCCAAAGAGCCTTTGAGCTAGTTTTTAGAAAAGAGTAATCGCTTTCTAAATGAAGCAAGAGAGGAAACTTTGATTTCCAAGATAGCCTTTGAACTAAGTTTTTGAGCAATTATCTCAAATCATAGAAAGAAGTATGTTTTTAAACATAAGAGCTAGTATCATATTTTGGGAGTAGTATTGAGCACCGATATGGGGGAGAGTTCAGACAACTCACAGCCCCCATAAGCCATGTAGCCACCATGGGTAGAAAAGGTTCATACTTTTTAGATGATTCTTTAGCGCTTTTTTAGCATAGACTAGTGGATCCCCTTAGTAGTTCAGGTTCTATAACCTCGGCAAGGTATAGGATGGCCCTGACAGTGTGAGGCAAAATGATGTATCATCACAATATCTCTTACGTGACGATTGTCGGTTAGGGAAACTCCCACAGAAGTAATTGTATTCTTATATACACAGTTTTTTGCACTTTTACATACATTTTAGAGTTATATGTATATTTGCATACACACAGAGTTGACATCGTGTTTTGAATAACTTTTCCTTATATTGCACTTGTTTTAAACTACTTTATATTGAAATGAGTTCAGTTATGTTGATTTGAGTTGAGCCAGGTAAGTTCTTTAGTTTCTTTCAAGCTTTGTTTTATTTTAGAATTCCCCTCGCATACTCGTACATTCAATGTACTGATGCCATTTGTCTTGTATCTTATTATGATGCAGACACAGGTAACTAAGATCGGCATTCAGCACACCGTTGATCCAGTTGAGCATTTCAGAGTCTTGTGGTTAGCCTCTTTGCTTTTCGGAGGATCTCTTTTATTGCTTTCAGTATTATTATCAGTTCATTAGGATGTCGTGGGGCATGTCCTAATATCCATCTCAGTTGTTTTAGAGGCTTCATATATAGTCAGTCAGATGTTAGTTCATTCGTCATTATCTTGTTATTGGCTTATGTTTAGATTTGAGTTGCCACTTTGGCTAAGTTGAATGTTTATTTTCTTAAAATATTTTGAGTTTAGTTTTGAGACATGTTGAGTTATCTTGTATCTGGATTCTCTCTCTTATGTCTAAGTCTTCTGCTTAGTAAGTAAGTCAGGTCAAGGGTTCGCTTGGGGCCAGCAATGGTTCTCGAGTGTCAGTCTCGCCCAGGGTGTAGGCTCGGGGCGTGACATGTAAATCCTCCATCAAAATAAAGGAATACAAAGTGGTAGTACATTTGGTACATTTGACCTCTTAAAGTGATGTTGAGATGAGTCACATAAATTTGATAAATGTGAAAGTATGACAGTGATTTTCTAATAAAAACTTATGGAGTATGTTCAAATGGTTATTGTCGATTTCTTAAATAAAATGTGACTTGTGTTCTTATGAATAAAAACATGTTCATGTATTATTGGATAAATGTCACATCTCACCTCTATAGGAGATTTGGGAGATTAAAAAGAAATATTTTGACATAAATGGTCATTTAGTCATATACTTTAAGTACTACACAAATATTGTGGTATGTTAAATTATGAACTATTGAAGGACAAAAGAAAGAAATAATTCTTTCCTATGAAGGTTGTGGTCATGACCAAAATAAATATTGTTATATGGCAACACAAATCTGTCATTGATTGTCAAGAAATAAGTCTTGCATGTGATAATTTTAACCTTGACAATAATAATAATTTTCTCCTGGAAGGAGATGGTCACCATAAGAATGGCATTGTGAAATTTCTGGTAGTACACAAAATTAATTGAGAATTCCGAAAGGGCTAATTTGTTACTATACGGAGGAATAGTAATTGTTCATAATATTGAGGTTGTAGTAAGTCTGAAAAGAAACTTTTTAAGTTTTGGAAGAATTGAAAAGAAAAAAATATATTATTGAGACTATAAATTATAGGAAGATTTAATATCTTCAAATTACTACAACGAAAGTGGTTTATTAATATTTACGTATAAGATTACCCATTGTTTTCCCATTGTTTTTTTGTATACAAATATGGCATGATGATGGAATCACATGCAAAGGTAAACTAGAAGTTTACTAGAATAAATATCAGTTGGCATAATCGGTTGGCCATTCCGATTCAAATGTGAAATTGAGAATTCACGTGGCTATATATTAAAGAAATAAAAGATTCTTCAAGAATTCTCTTTTGTAGCTTGTTCTCATGATTAAATGATCATTGTACCAACTAAGGTTGGGATTGTATCCCCTGAAATTATCTGGAACATATAAAAAGGTGAATATGGGCCCGTTCACCTGCCATGTGGACTGTTTACTATTATGATTTTATAGATGCATCTATGGTATGGTCTCATGTGCATATGTATCAACTTACAAATTGGTTTTTGTAAGGTTGTTTGCTCGAATTATTAAATTAAGAGCACAGTTCCAAACTATAAAATCATGTTGCTAATGTTGGTTGGTTTAGTAGAAATTGTATGCCTTCAATCATAGCTAGACCATTGATTATGAGAAAAAATCTCTCAAATAAAATTTGGTATGAGATGAGTTTATTTTACATGTATGCATCAAGCCAACAAGGTTCTCCCATCACAATTGGTTCAGGATCAGGAACCAAATAATTTCCATCTAAAAATTTGATGTGTGAACATATGATTTTATTGCTCCACCATGCACAAAGATGGATCCCCAAATGAGGTTGGGGGTAAATGTTAGATTTCCTAACATTAGGGGGAGATATGTTTAGTAGTTGAAAATTATGTGTAGGGTGAATTATCTAGATCCTCATTAAAAAAAATGTGAACTTGAAGTTCAAGAGACAATTCATTTGCAAAATGTTGCAAATAATATGCCAGATGTATTTGTTGACCCAATATTTTAATGAAGCTGCAAATGCTCCAATAAATAGTCCTTGAAGGACAGAGTCTATGGTACACCAAAAGCGTGATAGACCAATCGATTCCAAACACAAAACTCCTTGAGGAAGGAGAGGAGCAAATTATCAAAATGGTCATGATAATGAGGTAAATGCTTTGAAAGAGCACTATGACATAACACTTCATAAAACCTTGGCAAAGGTTCAGGTACCTGGAAATGATGAAAAATGAAGAGATCTCGATAAGTTATGTCGTATTAGAATCGATATCAAAATAATTGTCGACGGTATCTTTGATATAAAGTAGCACTCAATGCTATAAATGGTTGCAAGGATCTTAAATTTGAATTTGTCATATAGTGTGGACAGATAAATGATTAGCACTATTCAAGTATATTTTGTTTCACTTAGAAAAGTGATGTTTTTGATCTTATGGTTCATGAATCAAAATATAATGTTAATGTGGTACAAATGAATCATTGTGAGAAAGTATAACTATAAGATATAAAGTGCGGTTTGTGCCTTGGGGTATAAAGGGTTTTTGCAAAAATTTTGACATTATTAAATGGAGATATATTCTCCAATGGTGGATGCAATGAGACTTGTTTCAGTCTAGCAATAGATGAAATACTTGAATATGCATAATGAATGATTATTATGTCTAACTACACGATAAAGGTTATATGAAAATCCTTGAAGGATTTAAAAGGTCTTAAAGAAATTCCATTGAGTACCCAATGGTTTTGAGACTGCTTAACACAGAGAAAGAATCTATTTGATCTCATTGAAATGATTTACAATGTCATGTATTGGCGCAATTGGTGCACTTATAGATTGCTGGTTATGCAAATGCTAGAAGATTATTTGATATACATAATGAAAGTTATTTGAAAGGATTGTCATATTATCATTCAAGTTATGATAAGAAACTAACAAAGAAGAGACTCAACGCATAGAAGATGTGTGACTTTCTTTCACATGAAAAAACGAGCTTCAATTAAATTGAAGTGATCAATCCCCGAGTCAAAAATAATTTGATTATGTAGATGCAGAATAATTATTTGATCTGCATAAAACTCGATCACAAATGGACTATTTATTTACATATGGAGACAAAACAATATCTTGGAAATTCAAAGAATCACATTAGTAACCACTTCTTCAAATCATGCAGAAATAATATTGATCTATGAATTAAGTCGGGAGTGTGTTTGGTTGGAATCATGATATATCATATTCAGAAAATATGTTATTTTCTTTTGAAAATGATATTCCAGCCACCATATACGAAAATAATATCTATAGCTCAATTGAAGGGAGGATACAATCAAAGGAGATCGGACAAAGCATATTTCACCAAAAGTCTTTTTCGCACATGATCTTCAACAAAATGGTGAGATAGACGTTCAAAGCCCTATTCAAGTGATAATCTTGTAAACTTATTTGCCAACATCAATAGTTGAGAAGTTGTGATATAAGATTGGAATGCATTGTCTCTGAGATATCAAGTAAAGTTTTGATCAGGGGGAGAAAACTACGCGTTGTACTCTTTTCCTTAACCATGGTTTTATCCCAATTGGGTTTTCCTGATAAGGTTTTTAATGAGGCAACATTAAAAGTGTATTAAAAGATATGTGTACTCTTTTTCCTTCACTAGGATTTTTTTCCCACAAGGTTTTTTCCTAGTAAGGTTTTAACGAGACATATTATCTATGGACATCCAAGGGGGAGTGTTATAAAATATTATAGTGTGGATGTCCACTACCCCAAGAAGTTACTCTCATCCATTATCTCTATTACTTTCCTCCATTATGAAGAAAACCATAGCCTCCAACTTTATAACCATATTCTTGTAACCTTTCACTTTCATAGCATCCTCCATTATATTCATGTTTATGTCTAACCTTTTGTATGCCTCTATGTTACACTATAAATAGAGGCATAAGAGTTCATATTGTATACACTTGAAGACTTGAAATAATTAGAAAAGCTCTCATCTCTTGTCTCCCTGTTTCTATTGCTTTCATCTTCTATATTTCTTGTCTTATTTTGCTTTAGTTTTACAACAATCGCTAACACTACAGGAAAAACGCTTATTTAAGACCAACATTTAGGGACGAGCTACTAATTTCGTCTCTAAAGATATATGTATTGGGACGATATTATATTCCGGTCCTTAAATGTATATTCTATTGAGAAGCTACTTAATCCGGTCCCTAAATAACATATTGACTGGTCCCAAATTCTAATTGAAAAATTTAGCGCGACTTCCACACAAAATTTAGTACTAAAGTATTAAAAAGACTTGTTTTTTCACCAAAATTTAGGCGCCAATTTTTTTAGTCAAAAAGGAAAAAACCCTCCTCTATTTTCTAAAAGCAATTAAATATAAAAAGGAACAAACCCTCCTCTATTTTCTAAAAGTAATTAAACGTAAAAAGGAAAAACTCTTTGGTTGCTGGTCGCAACTTTCGATAGCGTCTGACCCGTCGATCTTCGTTCTTCTCAACTATATACAACTTCTTATCGACCCAATCTTAACATCAAAGTACTTTCAATCGCAGCTCTGTCTTTTTCATCATATAGTTGCTGCTCAGCTGCTTGTGAAACAGATAGTACAGGTTTGCTTCTTCTTCTCATCAAGTTTCTATTGTTTCGAAATCCATAAACTATATTGATGGATTTTTATTGTTTTATTTAAGTACTCTTCTTCTTGTTTTTCCTCTTTTCTAACATTAGATAGGTTAAAATTTTCTGATATGTTTTCTTATGTACAATCAAAGAATCACTTATTGGGTTGAGTTTCTAATAGTGACTTGATTTTGTTAACTGTTATATGTGCCTGATGAAGATTCATATTTTGTATAGAGTGCATATTCTGTCTTCGATGTTGATATTTTGCGAGCGAAATATGAACTAGACCTGTTACATGTAACTTATAAAGTACGATATACTTACATATTTGTAATGCTTCGGTTAAGTATAGGAGGCGAGACTCACAAACAAATGTATTGTATCTATAAGGTTTTTTATGCATTACGACAGTAGTCACTTAGCCTGCTGCAATTTTCTATATAGAACTACCCATATATTTGAGTTTATAACATTTTCCAAATGATTTGTGTACAATTCAACTATATTTTGTGAGAGAAATTTCTATACTCATTCTCCTTTTCCCCCTTTATCTTCTTAGGGTGGCGGGTGGGGAGATTATTCAAGAAATCATAAGTCAAGTGATTTCACAAATTTTCTATTTAATAGTAAGTCATTACATGTAGTATTAGAGGTCTTGTGAAATGCATCAGAAGAAAAAACATACCACTGGTAGCATCAGTACCACTAAAACCCTGCCAATTAAGTAATAGTTCATCCGCCACATTGATATATAACCTAAGTTATCAGCATGGCTACCAACAATCAAATTCTAGACACATTCTTAGGAAGAGGTAACAATGGGTTACTAGCAGTTTTCCCATTCTTCAAAAAGATAAGAGATTTCCGCACAACTTCTCTTGCTAAGTTTCTGTGTTCCTGAATGGAAACCAGGACCACAAAAGCTGAATTTCACATTTCAAACAGTTCAAAATGTATACATCTCAAACTACGGACACATAGGCCCCAAATGGTAGTTAAGTGCAAAGGGTCTTGAGATCACCATATCTAGTACACGTCCTTCAAGCAGGGGCAAAGATTAGCCCAAAACAAACAACTAAACAATGGCTATACCATACCTTTTCCATATAACTTATTAAGCAAGAGAAATATGGGCGTGTGATATTTATATACTAGTTATTTTAGAATTTTGCAGATTTAGTATGTAAAGGTTTTGAGAATCTGAACCAATAACTAGCCTTACCGCTTGCTTTGAATGAACATTCTCATTTTAATATTTTTGCTTGTAAAAGTTATTTTCTGCTACAACCAAGTGATCACAACAAATGACTTTCTAACATCACTTGCATAAGCTTCGAGCATGTATGTTCTCACTTGTGTTGCCATTTATTGTGTCCCACTTGTCATGTTGAATCTAACAGTAATTAAACGTAAAAAGGAAAAAACTCTTTGGCTGCTGGTCGCAGCTTCCGATAGCATCTGACCCATCGATCTTTGTTCTTCTCAACTATATACAACGTCTTATCGACCCAATCTTAACATCAAAGTACTTTCAATCGCAGCTCTGTCTTCATCATCATATAGTTGTTGCTCAGCTGCTTGTGAAACAGATAGTACAGGTTTGCTTCTTAATTCTTCTCATCAAGTTTCTATTGTTTCGAAATCCATAAACTATATTGATGGATTTTTATTGTTTTATTTAAGTACTCTTCTTCTTGTTCTTCCTCTTTTCTAACATTAGATAGGTTAAAAAATTTTGATATGTTTTCTTATGTACAATCAGTGAATCACTTATTGGGTTGAGTTTCTAATATGAAGATTCATATTTTGTATAGAGTGCATATTTTTGTATAGAGTGCATATCATGTCTTCAATGTTGATATTTTGCGAGCGAAATAAGAACTAGACATGTTACATGTAACTTTTAAAGTAAGAATAATGTTAGCTCCTTGTAGATGCAAAAGGCCAAACCTTATATTTTGTAATGAGGCATGTCTGGTTCAATTACTATTCATTAACCAATCTAATTGTCACTTCGTCAAATTTAAAGAGGAAGCATCACGATGAACATGAAAAGAACAAAATCGATTTTTTGTGGCATTAGTTTTTTTTATTCTTTCTTTATGTATTGTTTGAAGATTCAAGTAAATCAACTATTTAGTAGCATTCTCTTTTCTAATTTCTTCTCTAGGTTGTAATATATAGTTCTGGTGGATATTGCGATCTCTAATTTTCTTAGTTCTTTCTTTCTAACTTTAGAGTTCAACCCTACTGTGTGTATCAGATCGTAACTAGTTATTTGCATCTTAATATTTTTGTTATTCTATATTTTTTAAAAATATTTTTTATGTACTCTTAAAGGTTATGGCACCTAGTAAGCAGTGGATGGAACTTGTTGATAATCGTCTCGATGAAATCTACTTAGTTGGAGTGCAAAAGTTTTTGGATTATGCTTTTCAAAAAACAGGAGAAGAATATGAAATACGATGTCCATGTGTCAAATGTTACAATACAACTTTAGGAACTCGTAAGATAGTTGAGACACATTTGATAGTATATGGAATAATTCGCAATTATACTTTTTGGTATCACCATGGAGAACGTTTGGGTGAGCCATTGTCAGAATTAGTATCTGAATCTGAAGATACATCAGAAGATGAAGATGATGATGAAGTCGAAGAATGTGAGAGTGAAGATGAAGTAGAAGAACTGTTGAGAGATTTATATCCTAATCTTGATGGAGAAACTTCACATATTGAGTGTGATGATTTACTTGAGGACGAACCAAATGATGAAGCAAAAAAAATTTACGACCTATTGAAGGATTTTGAGATGCCATTATACAAAAATTCAAAAGCTTCAAAGCTTTCTTCTTTGATCAAATTGCTTCATATCAAAAGTATGGGTCGTTGGAGTAATGCATCATTTAGCATGTTATTGAAAATGTTGAAAGAGGAGTTGTTGCACGATGGCGCCGATTTGCCAAACTCATATTATGAGGCAAAGAAGATAATTCAAGAACTCGGACTTTCATACAACAAGATTGATGCTTGTATTAATGATTGCATGTTATACTGGAAGGAGGATAACTTACTTGATTCTTGCAAAGTTTATGATGCATCAAGATGGAAAATAAATACACATAGCAGAGAAACAAAGAATAAAAAAGGTAAAAAGATAGCGTTAAAGAGCTTACGCTATTTTCCTTTAAAGCCTAGACTTCAAAGGTTGTTTATGTCTAGAAAGACATCTACTCTAATGACATGACACAAGGATAAAAGAGTTGATGATGGAATAATGAGGCATCCGGCTAATTCAATGGCATGGAAGTCATTTGATGAAATTCATCCTTCTTTTGCGGCTGAGCCTCGTAATGTTCGACTTGGACTTGCTAGTGAAGGATTTCAACCATTTCAGAATTCAAAAACCTTACATAGCATTTGGCCTGTGGTTCTTATTCCTTATAATTTACCACCTTGGTTGTGTATGAAGCAAGAAAATTTTATTTTGTCTATGCTTATTCCAGGTCCAAATGGTCCAGGAGACGCAATTGATACATATCTTCAGCCTTTAATTGAGGAATTGAAGGAATTATGGGAAGTTGGTATTGAGACCTATGATGCATCTACTAAGACAAATTTTAAATTACATGCTTCTTTATTGTGGACAATCAATGACTTTCCAACATATGGAAATTTATCTGGATGGAGTACAAAGGGAAAAATGGCATGCCCATGTTGCAATAAAGACACTTCCTCAATTCAATTGACGAATGGTAAGAAGCAGTGTTTTATGGGTCATCGGCGTTATCTTTCTCGGAATCACAAATGGAGAAATGATAAGGACTCATTTGATGGTACAATTGAGAAAAGGCCCCCACCAAAAATGTGTTCAGGTATTGAGATACTTAATCAGGTACAAGATCTTGAAGGGATACAATTATCAAAGGATCCTAAGAAAAGAAAGAAGATATCACATGAAAATCGAAAGGATAATTGGAACAAGAAAAGTATCTTTTTTGAACTTCCATATTGGAAGTGTCTCTTGTTGCGACATAATTTGGATGTTATGCATATTGAAAAAAATATATGTGATAATATCATGGGGACAATCATGAATGTCAAAGGAAAGACCAAGGACACAATTAAAACTCGACTAGATTTGCAAGAGATGAACATTAGGCCGGAATTGCACCCCATCCAAAAGGGGGAGAAGATTGAAGTTCCAACAGCATGCTACACATTGTCTCTAGAAGATAAGCACAAATTATGCCTTTTCTTAAAGAATCTAAAGGTTCCTGATGGTTTTTTGTAACGACTCGGAAAATGATAGAGTGAAACTAGAGCCTCACATGTGAGTTTGGAGTCGAGAACTTAATGAAATGATTATATTTGAATTTGACCCAAAAGTTCTTAAAAATGTGCTTCGGAAGTTACCGGAAACTTGTTTAGCTGTATATAAAAAGATCCGTTTCGTTTTTCGAAAATCCGACTTCATATTCTTGTTTAGGGGGTCAAATTGAGTGGGAAATGGGTCTAACCCAAATTTTAGAGCAACCGTATCAAAATCCGAAATTTCCAAGTGAAGCCTTTTTCGAGGGTCTACTTTGGAGGGTCATATCTCCTAGCACACAAATTATTTGGGTGGCCATAATATATCCATGGAAATCCCTTTGAGTTAGCTACCTAACGCACTTCGTTTCACCTCATTCGGAGTTCGGACGAAGAAGTTATGCCCATTTTCGTAAAGTCTGTCCGACAGAAAACGTAAATTCCAGTAGCTAATGTTACTGTTTATTACTGTTCACCCGCCTGAAAATTTTTCTAAGTGTTGGACCATTTTTTTTAAAAGACTTATGTTATTCCTATATACCATTAGTTCATTCCCATCCCTAAAAACATTTCCCTCTCTACAATCCTCCATTTAAGAAAGTCAAGAACTTGGAGCTAGGGCTTGGTTTGAAGGTGGTGTCTTCATCAATTTTCGTGGGAGATCATAGCAAAGGTATGGTGGTCTTGATCCTTGTCTAATTTTCCATTCAAGGAGCCAAATCCAAAGTTATTTCAAAGTATGAAAAATCTAGGTTTTCACTCAATCTCATGGGTTCTTCCACCAAATGGTTTTAAAAGGTTTATAATGGTACTTTATGGTTATATTGTTGTTGTATTGACGATTTAAGATGAAAATACTCCATGAACCCATGATTTCTCTCTATTCCTAGTTTATGCCTTTATGAAGTGGGTTGCTAGATAATGAATGTATATGAATCAAATTTGTTTAAAGGTCTTTAGATTGTTGAAGTATGTCATTACCCATGCTTACTTTATGGTGTATTGTTGGGGTATTGGTATGTGAGGCTTATGGCCTTAAAGGCATAGTATGAGAAATTGAAGTGTTACCATGACATTATACGAATGAGAATTCAATGAAGATAATGTGATCATGTTATGAATGTAAAGGTGTTGTTGTAGGTTGTTCACTTTGGTTTGGCCGCATCATTACTACCCTATTTTTCATGTTCTTCGATTTCATTACATGCCTTCAAGGTGTTTGACAAAATGTCCAACTATGGAGAATTGATGAATCGATGCTTTAAAGTTTGAGTTATGAGATGTATGGAAATCCAGAAATGTGTTGATGACACTCATGAATGTTGATGATATAATATGAAGGATTCTTCAATATAAAGTATACCTTGAATTGGTAGGGCTTATGCATCATTTTCTTGTATAAATGATTATATTGTTGATTGTTGAATCCTTGGATCGGTAGGCTTATGGCACCCTTCCACATATGCTTATAATGAACCTTGGATCGGTAGGCTAATGGCACCCTTCCATTAATGATACGAAATGAATCTTGGATTCGGTAGGCCTATGGCACCTTTCCATAAAGGTTAATGATGAGTCTTGAATCGGTAGGCCCATGGCACCCTTTCAAGAGGAGTTAATGAGCTTTCCTAAATGTACCTTGAATCGGCAGGCTTATGGCACCCTTTCATGTGTTAAATAATGTACCTTGAATCGGTAGGCTTATGGCACCCTTTCATGTGTGATGATGTCAAAGTAGTGAACTATTCTATGGGAATGTAGGCTAAGCACCGAGCGGATTTGGTTAGATGGAAACTCCCCCGACAGTTAGGCATGAGTTTCAATGATCGTCTACCTTATCCCATAAACTATGTGCCCTCATAGGAAGCTAGTGGATCCATTAAGCTATTTATACCGGTCTTCCTTAGGCAAGTAGACCACCTCTTTTCGGTGTGGGGATTCATGACACCGGATTCCATGACAAGCTCTCATGGTCTATGTCGGTTAAACGCTTACTTCCCATCATGTGAGATTTCATTATGGTTTCTTGACAGGTTCTACAAAGTGTAGGTAGTAGTATGGGATGCTACCTATACATTGCACGAGTAGGCTTGGAGAGGGTCATAGTGAGTTTCTCTAAATCCTAATGACTGTGACATGAATGTACCCTAAATGAGGTTATTAAAGAATGTTGGCTCTTAAATGCTTAATATGTTATGCATGTTATACTTGGGTTATATTACGAGTTATTTTCTCTTGTCATGTCTTAATTAATGATATACCTCTTATGTATGAATATTGTGCAAAAGGTGAAAGAAAGGAATGATAAGTTACTTTAAGTGACCTAAATGTGGTGCCTTAGTATGGATGGTGGTATGGGGCGCCATCCATACATTGCACGAGGTATAGCATAAGGGTTTCTTGAGGTGAAGGTCCAAGGTAAAGGTTTTCATGTTGATATTGTTTAAAGGTGATATTATGACTTACTTGATGTTATGCTTGTCTTGTATGTCTTTTATGCTATTGTTCATGATATTTCAAAAAGGTGGCATAATGCATGGTCTCTAACTAAAATGTCCCCTTTAAAGCATGTTTTGCATGGTCATCATACTTAGTACATTTTTGTGTACTAACCCATATTCTTCATGTTTTTACTACAAGTGTAGGTTCCGGCAAGTGATCCCTCTTAGCTAGTTTGAAGTGTTGGATTGCTTTCCTCTAAGACTTGGTATGTCCTCATGGATTCGAGGACAAGACTTTTTAGTGCAATGAATGATTATGTGGCTTGTATAAGACCCCTTCGGGGTCGAGTACGCCTTGTTACGACTTGGGGGTGCTCCCGGGTCGTGACAAACATGGTATCGAGCATAAGATTTTGGAAATGTTTTTTTAGGATCGATGTCTCACATGCCACATCTAGTAGAGTCTTGTTCATCGGTGTGAGTCGCGACACATCTATGAGCGAGAGGCTATAGGATGCTAGAAGTTACACTTCTTTCATATTCTTAAAGTCGTGCCTTAGAGTGTGGTTCTATAAGTGTTCTTATCCTTATCCTTCTCTTGTGTTTATAGGATATGAATACAAGAGGGAGACCCGCAAGGAGAGTAGGAGAAGAGGATGTGAATGAGGAAGTTCCTCCCCAAGTTGTGCAAAATGGTCAAGGTGTGCAATGCAATCAAGTTCCTATAGGTGAGCAAGAGAATGAGGTTCCGGTGGTTCCCCGGATATGACCAATGAAGAGATTAGGTCGGCTTTCTTAATCTTAGCCCGAGCCATGGCGGCTCAAGCGACTAGAGATATGGGGCCTAGGGTGAATGCTAATGAGGGTACTATGGCTTCTAAGTTGAGAGACTTTGTGAGGATGAATCCTCCGGTGTTTCTAGGTTCTAAGGTGGGAGAGGATCCCCAAGAATTTTTGGATGAAGTGTATAAGGTAGTGAGTGCTATGGGGGTGACTTCAAGAGAAAAGGCGGAGCTTGCCTCCTATCAATTGAAAGATGTTGCCCAAATTTGGTTCACTCAATGGAAGGCTAATAGGCCGGTGGGAGCGGATCCTATAGAATGGGAGGAGTTTAAGGAAGCTTTCCTTGGTAGGTACTTTCCCGTGAGATGAGGGAGTGTAAGGTTGAGGAGTTTATCAATCTTCGGCAAGGTAATATGAGTGTGCAAGAGTATTCCTTGAGGTTTACCCAATTGTCTAAGTATGCCCCATCTTTGGTGTCAAACCCTAGGGATGAGATGAGTAGGTTTGTGACCGGCGTATCCGACCTAGTCAAGGAAGAGTGCCATACGGCAATGCTCCATAATGACATGAACATTTCTAGGCTCATAGCGTATGCTCAATCCATTGAGGAGTCCAAACTTAAGAGGATGAATAGGAATGTGAAGAGGGGTAGATCCGATGAGCAAAGTCAACCTAGGTTCAAGAAGAGGGCTCAAGATCAAGATTTTTCAAGTGCTCCTAAGGTTAACCAAGATAAAGGTGGTGGATCTCAATTTTCTAAACCTACTTGCACCACTTGTGGCAAGAGGCACTATGGGAAGTGCCTAGCCGGTACTAATGGATGCTATGGTTGTGGGAAGAATGATCACAAGGTGAAAGATTGTCCTACTTTTACGGCTAGAGGAAGGGAGGCAAAGCAAGCTTCTAAAGATGGAACGGTTCCTATTCCTCCAAATTATGGTCGTTTCTATGCTCTCCAAGCTAGCAAGGACAAGGAAGCTAATCCGAATGAAGGCGCCGGTAAGTTTTAGTTCCTTATGGTCATGAATGTCTTGATGAGGTTTCTATGGTGTTGTTTTTCATGTTTGCCTTAATTGGGTTTTCTTCTAAGTGGGGGATGGTAGGTTGAATAGCAAGGTTGTTGAGAGTGTTGATATCATTATCTCATTCCTTCTATTCTTATTCAAGCTTGAGACCAAGAGTTCCTAGTAGCTTGTTTTATGTTTTGGAGTCTTGGGTGAAAATGAGTTTCCATGGTCTCCTTATGTTATGCATGTCCTATTTGAATTCTTGTTAAATGATAAAATGAGTTTTCATAAACGTGTTCCTCGTGTCGATGTGCATTTAGTTAAGTTGTCTATATGCTTCATGAGGATAAATGTTGAACATGCTTAAATGTTGCATGAGTTGATTTATTAGGCATGCTTAAATGTGTTCTTGAGAATGTTGCATAATTGTACTTTTGTGAGAAAATTGCATAATGTGCCTAATAATTTTGGGATGAGTGTGATGTAAATTGGAGAAGGAAATTCATCCAATGAAATGAGAAATGGTAAAGCTTGATGCATAAGAAATTGGTAGATGTATTCCTAATTTCTTGAATTGCATGAACTTGTTTGAGTCTCATTGATGTGGAGTTGATGTTTCCTCCGATATTTATGTACTTGTATTGATGTTGTATGCATGTTGATGGTCTGTATACTTGAGTTGTTACCCCTTATGTGTTTAAAGTGTCATTCGAGGACGAATGTTCCTAAGTGGGGGATAATGTAACGACTCGGAAAATGATAGAGTGAAACTAGAGCCTCACATGTGAGTTTGGAGTCGAGAACTTAATGAAATGATTATATTTGAATTTGACCCAAAAGTTCTTAAAAATGTGCTTCGGAAGTTACCGGAAACTTGTTTAGCTGTATATAAAAAGATCCGTTTCGTTTTTCGAAAATCCGACTTCATATTCTTGTTTAGGGGGTCAAATTGAGTGAAAATGGGTCTAACCCAAATTTTAGAGCAACCGTATCAAAATCCGAAATTTCCAAGTGAAGCCTTTTTCGAGGGTCTACTTTGGAGGGTCATATCTCCTAGCACACAAATTATTTGGGTGGCCATAATATATCCATGGAAATCCCTTTGAGTTAGCTACCTAACGCACTTCGTTTCACCTCATTCGGAGTTCGGACGAAGAAGTTATGCCCATTTTCGTAAAGTCTGTCCGACAGAAAACGTAAATTCCAAGTAGCTAATGTTACCGTTTTATTACCGTTCACCCGCCCGAAAATTTTTCTAAGTGTTGGACCATTTTTTTTAAAAGACTTATGTTATTCCTATATACCATTAGTTCATTCCCATCCCTAAAAACATTTCCCTCTCTACAATCCTCCATTTAAGAAAGTCAAGAACTTGGAGCTAGGGCTTGGTTTGAAGGTGGTGTCTTCATCAATTTTCGTGGGAGATCATAGCAAAGGTATGGTGGTCTTGATCCTTGTCTAATTTTCCATTCAAGGAGCCAAATCCAAAGTTATTTCAAAGTATGAAAAATCTAGGTTTTCACTCAATCTCATGGGTTCTTCCACCAAATGGTTTTAAAAGGTTTATAATGGTACTTTATGGTTATATTGTTGTTGTATTGACGATTTAAGATGAAAATACTCCATGAACCCATGATTTCTCTCTATTCCTAGTTTATGCCTTTATGAAGTGGGTTGCTAGATAATGAATGTATATGAATCAAATTTGTTTAAAGGTTTTTAGATTGTTGAAGTATGTCATTACCCATGCTTACTTTATGGTGTATTGTTGGGGTATTGGTATGTGAGGCTTATGGCCTTAAAGGCATAGTATGAGAAATTGAAGTGTTACCATGACATTATACGAATGAGAATTCAATGAAGATAATGTGATCATGTTATGAATGTAAAGGTGTTGTTGTAGGTTGTTCACTGGTTTGGCCGCATCATTACTACCCTATTTTTCATGTTCTTCGATTTCATTACATGCCTTCAAGGTGTTTGACAAAATGTCCAACTATGGAGAATTGATGAATCGATGCTTTAAAGTTTGAGTTATGAGATGTATGGAAATCCAAAATGTGTTGATGACACTCATGAATGTTGATGATATAATATGAAGGATTCTTCAATATAAAGTATACCTTGAATTGGTAGGGCTTATGCATCATTTTCTTGTATAAATGATTATATTGTTGATTGTTGAATCCTTGGATCGGTAGGCTTATGGCACCCTTCCACATATGCTTATAATGAACCTTGGATCGGTAGGCTAATGGCACCCTTCCATTAATGATACGAAATGAATCTTGGATTCGGTAGGCCTATGGCACCTTTCCATAAAGGTTAATGATGAGTCTTGAATCGGTAGGCCCATGGCACCCTTTCAAGAGGAGTTAATGAGCTTTCCTAAATGTACCTTGAATCGGCGCAGCTTATGGCACCCTTTCATGTGTTAAATAATGTACCTTGAATCGGTAGGCTTATGGCACCCTTTCATGTGTGATGATGTCAAAGTAGTGAACTATTCTATGGGAATGTAGGCTAAGCACCGAGCGGATTTGGTTAGATGGAAACTCCCCCGGCAGGTAGTAGTATGGGATGCTACCTATACATTGCACGAGTAGGCTTGGAGAGGGTCATAGTGAGTGTCTCTAAATCCTAATGACTGACATGAATGTACCTAAATGAGGTTATTAAAGAATGTTGGCTCTTAAATGCTTAATATGTTATGCATGTTATACTTGGGTTATATTACGAGTTATTTTCTCTTGTCATGTCTTAATTAATGATATACCTCTTATGTATGAATATTGTGCAAAGGTGAAAGAAAGGAATGATAAGTTACTTTAAGTGACCTAAATGTGGTGCCTTAGTATGGATGGTGGTATGGGACGCCATCCATACATTGCACGAGGTATAGCATAAGGGTTTCTTGAGGTGAAGGTCCAAGGTAAAGGTTTTCATGTTGATATTGTTTAAAGGTGATATTATGACTTACTTGATGTTATGCTTGTCTTGTATGTCTTTTATGCTATTGTTCATGATATTTCAAAAAGGTGGCATAATGCATGGTCTCTAACTAAAATGTCCCCTTTAAAGCATGTTTTGCATGGTCATCATACTTAGTACATTTTTGTGTACTAACCCATATTCTTCATGTTTTTACTACAAGTGTAGGTTCCGCAAGTGATCCCTCTTAGCTAGTTTGAAGTGTTGGATTGCTTTCCTCTAAGACTTGGTATGTCCTCATGGATTCGAGGACAAGACTTTTAAGTTCTTTTGTTCATGTAATAGACTTCTTTTGATTGTAAAGGGCCGTGCCCCTACTTATGTTTTTGCGACCGTGTCTAAGATGGCCATGTGAGACTTAGACTTCATTTGTGTTTTTTTTTTTAAGTTGTTTTAAGAAGTTTAAATGTGTGGATGTAAATAAGTTTTTTTTATTTCCGCACTATTTTCATTATTGAATGCAATGAATGATTATGTGGCTTGTATAAGACCCCTTCGGGGTCGAGTACGCCTTGTTACGACTTGGGGGTGCTCCCGGGTCGTGACATTTTTCATCTAATATTTCTCAATGTGTGAACTTGAAAGATCACAAGATATCTGGATTGAAAAGTCATGATTGTCATGTTCTCTTGCAACATCTACTCCCTCTTGCACTTCGTGGTATGTTGTCAAAAGAAGTGTGTGAACCACTTATTGAATTATCTATACTTTTTAGTGTGCTTGGATCAAAGGAGTTGAGAATTGATAACTTGGAACATATTGAAGCGCAAATACCCATAACACTTTGCAAGTTAGAAAAGGTCTTCCCTCCTTCATTTTTTTATGTCATGGTGCACTTACCTGTTCATTTAGCTACTGAAGCTAAGATTGCTGGACCGATTCAATATCGGTGGATGTATCCTGGGAACGCTGGTTATTTTTTTTAAAATCTCTCATTGGTAATAGGGCATGTCCGTAAGGTTGTATTGCGAGAGGATACATTGCAAATGAATGTATGACACTATGTTCAAGATATCTGCATAAAGTTGACACAAGATTCAATCGGCCTGATCGAAATTATGATGGTGGTTTAAAACAATCGAATGGCGGTTTATCTATCTTTAATCAACTTGGAAGAACTCTGGGAGCTAAAGATCCATGTGAGCTTGAAGCGAATGAATTAAAACAAGCACACATATACATACTGAAGAATTGTGATGAAGTCTTACCATATCTCAAGAATGAAGAGTTCTTTCATATCATTTCATTATTATTTCTTTTAGGTTAATTTCTTTTTTATATGAGGACTTATGGCTCACTTTAATTTTGTAGAGAGTTTGCACAAACTCATGAGAATGTTCGACACTTGTCTGATCCAGAATGGAGCCGACAATTTATTGAATGGTTTAAAGATAGGGTGAGTAATACATAAATATAAAACTTTATATTCTAATATTGTAATAGTCATTCTAAAATATTCAACGAAATATTGTTGATAGGTCGCACAATTGCATAAAGGAGATGATAGTTGTATCATGGAAGATCTACTCTCACTTTCACGCGGTCCCACCAAATATTCGACGCGTTCTAATGGTTATATTGTTAATGGATATAGATTTCATGTAGAAGAGTATGATAAAAAGTTAAGGACTCAAAATTGTGGTGTTGTTGTATTGGGTGAGAATGATGAAGATAGTGAGAACCTTGATTACTATGGAGTCTTAATAGATATAATTGAGTTGCAGTTTGTTATGGATAGAAGAGTAGTTTTATTTCGATGTAATTGGTTTGATGTGTATGATGAAGTAAAAGGAGTTAAAAAGGATGAGTATGATTTTGTAAGTGTTAATCCAGATAGAATTTTGAAAACAAATGAGCCATTTGTTTTAGCGGATCAAGCATCTCAAGTATTTTATGCTAATGATAATTCCAACAAAGGTTGGAAAGTAGTAAGGAAGACTCAACCTCGTGATTCCTATGAGATTGTGGAACAAATGGATGATGATAATGTAGAGTTAGGAGGCCCTTCACAAAAGAAAAGAAAAAGAACTAATGAGGTGAAGTATCTATTTATGAATATCTATTCATTGTTAAACAATATGATGGCACAATTTCTTTTATAACTACATTGTTACATATTATTCAGGTTAATTTTTAACTTTTGATTCTTTTTGCAGGTTCAAGATGAAACCATTGAAAGCTGAAAATGAGGTCAATTCTAATATGAAGAGCACTATTAGATATACATTTGTCGCACCTGGTGCTATAGGAAAGGGACGTGGACGAGGTCTTAAATCTTTGGGTGAGAAAGGGAATACACCATCTAAGAGTTTCTTACCTCAATCAAGTGATCTAGTTAACAAGTACATCAAAGAAATTGAAACAAGTAAGATATTTTGTATTCTTTTTACTTCACAATAAGCAAATCTTTAATTGTATTCAAGAGAATTTTTTTTCCGCTTTATGTATTTTATCGTGGAGGTGGAGGTGTGGTTGTAGTCGTATTACCAAGTTATTTGCCCGTGCAAACCCTCTCGTGACTTCAACCTTTTGTTCCCGGTGCATCTCTTACTCGTTAAGTGCACTAGAAGGTTTGTCTTAACAACGGCATAAATGAACTATGATGGACTGTTCTGATGAACAAGTCATGCCCCAGTAATCATTCTCCAGATATTCTTGATGAATTTACTAATTTTTCATTAACTCCAGTTTCTGCAGGCATCTTTCATGCTTTCTGGTAACACACAACTGAGTATTTTTTACTCTTTTACTTCAGACCATAAGAAAAATCTTTATTTATATTGAAGAGATAAAAAAATTCCTGCTTTCTTTATTTTACCGTGGAGGAGGTGTCGAATATAAACCATTTCCGATGAAAATGACTGAACCTATTGATTTTTAATCTCAAACAAATGACTGATTTTTACTTGGTGAGTGATTTTTACCTGGTGAGTAAACCTGTTGTTTACTGGTAATCTTGAGCAAAAGACTGAACTTGTGATGCAGAACAACAGAGCCAACAAACTTTGTGGTTAGTGAGTAAACAAACTTTGATGCTTCCTGGTAACACGTAGATGAGTCCAAAATTAGAAAAGAAAAAAAATATCCTCCAGATGTCTGAAGCAACTGCACAATGGAGGAAAATGTGTTTATTTGTTTCAATATGTTGATGGTACATATAGCATTTGTGAACTATGTCAAAGGACCTTCTTCTTAAGTTATCTCGAGTGAGGCAGGCTTCATTTAAAGCAGTCCAACTGTAGCAGATGACTTTAAGGGACATTTTTTACTGATGTTATATAGGTCATCTGTCCTAAGTCTTGATAGTATAAACTCCCAATGGACTTGTTCACCAGATGAACATGTCTGAAAGTTGCTCACTAAACAAATGACTATTTTTTTTCAGGTTCTATAGAGAAGGACAGAGAACAAGGACTTAAAAAGAACTCCATGGTTCATGAGAAAGAGAACATGCAAATTAATACTTCATTTCCTACATCTGCTATTCAAGTTGAGAAATGCACCCAAGAAGTTGAAACAAGTAAGATTTTTCAAACATGTATTTTTTGCTCATTTGTTATGTTTTCAATTTTTTGATAAACTCTTATATTATGTTTAGTGCGTCCGGCGACTATAAGAAAGGGATTAGAAAAAAGATCTGGATCTTTGAGCTCATCTTTAGGATTTTCTGAAACTGAGGTGGGATATTTGAACAAGAGTGATGATTGTGCTAATCAACATATGCAAACTCCTTCTAAAACCACAAAATCGAGTTCTACCTTCTCCTCTAGTCAAGAAATGCAAAAAATGAAAAGAATTGTTCTTGAAAAAGATGATATGCAAACCAATGTTTCATTGCCTCTATCTAGTGATCAAGTTATGAAACACTCTCAAACAACTGAAAAAGGTATGATATCTTAAATTCATATATTATTACGTTTTAGAATTGAGTTTGATTGCTATAGTTTTTTATCAAATTATGCAATTGTAGGTTCATCTAATCCTACAAAGGTAAAGTTCGAGGAAGCAACAAGTGCAAAGAAGTTGCTTCACTTGAAATTGGACAAAAGCTTAAAGTAACCTTTTATAATAATCGAACGGTTGGAACAAACAGCAATCTATTTTCGAGGCATTTGGGAAAAATTATCCGTGATCGTAATATTTGTCCCTTGGGAGTATCATCGTGGCATGATATTAAGCAAGAAAAGTTGAATTATATGTGGGCAGCCGTTGAGGTAATAAATATACACATGATTCATATTATTTAGTGCTACCTGATATGTCATGTGTTCTTTTCCATATTGCTAATGTGTCTTATTTTAGAAGTCTATCTAAAGTAGGTGGTATCAATAATCAATTGTTATAGATAAAGAATCTATAATCAAGTACCTTAGAGTGTTTTTATAATTTGGGAACAAATTGTTCAGAAACAGAGATCAAGCTTGTAGATCATAACTCAACTCATGTTTCAATTGTTGTAGCATAAATTTGAAAGTGTTGATATGAATGATCATCGTGATCATATCTTGGGATGGATGAATGAGTTATGGAACAAATGGAGAGGACACTTGCATGCAAAATATGTGAAGGACAAGCCAATCCAACAGTCTCTTAGGAATGTCCCAACGGGAGTAGACAAAAAAGAATGGGAATGGTTAGTAAAGGAGCATTTTTCTTCTGAAAGTTTTCAGGTATATGCCTACTTGAATTAATAGTCTACTTTGCTAGCTTCTCTTTTTTTTGTCGTTTGCTTTCCCTACTTTGCTAGACTACTTTGAACATCTTAGGATGATTTTGGGTGTCATGGTCCACACCCGTTTTCTATGTTTATCCTCCTAGAATGCAACTTGTCGTTGAACAAGTACAGGCAAGAAACTTATTGTTGAACAAATACAGGCAAGAAGCAGTAGGAATGCAACAAATCGAGCTAAGTTGAAGATGCTTCATCATATTGGTAGCAAGCCTATTAGAGAGATTATCTATCAAAAGGTAATATCATAAAATTATTTTTTTCGAATAGACTTTTTACAAGGTGTATTATTTGACATGTTTGACTTTGATGTAAAGGGAGGAAAAGATGGCAATCCACCAGGCGACTATTTTCTTTGAGACTCGTAAGAAAGATAACAAGCTTGTTGAACCTGAAGCAATTGAAAAACATGTGCGTTTGATAAATTTAATATATTAATTACTTGAAATTGATGTTTTATGATTGAAATGTTCTTTGATATATTTTGTAGGCTCAACTCGAAGAAATGGTTCAAGCGAGATCCATCTCTACCTATTATAGAGATTGTTGAAAAATGTTGTGGACCACAAACACATAGCCATGTATTTGGATTAGGGGAGGAGTAAAGGCAAAAGACTTGAAAGGTGGAACTTCTTCAAAGGCTGAATTATTGTCTGCGCTACGTTCAACTCGAGAGGATATCAAATTCTTGAATGAAGAAAACAAATCCTTGAATAAGGAAAACAAATCTTTGAATGATCGCTTGTCTACCATAGAAGATAAGATGAAAAAAATAATGAAAATGAAAGAACTCTTTGTTGCTCAGCAATCACATGTCCCACCTACAACATCATCTGTTCCAATTGAATGACCATTGCCTTTTCAGCTGAACAAGTTAGTAAGAATATACCTTTCCTTTTTATTTATTTTATTTAGAGTTAGTGACTTCAGAGATGGGATCCGTTTTTGAATAACTGCCCTTCTCAACTTTCTTTAATTGTGATGGGCTTTGTTTATCATTCTCTACATAACGACAAACTTTATTTTTAAATTTTCTGCACTGCTGAAACACTGCTGCCAGCTTCTCTGTATTGCCATGTTTTGCCTGATTGTTGTTCATCCTGCTCGTCTCTTAAGATATCATTTTTGCACTGCTGCAACGTATCATTGTTGCCAAGTAACATTGCTGCCAGCTTCTCTGTTTTACCATATTCTTCATAACGGCACAATTTTTTTTTAATTTTCTGCAGTGCTGCAACACTGCTTCAAGATTTTCTGTTTTACCGTGTTTTGTCCAATTGTTGTTTATTCGGCTTAACTTGTGTCGAATTGATTTGCTTTGTTCCCTCATGATTGTTTGAATCTACTGCCTTACATGTTACTTCTGCAAGTCTTGTATTGCTATAACAACCCAAAAATGTCGAGATCCTCCAAAAGTATTGTATTCTTGGAGGGTTTGAGTAACACAGTATGTATCCATTCGTGTAGTCTTTGAATGTTGAAGAAGGGATTAACTTCCAATCTAGTTTGGGATTTATATACGATCTTCGTTTGGTATTGATCGAGGCATTGTTCATTGGTATTAACTTTGCATTTTTCTTTCTAGAAATACAAGTACTTTTCTTTTTAAGTGTCATTGCTAGTTAGATATCGTCTTTGTTAGATTTGTCAATTATTGGGTATTGATGGTATGATCTTCTAGCAACTGTTAAAACATTGTATCTGGTTTTCTGAGGTTCCTTGAATTTACTTTGATCTTTATTGTTTGGAGTTTTCGAGGGGAGGGGAAATTTTGACTGGCTTCCTTAGTTTACCTCAAATCTTGTTTCTCCATTATGATAACTCTTCCTTGGACATGCACTTCACGTTTATCGTGCGCCTAGAGAGGCTTATTGGTATGTATCGGGTGTATATATCTACTTAACGTAAAGCTTCTTGCACAGCTGCAACATAACATTGCTGCCAGTTTCTCTGTTTTACACTTTGCTACCATATTGCTGCCAGTTTCTCTGTTTTACACTTTTCTGCTAAGTTTTGATGTATCTGATAGTTTTTCTAATAGATTTTTTTCTTATTTCTTGCAGATTTTGTAGATATTCCTGGATATCACATGACAAAGACTAAACTTTAAGTTTTTGCCCAACTTTTGTTCATTATTCAATGAAGATACAAGCTTAGAAGATGGACTAAATCATTCTTACTTTGCTATGAACATTATGCAAAACCTTGGATGTTATCTAAAGTTTTTTTGTTGATTAAGCAAATATTGAAACTTACATCATGTGATGCTCACAAGTTTTTTTGTAATCAATCGCACTCTTTATTTCTATCGCCCTGCAACCCTTTCTATATCATCTTTTGTATCCAGATTTATAGTTGTAATTAATTTGATATTTGTTAGATTCTTGTGATAATCAATGGTTGTAGGATCAATGGTGATTAGTTAGAGACCATAATTATTGACTGTCTCTAAAGGTCAATCTAGGACCAATATTGTTGCTCGTCTCTAAATCATAAGTTAGGACTAGAATTGAAGCTAGTCTTCAAAGCAATTTTAGGACCATGCTATTGTTCTTCCCTAAAACTAATCTAGGACAAATTTGTTATGGTCACTAGAGCTAATCTGGGAGCAGATTTTTAATTGTCTCTAAAGCTATTCTAGGACCAGAACACACTCGTCCCAAAAGAGTAACTAGGACTAGGTTGTGGACGGTCGCAAAAGAGGTTTAACGACCTCAATATCAAGGTATCGATGGTCCATTTGAGACTAGATATGCAGTCTCTAAAAGTATTTCGCGACCAGTGTTTTTTGTCGTCTCAAAAACATTCAGGGACGAGTTTTTTGAAATCGTTCTTATTGACCAGTAGCGACGGCATTTCTGGGACGAGTGGCGACCAGACTTTTCTGGTCTCGATTGCTCGTTAGGGATCAGATTTGAACTTTCAGGGACTAGATTTCCCTTCCTTAGAGGCTGATTTTCTTGTAGTGTAATATTTTAAATTTCAATGTCTTATTCGAATATGTTAAATCATATCATTAAGGCGCTATTTGAAAAGTCATCTTTACACCATAGTACTATCTCTATTCCATATTAACTGAATTGTGAGGTAATATACACTTATTAAGAAAAATATTCAATGACATATTTAAAACTATATTTTCTATTATACTGTCCTTTGTGAAATCTTAAATATAATTTTGTAAGTAGTGCGATTTATCTCCTAAAAAATATCAAATTTCATTAAAGAAAATGGCAAATATAGATAAAATATTCAAACACTCATCTTGAACTTTAAAAAATTCAATTATTTTAAACAATGAATAAAGTCCCGAAAATTCAACTAATATGAAATAAAAGGAGTAATTACAAGGATCTATTTATTTGTCATAATGTAATTATAAATTACCGTATGATTGTTCAAGAATAATTTCCAAATTTCAATTAAATATGTGTCTTTATAAAGATATTCAATTAGATATTAAGGGCATGTTTGGACATGCAATATGAAATTATAAGATGAAGTTGAAGTTTTTTTTTGGACATGCAATTTGAATTTTTTATGTTGTATGTTTTCTTATGAACATAAAAAAATCATAAGTTGTTAAACTATTAAAGTTGTCTCAATTCTTTATACCATCTTACCAAATAAGCAAAAGTTTATAAATAAAAAATCACATAATATACTATCACAAAGCTATTAAAAAAAAGTAAAACATTTATCGATCAAACTTTAATTCAATAAATAAAAATTGAACATAAGGTGTAGAGTCTTTAATATAATCTCCTCACATAGTACGATTAATCATGTCATGTTGAACTTGTAGTTCTCGATCATATGATCGAGCAGATGAACCTAGATTATTACTTTGAGTCATTTGTTGGTTAATTTAATTGGTAATAAATTTGATAAAAATAAAGAATTTGGTGAATATAAAATGGTAAAGTGGGAAATAATTTAAAGTAATAATAATAAATTTTATGCTTGTGAGAATAATCGTTATAAGAGTATAAATGATTTAAATAATACGATATAAATTATAACTTTTGTTTACATACTAAATAAATTTTAACTTTTGTTTACATACTGAGAGATTTTTTTCGAGTTTGGTAGCTCCATTTTGATAATTCTCAAGGAAGAATTGCTCATTTTATCTTGGAGTAAGAATCTAACTCAAAATTTGGTATCTTCCGTTTAGTATATTGTTCGTTTTTTTTTATTTAATTCACATTTGAGTGTTAGAAATTAGAATTTTTGAAACTAAAATTGAGGAGTCATATTGTATTGACTAGGAAAGTTATTTTTGGAAATTTTGAACCATTCATTTAATTATAGTTAATTAATGTGACTGTAGTTTTTAGATAATTCATTTAGTTAATAATAATGGGCCAAGTTTAAAATTTGGTTTCCATATACCACTTGGCTCATATATATTAAAATAAGTTGGTAGAGTTTAGTACATAATTATTTTAGAAAAACTTGTCTTCAAACCAAACGACCTCTTAGTACATAATTATTTTAGAAGAAAAAAAATGCAGAAACTAACCTACACCGACGAAATGCAGGTAAGAGCACTCCAAGTCTCAATCTCCTTTAATAATGTATATATGGAATTTTAGGATGTTATACCTATATTAGTATAATAATTAATAAGTGACTAGTGTACTTATGTTAATGTTGTTTGGAATGGTTTTGTTTCGAATTAGTGATAAACATATTGTAATTATCAATCAAGTAATGGTGAAATTATTGAATATGAGAGTGTTGATTGGCCGATTAGAAATCAATAGAAACTTTAGATTGTGGTGATTTGTTTTTGTATAATATAGGTCAAATATGAAGTTGGATTTCATAGTCCTTAGGATACTGATGGCTTAATCCAATTTCTAGGTGAAAAGTTTCTTACGGTTAGCATATGATTCAAGTTTTTATATATTGAGATATGTACTTAAATATTAGGTGTATTGTGTTATATAAATACTATTAAATTTATAATATTGAAGAAATTGAAACTTAACTCAAGCTTGAAATTTGAAAAGTGTGAGAGTTGTCATGTTAATTAACATCAAGATTTGAAACTTGATTATAGATATGGGTGAATTTCTAGGTCTAGGCTAGACATATAGTAATATGGGTGTTGTTAGTTTCAAATTTTTATTGTGATTATTTATTTGAATAGATTTCATTGATTTGGAAGCCCAACGAAAGGGGAAGACTCAAGTCCAAAGTGATTGTTCGATTATTTGAGGAAAATGGATTTCTCAACCCCTTGTTTATTGTAAAGAATCATGTATTTTCTTGTTGTATGTGTTGGGGAGTAGTGGGACTTGGTGATGGGTTAACTTCTTCACATTTAATAATCATAATGAAGAAAAAGAGGTAATAAAAGGCAACTTGATTATATAATGATGTGTGATGTGTTGAGAATGATTGAAAAAATTTATTGATTCATTGTTGATGTTGTATCACGATTGTGTTAATGTAGGTTGTGCATTGATATGAGAATGGTCATCTCCGTATTAATTGTGTGAACATGTTATTTGATTCGTTTTTGAGACAGGTTGTGACAAGTGTTATGTGAACTGAGGAAGAATAAAGAACTAAAGAAGATGTACTATTTCGACAAATATGTCCCACATGGGTCCCGAACTGAGAGATAGTGAGTGTTTATCGTTAGGTAAGGTATGCATCACTATACTTGGCATTGCATTTCATAGCATTGCACATATTTATCATTTGTGAACTTGTGAGTACTTTTCTATGGAACTGATAATTAGTGAACTTGATCTTATGTGTTGCTGATCTATAATTGTTGAAGTGGTGTTGTTAAACTATATGCTATTGAAATTGTGAATTGTTATATTGGGCTGGTTTAATTTAATGCAAGTTGTAGTTGTGGAGGTTCGGTTGCAGTATAAGGAGTAACTGTATTCTGTACTCTTAGCTTTGTGTTTAAGAGTTTGAGTCTGGCTTGGTACTCACCTCTACTTCTATATTTTTGTAGGTTACAAGCCTAGATCTTCGTGATAGTCTCTCTTCTCTCCTTGTACGGTGCTTCCTGTAGAGATTTTTGAGATAGCTGTTTGCCATCTCAGCGAACCCTCTTACTACTATTTATGATTTTTTTTCTACTTTAGAGACAATATCATTTGAGACTTACGTATTGTGACGCCCTAGCTTAAGATTAGAAGTCACATCTCAAAAAAAAACATGAGAGATGTTGGGTATATAAGTAAGTTGTTCTTACCAACTAGTGACGCATTTTAAAGTCATGCGGGACTAGGCCCAAAGTAGATAATATCACTAGCGAGATGGACCGTTACAAATGGTATAAGAGCAACTCATGTGTCAGCCCTGTCAATGTGGGCAAGAGTTCAACTGAGTTTAGGCAAATCTCGGTAAAGCGGGGTAAACCTCAGTGCTGAGTATAGGCGAATCCCATACAGTGGAGCAAACCTCAGGGATGACGTTGAGTCTATTGAAGGGGTGTATATGACGGCCTAACTTAAGATTAGAAGTCCCACATCGGCAAAAAATAAGAGAGATATTGGGTATATAAGTAAGTTGGCCTTGCCAACTAGAGACACATTTTAAAGTCGTGCGGGCCTAGGCCCAAAATGGATAATATCACCAATGGACTGGACCATTACACTTATTTTCTTCCAAATAAATTGTAATACATTAGAAGCTTATACACGTGAAAACCAAATTTTTGAGGTTTTAATTAAGTTGACTTTGTTATCCGCATTATTAAAATGTTCTTAAACTTTCAGTCTTATTTTACTTCCGCATTTTATCGTTATATTTGGTTTTAAGATGACTTGTCTTGGTGGGATAAAATGAGGACATCACATCCATTTTTGGGTAATGACAAATGATATCAAAGCCCTAGGTTCATAAGTCTCATGTGAATACAAGTCAAGTTTAAGTAGATTCTCAAGGAATGATACAGAGATGTATGTATTTACCTTCAAAATGCTATGAAAACTGTTAGGGAACTTATTTTTGTTCATTTTTTCTCATCGTGTGTGGTAACCTTCATTAGTACTAAGTTGTCGTGTGTTCTTTGGACAGATAGCAAGGACTAGAGCTATTGTTGTCGGTGGTAGAGGGGAGGTAATCCCCGAGAAAGTTATTGAGGCCCCAACTAAGGGTAGGGGTAGAGCCTGAGCTAGAGGTTGTGCCTGTGGAGTGGCACTAGCTATAGGTCATTCCCGTGGAGCAACACCAGTGAGGGGTTGTGCTAGAGAGGCCTTTCCAGCACCTTAGATTAATGTTCGAAAGCACCAGGTTCCTCTAGGGCACGTAGCCACACCTTTGCTTCAGGATACCTTATTGAGAGTGTTAAATGTGCTTGAAAGCTTTACTTAGGGTGGTGGTGCAATTGACACGCCACAGGGCTCTTAGACTAGAGTGGGGCCTCAGACCCTAGAGCAGCAGCATACTCCACTTATTTAGGATCCGGTGGGGAAGCCACTAGTGGGTCCCATGGTTGGAAATGATCTTGTACTGGCAGTTGGCGGTCAAGGTGCACCTTTGGTTATTCTAACAGAGCTTGAGCATCGCAAATATAAAAAATTCTAGAAGATGGACCCATCACAATTTCAGGGTGGGAAGAGCGAGGACGCTCATGAGTATCTGACTACACGCCGAGAGTTTCTAGAGGCGGTTGAGTTAGCTAAGTCATATATGGTTCAGTATCAAACTTTGTGGGCCAGCGAGAGAGTGGTGGAGGGTTCATTTAGGGTTTTTGCCAGTTGGATCTCCTCTAGTAACTTGGGAGATACTTCTTAGTTCCTTTCATGACCACTTTGTCCCTTGGAGCATGAGAGAGGAAAGCCGCTTGAGGTTTGAGAATCTGAAACATGAAAGCTTATGCTTTGTAGAGTATGAGGCCCCTTTTTGCCAGTTGTCTAGGCATGTTTTTTTCATTATTCTGGACATGACGGAGAGGATTTGTAGATTTGTAAGGGGGCTGACATTCTCTTTCATATAGGCTGTGTTTAGGGCATCTCAAGAGGGGCTTCCTTCCAGTCCATTGTGAGAGCCACCAAGGAGGAAGAGTTGATGGTGAGAGAGGAGTTTGGCGATCCTAAGAGGACCCGTACATCATGTCAGTTTTTTCATGCCTCATCTGTAGGTAGTGGAACATATAGAGGGGGTGGTTCCTTCCAGCGTCGAGGACCCATTCAAACTTTGTGCTCCTAGTTCTATACTAGAAGAGCTATTTGAATCCTAGGGATACACCTATATAGGGTTAAATATCCTTAAGGATGTTATCTTAATTTGACACGCTTGATCAATCTATGAAAATTATCGACAAGTATTCATTGAGGTTATCAAAACCATAATTTCAACAATTTTGGGATTTTCCTAAACTTACTTGAACCTTTAGGTTTGGCCCACCATCGACAACATAATTAATAAGCTTGCATGCGTAGTGGGTCTAATACCCACTTGTGATATTATCTACTTTGCACTTAAGTCTTCATAGCTATAGAATTTTCTTTTTAATGACTAAGGTGTTCTTTCTCGTATAGCGAGCATCTTTCTCATGTGTATATTATCGACCTAGAATTTTCTTATGTCATACCCTACCATAATCTCCCACATGGTTGAAAAAAAAAACAAGTCCTCAAATGGATAATACAAATAAATAATAGTTCATCCATAATCTCCACATTACATTAAGGAAGATCACCATAAAACATCACAAGTTCAAGCATGAAAGGAAAGTAAAAGCCATTGAAATTGTTTGAAACATTCCATAGAATAAAATCCTGAAGTTACGCAACTTGACCATGAGGTGACACAATGACTTTTACCCTTGTGATGCTTTTAAGGACATCATAATTTCTTCATACAAATCCAATACCTCTGTTACATCAAGATCATCAGAAGGTTCAACAATCATCCTTTAAAGTGAAGGGGAATATGCCAATATTTGCTTTAAGAAAATGAGTTCATATATTGTCCCCTCAAACTCTCTTAGTTCCACAAATTCAAGCTTCTCAAATTATTGGTCAACACAGTTTGGATCTTCCAGATAATATGTAACTTCACCAATCTTTCTTTCTCTCATGCTATTGAAAACTTATAGAAATTCAAACAAAGACTTGGTTTAGATCCAGAAATGCCACATACAACGTTACATGCTCCAAATGATAAGGGTTTTGATTGATCAAACCTTTTTGGAAAAGATCAAATGCTTTATAAAAGAAAAAATAAAAGGCAAAAATGCATTAATAGTTAAGTATATGTGATAATAATTAAGTATATATGAGCATAGTAACATTTATTAAGAACTTTGTAATAAAAATATTGAGATATGTCTCAAATTATACTAACTTGAATGCAAGAATTAATCAAAACAAGTCTTGTTAGGTTACAACACAAATAAACAAGAAGTGACCATGTAGTGAACCTCGCTTCTTCATAATAAGATTGTTCACGGAATGACAACTCCCTAACATTTGAAAAAAAATTAAAAAAATTGCGCGAATGTCATGACTATCATCAATAGTCAAGAACTCGATCCTAGGAGTAGGTGAGCAAATGAACTCCATTGAAAGAAATTAATGTTAAGGATGAAAGTAATGGGGTATTCAAGACATAATTTTCTTTGGCTGGGCGGAATTTTATGAACTTCAAGGTCAATTCAAGGAGATTTGGGAATAATGCTTTGGAAGAAGGTGGTTTAACTATGAAACTGATGACATCTAGATATGTGAGAGTTGGACAATCAAATTTTACAAAAAGACAATGTGTGACACTTGCGTTTGTAATTTTTTAGGATCAGTTCTTTGACACGTTTACTTGTTACATAACAACCAATGGTCAAGGTCCCTACCATTACAATAGATGATTGACAAATCAAGGAAACATTTGACTAAGGATCCAACCTGTTTCAAGAGAATGTTGTCAATCATATTACTAAAATCATTTTCAATCAATCCTATAGTACCGCTTTTCTCTTCGACAAGATACATGTTTTTACTGGTTCTCGAAATGACATTTCCTTGAATATTTCATCGAGGATATCCATGGGTAACTTAGAGATTTTGTCTATCTCATTAACATCAATGATCACTTCTGCACCATGATTCTTCATGTTCACCATTTTGTACATAAAATAAGTCAAATTTTAGTCTATATTTTAAGAAAACAAAGATAAAGATATATCTCAAAGTTTTAGATTAAAGGTCTTCAAAAATTCTTTGTAGTCCTTATTTTATTAAGAATAAAATTCGATATTAGAAAATTGCATACACGTAGAGGAACTCTACACAAATTGGTACCTCTTCAATGTAGATCTAAAATTTAGATCATAAATTAAATTGTTAAAAAAATGAAATAACATAGCCTTTTATGTTTGTGCATATTAAAAGGATTGTATTCACCTCTTGCTAGATCTAATGAATTTCACTTGCATGATTATGTTAGATTTGGAATCTATAGAATTTATATACAACGATTAAACATAAAAAATCATTTCTAAAATATATATTAATAAGAATTATTCTTTTTATTTTGATTTTTCAGGGATACACACAAAACTTCATAGACCATTTAGAAGAATTTATAAACTATTGAACATAAAAAAAATTCTGAAAAATCAACGAAAGAGAAAAAAAAAAAATCAGTGAAAAGCAGTACCTTAGCGAGATTATATAGAAAATTCTAATTTTTACATCCTAAAATTCAATAAAGTTATACCTCAAGATTTTGTCGCATCAGTTGAAGGGAAGTGTTTTTGTATACGTTTAGAGTGTAAGAACATAATAAGTTGTCAAAAATATATACCACACTAATGTTTTGTCAAAAAAAATAAAAAATATATGGGTTCCATGGAGAAGTATATTTTCACTTTGACCCCTGAATTGTTTTTTTATATCTTTATTTCATGAAATTAATTTTAGAATTCCCTATTTTAAATGTGGATAACTTTTCTCTCCTAAGATAGTTTCTACTTAATAAAACTTAGACTTCTTGAATATATAGTCTTAATTTTGATAGTCATTCAACTTACCTTTGAATATATTTATTACTTTGACCATCTTACTTAAATTGATTATTTAACATGTGATTATCACATATTCTTTAATTACATTATGATCAAGATAGATTCCTATTTTTCATTGCTTAATATATGAAAATATATACTTAATTAGACGTAATTTTTACGATCCAAATCAATAAGGATCGTGATGACACTTCACTTACCCTCTGTCAGATTAGTCAATTTTTTTTATGAAATAGTAAAATCAATTAATCATACGAAAATAAATAAAATAACGATAACAAATTATAACTTAGCTTTCATATAAGTATATAAATGTGTGAAATATCAATTACTAGAATAGTGATTAGAAGTTAAATATAACTTTTTTTTAAAATGAATACATTATCTGAAATGATACTGAACTAGAAAGTAAAAGATAAAGCTTAGAGTTGACCATGGTCAACATTTGTTAGATAACTTCGAATTGGTGATTTGATCAATAGATCTATAATTTATTTACATATTTTGTTTTCTAGATGGGTGAAATAGAGAATTTCTCATAACTGATGCACTAATTGTTAGTGTAATTGGTTTTCTTCTCCGTGCTCGCAACGACTAGATCACATTTGTGAATAATAATTGTAGGACTTCTATGCATTCATGAGGTATGTGTCGCATTCGTGAATGATAGAGTTTGTTAGTCAGTTTTGGACGATGAATCGCATTTGTGATTGTTCTGTCACGATTGTGATGGGTTAGATCTGATCACTTGATCACGTTCACCGTTGTGATTTACATTCGCAAAAAGCAATTAAGACCTGGATGAAATAAATCCCCATTTTGAACATATACTTCATCTTAAGATTTTTCAAGCTTGGTAGCTCAATTTTGTTAATTTTCAAGGAGGAATTGCTCATTTTATCTCAGGGTAAAAATCTAACTCTAAATTTGGTATTTTTCCCTTTATTATATTGTTTGTTTCGTTATTTAATTCACATTTGGGTGTTAGAAATTAGAATTTTTGAACCTCAAATTGAGGAATCATATTTTGATGATTCAGAGTCTAGGTCGAGGTTGGATTTTGATTAAATTTCATAATTGTGACTCATATGTCACGAATAACTAATTTCGAAATAAAATTATAGCTCTAACCTTGCAGGCCTGGGGTTGACTTTTTAAGTTTGGAATGAAAGTGTAATAATATATTTATCAATAGACTCATATACTTATTTATAATATATTCTTGATAGATTGAGAGTATCTCGACGACTCAAAAAAGGCATATCTGCAAGGGTTTATGTCATGTTTGCTCTGCTTACAGGGCAGGTACACTACTAAAAAACTGTTAAAAAACCACGGACAGAAAAGCGACGGATGGTGTCGCATCAAGAAGTGACGAAATTTGCCACACTGTCCGCACTTTTGAGTAAAAATAATTATTTTACAAAAAGCGACGGACAACATCTCTTAGTCCATCGCTGTTTTCGCAAATTTTTGTGCCAAATAAATATATAATTAATAATAAATTATTTAATATAGATATAGACATTGTCCATCCCTTTTAATTAAACATAATTATAAATAAATTAAATAATAACCACTGCGTCCCTCACTTTTAATTTAATTTATTTTATTAATTATTTTTTATGAAAGTGACGGATGACATCTTTATGTTTGTCGCTTCTTGGTCAAAATATTTGGTCAAATATGTTAAATAAGTGACGGACAATGTCTCTTTGTTCGTCGCTTTTTGGTCAAAATGTTGGTCAACTATTTTAAAAAATGCGGCGGACATAGAGACGTTGTCCGTCACTTTTCATTAAATATCTGAAAGACATAGACGTGATTTTCCCCCATTTCCCATTTCCCCATTCTCTCCTCTTTCTCTCCACTCCGATCTGCGTCACCGTCACCGTCCCACCGTTTGTTGTTGCCGCCGGTTCGAGTCATCAATAGCTGCCAAAGCCACCGTGAGTTTGTAGCTGCCGAAGCCACCGCCGCCTCCTTCTCTTCTCTCTTCATTCTCTCCTTCTCCTTTAAGGTTAGGGTTTAATTCATAAAAAAAAAAAAAATCAATTTGAGCTATATTTGATTCTTTTAGTTATTTAATTATAATTAGTTTATTGAATTTTTGTCTATTGATTTTTAGTTTGTGTCACGACCCAGACCATCGTGAGTGACACCCACACTAAACCTCTGGTGGGAGAACCATTACTACAACTCAACTACACAACCACTATGAAAAACTAAGGCATTTAAAGATACAAAAGCATGTTTAAATGCAGAAATGAATAATGAGTTCCCATAAACTCCGTGAAGTTTAACAACGACTATCAAACATTGCGGAAAACACCCCTAGAACCTATAAGTCAATGTACCAAAACATCTAAAGTGCAACAATTCTAAGAAAAGGGTACAACCCCAACAAAACATAAAAGAATCTAAACAATAGTCTAAGTCTGAATAAGATGGACTAAACAAAATGAAGGAATTCATGGCAGCCTGAAAGAGCTGGTTCACCCTTAAACTCCGATCTCGATCACTACTCTCCTAGCTGAGGTCTATCAATAGCTGCCTGAAGATGCCCTATACTCAACAAAGAACGAGCAAGTGCAGTATTAGTACACAACCACTGTGTACTTGTTGGATCACACAGCTATCCAGTAAGCACAACATATATAAGCAGTCACAACAAGGTAAACATGACATGCACATAATGTATACACAGTTATCATTTCAAGAGCAATGTACAAATTCACATTCTCAATAACAAGTAAATATGCCAATTCAACGGTCCTCTAATGGGACCCATACCCAAACTGTTAGTGTACCTGAACCTGGTACCCAATCACAATTAGTGTGCTAGACGTGACACCCGATCCCGTATATGCTTTGGAATGTGGCATTCGATTCAAGTTAGTGTGTCGGAACATGACACCCGGTCCCTTCAACACAACCACAATTACAATCACACTCATATGTACATTCTCATAATCATACAATCTACTGTCAAATCATGGCATACATTTACTCATTTCATTAGATTTGATAAAAAAAAAAAAGGCTTCATTCACATACATACATGCATTACAATGAAGCAATTACCAACATACATTACGCAAACAAGAAATCAAATCATCACCTACCTCAAAACCAAGCTTTAATCCTCCTAAGATACTTGATTCTTCCCTTTCCGAATTCTTTTCGCTTGTTCTAGGTCTACAAACAACAATCCAATGCAAGAATCAATTAATTAAGGTCTAATTACCCGGATTATATATATATATATATATATATATATATATATCATGATTTTAACCTATAAAATAAGAATTGTAATATCCATTAACCCTCCAAATAGACACTAAAATGAGAGAGTGTCGGTCTAGCCCAAGGTATAGACTCAAAGTATGATAGCATCAAATGATCACATTTGAGGGCTGGTCTTTTTACTGTTAGCACCTTTTGTTAGACCATCTCCAATCTCTCTCTATTTTACTCTTCAATTTTTCTATTTGGATAGTAAAATAGAGAATGCTTACTTCAATCACTCTCTAATTCATTCTCTACTCTCCAATTATAGAGAATTAAATATTAGTTCTCTAAATTGCTCTTCACACTCTATGTTACTTTTTGAATATTATATTATTATTTATATTATTTTGTAATTAACATATTATTTTTCATATAAGGCTATTAATTAAATCTTTAATATGTAATTCTTTTTAAATGTAATATAACATTTAAAAAATATATTATTTCATATTTACTACTTTCATCCAGAATTAATAATAGTTAATTTTTTATATTTTTGTCACTTAAAGTGATATAATTTGATATTATTATTAATTTCCACTATGAAGAATGCACAATATTTAAATAATAAGACGGAAATTTTAATTTTAAAATACAATACATAAAATAATAATTTAAATACAAGATAACAATACAATATATAACATAATAATTTTAAAAACCGCAATAATAATTTAGTAATCTAGTAGGTCATTTCCACATTCAACAATATCCGGCAAAAAAATTAGTGTTATGATCCAGAAAATTATTGTGGTTATGATTGCGATTCTGCTTGTTGATTTCTTTTTTCAATAATTCATAGTTATTCTTATTTTATTTTATTTGTTTTAAAAAATATGGACCACATGGGCCATTTTCATTAAATATTTAAATAAATAAATAAAACAAGCCATTATATTCTGCTCCTGCCTAATAGTGGCTAATCCAAATGAAAGGCAAAAAATAAAAAATAAAAATATATCTAAAAAGTATAAAAAGAAAAGGAGTCTTATCAAATATCTGGAAACATCCACGTTGTCTCATTTGCTCCTATTTCTTTTGAATGGTTTTGGAAACCATTTGTCTTCCTCTTGGTAGTTATTGTTGGCGTCGGATAATTGTCTTCACCAGCTCGATGTGGTGTTCTATATCTCCGTTCCTCCGGCAATCTACTTCATTTCTCCGTGCTTTTAGTTCTATTTGTGTGCTCTCTCTCCATTTGTTTCTTCAAAGATTCTGATTTGTTTATCTGAAGAGGATTTTTTTTAAGTCTACCCAAACTGGGGCGATATTTGTTACTTTCGCAGCTCTTCATGTTCAGGATCTTAATCCTCCTTTGTGAAAGGTAAGTCAATTTTCCACCACTTACTGTATATTTCACCTTATTAGAGGACATCCGTTGTTACTCCTTGAGTTTTTCATGTACTCTGGTGCATTTTGATTTGTTGCATCTGTTAGACTCATTTGTTAGTGATAGGTTTTGTGCTGAATCTAAAATATGGGACCTGCGCTTTGTCCAATTTTATCTGTGTCTTGTCTTTCCACTCTTTGGTAACTCTACAAAACTTCTATATTCATGTGGACCAGTTTCTTCAAGAGCTAAATTAGCCATGTAATCAGCTATTAAATTACCTTCTTTGAATATGTGTTGAATTTTTGTTGTGGAAAGATTCATGAAAGCTTTGATGTCCTCCATTATTGTGCTAATTTCCCATGGTTTCCTCCAATCTCCTTCTATAATTTTTTGCATTAAAAGAGAGTCAGTTTCTACTATGCATCTTTCATACCCTTCTGTTACACAGTATGCCAAAGCTTCTCTTATTGCCACTACCTCTGCCTCATTGTTGCTGGTCTCTGGTAGTTGGCTGCTTGCGCAAATATCACATCCCCTCTATTATCTCTTATGCAATTTCCATATGAACTTTTTCCAGGGTACCCCTACTGTCACCATCCGTGTTACACATAATTTTTCCTTTTGGTGGAGGTTGCCACAGTACCTTCTTGTAGTGCATAATGGGTTTGAGTTTGTTCAGGAAGTCAATAATTTATGGCCAGTGTATTGGTACGTTTTTTAGAGTTGATAACTTAGTGTTTATCTGTAGCCAAATATCAATATTTACTTGGTACACTAGTCTATTGAAACTTATCATGCCTTCATATATACTTGAAAGTATTCCTCATTTTCCATAATTCTCATATGATTTTACTAGGGATAGCCTTCATTATCTACTTTAGTTCTGTGTGCCCATGTATAGTCCACCACTTGGTAATTAGTTGTATCAGTTGTCCTTCTGGGTTGAAACCTGCACAAAAAGCAAAAGTTCATCCAATCTTTGCAGCTGTAGGAGAGGTTAGAAAAACATGTGTCTATGGTCTTCCTTTTTGGATTAGAGTAGCAGTAACATCTAGAAGAGAAGCTGATACCCATTCTTTGCACCACTTCATATATGGGCAACGTAAACTTCCAAGCCCTCCATAAGGTAAATGTCATCTTAAAAGGTAATTTTTTGCACCAGATATTGCTAAATATGTCTTCGTTTTATTCTTTGTGCCTTATATAATGCCACACGCTCTTACTAAAAAATTCCCACTCTGTTCTAGCATCCAAATTGGCTTGTCTAGCCCTTTGTTGTTGTTTGGAGGGGTAATTGTGATAATGATATACTTTATTAACTCATCTGGTAAGTATTGTGCTAAATATTCTAAATTCCATCTCTCCCCTTATGTGAACTTATCAAGCTCTATCTCGTCATCTTCCACAGCCTCCGGTGATACCAACCCACCTCTCAAGACGTTTTTTAGAGGAAAATATCGACAAAAGAATAAAGAGTTGAATTCTGGACAAACAACTGCTACAACAGTTGTCTAGCAGTTATTATTCCTAGTTTATAGTTTATAGTGTCAGTCTTATCCTTTTATGTTCTCTATATATATGTAATCAGGATTAGTTATTGGTATTATGTAATTAAGAATCAAAACTACTATTTTCTGGAGTCTTGTCCTCTCCATACGGACAACTTTATCTGTATAGTTGTGCCACAAACTATTTACAGTAAATCTACTTGCTTTGTTCTATTTTGTCAGATCTCTACTTCTGGTTACTATCTGTTTTGGTATCACAGCAGATCGATCCAACATGGTCAATACCAGATTGTCTAATTCCCAAGAAGGTGTTTCCAATGTTGAATCTCTTGCTCAACAATTATCTGCCATAGCGTCAAAGTTAAATACAATTGACTCCCTGGCAGCAGATGTTGCAACATTGAAGGCCCAGACTAGTGAAATCAAAAGGCAATAATTTAAACAACAAACGTTGTTGTTCAGCAGTAGTCACCCGCTGATGCAAGAGATACTTTAGGCTACAATGGTCAGTAGTGACAATAAAATGCCGACCCAAAAGATAATGCTTCCATTTTTGCAATGCAAGGACCAAAGCCAACAATTCACGATCATAAGTAGATTTAATGCGACTAGAAAAGGAAAATCCCTTACTGAAATAGGCTATTGGATGACAGTGTTGCAGTAAAATAGCCCCAACTCCATCAGATGAAGCATCACACTCAACTGTAAACTGTTGAGTGAAATCTGGAAGACGAAGCACTCGAAGCACTGGTACTGATGTCAAGATCCTCTTAAGATTTTGGAAAACCTGCTCTAATTTTGCATGCCAGGTAAAAGCATCTTTCTTGGTCAATTCTGTTAAAGGACGAGCAATGATCCCATAGTTCTTAACAAAGCGCCAATAATAACCTGTGAGACCTAAGAAACCACGAAGTTCCTTGACATTCTTTGGAACAGGCCATTCCAACACCGCAGATATTTTTTCTGAATCCACGGTTACTCCATCTTGAGAAATCACATGACCCAAAAAACCAACTTGGTGTTGACCAAATAAACATTTGTATCACATTATAAAGAGCTCCTAGAGATGTCCAGTTTTCACATGAGAAACTAGAATTTCCACTTTTCACTTACCAAAGTATCTGATGTTCTACCAACTCCTTACTGTTACCATCTTCTTCCATGTAAAAGAGGCCCATCTAGTAGGAGTAATCACAGGATGAAATATTTTACAGTACTTATGTATCATATAGGAGCTCTACATGGATGGTCATCTCCTTAGATGCCACCATAGTTTACAAAAAAGAACATTGGAGATGTCATGTAGAGATATGAAACCAAGGCCTCCTTCCTTCTTGGGCAACCGCATATCCTCCCATTTTACCCAGTGCCTTTTTCTACAATCTGTATTATTTCCCCCAAAAAATCTGTTGAATAGCCTGTGTACCTGGCTAATCCCTTAGGAGGGTTCAAAGCTGACATTAGGTGTAGAGGCATACTCTGTAGCACATGAGCAATAAGCACTGCTCTCCCACCAAAAGATAATAATTTTCCTTGGCAGGATTGTTTTCTATTGGAGATCTTCTTCACTATATTATCATAATAACATATTTTATTCCTACTATAGAAATAGGACAGCGCAAATATTGAAAAGGAAAATATCCTTGCCCTATACCAGATACTTGTTTGATTTTAACTACTAGGGCTGGTGCAGTTATATCATGAACATAAAAGCACTTATGTTCAAATTAATGAATTGACTAGAAATTGACTCACATCTTCTAATTACCTTTATCATCATCTTCATGGATTTCTCATCTGCAGTGCTAAATAGTATTGTATTATCTGCATAAGCTAGATTGTTTATAGGGGTACTCCACTTGTGCAGCCCATAACCCTTGTAGTTTTTTTGGTTACGCAAATCATTCAGTCCTCTGGTCAGAACTTCTGCAGCTAGGATAAACAGAGTTGGCGACAGAAGATCCCCTTGTTTTACCCCTCTAGAAGACTGAAAAAATCCGCAAGCTTGTCCATTCGAAAGAATAGAGTACCAGTTGCAAGAAATAAGTTTAAACACCATATCACTTAGGATTTTAGAGAATCCAAACTTTCTGAGTACCTTAGTAAAAAAATCATGAAACTGTCTTAAACTTTGGTCATATCCAACTTAATCACAATATTGGTTATCTTTGTTCCTAAGTCTAATGTCTGTCACGATCTCTTGAGTTAGTAAGATATTTTCCACTATGCTTCTTTCTTTCACAAAGCCAACATGATTAGAAGAGATTAATCCAGGTAGTAAAGTTACTAGTCTTTCATGTAGGACTCTCGATATTTTCTTGTTGATGAAGTTGCTTAGACTAATTGGCCTTACATATGAGAAAATCTCAACTTGTTCCTTTTTGGGGATTAATATTAAATTAGTATGTGTGACCCATCTTGGTAGGTCCTGTCCCACAAAGAAAGCTCTGACCATAGCTGTAATATCGTCTTTGAGAATCTCCCAACATGTCTGATAGAATTTGCCAGTAAACCCATCTGGTCCACTTGCAGTGTCACCATTAAGCCCAAACATAGCTTTCTTCACTTCTTCTTCAGTGGGGAGTTAGGCCAGCATACTGTTATGTTCTTCTATCGCTAAATTTGTGATGTGTTTTTGTATGCTAAAATTAGTGGTACTACTGTCTTCAATGAATAGATTTTGAAAAAATCTAATAGCCTCATTCACCATGTCTTCCTATGTTGTCAACCAACCACCATCCTCATTTTGTACTTTATTTATCTACAATCTTCTTCTCCTACCATTCACATAGGAGTGAAAGAACTTGGTGTTGCCTTCCCCATTTTGAAACCAATTTAATCCTGCCTTTTGTATCCAAAACTCTTCCTAAAGGTGTAGGTATCTGCTTAGATCAGTCTGTACTCTATGTAACTTTTCCCTATTTTCAGAAGTAAGAGCTTCTTTGAAAAATATCTCCATAGGTATCTATGCTCCATCCTTTCAAAGCATTCTAGATTTTTTAAAATTTTTTTTGTGTCCTACCATAAAAGGGTTCCAACCCAATTGTCTTCCACAAGTTGCTTGAAAGTGGCATGATTCACCCAAAAATGAGAACTTAAAGGGTTTTGGCGTTTTGCCACTGGAATTGCCACTTGGGAGCATTCAAGCTCTAGTGCAGCATGATCTGATCCTTTCTTTATCAAGTGAGTGAGTTGTAAAGTCAGGAACCTATCCAACATCTTATGATTACCGAGAATTCTATTTAATATTCTAAAAATACAAGTTTAATATGTTCTACCATTCCACCATGTGTATGTACTTCCAATGTAGCCAATATCAGTTAAACCACAAGCATTAATACACTCATTAAAATCATAAGTTTCATTATGATATACTAGAAGTCCTCCCAGTTTTTCCTCTTCATTGAGAATGACATTGAAATCACCCCATACTAGTCATGGCAGTTGCCATTGATCGGATAGGTTGATTAAGGACTCCCACAAATCTTGTCTGATCCTTTGGTTACATAGTGCATATACTATTATCACCATCACTTCCTCCCTATCATGTATGTGTCTCACTTTCAAAGTGAGATGTTGAATGTGTCCATGACAATCTCCACATGTACCTCATCATTAGCAAATGACCAAGTTTTTCCTGAACAGTTTGCCATTGCAGTTGGCACTACCAATTTTCTTTTATAGTTGTCTAAATCAGCCAATCACTCAAAAGCATGTTGTGAGTTGACTAATCTAATGTTCCTTAGTAAGACCTTCATTATAAATTGAGTGATTTAGAGGCAACAAGCCTCTTGGGTAATTGTCCGACTGGAGGGGGGTTTTCTTTATTGCTTCCCCCCCGTTTTTCTTTTGTAATGATGCCCCTTATTTTATCTTTTTGCCTAGGAGATAGTCCCCTATCTTTGTCAATTTGTTCTAGCTTCTCTTCTAAGCTGTCACGGGTATCTTCCTCTTCTCCTATGTTAAAAATTTGGTGCTCCATTCCAGCTGTAGAGACAAACTGATTATCTACTTTTGTGTCATCATCTTTGTTCCGTTTCAATTCTTGATCCAAATTATGTTTTTGATTTTCAGTGTCTTTAGCTCCTGTGTTAGCATTATTCTCTTCCTGCTCCTCCTGATTGCAATGTTGCATTGTGTTATCCTTGAGATGTTTTTCACCCTCCACCTTATTCTCCAGATGTTCATTATTAGTTGGGTGACTTGGTGGTTCCTCTTCAAGTGTATTATCTGGGCCTACGTCCGTATCGTGGGCATTACTGCTTTTTTTCTTTGTTATATCCTTGTGTCAATCTTGGTGCTTAGTAGATGACCTGGTGACCCATTCTTTTGTTGATTCCCCTTCTAAGACTTGTTTCTTATTGCATGTATTCATGAACAATTTTTAGCTAGATATAAAATAATTAAAGGATGGAATACAATGGTTCCGTTGTATAAAAACAAAGGCGATATCCAGAACTGTAACAACTACAGGGGTATCAAATTGCTAAGCCATACGATGAAGATCTGGGAGAGAGTGGTGGAGATGAGGGTGAGAAGAGGGGTGCACATCTCGGAGAATCAGTTTGGATTCATGCCGGGACGATCGACTACCGAAGCCATTCATCTTATGCGAAGACTGGTAGAAAAATATAGAGAAAGGAGGAGAGACCTTCACATGGTGTTCATTGACCTTGAAAAGGCCTATGACAAAGTACCGAGGAATGTCCTTTGGAGGTGCTTGGAGGCTAGAGGTGTACCGATGATTTATATTAGGGCGATAAAAGACATGTACGGTGGAGCCAAGACTCGGGTTAGAACGGTTGGAGGAGACTCGAAACATTTCCCAGTTGAGATGGGGCTGCACCAGGGATCTGTTCTTAGCCCTTTTCTATTTGCTTTGGTGATGGATGAGTTGACGCGGTCTATTCAGGAGGAGGTCCCATGGTGTATGTTATTTGCGGATGATATAGTACTAATTGATGAAACGCGAGACAGAGTTAATGCGAGGTTGGAGGTGTGGAGACAAGCGTTGGAGTCCAAAGGGTTCAGGTTGAGTAGGACCAAAAACGAAATATTTGAGGTGCAAATTCGGTGATGTGGTGGAAGAGGCAGATGCGGAAGTGAGACTTGCCACACAGATCATTCCTAAGAGAGAGTTTTAAGTATCTTGGGTCTGTAATCCAAGGAAATGGTGACATCGATGAGGATGTCACATATCGCATTGGGGTTGCGTGGTTGAAATAGAGGCTTGCCTCTGGAGTCTTATGTGACAAGAAAATCCCATCTAGACTTAAAGGTAAGTTCTACAGAGTGGTAGTTAGACCGGCCTTGTTGTATGGAGCGGAGTGTTGGCCAGTCAAGAACGCACATGTCCAAAAAATGCATGTCGCGGAGATGAGGATGTTGAGATGGATGTGTGGGCACACTAGGAGCGATAAGATTAGGAACGAGGTTATCCGGGAGAAGGTGGGAGTGGCCTCTGTGGTGGACAAGGTGAGGGAAGCGAGACTCAGATGGTTTGGACATGTGAAGAGACGGGCGCGAGACGCCCCGGTGAGGAGGTGCGAGGGTTGGTTGTAGAGGGTCCGCGGAGGGGTAGAGGTAGGCCTAAGAAGTATTGGGGAGAGGTGATTAGACAGGACTTGGCTCAGCTTCACCTTACCGAGGACATGACTCTAGATAGGAAGGAGTGGAGGTCGCGTATTAAGATCGAAGGTTAGTAGGGTTAGCGTGTTGTTTTTCCTTGCGAGGGTTTAGGCTGATAGAATGTCTAGTAGTCTTAGTCTTGCACGTGTTGTTCTTGTCTGTGATACTTATAGCCTTATGTTATTTACCGAGCTTCCCACAATATTCCATTGATGTTATTATCTCCTTGGTTGATTTTTCATTATCTTTCCTAATGGGTGTTATGTTTTATACACTGTTCCCCTCCCCTTCTACTTGGATGTGATTGTACTCGAGCTGAGGGTCTCTCGGAAACAGCCTCTCTACCTCCACGAGGTAGTGGTAAGGTCTGCGTACACTATACCCTCCCCAGACCCCACCTAGTGGGATTTCACTGGGTATGTTGTTGTTGTTGTTGTTATATAAAATAATTAAGGACAAAAATGTTCATTTTGAACTCTGTAATGCATTAATAGAGCATTTTATGGGAGCAACGTAATAATCTTGAAAGTTGAGTATTTATGTAATGTTTATATATTGTATTTTATTAATGATTTCACTTTTATTTGAATTGTCCATTAATAGGTATGTTATTTAATATTTGCTTGCAATTTATGTTATTAGAAATTTAGAATAAAATATAATTTTATATTAAGTAAAGAATTTTTTTAAAAAATAAAATTTATATTACATGAAAATTATATAAGGTAATTATTTGGGAAAAAAAAAGAAAAGATTTATATTATGAAATAAGAAAATAAAAATAATAATATAGTATTAAGGAGAGAATAAAATATAGAATTAGGTATTTGGGTTAGAGTTTGTAAGGATAAAAATAATCCATACCCAATATTATTTATATTTTTTTCTGAATAAAGTGATAAACCTTTTGTTTTAAAAGGTAAAGAAAATCAATCTCTCTCTCTCTCCAAAGCCCCAAATCCACGGGAATTTCAAATTTTCAAATCCCTCCGAAGGGAAAGGGATATATTAGTGATATAAGAGAGGAGTATAGGAAACTGTTGAATTCATCAGGGTTTTATCTCTTTTGTGGTCAGCAACTATGGGCTCCATTCCTTGTGAAAATGAAGGTTTAAGTCTCTACACGCCCTTTCATTAATAACAATAATCTTCTTTCTTTTGATTTACTACTCTTTGTGACATGCAATTATTTCTCATCGATGAACTACATGATGCAAGATACAATATTTGTCATGTGTAGTTTTTTTCTTTTTCTGTAATATACTTCAGATCGATGAACTACATAATGTAGTACTCCCTCCGTCCCATTTTATTTGACATTTTTTGGATTTCAAGATTCAAATAAGTCTATCTTTGACCGTAAATTTTTCATAGATCTTTTAAACATTTTGAAATATCAATTATTGTGATTTATAATACTTTTTACATAGTTTACAAATATATAGATTTTATTTCAAAAGAAATTGAAGATTTCATGTGCAAATTTTCGGTCAAACTTGAATAGTTTGACTCTCGAAAAACGAAAAATGTTACATAAATTGAGACAGAGGGAGTATATAAATCAGTTATTAGATGGAAATAATATATAGTTTATTTGATTGGTTATACCTAAAGGAAGAATAGTTGCAACTACATAATGCTTATCCCTTTTGTTTGGAATTGGCAGAGGTGACAGTTGAAGTTAGAGATGCTGCACCAACACACTATTTGTTGAAGCTTTCTCCCTACTTTCAGAAAGTGGAATTGACAAGTATGAATCAAATGAATTTGAGGCTTCTGGCTATAAATGGTAATAATAACACCTAAAGTATTTATTTACAAGCTTTTACTTTTCATTTTATATATGCACACACTACCAAGCATATAATATATGCATGGCACTTCACAGAAATACATATGCAGCAAGATTGCGAATTGTAGTCGGTCGTGTTGGAGATTTGATTAAATCTATTTGCAGTCTAAACCTGTTATACAATAGACTAATAACACATTGAATCATTTTAATCAAAGATTATTGTCCAATCTTCGTATGCATAATCTAATTTTGTTTCTTCTTTCCATTAACGATCTAAAAGTTGAATGAATTGATGCAGGAAAATGATAATTTATCCTGATGGGAACAGAAATGAAAAAGGAAGTGAACATATATCAGTTTACTTGGCCATTACAGGGACAGGTTCGTTGCCTGCTGGTTGGGAGGTCAATGTTACAGTTACCTTTGTTTTGTTCAATCAACTCTGTAACAATTATTTTACTGTGCGAGGTACATTAATATCTTATCTCATGGTTTAACATATCTATTCTCTCTATAGTTTCTCTTCAAAATTTTATGTTAACGCTCGTGACATACAAAAAAAGTCTGATCAGTAGAAACAGACAGAATTTTAGTTTATGGTTTTCCAATTGACTCTACTGTTATGCCTTGATTTAGGAAAACTGCAAGCGTTTTCATTCCGTCAAGTCTGAATGGGGACTTCCCAAATTTCTTCCTCATAAAATATTTTAAGAGGCCGGATACCTTGTTTACGACAAATGTTCCTTCGGAGCAGAGATATTGGTTGGCCAAGACAGTAGATCTGTCCGAGTGGGAAAAAAAAAAACGAATTAAACATATTCAAAGGCAAGCAGTTGGTGAATGTTTGTCCATGGTAAAATCTAATAACTCATTTAAGCGTGAATGGAAGATCCGTAATTTCTCCAATCTAGGGGTAGATTGGATGTCTGAAGAATTTACCGCGGCAGATCACAAATGGTACTTCCTTCATCTATTGTTTCACCAACACACATTTTGAATTTATTCTTTGCTGAATTGTTATGTTTCTTCTATAGGATAATCAAGTTACAACCAAAAGGCACGGTTCATCATGAGGAATATCAAGTCTCCATATACTTATGTTCTGTTGATTTCAAGAACTTTGATCCCAATCAAAAAGTCAAGGCAAACTGCAGTATTTGCATCAATGATCAGATAAAAGGGTGGAGGTTACAAACGATCTTGTAAGACAAAACTTTGCTACTAGTATTTATTTGTTACCCACTTCACATCGAACTACTTTAATATCTAAAATCATTTGTTTCAATTTGTCTCAGTAACAAATTTCATATCAAATTGTTGCAAGATGAATACCACTATAGTGATTCAAAAGCTAGTTTTTTTTTTTTTACATGTCTAATAGTTTCTTTTTCTTTGGTTTTGACAGTTTATACTTGGTTTGCAACTACCAAAAATGTTCGGGGTTATCCACAGTTTATACCTCTAACTCAGTTGCTTGATAACAAAAAAAGTTATATTGTCAACGATTGTATTGCTGTGGAGATTGAGTTTACGCATAGGGTAAAGAGCTTAGTTATCTTAGACTAAGGTTTATTGTTTAGTAATCTCTCGTACGGAGGTTGGAATTCTCCTCATTTCCTTCTCCTATTGGTCCTCTATTTAATCGAAAAGAAGTCTATCTTCAAGTTGGCTAGTTAACATCTATGTTTGATTCACAAACTATTTTTTGGTTGGCCAGATATCATGCATCCAAATGCCTAGTTTGTGTCCATCAATTGCATTGCTTATAATAACTTATATCCTTGGGTGTTAGAGTTGTTTCATCAATTGCATTGCTTATAGTAACCACTTAACTTGTCGTACATGGAAAATTGATCGTAGAATGTTATCTGACTATATCTAAGAATAAATTGAGTGAGATAGTTGAACAAGCACAACTGCAGAATCTATGACAAATTCACAATCATATACATAACATATAGTATAGCTCAATTGCACAATCTTTTTAATTAGACATCCATTAGTTGTTTTTTTCACACCGCACTACTTGTTATGTTGCTATGTGATCTATTTCAAAGCCATCAAACAGATACAAAGGGTCCTATAGCCATGTAAAAATGGATTTAGAGATGCATGAAATTCATTGGTAAAACTACTAAAATCCATCTCTAAAATGGATTTGTGACTTGGTCTCATTATAGTGATATATAATATCGTTGTCACTACGGCAATCAGTAGGAATATTGTTAGTTTCAAAGTTCGCTTTTCTTTCTTCTTAGATACCTTAGCTCTTTTAATTTCTTGCAATTCCTTTTGTAAATTCTCTTGGTTGTATCATATTTTCTTCGTAATTTCATGGTCGTCAAAAGTGAGTTTCATCATATTTAAGATACAATTTCAAAAAAATAATACTAATGTTTATTACAGAATAATCTTCACTAAATTCTACAGCTATTACAATATATTATTTCATTTTTAATTAGTCTTATTATGAAAGAAGTCACAAGATTCTATTATATGATTAAATGACAATTAAACTCGCAAAAGTTTAAAACTCACAGGAAGAATTCATTAGCCGAGTCCGATCATTTTAAAACTTCACAAATTGATCCTTTGGAAAGTTTATTTTGAAGCTTTATGCGTAAACACTCAAAGAAAACATGGAATTTGTTTTTCATATTCTCGTAGTACACTTCACAAGCTGTTAGTCTGGGTTGATTGAGTGTACGCAGATCTTACCTCTACCACAAAGGAGAAGTAGAGAGGCAGATTTCAATTGACCCTTGCTCAACACACTATAAAAGATGAAATGGAAGTTCAAGAGACAATTGGTTGTAAAAAAACATTAAATAGTAGTAGAACAATACTACAACCAAATAATACTACCATCAAACTACACGAATCAACAAAATCGAAGAACAAGATACTACAAGCATAGCACTATGACTAATAGTAAGGTCACCGAGGGCAGTGCACTCCAACCTACTAGTATGGACACACTCCTACCTACTACTTCAACCCTAATTTGCGTCCTCCACACCTTTCTATCTAAGGTCATATTCTTGGTAAGGCGTAACTGGGTCATGTCATGTCTAATCACCTATCGCCAATGCTTCTCCAGTCTACCTCTACCTCTACCTCTACCTATCCTGAAATCATCCATATCCAACCCGTCACACCTCTGCACTAGAGCATCCATGCATCTTCACATCATGTGCTCAAACCATCTCAATCTTGCATATTTTCTTCCACCAAAGTCACTCCCATCTTGTCTCGAATATCCTCATTCTTAATCCTATCTCTTTTAGTACAATCACACATTCATTGCAATATCCTCATCTTCGCCACCTTCATCTTCTGAATGTGATAGTTCTTGACTAGCTAACACTCTGTTCCATACAGCAAAAATGGTCTAACCACCACTCTAAAGAACTTGCCTTTAAATTTGGATTTCTTATCACACAAGACTATGGATGCAAGCAAGCCTCTATTTCATCCACCCTTCCCCAATACGTTGAGTGACATCCTCGTCTATTTCTCCTTCTCCCTCGATAATAGATCCAAAATATATGAAACTACCTTTGTTTTGGACCAAGTAGGCGTATCAAGCTCATAGATGAGATAAGTAATTTCAGACAATTGCTGAATGAAGCATTACATGAGGCCTAAATATAGTTTAAAAAGAAGGTAATTTAGTGTTTGAACCATAAGCCACCAAATAAAGTGTTGGTAGAGAGCTTCTACAAGTATTTAGATGCGATGAACATGTCTATGACCAATAATGTTATATAGGTTTCACTAATGGATCACTCCTATAATGAGGCCAACACGTTGTTTGATCGTATGACAAAGACGAACAAGACATGGCACATCAGAGATGCAAAAGTAGTGGGCAGTGCTCAGACATGGAAGTTTTCAAAGAAGGAGATACTAAGAGAAGAGGCCAAAGATGAGAAAATGCCACACTTGATGAAACATATCAAGGTGCTAGTGAAACATGTGATGGATGCACCAACCTGAAAGGTCAGTGATTGGGGGGGGGGGGGGAGGGGGAGAGGAGGGAGAAATGGGGAAATTTACCAACCATATGAGGAGGAATCTCACAATATGAGAAATTAGTTGCGGGGTTCCCATCTTATTGCTGAAGTAGATTGCCTACTTGTTGAGATGTTTCTCAACAAGTACAGAAATTTCTGAAGTAGATTGTTTGCTTGCAGAGAATTTTTTTCAGCAAGTCCAACAATTACAACTGGACAAACTAAGTGATTCAATAGATAACATAAATAAGTTGTAGACATGGTCTGTTACCGGGAATTGAAAAGAAAAACAAGGTCACCCCTCCCAAAACTCCCGATGTAGGAGTTTGATATCATGCCATCTCTTCATTTTCTCTATATAGAGGGTTGAACTCTCTTTAGCTCTAAGCTGAAATTCTCCCAACTCGTGGAGTTGATCAATACACCTTCTAGAAGAAACTTCCAAATTCAAATTCACAGATTTCAAAGCCCATCATGCCTTGTGTTCCAACTCGACCAACAAGTGACAAGACTTTCCGAACACAAATTGGTATGGAGACATGCCTATGGGAGTTTTGAAAGTTGTATGATAGGCCCAAAGGGCATCCTCTAGCTTCCTTGACAAATTAGTCCGGTTAACATTAACTGTCTTTGTCAATATGTATTTGATCTCATGATTTGATACCTCCACTTGCTCACTAGTTTGGGGATGATAAGGAGATACTACCTTGTGCTTAACCCCATACCTGGACAATAATGCTTCAAATTGGTGGTTACAAAAATGAGAGCCTTTATCACTAATGATAGCACGGGGGGGGGGGGGGGGGACCTAATGAAGATATACCATTTTAAGAATTGGGTGACACTTCTCCCCTCATTATTAGGTAAAACCACTGCTTCTACCTATTTCGACACATAGTCCACAACCATAAGGATATACTTATTCTCAAATGAACTCACAAAGGCACCATGAAGTCTATTTCCCACACATCAAAGGCTCAACTTCAAGGATTGGTGAAAGGGAAAGTTCATGCTTACGAGAAATACCTCCTTGCATTTGGCATTAAACACATACTTTAGAAAAAGCATTCGCATCTTGATATAATGTTGTCTAATAGTAGCCACATTGGAGGACTTTAGATGTTGTTCGAATCCCACCATGGTGTCCACCTACCGGTAATGCATGCTAAGCTTCAAGGATTGATTTCACCTCAACTTCCGGAGCACACCTTCGGGTTATATAATCAGCACACTCCTTATAAAGATAGGGCTCATCCCAAAAGAACTTTACATCATCGAAGAGAAACCTCTTGCGTTGATACCCATTGAATTCCTTAAGAATGATTCCACATACCACATAATTGGCATAGTGAGCATACCATGGCACGAAACCATGAGACATCACCATCAATAGCTCATTTGGAAAGGACTTTTCAATGTCCTTTTCATTAACCATCAGTTCATTACATTCAAAGCGCGACAAATTTCCCCCACCTAATTTTCACAATATTTATGGTCCTTAACCTCAAAATTGAACTCTTGGAATAATAACCTACCAAAACAACCTCGGTTTACCTTTCTTCTTCTCCATCAAGTACCTAAGGGTAGCATGATCAATGTGCATAATGACCTTAGTACCTAATAAATATGCTCTAAATTTCTCAAAGTCATACACAACGGCCAATAATTCTTGTTCGATGATGGTGTAATTCTTTTGAGCACCACTCAATGTCTTACTAGCATAATAAACTAGAAAAGCGCTAAGTGCTACTCCACTAGCATCACACATCAATTCGAACGGGATACTCCAATATGGGACGATAATGATTGGGCCTGAGATGAATTTCTCTTTAAGACAAGAGAATGAATTTGAACAAGCTGCATCAAAATAAAAATTTCTCTCTTTTTCTAATAACTTTCACAATGGAACAACCACCTTAGAGATTCTTTGATATAATGCCTATAAAAGCTGACGTGCCCCAAAAAACTACTGACACATTTTACCGAGATTGGAGGTGGTAGACTAGCAATGACATCCGCCTTTGCTTGATCAATTTCAATTCCTTTTCCTGAAATATTGTGCTCGAGTACAATCCCTTCTTTCACTATGAAATGACACTTCTCCCAATTAAGGACATGATATTTTTCAACACAATGCTGCAACACTTTACTCAAATGACTCAAGCACTCTTCAAAAGAGTCACCCACTATGGAGAAATCATCCATGAACACCTCCATTGAGTCTTCAACCATGTCCACAAGTATTGATAACACACACCTTTGGAAAGTAGTTGGAGCATCGCACATCCCAAAAGGCATTTTCTTGGATGCAAATGTACCATATGGACATGTAAAAGTGGTTTTCTCTTGATCCTTCCGGGCAATAGAGATCTGATTGTACCTCGAATATTTGTCTAAGAAACAATACCACCCTCTACCTGCAAGGCGATCAAGCATTTGATCAATGATAGGCATTGGAAAATGGTCTTTCTCGGTCCATTAATTAAGTTTATGATAATCCATGCATACTCTCCAACCAGTACTTGTTCGAGTAGCTACCAGCTCATTCTTTGCATTTAGAATGATGGTCATACCACCTTTTTTAGGAGCACATTGCACTAGGCTCACCCACTTGTTATCCACATTGGGGAACATTACCCCTGCATCCATCCTCTTTATGATTTCTTTCTACATCACTTTTTGCATAGGAGGATTCGGCCTCTTTTGATGCTCCATACTCGACTTACAATCATCAGCTAGTTGGATTTTATGTGTATAAATGTCGGGTGGAATCTCGACAATATCAGCTATAGACCAATCCAAAACTTTAATAAACTTCTTCAATACCCCAATCAAGGCCTCAACTTTCCCATTCGACAAGTCATTTGTAACAATCACCCGCAAGGTATTGTCTTCCCCTAAAAATACATATCGGAGATTTGAAGACAAAGCTTTCAATTTTAATTTTGGTGGCTCTTTAATAGATGGTTTTGCTAGAGGATTCTCTTTATTCTTCAAGTTAATATCAAGCTTATTGGGGTTGGATGAGAATGAACCCGACCCAACAAGAGTTGCAATCACTTCATCATAATCACTGATTTCCTCTCCATCATAGTTTAGTAAAATAGTTGTCGACGACTCTCTACTACAAGCAACTTTGCACACACCTATCACCACTTCAACAATCACATCCACATAATATACTATGTGCATATCACTAGGATGTTTCATGGACTTGCATACATTAAACTTAACTTCCTTGTTGTTTACCCGAAACTTTAATTCCCCACTTTCAACATCAACAAGAGCTCTCCTGGTAGCCAAGAAAGGTCTACCAAGAATAATGGGGATCTCAACATCAATCTCATAATCTAGTACCACAAAGTCGGCCAAAAAAATAAACTTGTCCACCTTAACCAAATTATAATATAATACCCCAATCGGTCTTTTGATAGACTGATCCATCATCAAGCGTCTCATGATTGTTGGTTACAGTACAACTAGTTCAATAATTTTGAAGATAGCTAAGGGCATCAAGTTAATACTCGCACCTAAATCACAAAGTACTTTGCCAAATTGATAGACCCCAACAGCGCATGGAAGGTAAAAGCCCTCGAGTTCTTTTTTTTATGATCACATTGCTTGACATTATAATGCTACAATTATGAGAAACCTCGACGGTCTCAAACTCCATCCACCGCTTATTACTGAACTATTTATTTATAAATTTAGCATAACTCGGCATCTCAATTAAGACATCTACAAGAGGAATGTTTACCGACAAATTCTTGAATACACTTGGAAATTTTTGGAAATGGAATCACATTCTTTATGTATCAAGTGTTGAAGTAAAGGAGGGATTAAATTTATTGGAGCTTGAACAGTTGGTGATGTTTGCGTAATCAAGACACAACTTTTGATGCAAGTGTCTACGATCGTACATCGTACAATAGTATAGTAACCCAACCAAAGGTTGGGATTGTTCCCAAGAGAGTGGTTTTGAGAATTAATAAAAAAATAAAGCATAGTTCTAACTAGTCATGGCTAAAGACATTAACGATTAAAAACAACATAAATTAAAAGGGGGACACAAGAGTGTCAATTAACAATGGGAGGTTTTGTCACAAGTAAGTAAAAACAACAAAATAAACAAGGGTTCCTAAGTAATGAGAGGGGATCCTTGGGATGTGACGAGAATACATGTTAAGCTAGATTATTGGGAACAAGCTTTCGATAGAAGATTCATAGAGTAATTGTGACTAGGCTAGACTTCAAGGGGGATAATCTCTCTCTCGAGTAACTTACCCCATTTCAAATGCTTTCCTCTCGAATACTCACTTGCCGCATGAAGACCAGCCTACGCCTTAACCCACTCACTCTCTCGAGCGGAGTGTGTGGACATGAGACTAGGGTTCACTCTCTCGAGCTGAACCTCATGTCGACCAACTTGCACTGGCCATCCATTTAGTAGTCTTAGTTTTATGACCTCTCTCTCGAGCAAGCCGAAAACACATAAATAAACTTGTACTTGCAACTACAACTTCATTAAATTCATCCACAACTACTAAACTAAATCACAATTAAACTACGATTAAATTATTAGCATGCAAGACCCAACAATTATCTTAACCCATATTCACTAAATCACACCCCAAGTATTGGAGTTTTTAGCCACACATGTATAAGAGATAGCAATTTATACCAAATTGAGCTTGCATTCAACTGGGTATGAAGATTTTAGTCTTGATACAGACCAAAATTGAAGAATCCAAGAGACCCAAATCCAAATCTTGAAGATGAAACCCTTTGGATTTTCAAGTCTTCAAAACCCTCTTAAACTTAGAGCAAAAATATCAAAAAGTACTATTCTCTATGAAAATTATAATAATTGTTCGACACTTAAAACTACAACTCTAACTAGTATTTATAGCTTTCACAGATTTGGGCTGCAGTGGATCATTCGACGTTGTTAGTCGGAATAGCTGATCAACTCGACGATGTGCCCTTTGGTGTAGTTCATCGCTGTCTTACACCAACCTTCAGCATTATCGTGCTCTGGGTCATTGGGCGACATGGTAGTGCTTCGCGAAACTTCTCGGCGATGCGCCTACTGCTCCCTTTTTCCACCGACTTGATCCTTTCCTTCAGGGCTTAGCACACTGGGACAAAAGGCAAAGTAAGACCTTTCGGCGACTCGCCGAGTGGACTTGGTGATCCTCAGGCCTTCATTTCTTCGTTCTTTTCAGCCTTTTTGTTCCTTTTTGCGACGTAATGTCCATGCTTTCCTTCAAACATCAAATACCAAAAACTTAAGGGTTTTCATTAGATATTTAGATAAAGTAAGCATTTGAGGACACAATTTCTATTAAAATATAGCCCTAGCTAAATAAGTCTAATTTGTGGACTCATCAACACTCCAACTTAAACTTTTACTTGTCCTCAAACAAACTCAAGTTCAGCTGTTCAAAAAGGGAGTCTCGAACAGTGCTACACAAGACTCAATCATGAATGCACACAAGGAGACTTAATTTACTTATGCAAGGATCAATTGTGTACTCATAGATTCAAGTTATGACTCACCAATATCAACTAATCTCATGCTCACAATCTTGCTTCAAATGCAAGTGCAAGCTCAACTATAGTGTTCAAATGCCCTCACACAAAGAATGATTCCATATTCACATAATGGCTTCAAAGTTTAAAGCTTTGGAATTAGATGCAACACTCACACTCACAAAGAAGAACATAATGCATAATTTCACCCATAGGTTTGGCCGTATTTTCCAATCAACATTTGTTTCAGCTCATTCAAGATAAAAAAAGGTCTTTTCAAGGCTTGTAATAGGGCTGAGTGCAAATGTGTGGTCATTTAGGCTTAATGACTTTCATCCTCATGAAATGTGGTGCTCACAACACTTCCTTCCTTTTTTCTTTATCATTCTCTTTAGTGCTCATAAGTCATCCTATTATTCACTTCCCATGAATTGTTTGGAAACCCCATTTCTTTTGTACTTTATTCCACAACTTTTTTTTTTATAAATATATGGAGGGGTTCCCTTTTTCTCAACACCACAGGTTAATGGAGACTTTTTTTGCACGTCTTGACATTCCCTTTTCTTTTCACCACACCCCAAGTTAGGCTTTTGGCCTAAGTTGATATTCAATTAACCATAACTTCATGAAGATTATGGGTGATGGATAAATAAAGGTCATTGCTTTCATCAAGTTTCTTCCAAAGAAAAGGGAAAGACTTAAAGGGTGTTCAAAAACGGTTCACACACTCACAGGGTAAGTCACAAAAGAGGTATATGTCAAATTGGCTCATACTCGTAGAAGTTGCCTAAGATCATATCAAGAGATAGCATCACTCAGTTGACCGGACCAACGAGGAAAATTCTAGGATCTATAATGCATAGTTCACAGGTAAGTTCATCACACTAGGCATTGACACTATAGTCAAACAAGACTCCACACTTTCCCTAGTGTGCAATGGTCATTACAAGAGACTCAATTCGATACTAGGCTAGTCAAAACGAGATGCAAAGAGTTCACATATTGTCTATGCAACTTTATTTGGCCTTATCGTAGCTGCGAATTCATGTTCATTTGATAGGGAGAACTATTCAAGTTATCGGTATTGATTGGAACCGAGACTCAATTTTTTGCAAAAGAACATCTACATTGAAGAGCATATAAAGGGTGGCAAAAATGTGCGAAAAATTCAAAATTTTTCGGAAGGGTCCAAATCATTTTGCAATTTAAAATAAAAGGAGTCATAATCTCAAACATCCACAGAAAGTAGTATTTAAGATAATTTTAAACAGAACAGCTCAAAGACCTACCCAAAACACAAAAAAAAGTAGCACACAAAAGGTGTGGGCCTCACCCCATCATAAATAAAAAACATTTGTCCTCAAATGCAAATAACAGAATATCTAGACTTTAGAATAGAGAAGGACAAAAAAGGAGGTAGAGAAAAATCCTTTCTACATAGTCACTCCATTTTTTTGGACATCAGTGCCCGATGTGTCAGCTCGGAACTTGATAATGGCCCTCGAAGCTTTTTTAGAAGATTCAGCGGTAGCTGACTTACTAAGATTGTCCAGGTCATGAGCCGCCAGAAAGGAGTTGATAGTTGTGAAGAATCCACGTCTCTATGAGGGAATAATGGGGTCTCGGGGATCTATTTTCTTGCTGGCACTAGGCTTCTTGTCCTCATTATCTGTTTTGGGAGGATTTATTGCCTTTGTATTTTTCCTAAAAAATTTCACTCCTGTTTGTCGGGTGGCATATCTCTTCCAGCTACTTTCGGTTTAGCTATTTATGCAAAGCTTCGACAAAAAGTTAGAAAGTATTCAAACAAAAGCAAGGCAGTTCAATTGCAAAATCACTTCGCTGAACCAGTTGGCGAAGCATACAACTACTTCAGAGTTTCATCGAGTGCAGTGCATAAAGAATACGAGGGTGCAGACAAAGGGCAACAAAGAAGTCTTTCGGTGAGCGACGAATGCTTTTGGCGATCAAAGGCTTCTCGCCGAAAGTTACAGGACCCATATCACAAGTAGCATGAAATTAAAGGCGAGATGGGGTCATTAGATAAATCACCGAGTGGTTTAGCGAGCTCGACCCAGCTCTCCTAACATCCCAACGTGCCTATTTCCAACCTAACTTCTCGACTTCACCCCCGCAACCCCCAAAAATAAAATTAAGGCATGCACAACTCAAATTAGGCTTTAACCCAGTGACAATCAAGCACAACCCACAATTTTCATCCAATTTAAAGCTCAACTTTCAGGAATTAACTATTTAACTTAGTATGAGCAAAATTTGCGAACGTAACAGGCAAACAAATATTCTAATCCTACTAGATAGGACCAGCACACATCATCAAAGTAATGCCATTTCATTTGAGTACAACTTTTGAGGAAATGAACGTAGAGTTTGAGGTACCAACCTTTTATGCCAACCAAATAGATATTGAGATTCTAGAAAGCAATGTGATCTAACTCGTAGAACAATTCGACACTAAAAATACTCTAGAAATGCAAAAATATAGGAGCTAGCGTGTGGGTGTGAGTTTGGGAACACATAAAGTGAGGGAAAGTGAATGAAGTTGAAACTTTTAAACCTTTGGCTTGCAAAACCGTCTAATTTTCACGCATTCGGAGACATTAGTACCTATTGTTGATCTATTCGGCATAACACCAAATAGTCATTTACCCTGCCAAAGTTTACAGAACCTCCATGTTGTGTGTGAGTCCAAACGGTGGTCTCTATCGGGATCGTTGACACGATCGGCGATTCGCCAATAATTTACTGTGCTCGCCAAGTTTTACAGACTCCAATGCAAGATGATCTTGAGTTTAATGACGGTCTAGTTCGGAGTCGCCGAACCGTTCGACGATTCGCTGATTAGACCTATTTCTCGCCAATTTGCATTGTTTGTTCACTCTCCACACTTCCATCTGCATAATTAACACACCATTATTTTATCAAAGCAACATAAAGTAATAAAGAGTTTTGGGTTGCCTCCCAAACAATGCCTTAGTTAACATCGTGGCACGATGCAAGTCCACCTTCAAACCTCATTCTTGGGGTTAGCCATAGTATCACTCGGCAAACCCCCTTTGCTGTCTTGGATTTAGGGAAGACGAGATGTCTGGGTTTCTAACTGCTTGATTGAAACTGAATGGGAGGTGACGGTCTGGCTAAGGGTAGATACATCCTCTTTTATTCCTTTTAGCATTTTGTCTTACCCTTCAACTTTGTTGATGATACGTGAGAGCATATCCTCAGACCTACCTCCTTCCAAATCCTTGGGTTTTTGGTGCTCATGGGGAGGCACATATCTATCCTCCTCCCCATCTTTCCAATTCAGATTACGGTCCCTCTATTCACGATCTCGGTCTTTCTAGCCTTAGTCTCTAGCCCAACCTTGGTTACCACCCTGCCTTGGGTAATTTGAGCGGTAGCCACCGCCTTGGTTGGCTAGAAAATTTACCTCATTGTTATACAAGGCTTCAAACTTCATCTTTTCAGGATTAGCACACGCAACCCCCACAACATTGACACCACGGGCACCAACCCCCATGACAATTTTTGGTTAAAATATCAAGCTCGTCATGATTTTGTCCATGTTCTCATTGTCTATTTTCAATCTGCTCCTTGGATAACTTAAGGGTGAGGGGGAGACTTGGTCCTCACGAGTGTACCATGCTCTGTTGATAGTTGTCATGCCATCTAAAAGCTGGGTTGCTACTGCATACGACTGCAGCATTAAGCCTCCCGGCGAGAGTTGGTCGGCGACACCTTTGTTTACCAGTCCAAACTCCAGTAGAAGTACTGAAGTAGCACGTATCAGGCAAACCATGGGTTAGGCATTATAGCACCAACTTTTTGAACTTTAGCCAAGTCTCGTGCAGAGGCTCTCTTTCCAAATGCTAAAAGCTCTAGATGCTATCCCAATGTGACATTATCTTCGAGGGAGGGAAAAATCGCACTTGAAATGCGGTTACCAATTCCTCCCAATAAGTGATGAATTCTCGCGGCAACTATAATGTTTGGATTTTTCTTAACCTGTGGTGTTGAGAAAAAGGGAACCCCTCCATATATATAAATTAAAATAAAAAATGAAAAAGGAAGTTGTGGAAAAAAGTACAAAAGGAATGGGGTTTCCAAACAATTAATGGGAAGTGAATAATAGGATAACTTATGAGCACTAAAGAGAATGATAAAGAAAATAAAGGAAGTGTTATGAGCACCACATTTCATGAGGATGAAAGTCATTGAGCCTAAATGACCACACCTTTGCACTCAGCCTAATTACAAGCCTTGAAAATACCTTTATGATCTTGAGTGAGCTGCAACAAATGTTGATTGGAAAATACGGCCAAACCTATGGGTGAAATTATGCATTATGTTCTTCTTTGTGAGTGTGAGCATTGCATCTGATTCCAAAGCTTTAAACTGTGAAGCCATTGTGTGGATATGGAATCATTCTTTGTGTGAGGGCATTTAAACACTATAGTTGAGCTTGAACTTGCATTTGAAGCAAGTATTGTGAGCATGAGATTAGTTGATATTGGTGAGTCACAACTTGAATCTATGAGTAACAATTGATCCTTGCATATGTAAATTGAATCTTATTGTGTGCATTCATGATTGTGTCTTGTGTAGCACTGTTCGAGACACCCTTTTTGAATGGCTGAACTTGAGTTGCTTGAGGACAAGCAAAAGTTTAAGTTGGGGGTACTGATGAGCCCCCAAATTGGACTTATTTAGGGCTATATTTTAATAGAAATTGTGTCCTCAAATCCTTATTTTATCTCAATATCTGATGAAAACCCTTAAGTTTAATGTATTTGAAGTTTGAAGGAAAGCATGGACACTACGTGACAAAAATGAACGAAAAGGCTAAAAAGAATAAAGAAATGAAGGCCTGAGGATTGCTGAGTCCACTCGGTGAGTCACCGAAGGGTCTTACTTCGCCTTTTGTTCCAGTGTGCTGAGCCCTGAAGGAAAGGATCAAGTTGGCAGAAAAAGTGAGCAGTCGGCACATCACTGAGAAGTTCTATGAAGCAGTACAAGTTTATTTATGTGTTTTCAGCTTGCTTGAGAGAGAGGTCGTAAAACTAAGACTACTAAATTGATGGCTAGTGCGAGTGGGTCGACATGAGGTTCAGCTCGAGAGAGTGAACACTAGTCCCATGTCCACACACTCAGCTCGAGAGAGTGAGTAGGCTAAGGCGTAGGCTGGTCTTCTTGCGGCAAGTGGGTATCCGAGAGGAACGAATTTGAAATGGGGTAAGTTGCTCGAGAAAGAGCTTATCCCCCTTAAAGTCTAGCCTAGTCACAATTACTCTATGAATCTTCTATCGAAAGCATGTGCCCAATAATCTAGCGTAACCCGTATTCCCATCACATCCCAAGGATCCCCTATCATTGCTTAGGAACCCTTGTTTATTTTGCTGTTTTTACTTACTTGTGACAAAACCCCCCCATTGTTAATTAACACTCTTGTGTCCCTCTTTTAATTTACAATATTTTTAATCGTTAATGTCTTTAGCTATGACTAGTTAGAACTAAGTTTTATTTTTCTATTGATTCTCAAAACCACTCTCTTGGGAACGATCCCAACCCTTGGTTGGGTTACTAAACTATTGTACGATCAAAGATACTTGCATGTTGATGGGTCCACAAATTGGACTTATTTAGGGCTATATTTTAATAAAATTGTGTCCTTAAATGCTTATGTTATCTCAATATCTGATGAAAACCCTTTAGTTTCAGGTATTTGAAGTTTGAAGGAAAGCATGGATACTACGTTGCAAAAAGGAACGAAAAGGCTAAAAAAATGAAGAAATGAAGTCCTGAGGATCACCGAGTCCACTTGGTGACTCGCTGAAGGTTCTTACTTCACCTTTTATTCCAGTGTGCTGAGCCCTGAAGGAAAGGATCAAGTTGGCGGAAAAAGTGAGCAGTCAGCACATCACTGAGAAGTTCCGTGAAGCAGTACCATGTCGCCCAATGACTCAGAGCACGATGATGCTGAAGGTTGGTGCAAGACGGTGATGAATTACCCCAAAGGGCGAATTGCTGAGTTGATTGGTCATTCCGACTAACGACGCTGAATGATCCGCTGCCGCACAAATCTGTGTAAACTATAAATACTAGTTAGAGTTGTAGTTTTAAATGTCGAACAATTATTATAATTTTCATATATAATAGTACTTTTTGATATTTTTTTTGTAAGTTTGAGAGGGTTTTGAAGACTTGAAGACCCAAAGGGTTTCATCTTCAAGATTTGGATTTGGGTCTCTTGGATTCTTCAATTTTGGTCTGTATCAAGACTTAAATCTTCATACCCAGTTGAATGCAAGATCAATTTGGTATAAATTTCTATCTCTTATACATGTGTGGCTAAAACCCCTAATTCTTGGGGTGTGATTTAGCGAATAAGAGTTAAGATAATTGTTGGGTCTTGCTTGCTAATAGTTTAATCGTAGTTTAATTGGAATTTCATATAGTAGTTGTGGATGAATTTAATGAATTTGTAGGTGCAAATACAATTTTATTTATGTGTTTTCAGTTTTCTCGAGAGAGAGGTCGTAAAACTATGACTACTAAATTGATGACTAGTGCGTGTGGGTCGACACGAGGTTCAGCTCGAGAGAGTGAACCCTACTCCCATGTCCACACACTCAGCTCGAGAGAGTGAGTGGGTTAAGGCGTAGGCTAGTCTTTATGCAGCAAGTGGGTGTCCGAGAGGAATACATTTGAAACGGGGTATGTTGTTTGAGAGAAAGCTTATCCCCGTAAAAGTCTAGCCTAGTCACAATTACTTTATGAATCTTCTATCGAAAGCACGTGCCCAATAATCTAGCTTAACCCATATTCCCATCACATCCCAAGGATCCCCTCTCATTACTTAGGAACCCTTGTTCATTTTGCTGTTTTTACTTACTTGTGACAAAACCCCCCATTGTTAATTGACACTCTCGTGTCCCCCTTTTAATTTACAATGTTTTTAATCGTTAATATCTTTAGTTATGACTAGTTAGAACTAAGTTTTATTTTCTAGTAATTCTCAAAACCACTCTCTTAGGAATGATCCCAACCCTTGGTTGGGCTACTAAACTATTGTACGATTGTAGACACTTGCATCAGAAGTTGTGTCTTGATTACGCAAACATCAAAATGGCGCCACTTCCAGGGTGTTGTGTTATTTGAGAATTTTTAGATTAGTAGCATTTTTGTTCTTCTTAGTTTTTGTTTACTCACTTAATCTTCAGTTTTGCTTTGAGTATTTGTGTGTCACAATAGGACATATGAGTGCAAACCGGGAGAATAGCTACTAAGCCAGTCACCCATCAGGTGATGCTTTTCATCAAGACGACATCGATGATGTTAATAGTGTTTACAACCCTGCCCATGTGGGAGAGGTGGGTGCAATTTGCATGCCACAAGCCAATGAAAATGCAATGTTTGAAGTTACTAGCACAACACTCCAACTCATACATTAAAGAGGTTTATTTGGAGGGTTAGATCTTGAAGATCTGCATGTACATATACAAAGCTTTGTGGAAGTGAGCACCCCTTTATCGTTGAAGAATCTATCTCAAGAATCCATACAGTTTCGCTTATTTCCATTATCATTGGCCGGGGGAGCTACTAAATGGTTGGTCGAGCTTCCAAACAACTCCATCAAATCATAGGAGGAGCTGGTTGTGGAATTTCATGAAAGATTCTTTCCTCCATCAAGAATGATGAAACTGAGAGATGACATACACAATTTCAAGCAAAAGAAGGGTGAACCAATTCACGAATCATGGACAAGGTTCAAGAGATTTTTGCGTTAGTGCACAATGCATGGACTGCCAGGTGAATTGTTGCCCCAATACTTTTACCATAGTCCGGACTTGGTTAATAAAGAGGTAGCTGATCAATTGGTGCAAGGAGGAATAATGTTATAATCATTTGAAGTAGCCTCATTTCTCCTAGATGGTATGACTAAAGTAAACCAGGCATGGTACACCAAGGATGATCAAGTTTCCCCACTATGCTTCCGATTAACACAAGAACAAATTGATAAAGAAAGGGAAATGGACGAAAACATCAAAAAGATGTTGTCTCAAATGGAAATTCTACAAGAACATATGAAGGGGACACATGAAGTATTTCGAGCTGAGGAGGGTTTTCCTTCCTGTTACTCAAGATCGGGGGAGAATCAAGGTTTGAACTCCATAAGATATGAGGAGGGTTTCCACCCACGCCATCAACAGCGGGGCGGAAATCAAGGTTGGAACTATTATAGGGGTGAAGAACTAAGGAGACATTGGCAAGATTGGGCTGAGCAGGATGATCATGAGGAGGACCATACTCACTTGAGTGAAAGCCCAAAATCTAAAGGGTGCAAGTAGTCCTCAGGTAAATGATTTGTTATCGTGCATACTCGATAAAGTTGATGGCTCTGATGATTTGCTAAAAGGGATGAAAGATGACTTTTCATCATTGAATAGTAAAGTGAATTCTCATGTTGATGCCATCAAAATGCTGGAAGATAAATTGAGTCTATTATCAGCTAAATTAACGTCCAAAACACTGATGGAAGATATTGAAAGAGAGTTGGTTGTAGTTACTCGTAGCGGCAAGGTGGAAATAGGGAATTTGATGGAAGATGAGGATGCTCAAAATCATGAAGAGAGCGAAGGTGTGGAGGAAAAACAATTACCTATTTGAAAAAACCTTACCAAAGAACCACAGGAGGAAGCGGAGCAACAAGTGCAAGTTTCAAAAGTCATGCACCATTTACCCAAGATACCTCCACCATTTCCCCAATGTTTGAAAAAGAAGAATGAAGATGAAAAGTTCAATTTTTTTTTCAGTATTCAAGAACTTATCAATTAACCTTTCTCTAGTGGAAGCGTTGTTGGAAATGCCGGGATACGCCAAATTCATGAAAGAACTGATTACAAAGAAGAGGAGCTTAGACTATGAAACGATTGAGGTGCCCCATGTTGCAGTGCAATTATGACAAATGAGTCAAATCACTAAGAGAGAAGATCCTGGGCATTCACAATCCCGTGCACAATTGGCATGCTCCAATTCGCTAAAGCTCTGTACGATTTAGGAGCAAGCATTAAATTGATGCCCTATGCAATATACAAGCAACTTGGTTTGGGTGAACCAAAGGCAACCATAATGAGACTCCTTATGGCTGATCGATCAATCAAGCACCCAGTGCGGATACTCTATGACATATTGGTAAAAGTAGATCGGTTCATTTTTCGACTAATTTTGTGTTTCTAGATTGTGAGATCGATGTTGAAATCCCCATTATTTTGGGAAAGCGATTCTTAGCTACCGGGAGAGCATTAATAGATGTCGAAAGTGAGAAATTGAAGTTCTGTGTGAACAATGATGAGGTGACCTTCAAGAACTGTAAATCCATGAAGCAACCAAATAATATCCATGTGGTGTCTACTGAGGATGTTATAGATGAGCCAGTGGCAAGTGTGAGCCATTTAATGCGCAAGAATGAACCCCTTGAATATGTACTTGCCAATTATTATGAATCCTAAGTTCAAGTCTATGAAGAAGTGGTAGCTTCCTTATCAGGGTTAGGAGTATATTCAAGGAATCCAATCAAGTTGGATATCAACCTAAAAAACAGAGAAAGTCTTCCTGCAAAGCCATGAACAAAAGAACCACCGAATCTGGAGTTAAAAGCCCTACCCTCTCATATCAAATATGCCTTCTTAGGAGCTAATAATACTTTACCAGTGATTATTGCAGCCGATTTGCTTGAAAGGCAGGTGAAATTGCTCATTGAAGTACTGCAGAAGCATATAAAAGTAATTGGATAGACAATAGCCGATATAGTAGGAATTCCTCTTGGCATTTGTACTCACAAGATTCGGCTCGACAGTGAATGTAAACCTAGTGTGGAGCATCAACGGAGATTGAACCCTCCAATGTAAAAGGTGGTGAAAAAGGAGGTCATCAAGTGGCTAGATGTGGGAGTGATCTACCCTATTGCAGATAGTAAGTGGGTAAGTACGGTGCAATGTGTACCAAAAAAGGGAGGTATAACCGTAGTCCCAAATGCAAAAGGAGAACTTGTGCCGACAAGACCAGTGACTGGGTGGAGAGTATGCATGGACTATCGAAAGCTTAACTCATGGACCAAGAAAAACCATTTTCCAATGCGTTTTATGGACCAGATGCTTGATCGATTATCAGAAAGAGGGTGGTATTGTTTTTTGGATGGGTACTCTGGTTACAATCAAATCTCTATTGCGCCGGAAGACCAAGAGAAAACCACTTTTATTTGCCCTGATGAAACATTTGCATTCAAAAGGATGCCATTCGGGCTATGTAATGCCCCAACAACATTTTAGCGTTGCATGTTGTCTATTTTTGCGGATATGGTCGAAGACTCTATGGAGGCATTCATGGATGACTTCTCTGTCATAAGGGTATACATTTGAAGAATGTTTGACACTCCTAGGGCAGGTACTCCGAAGATGCGTGGAAACAAATCTGGTTCTGAATTGGGAGAAATGTCACTTTATAGTGACAGAAAGTATCGTTCTTGGGCACAAGGTGTCGGAAAAGGGGCTGGAAGTTGACAAGGCAAAAATTGAGGTCATTGAGAAATTATCCTCGTCGATTTCAGTGAAGGGTGTTCGCAGCTTCTTGGGGGTATGAAGGGTTCTACCGAAGGTTCATTAAAGACTTCTCAAAGATTGCCCACCCATTATGCTAACTCTTAGAGAAGGAAGTGAAATTCTATTAAAATGATGCTTGTATGGCTGTATTTCAGTGTTTGAAAGAGAAACTAGTATCAACCTCGATAATCATTAGCCCTAATTGGTTTGAATTTTTTGAATTAGTATGTGAGGCTAGCGGTATAGTATTGGGGGTCGTGTTGGGGAAAACGTGCAACAAACTATTTCACCCAATTTATTACGCAAACAAGACTCTAAATAGTGCCCAGCAAAATTATACGGTCACTGAACAAGAGTTGCTTGCGGTAGTCTATGCATTTGAAAAGTTTCGGGCATACTTGCTAGACACCAAAGTAATCGTACATACTGATCATGTTGCACTCCGTTACATGATGGCAAAGAAAGATGAAAAACCAATATTTATAAGGTGGGTGCTACTATTACAAGAATTTGATTTTGAGATAAAAGATAGAAAATGATGCGAAAATAAAGTGGCTGATCACTTATCAAGTTTGGATGTAAGGGAAAATGCTGAGCATGAGGTCGACATAGACGACTCCTGTCTCGATGAACATGTGTTTGCAATATCTCTCAAACGTATGCCATGGTATGCAGATTTTGCAAATTACATTGTGTGTGGGCTGATGCCGGATGAGTTGACCTTTTACCAGCAGAAGAGGTTCATGTTCAATGTTAGAAAGTACTTTTGGGATGAACCATGCTTGTTTCGAGAGTGTGCTCACCATGTCATTAGAAGGTGTGTTCCGAAAGAAGAAGCGGTAGAAATTCTCCATGCTTGTCATACATCTCCAGTGGGAGGTTACCATGGTGGTATTCGCACCGCCGCTAAAGTTCTCCAGAGTGGATATTACTGCCGTCCCTCTACAAGGATGCACATGAGTTTGAGAAGAAATGCTCTCAATGTCAGCAGCAAGGTGGAGTTTCTAGAAGACACAAATTATCTCTCACTTCTATTTTAGAGGTCGAGCTATTCGATGTATGAGGGATCAATTTCATGGGCCCATTTGTGAGCTCATTTGAAAAAAAATATATCTTGGTGGCTGTAGATTATGTTTCCAAATACGTGAAAGCCATCACAGTTCCAAATAACGAACAAAAATGCGTTGTCCAATTTCTGAAATGCTACATCTTCACAAGATTTGGCACTCCGAGGGCAATAATTAGCGATGGGGGGTCCCACTTTTGCAATAGGTGGTTTTCAATGGCACTAAGCAAATATGGTATGAAACACAAAGTAGCAACCCCATATCATCCCCAAACAAATGGCCAAGTCGAAGTGCCAAATCGTGAAATCAAAAGCATCTTGGCAAAGACAGTAAATGTCAACAAAACTGACTTGTCTAGGAAACTCGATGATGCACTATAGGCATATCGGACCGCGTACAAAACACCTATCGGTATGTCTCCATATCAGTTGGTTTATGGTAAGGCTTGTCATTTACCTGTCGAGTTACAACAAAAAGCATTGTGGGCATTGAAAGCTTTAAATGTGGTCTGGTCAAAAACTTCAAGGGAGAGGGTAGAGCAGTTGAATGAACTAGATGAATTTAGACTCAGATCGTATGAAAGTTCAGCCTTCTACAAAGAGAAGATCAAGAAGTGGCATGACACTCAGATACTCAAGCGGGACTTCTAGGTAAGAGATTGGGTTTTGTTATACAACTCTCGACTTAGACTATTTCTCGGAAGCTCAAATCCAAATGGTCTGGACCTTTTAGAGTAACACGAGTGTTCACCAATGGTTCCATAGAAGTTGAAGATTAGGAAGGAGTTGAAGATCAGGAAGGACCTCCATTTAAAGTGAACGGTCAACGTCTGAAATTATATTTGGGGGATTGTCAAGAGATTTCTTTTGTTGAAGTGGTGTATTTGGAAGATGCCTGAAGGCGCTGTTGCGTCGTGCCGCGATGTTAACTAAGGCGCTATTTGGGAGGCAACCCAAAACCCTTTATTTCTTTATTCTACTTTGATAAAATAATGGTGTGTTGATTGTGCAGATGGAAGTGTGGAGAGTGAACAACTAGTGCAAATTGGTGAGCAACAGGTCTAATCAGCGAATCACCAAAGGGTTCAGCGACTCTGAACTAGACCGCCGTTAGACTCAAGATCATTTTGCATTAGAGTTTGTAAAACTTGGCGGGCACATGAAATTATTGGCAAACCATCGATCGTGTCGGCGATCCCGATAGAGACCGCCGTTTGGACTCCCACACAACATGGAGGTTCTGTAAACTTTGGTGGGGTAAATGACTATTTGGCATTATGCCGAATAGATCATCGATCGAGACTAATGTCGCTGAACGGGTGCAAACTGGACGGTTTTGCAAGCCAAATGTTTAAAAGTTTCAACTTCATTCAATTTCCCTCACTTTTTGTCTTCCCAAACTCACACCCGCATGCTAGCTCCTATATTTTTGCATTTCTAAAGTATTTTTAGTGTCGAATTGTTCTATGAGTTGGACCACATTGCTTCCTAGCATCTCAATATCCATTTGATTGGCATAAAATGTTAGTACTTCAAATTCCACGGTCCTTTCCTCGATTGTTGTACTCAAATGAAATGGCATTACTTTGACGATGTGTGTTGGGCCTATCTGGTAGGATTTGGATATTTGTTTGCCTATTAGGTTCGCAAATTTTGCCTGTACTAAGTTAAATAGTTAATTCCTGAAAGTTGCACTTTAAATTGGATGAGAATCATGGGTTGTGCATGATTGTCACTGGGTTTAAGACTAATTTGAGTTGTACGTGCCTTGATTTTTTTTTCGGGGGTTGCGGTGGTGAAGTCAAGAAGTTTTGTTTGAAATAGGCACGTTGGGACATTAAACGAGTTGGGTCGAGCTCGCTAAACCACTCGGCGGTTCACCTATTGATCCCATCTCGCCTTTAATTTCATGCTACTTGTGATATGGGTCCTGTAACTTTCGGCGAGAAACCTTTGATCGCAAAAAAGCATTTGGCGACTCGCCGAAAGACTTCTTTTTCGCCCTTTGTCTGCACCCTTGTATTCTCTATGCACTGCATTCGGTGAACCACTGAAGTAGCTGCGCGCTTCGCCAACTAGTTCAGCGAAGTGATTTTGCAATTGAACTGCCTTGCTTTTGTCTGAATACTTTCTAACTTTTTCTCGAAGCTTTGCAGAAATGGCTAAACCTAAAGTAGCTGGAAGAAATATGCCACCCCGACAAACAAGAGCGAAAAATTCCAGGAAAAATACAAAGGTAACAAATCCTCCCAAAATGGATAATGAGGACAAGAAGCCCAGTTCCAACAAGAGAACAAATCCCCAAGACCCCACTATTCCCTCATGGAGACGTGAATTCTTCACAGCTATCCACTCTTTTCTGGCGACTCATGACTTGGACAATCTAAGTAAGTCAGCTGCCACAGAATCTTCTAAAGAAGCTCTGGGGCCATTATCAAGTTCGAGGCTGACACATCGGGCATTAATGCCCAGACAAATGGAGCGACTGTGTAGACAAGATTTTTTTGTACCTCTCTCTCTGTCCTTCTCTATTCTAAAGTCTGGATATTCTGTTATTTACATTTGAGAAGAAATGGTGGGGTGAGGCCCACACCTTTTGTGTGCTACTTTTGTTTGTGTTTTGTGTATGTATTTGGGCTGTTCTATTTAAAATTGTGTTAAATACTGCTTTCTATGGATGTTTGAGCTTATGGCTCATTTTATTTTAAATTGCAAAATGATTTGGACCCTTCCGGAATTTTTTGAATTTTGCACACATTTTTACCACCTTTTATATGCTATTGAATGTGGCTATTCTTTTGCAAAAAAAATGAGTCTCGATTCCAATCAATACTGGTGACTTGAATTGTGATCTCAATCGAACGAACATGAATGCACGGCTATGATGAGGCCAAATGAAGTTGCGTAGACAATATGTGAATTCTTTGCATCTCGTTTTGACTAGCCTAGTATCGAATCGAGTTTCTTGTAATGACCGTTGCACACTAGCGAAAGTGTGTAGTCTTGTTTGACTATAGTGTCGATGCCTATTATGATGAGCTTACTTGTGAACTATGCATACATTATAGATCCTAGAATTTTCCCTGTTGGTCTGGTCAACTGAGTTATGCTATCTCTTGATATAATCTTAGGCAACTTCTACGAATGTGAGCCAATTTGACATATACCTCCTTTGTGACTTACCCTGTGAGTGTGTAAACCGATTTTGAACACCCTTTGAGCTTTCCCTTTTCTTTAGAAGAAGCTTGATGAAAGCAATGACCTTTCTTTATCCATCACCCATAATCCTCATGAACTTGAATAACCAACTTAGGCCAAAAGCATAAGTTGGGGGTGTGGTGAAAAGGAAAGGGAAAGTCAATAAATGCAATAAAAGTCTCCCTTAACCTGTGGTGTTGATAAAAAAGCAAACCCTCTATATATATAAAAATAAAAAATAGTACATCAACTTCTAATGCAAGTGTCTACGATCGTACAATAGTTTAGTAACCCAACCAAGGGTAGGGATCGTTTCCAAGAAAGTGGTTTTGAGAATTAATAGAAAAATAAAATTTAGTTTTAACTAGTTGTAGCTAAAGACATTAACGATTAAAAACATTGTAAATTAAAAGGGGGACACAAGAGTGTCAATTAATAATGGGGGGTTTTGTCACAAGTAAGTAAAAACAGAAAAATAAACAAGGGTTCCTAAGTAATGAGAGGGGATCCTTGGGATTTGACGGGAATACAGGTTAAGCTAGATTATTGGGCACATGCTTTCGATAGAAGATTCATAGAGTAATTGTGACTAGGCTAGACTTTAAGGGGTGATCTCTCTCGAGCAACTTACCCCGTTTCAAATGTGTTCCTCTCGGACACCCACTTGCCGCATGAAGACCATCCTACACCTTAACCCACTCACTCTCTCGATATGAGTGTGTGGACATGGGACTAGGGTTCACTCTCTCGAGCTGAACCTCATGTCGACCCACTTGCACTGGCCATCAATTTAGTAGTCTTAGTTTTATAACCTCTCTCACGAGCAAGCCGAAAACACATAAATAAACTTGTATTAACACCTACAAATTCATTAAATTCATCCAACACTACTAAACGAAATCACAATTAAACTACGATTAAACTATCAGCAAGCAAGACCCAACAATTATCTTAACCCATATTCGCTAAATCACACCCCAAGAATTGGGGTTTTAGCCACACATGTATAAGAGATAGAAATTTATACCAAATTGAGCTTGCATTCAACTAGGTATGAAGATTTAAGTGTTGATACATGCCAAAATTGAAGAATCCAAGAGACCCAAATCCAAATCTTGAAGATGAAACCCTTTGGATCTTCAAGTCTTCAAAACCCTCTCAAACTTAGAGCAATAGTATCAAAAAGTATTATTCTATATGAAAATTATAATAATTGTTCGACTTTTAAAACTACAACTCTAACTAGTATTTATAGTTTTCACAGATTTGTGCTGCAGCAGATCATTTGGCATCGTTAGTCAGATTCGTCGATCAACTCGGCGATTTGCCTTTTAGTGTAGTTCACCGCCGTCTTGCACCAGCCTTCAGCATCCTCATGCTCTGGGTAATTGGGTGATATGGTACTGCTTCGCGGAACTTCTCGATGATGCACCGACTACTCCCTTTTTCCATAGACTTGATCCTTTCCTTTAGGGCTCAGCACACTGGAACAAAAGGCGAAGTAATTCCCTTCGGCGACTCACCGAGTCCACTTGGCGATCCTCATGCCTTCATTTCTTCGTTCTTTTTAGCCTTTTCCTTCCTTTTTCTGACGTAGTGTCCATGCTTTCCTTCAAATTTGAATACCTGAAACTTAAGGGTTTTCATCAGATATTGAGATAAAATACGCATTTGACGACACAATTTCTATTAAAATAGTGCCCTAAATGAGTCTAATTTTTGGACTCATCAACACCCCCAACTTAAACTTTTGCTTGTCCTCAAGCAAACTCAAGTTCAACCGTTCAAAATGGGTGTCTCGAACAGTGCTACACAAGATTCAATCATGAGTGCACACAACAAGATTCAATTTACTTATGCAATGATCAATTGTGTACTCATAGATTCAAGTTGTGACTCACCAATATCAACGAATCTCATAGCTGCGCATTCATGTTCGTTCGATTCATGAGATGCAAAGAGTTCACATATTGTCTATGCAACTTTATTTGACCTTATCGTAGCTGCGCATTCATGTTCGTTCGATTGAGCGCACTATTCAAGTCATCGGTATTGATTGGAATCGAGACTCAAATTTTTGCAAAAGAACATCCACATTCAAGAGCATATAAAGGGTGGCGAAAATGGGTGAAAAATTCAAAAAATTTCAAAAGGGTCCAAATCATTTTGCAATTTAAAATAAAAGGAGCCATAAGCTCAAATATCCACAGAAAGCAATATTTAACATAATTTTAAACAGAACATCCCAAATACATACAGAAAACACAAACAAAAGTAGCACACAAAAGGTGTAGCCCCACCACAAATTAAAGAAATTTGTCCTTAAATGCAAATAACACAGAATCTGAATGTAAAAGGGAGGTAAAGATGGGATCCTGTCTAAGTAGTTGCTCCATCTGTCTGGGCATCAGTGCTCGGAGTGACCCCAGAAGGACCATCTTCACTGGATCCAGCAGCAGGAGCCTTTTCTAAGGAAGCCTACACAACAACATCTACTATGATTTCTTTAGTCTCGGCTATGTCGTCTGCTGCAGCTTCCTCAAACATCTCTTCGTCAGTCTCTACCTCTGATTCAGGATCAGTTGTATGCTCTATTCCATCCCCAAGTCCTATGGTGGTCAGAGGTATCTTAGGCACATCTAGAATCTCCACTGTTCCAAAGACCATGTACACATTGGTGGACTTCAGGTGGTCTACATATTTTCGCAGCTTAGCAATGACAGCTTTTAAAGTCGTCACCTCCTTTGTGGGACTTTGGTTGTTCTCACACACCGCTTTCCTGGACGCTAGGGCATCAATGGTAGTGCTCAGAGGTGTCACAACATCAATTAGTGCAACCTGGATCATGCCTGGAACAGAGGCCTCTAGACTGGCAGCTTGATGATCAGTAAAAAGAGCCAGCTGTCCCATCTTGAGTAGGAAAGCCTGGGGAGTAGGTCGAGAAACAACAACAATAGTAGTGGGTCTGGGAGACCGTGCAGTAGCAGAAGAACCTGGAGTATCAGCGGGAGTAGCAGTGGCAATGGATATACTTGAAAGGCCCGAGGGCCGGAGTAGGCAGAAATGCCTCTGCAGGCGATAATTATGTGTTTACTAACTCCACCGATGCTACCTTCTTCCTTTATGCTTGATCCTTAAGGTACTTGGCTTCGATCCTCCGAATATCAGTAGAGGCTGTGGGCATAACTTCCATATCCTTCTTGGCATCTCAAGGTACCCGAGCTTGTTTGCATAATTCTGTGATTAATACTGGGAATGGAAGTGAGGTCTGGCTCTGTCTTGCAAACATGAGTATTTCTGAAGCAATGATTATACCCATGTTTATTTGAGTTTTCTCTATGATGCAACCTAGGCAAGCTGCTTTGGCAAGGCGAAGGATCGATCATTCTGGGACAACATAATTGTGCTGTTGATAAAACTGAACCAGAACCTTGTGGCTATGTTTAGTTCTTTCTTTTCAATCGGAACTCTTTTTGTCAACCACTTTGGAGTATCGTTTGAAATTAGTGAGGCTAACCACTTTTTCATATCGTCTAGATTGTTTGTTCTAATCAAGTGCTGTCAGTGATCCCTAGTATTCATGGACATGCCCAAGACTGCGTTGATTGCCTCACTATCACACTTTATCCTCTTTCCTCTAACCACCACAAAGTCCAGTTCCTTAAAGGTTGCTGCTAGCTACTTTTTCTGGGGTATTAGTGCACTGTATGCACTGTAGAACTATTTTACCTAGCTTGGAATATAAGGGCCACGGGGTTTGGTGAAGATTTGGAACTTGTGGTATCTCAGGCATTCCATTATCTCTGGGTTCCTGTCTATAACCCCGTCTATGGATAGATGCTTTTCTTCTAGAATTGTCCTCAACTCCTTAGCCTTTACTCGATTCATTGACTTAAGAAGAGGACCTTGTACTAGAGGCGCTAATACCATTGCATGTTCTGGAACTGGAGGTGTAGTAGTGCTAGGTTGGGGAGTCCTGACCCTGGATTAATCATTCAGCTTCTTAGTTCGCCACTCAGCCCTCTGTGTTATTAACAGATCATCCTCATCACAACCCACACCTTCGCTTTCAGATTGGTTAGGATCATTTCTATAAATCCATCACTATCAGTTCTTGCATCTGATAAGTCAAGGGTCTTGTCTTTGCCCTTGCCTTTCCCACCCGTTGTGGAAAGTTTAGCAACTTTGCTTCTGGATGTAGTTGTATCCTCGTTGATTGTAGTCCCTTTTGTTTTACCTTGTGGTGGCTTGCCTCTTCCTGCAACTTTAGATCTAGCCATTTCTGCAAAGAATTAGAAAGAAGTTAAAACAACTAAATCAAATTCATAGGGACACAATTGCAGAAAAACTCACCGAATAGATCAGCGAGTCGCAAAGTTGCTTTGGCGAGCAGGGTTTTATCCGCCGAAAGATACAGTGCGAAAAGGTTCAGGGGTGCAGACAAAGGGCGATCAAGGAGACTTTCGGCGAGTTGCCAAATGCTTTTGGCAATCAATGATTTCTCGCCGAAAGTTACAGAATCCAAGTAGCATGAAATTAAAGGCGAGATGGGGTCATTAGGTGAACCACTGAGTGGCTTAGCAAGCTCTACCCAGCTCGCCTAACGTCCCAACGTGCCTATTTCCAACCTATTTTCTCGACTTCAACCCCGCAAACCCTGAAAACAAAATTAAACTATGCACTAGTACAATTAAGCTCAGACCCATAACACTTAATCATGATAAACATCACGCATGCACAACCCCACAAAGTTTAACTCATTTCTACCCACAACAAAAACAGAGTTCAAAAATCAAGATAAAATGGGCAAGATTTATGGATTGAACTCGGCATTTTGACAATCTAAATCTATTAGAGAGGCCCAACACATGTCAATTCAATAAGCCTAATTGCATAAGAGAACAAATTTTTCAATGTAGTATCGGGATTCAGGAAAACCAACCTTTTATGCTGATCGATGTACTCTGAAATTCTAAGAGGCAATGTAAACCCAAGTCCGAACACCAATCGATGACTAAAATACCATGAATGCAAAGATAATGAAAATTACTTAGTAGGTGCACATTTGCGAAAGTTAAAATCGAGTGGAAAATGGAAAGTTGTCAAACTTTGCAATCATTGGCCTTTAAAACTGTCTATTTGTTGCCCATTTGGCGACATTAGTCACGATCCCCAAACTACTCGACATCATGCCGAGTAGTCACCTTCCTCACCGAGTTTTACAGACTCCAAAGTAAATTGTTCTTGAGTCTAATGGTGGTCTAGTTTGGGGTCGCTGAACCCTTTGGTGATTCGCGGAATTGACCTATAGATTGCCAATCTACACTTGTCGATCACTCTCCACATTTCAACGTGAAAAATCAATACACCATTATTTCTATAATAAAACAAAGCATTTAAAACCTTGGGTTGCCTCCCAAGAAGCGCCTTAGTTAACATCGTGGGATGACACACGTCAACACTCAAACTCTATTTTTGGGGTTAGCCATAGTATCACTAGGCAACCCCCTGTTTTGTTGCAATTGGAGATTGGGAAATGCATGTCCCAAAAGGTTCTCGAGCAGCTGGACGGTTTAGGAATAAGACCAAATCATTCGCTTCATCCCTTCAATATTCTCCTTCATTTCTTTTAGCTCTCTATCTTTCTCAGTTACCTTGTAGAAAATGATTGAGAGTATTCCCTCAAGGTTTTTAACCTCATTGTCCTTGGGACTTCGTCGCTCATGAGAAGGGATGTATTTATCCTTCCTCTTACACTGGACTTCGATCTTCATCATCTTTTTGGCAAGCTCACCAGCTTAATCATTAGTGTGGCCAACATGAAATCCTTTTCTACTTCTTAGCTCATTTTATCTATGCTGTTGAGCAGTTGTATTGCCCTCGCATATCGCTATTTTGCAATACCACCCGAAATGAGTTGGTCGACCAACCTCTTATTTCCGGGGCCAAGACTTCTGTAGAGCAATCAAGAAAGATTATGTTGGGAATGACATGAATTGGCATTGCGTGATCAATTCTTTAAACCTTTTCCCATGCCTTATGGACCCTTTCACCCTCCAATTTCTTGAAGGTTAGGATACGATCCCGAATCATCATTACCTCTAATGAAGGAAACTCCATTAGGTAGCACGTGTTGATTGATATATTCACCTCCTCTGCTTTGAAAGCTCAAACAAGGAAAATACAACACTAAAAATTAGGTAAGTAAACTACAACTAAGAAGAACAAATTTTTTACTAAACTAAGAATTATCAAATAACACCACTCCCCAGCAGCGGTGCCATTTTGATGTTTGCGTAATCAAGACACAACTTTCAATGCAAGTGTCTACGATCGTACAATAGTTTAGTAACCCAACCAAGGGTTGGGATCGTTTCCAAGAGAGTGATTTTGAGAATTAATAGAAAAATAAAACTTAGTTCTAACTAGTCGTAGCTAAAGACATTAATGATTAAAAACATTGTAAATTAAAAGGAGGACACAAGAGTGTCAATTAACAATGGGGGTTTTTGTCACAAGTAACTAAAAACAACAAAAAAAAACAAGGATTCCTAAATAATGATAGGGGATCCTTGGGATGTGACGGGAATAAGGGTTAAGCTAGATTATTGGGTACATGCTTTAGATAGAAGATTCATAGAGTAATTATGACTAGGCTAGACTTTAAGGGGGATAAGCTCTCTCTCGAGCAACTTACCTCGTGTCAAATGCGTTCCTCTCGGACACCCACTTGCCACATGAAGACCATCCTACACCTTAACCCACTCACTCTCTCGAGCTGAATGTGTGGACATGGGACTAGGGTTTGCTCTCTCGAGCTGAACCTCATGTCGACCCACTCGTACTGGCCATCAATTTAGTAGTCTTAATTTTACGACTACTCTCTCGAGCAAGCCAAAAACACATAAATAAACTTGTATTTGCAACTACAAATTCATTAAATTCATCCACCACTACTAAATGAAATCACAATTAAACTATGATTAAACTATCAGCAAGCAAGACCCAACAATTATCTTAACCCATATTCGCTAAATCACACCCCAAGAATTGGGGTTTTTAGCCACACATGTATAAGAGATAGAAATTTATACCAAATTGAGCTTGCATTCAACTGGGTATGAAGATTTAAGTCTTGATATAGGCCAAAATTGAAGAATCTAAGAGATCCAAATCCAAATCTTAAAGATGAAACCCTTTGGATCTTTAAGTCTTCAAAACCTTCTCAACCTTAGAGTAAAAATATCAAAAAGTACTATTCTATATGAAAATTATAATAATTGTTCGACTCTTAAAACTACAACTCTAACTAGTATTTATAGTTTTTATAGATTTGTGTTGCAGCGAATCATTCGGCGTCGTTAGTCGGAATCGCCGATTAATTCGCCGATTCACCTTTTGGTGTAGTTCACCGCCTTCTTGCACCAGCCTTCAGAATCGTCGTGCTCTAGGTCATTGGACGGCATGGTACTGCTTTGCGAAACTTCTCGGCGATGGGCCGACTGCTCCCTTTTTCCGCAGACGTGATACTTTCCTTCAGGGCTCAGCACACTGGAACAAAAGGTGAAGTAAGACCCTTCGGTGACTCTCTGAGTGGACTCGGCGATCCTCAGGCCTTCATTTCTTTGTTCTTTTCAGCCTTTTCGTTCCTTTTTGCGACGTGGTGACCATGCTTTCCTTTAAACTTCAAATACCTGAAACTTAAGGGTTTTCATTAGATATTGAGATAAAATAAGAATTTGAGGACACAATTTCTATTAAATATAGCCCTAAATGAGTCCAAAAAATTGGACTCATTAGTGATATAGACACGCCACCCCCAAAATTTCATCACAATCACTCGCGAGATTGTCACTATTGGCTTTCTTAGCAACAAACTCCGGCTTATTGACATTAGTTTCCATCAGTGATCCATTATCGACAATCACCTTGTTAGATCCATAATCTTCATTGGAAGCATCATTATTCAATGCCATACCACTTCGGGTCACAATAGCCAATACATGAGCATCATTCTTCTAGTTAGCAATTGTATCACTTGGCAACCCTCCCTTTGTTCTAGGATTTAAATAAGTTGAGATTTGACTCATTTATGTCTCAAGTTTCTTTATGGAGACCGAGTGTGAGGTGACAACTTGAGTCAAAGAAGAGAAATTAGTTGTCATCTCTTTCAACACCTTGTCAGAATCTTCTACTTTGTTGAGTATCCTCCCGAACATATCTTTAGTCCAAAAACTTTCTAGATCTGCTTATTGTTCCTTTGTCGTGGGTCGGTCATGCACTGGCACATAACAATCGCTTTCCCCTTCACAATATCTCCAATTTATGCCCCTATCATGCTAATCCCTTTTTGTATATCTCCAAATGCCTCCAAGTTTCTTGTTCCAAAATTGATTTTTGCCCGACTTTTGTTAGCTCAGATGAGAACCCCCACTTGGATGCCCAAGAGTTAAAACTCTTCATTATACATTGTCTCAAACATATCATCTTCCGAACTCATCCCACTACTTTCTCTCATTACATTTATCGCTATGAATTTACCACTCATGATATGCTTTGATAGTTAATCAAGTTGGGTCATTATTTTTGTCATATTCTTGTCATGCTCTTGGTTTTTCTCCATTTTCTCCTTAGTCATACAAAAAGAGATGGGGAAGACTTGATCTTTCCTAGTATGCAGGGATCAATTGATCCTTATCATCTCATCCAGCAAAGCTAAAGCTACTATGAATGGTTGCCTCATGACTCCGCCACACACAAGTTAGTCAGCGGTTCCTTTATTCACTAGATCAAGGCTTCAATAGAAGAATTGCAAGAAAACGTTATGAAGGAAACAATGATTTGGACATTGAATAAACTTTTTTTGGAGCCTCTGCCAAGTCTCATGAATTGGCTCACCATCAATACATTTGAAATTTTGAATGTCATCTCAAAGCTTCAACATCTTTGATGGGAAAAAATCTCTCTAGAAATGTTACAGTTAGTTCCTCCCATGATGTAATTGAATGTAACGACCTGAGAGCACCCCCTAGTCGTTACCGGCATATTTGACCTCTCAGAGGTCTTATATAAGCCCTTAGCATTAGTCATAACATTTATCATAGAAAAATAGCAGAAAATTTAAAACTTCTTCATAATATAACACAAGACATAAAAGCCACCTTATTAAACCTTTAATACAAAAATTGGAGTACTACGTCTCAAGGTAGCCATCTTAAAACATGACTACAACACAAGAGTGACACAACCCTTACAATACAAAAGAAACTACTATCTAGTACATAGAACTTAAGGAAACTCTTTAACATAAAGGTCCTTGAATCTTTAAGGACACACCCGAACTTGGGAATTGTAAGCCAAGCTCATCACTTCTAGGAAAGAACCTTTAGCCACCACCACCTACACTTGGTGTAAAAGATGAAGAAGAATGGTGTTAGTATAAGAATGCACTAAGTATGATAACAATGCAAAACATGCTTTTAAAAGGGCATTTAGTTGGAAACTATGAGTCATGCCTTTTTAGAGAAACTTCAAGAACATTTAGTACATTAGGCACAATATATACCACATACATCATCATACACATGGAAACCATTCATAATAGCACATAGAGCCACTTATAACATTTTAGGCACATTCAATGCATACAATACATTACCTTCCTCTTTATCTTAACTCCTTTCCTCAAGCAACCCTTAGGGAATACTAGGTGCAATGTATCAACTTAAGGTTACCAAAGGTGAACTTACATATAGCCTTCATCAATCCAACCACATATATTCATAGAGTCATAAGCACACCATAAGGCATAGTCTTCACATAGGAACCATCACCTAAGACAACCCCCAAGTCACACTAGTGCAATGTGCAAGTAGCATCCCATAATACTACTCACACCAAGTGTTCCTAGGAAGCCACCATAGACTAGGTACATCATATTCAACAAGTCATAACATCTTCATTTAACATTAGACATAAGACCAACATACTTCATAACAAAAATATAAGGACTCATTCCTTTACTACATCATTAGTCATAACCCATTTAGTTCATATCATAGGTAAACCACCCTCACAACCCCTTCACAAGCTCACTTGTGCAATGTACACATGGAGTCCCATACCCCCACATATACTAAGAAAACCCATTAAGAAGTCATAAGTGTAATTCACATGAATAAACATACTTCATGTCTTGACATAAGTAAAATAAACCTTAATATTCTTTCATATTAACATACATAGACCATAGTCTTCATTACATAAAGAGCCTACTCATAACCTCCCTTAGAGTCCACTTACATAATGCATAAGTAGGGTCCATAGTCCTACCTATACTAAGTAACTCTTCAAGAAATCATGACTAGTGTTCATATTCTTATCTTAGTTCATTTCTTAACTTTTGGAAGATATTGCCATAATCGACATAAACCATGTGAGCTACATGGAATCTGGTGCTCTATTCCCACACCGAAAAGAGAGGGTACTACTTGCCAAAGTAGGACCTACATACATAATAGCTATCTAGTGGATCCACTAAGCTAATACCTATGGGGGAACGTAGTTATGGAACAAAGAGATTGCTACTAGAAAACCTTGACTTACTAAGCATGGAGGTTTCCATCTCATGAGATAACATCTATGTTGGAAAGCCGGACTTGCTAAACGTCAAGGTTCTCTTGTGGGAAGTCGGACTTGCTAAACATGAATCCCCCACTCTCATTTTTCATGTTCACTCGGTGCTAAGCTCCAACTCCCTTTTTAAACATCTTTAAGCCTTTATTTAACATTAGTTCATAAAATAGGCTTTAGGGACTTAATCCCTCATATCATATAGCTCAAAGGTTTCTAAGATGAGAATGACCTTTCATCATAGAACCTACGTTATGTGAGAATGACCTTTCACATAATCATACCATATTCATAACATAGTCTAGTTTAAAGTACAATTGAGGAAACCTTTCAAGAGACCCACTTTTACTAGATTATCATAAACCTTATTCATTCATTCATGTGTGTGTACATATGTGAGAAAGCCTTTCACATAAATAACTGTATACAACACATATTCATACCTTGCTAATCATACACTTTGCATGTATAATAAGATGTAAGGGTGCATATAAGAGTTAACCTTTCAATAGACACCATAACACATCATATTCATAGCTATACATGTAGAGTGTGTGTGTGCGCATATTGGTCCTCATAGTGACATAATAGCAATAACATTGATATTGAGTGCACTTCCCTTCAAGGGATAACCACACATTCACAATGTCCCCAAATCATGAGCAATTCACATATAAAGCCCTTAGGGATTCTAGACCTCACACCCATACTTCATCATAGGAGACAAGGACACATTCAACATTGAATAGGTACTCCTAACATGTATATGATCAAACATTCATATAGGGGTCATATAGGTAGGGGTCATTCCACAATAGTACCTAACATAATCAATCATGTAGACCACACCTTATCCCTAACATTATAATTCACATTATACTCCTCATCATCAACCCACTTTAAACATCATGCTAGCATTAAGGATTTCATACATAACCTTCATAGCATAACTTCATAAACATATGCATCATAATCATCAATTCACTTCACATCTATTGCCTTCAAGGCCATGATCTCAACATGCATAGATAGACAAGAAGTGAACACCTCCACCATAAGTGGATCAAACCACACAACATAAATTCTCATACTATAGACTAGAAGTTAGGTCAACTTACCGATTCTCCAAGCCATGATCACCATGGATCAATCCTCAACAATTCATAATCAATTGACATAGGTAGCAATAGGAGTCAACACTGTAATTCAATATCATAAACATAGTCTGAGTACAATTCCATAAACAAAGGGATCAACCCATAACTTTGCCCATAAGGCCATAATCCTCAACTCATCAATATACCAATAATTCAACATGAATAAGTATAGATAATCATAGGAAATATCAATACAATCTAATCTAAACATAATTTCACCAATACAGATCATATTCACAAAGACCCATATTATAGGCCAATTTTGAGAATTTGGGGATCATGGGTTCTTCAAGAATTCCTTTGAAAATTGTATTAAAAACATTATTTCCACATTAATTCATCAATAGAATGATTTAGAAAATTGTTTGACAGAAACCCATGTTTAGATTCAAAATTGGGAATTTTGGTCTTTGAATCACTTTTGAAAATCTTTGATTGAACTCCTTGAATGAGAGGTTATTCAAGAATCAAGAGTCACCATATCTTTATATTGAAGACCCATGAAATTGAAGAAGAAATCAGTTGAAAACCCATTTTCTAGCTTGAGCTTCATCAAAGTCTTCAATGGAATTTTTGAGAAAATCTATTTTGAGAGGGAAGGGTCAATTTGAAGAATGGGGTCTAATTTTAGGTTTTAGGGTTTTAACCAACTTAAAATACCCTAAAATAGGTATAATAACTGTTTATAATAATTCCCTAAAGTACCCAAACTACCCCTCACTTATTTGGACCTTTTTAAATAAGTCAAACTTGAGTTTTATTTTCGCAGATTTCGTCGGGAAACAAGTTCGCGACGCGGAGGTGTTCCCACAAGTTTTCTAGAAATTAAATTTAAGATAGTAGAGTCCGCGATGCGACCAAACTTTTGTCCCTTGGTGTAGATAGTCCGCGATGAGGACATGCTCCCTCCAAACACAACATCAAGCTGACTAGGCAGCTTGCTTAGCCAAGGTTGGGGTCCTCCTCGGGGACCCTTAGGTGGCCCATCCAAATGTTTTGACCTAAAAACATTTATTAAGACACTAGGGTCACCTCCACTGATGTTAGACTCCAAAAAACACATAAAAACATGAACAACATACTAGAACACACCAACACGTAAAAGACTAGTTTCCAAACGTCTTGGTCGTCCCTTGACGTTTGACTTCCAAACTCTTTAAAGCTGACTAAAAAGGCTATTATTCATTATTTTAACAAGTTATTAATGCATAAAACTCATGTGAGGCTCTACTTTATCCTACTTCATTTTGAGGGTCATTACATTGAATCTCTTAGAAACTCTGTCAACCACTTCATAGTCTCACCCGTCAAAGAAAAAGGAAACAATCTTAGCTGGATGGACTCTTGAGTGATGTTTTTGAAAATGAATGCGCCACACACATCCACAAACTTCTAAAAGTGATCATAAGGGTCTTCAGAGCTAAAACACTATACTGCCCTTTCATTTGAAGTAGTTAGAGCATGATTCCAGTCATATGAAATATAGCATTGCCCATGATTGGGAAAAACGGATAGCTCTCGCACTCCTAAGATCTTTTATGTTGAATTCATTCAAGTTTCCCACATCATTCATGTGTCCATCATTGTTAGCAACATTACTACCAATGAAACTCATATCTTCACCTATTAAGAACACAATACGAAAAGCAATGGTAAGAGTGCTCAACTACAAATAAATTAGTTCACAAAATTACTTCACTAAATAATTTTATGCTCCATTCCTCTGCAGTGGTGGCATTTTGATAATGTTCAATTGTACACCTTATAAATCAGTGTACAAGCGATCGTTGATCAGAAAAAACCCAAACAAGGTTGGGGTCAAATTATATCGGGAGCGGTCTATGTTATAATTCAATTAAGAAGTTAAAATCGTGAACTAATTATTTATAGATTTAGAAAGACAGCATGTAACATAAACTAAATCTTAAGAATTTCAAATTATCAAATTTAGAGAGTATAGTTAACAATTACTCAATAAGATCAACTAAATAAGTATGAGATTGAAGCTAGGAGTGTGGGTAATTGGGTATCAATTTCGATCATGGGTAAAGGTGTTTGCTCAATAACATTAATGCCTAATGGATAGGCTAGGTCAATCTAAGATATAAAATGTATTACCCAATCACATGTTGTTTACTCACACGAGCTTTACCAAGCCTCTAGTGCAAAGCATTACAAACCAATCTAAAACCTTAATATAGAATTTTTTGTCACATGCAACTCTAGCATTTGACAATAACATCTAAATCCCTTCACCAAGAAAATTTAGCTATTAAGACCAATATGCAATTATCAATCACAATTACTCACTTAATGCAATATATCCCAAGTAAAACCATGAAGTTCTAATCTAAGCTTGGGTTTGCAACCCCAAACTATCAATTTCACACATGGAAAAGATTGAATTCATTATAACTAATGTAAATTAGAGTCATTCACTACACCCAATAATCTAATCAATACTCAAATTCAATTGCACACCCCTAGAATTGGGGTCTTAGCCACTCATATGAAAATTAAAATAAGATATACCAAAAAGGTTGTTCTCCATTGGAAATGGTTTATTCAAACTTCAAATTCAAAAAATCCCCTGGAAAACATTTCCAAAATCAATTACAAAATTGCTAAATCTCAAAATCATTAGAAGGTTCCTATGTACTATAATTTCATAGATGAAAGATATTTTTATCTTTATTCAAAGCTATTTATACTTCGCTAAAATCAAGTAAAATTTGTATTTGGACTCGTTCGACGACATTAGTCCGGCACACCAACTAACTTGGCGAGTCACCGACTTCATCTTCTTCACATTTTTAATCTTTGGCTTCAAGGCTTCAGGTGTTGAACAACATTTGGCGAGCCCGATGGGCATCACCATTCAGGCTCGGTGAGTCATTGAGTATCACCTTAGCTTGCCAACTTGTTCTAAATAATTAGCAGAACTTTCAGAAAGTTTTGGCAAAAGTAACCTATACTCGTCGACCTATTTGGCGAGTAACCGATTGAATTTTCATTTATCCGATATTCTTTGAAATTTTAGTAGAACTCTCTAGCAACTTTGGAGACTTCAAATTCCCTCGCCGAGTGAGTTAGTCGCCTTTCAGTCTCTCATCTCGTTGACCTGCTTTGAGAGAGCTATGGCCATCTTGGAGAACTGCCAACTACTCTTGGAGAGCTTCAACTTCACTTTTGCTTTGTTTTTATATGTTTTAAGGCTTGTTTATGCATTCATTTTGTAACACCCCGTATGCTAGAACTACCAAAATGCAGATTTTCAGAAGTTGCAGGTGCCACCGATAGGCACCACCCACGGTCTATCCTGGTGGTCTATGGTTCACCACCTACAACCCCCTCTTAGAACCCCCCTCCCCTCATAAAATTGATCTAAGGGTCAGCCTACGATGGGACCTATGTACTGTAGGTCAGACCACAATCCGTGGTCCAGGGCCGTAGGTCATAACCCTTAGATTTCAACTCTCTGTAGCCAAATAGCGGCCGACAAAAATGGACCGTCGGTCCTCCCATGGTTTGTCGATCTGGTCCGTTGGTGACCTCTGATAGCTTTTAAGTCAGGGGTTGTTTGGTCTTTTCCCTATGTATTGGACCCTTAAACTACATCGTTTAACCCCTAAACTACGTGGTTTTAGTTAGTTTTAGCCTATTAAACTAATTAGAACCTAACCTAATCAATTTTTCATCAAATCAAGCGAAACTTAGAGCAAAAATCAGAGAGAAAGTCGAACAAGCTCTAGTTTAAGAATGCAACAAGGTTTCGTCAGTTCCAGCCCCGATATCAAAAGATTTCTCCATGAAATTCATCACCAGTTATGTGGTATTTCACTAGTGGGTTCCTTTCACCCATTAGGTCGCTAGATTTCAGTCAAAATCTTGACTCCCATTATATTATCTAGACCTAAGGTTCCTTGAATATTAAGAATTGTTGGGTTTTAGCTCTTAGAATGATCCAAATCATATTGTCATATTGTTGCTTAGTTTCTTGTATGATATTTAGAACCCTAATGAGTCCTGGGTGTGGACTCATTAAAGGCTTTATTTAGAAAGATTTAGTGTCCTCAAATGCTTAATTTGTGCAATACACTGATGATAAATCCTTGATTTTAAGGTACATGGATTGAGGAACAAAGCAAGGACACTAACATGCAAAAAGGAACAAAACAAACTATAGAAATAAAGAAAGGCAAGCGTGGTGATCACCAAGGGCATTTGGCGAATGGTCGAGTGGCTATCTAACCGCCTAAAGTTCAATTGTGCCAAGCCCTAAAGGAAAGAACCAATTCGACGATGAAAAGGACCAATCGGCTGATCACCAAGTAGTTGCACAAAGCCAAGATAGATCGCCCAAAGTTACAGACCTTGAGTATGCTGAATGTCAAGGTAAAAAGGTGATGGAAGGGGTCAAAGGGCTGCTTGATGAGTGGTTCGGTGAGCCCGACTTACTTCACCGAAGAGCCTTTCGTGGCTTATTTTTGGCAACTAAAAATAATATTTTGAATTTTTAGTTTAGGATCTGATTTTTGGACATCTATTTTCCATTTGAAACATTTTTAGAATAGTTTTCTCTGAAGATTTTCTTAGTTTTTGCAGAACCTTAGAGATTCAATTTGGATATTTTGGAAGTGGGTTTCAGATTTTCTTCAAATTGAGCATTGTAAAGACAAAATCTCTCTTACCCAGTAAATGGCTAATCAATTTGGTAATAGTTAGTACCTTTTTATGATGCTTGGCTAAAACCCCAATTCTTGGGGTGTGATCATATGATTATGGGCTGAATTAGTTTATGGGTATTTCTAATTACTAGTTTAAATGCTATTTAAAAGTGAGTTTAATCATTAATCGTGGTTTAATTTAAGAATTGTAGTTGCAAATGCAGTTCTATATTTATGTTTTTGGCTTGCTTGAGAGAGAGGTTTTAGAACTAAGATTATTGATTGATGGTTTGTGGGTATTGGGCTGATCAGGGTTTAGCTCGAGAGAGTGAATCCTAAACCCAATCCCACACATTTAGCTTAAGAGAGTGAATGAATTAAGGCGTGTTCTTATTGTCGTGCTTGTTGATGTTCGAAAGAAATTACCTGATTCGGGGTAGTTGTTCGAGAGAAAGCTATCTCCCTTATAGTCTAGCCTACTCACTGATATTTAGCTATATACTAGTAGTTGCAATTACCCATATGCCTATATTTTCCTATAATCGATCACATCCCAAAAATCTTTTTCCTAATTGTTATTTCAAATCATTTGTGTCTGTTTGTAGTTGATAAGTACAACCAAATCCCTCCATTTGACATTTGTGTCACTCATTTAATTTGATATGTCTTTTTTCGATAATGTTAATTCCTATGGCTGATTAGACCGCATTCATACTTTTTAATTGAATTCTAAATATGTATCGCTCCCTGTGGGATTCGACCCCAACTCATTTTGTTGGGTATTATAATGATTTATGATCGTTGACACTTAGAATTGGAAGAAGTGTCTTTAAACGTTATTAGTCAAAATGGCGCCGCTGCCGGGGATCATCCTTGTTGTGAGGGAATTTGAGTACCTTTGTTGAGCTTGAACTTGCATTTGAAGCAAGTATTGTGAATATGAGCACCTTTGATAATGGTGAGTCACAATTTGAATCTTTGAGTGCACAATTGATCATTGTATGAGTAAGTTGAGTCTTGTTGTGTGCATTCATGTTGAGTCATATGCAGCACTATTTGAGACATCCTTTTGAACTGCTGAACTTGAGTTTTACTTGAGGACAAGCAAAAGTTTAAGTTGGGGGTGTTGATGAGTCCTGGGTTTGGACTCATTTAGGGATTTATTTAGATATATTTAGTGTCCTCAAATGCTTAATTTATGCCATAAACTGATGATAAATCCTTGATTTTCAAGTACATGGATTGAGGAACAAAGCATGGATACTAACATGCAAAAAGGAACAAAACAAACTGAAAAAATAAAGAAAGAAAAGCCTGGTGATCGCCAAGGGCATTTGGCGAATCGTCGAGTAGCTATCTGACTGCCTAAAGTTCCAGTGTGCCAAGACCTGAAGGAAAGTACCAAGTCGGTGATGAAAATGAGCAGTCGGTGGATCGTCGAGTAGTTTCGCGAAGCCAAGATAGATCGCCCAAACTTACAGACCTTGAGGATGCTGAATATCAATGCGAAAAGGCGAAGGAATAGATCAAAGGGCGGCTCATCGAGTGGTTCGGCGAGCCCGACTTACTTCACTGAAGAGCCCTTCGTGGCTTATTTTTGGCAACTATAAATAAGAATTTGAACATTTAATTTAGGATCTAATCTTTTGACATTCTTTCCATTGAAACATTTTTAGAACAATTTTCTCTGAAGTTTTTCTTAGTTTTTGAAGAACCTTAGGGATTCAATTTGGAGATTTTGGAAGTGGGTTTCATATTTTCTTCAAATTGAGCATTGTGTATACAAAATCTCTCTTACCCAGAAGATGGCTAATCGATTTGGTAATAGTTTTTACCTTTTTATGATACTTGGCTAAAACTCCAATTCTTGGGGTGTGATCATGTGGTTATGGGCTGAATTAGTTTATAGGTATTGCTAACTACTAGTTTAAATGCTATTTAAAAGTGAGTTTAATCATTAATCGTGGTTAAATTTAAGAATTGTAGTTGTAAATGTAGTTCTATATTTGTGTTATCGGCTTGCTCGAGAGAGAGGTTTCAGAACTAAGATTATTGATTGATGGTTTGTGAATATTGGGTTGATCTGGGTTTAGCTTGATAAAGTGAATCCTAAACCCAATCCCACACATTTAGGTCGAGAAAGTGAAAGGTGTGGGATGTTCTTCATTGTTGTTCTTGTTGATGTTCGAAAGAAATCACCTAATTTGGAGTAGTTGTTTGAGAGAAAGTTATATTCCTTATAGTCTAGCCTACTAACTAATATTTAGCTATTTACTAGTAGTTGCAATTACCCATATGCCTATATTTACCCATAATCGATCACATCCCAAGAATCTATCTCCCTATTGTTATTTCAAATCATTTGTGACTGTTTGTAGTTAATAATTACAACCAAATACCCACATTTGACAGTCGGGTTACCCCTATAATTCGATGTCTTTTTTCGATAATGTTTATTCTTATGGTTGATTAGACCGCATTCAAACTTCTTAATTGAATTCTAAACACGTACCGCTCCCAGTGGGATTCGCCCCCAACTCATTTAGTTGGGTCTTATACTGATTTACGATCGGTTTACACTTAGAATTGGAAGAAGTATATTTGAAACGTTATTAATCAAACCCTAGATATGTAGTTTTTTTAGTTCATGAATTACATATGCTAGGTCAGTTATTTCAAATATATATACATGCTTCAGTTACGAATGTCACATTATCAGTTATAATTGTTGCATTCTCAGATTTTGCATGTTAGTAGTTTGAGCTATCCAGTATTACAAAAATTCAGTCATAAATTGTTAATTGCATATTCAATTGGGAGTAGCTTAATACCGAGTGGATCAGGTTTAGTCACCCTCAAATCCCAGATCTACATGCCTCGTAGGTTAAGTCCCTTATGTTGGGCATTACATTTTAGTGATCACGCGAGTCATGCCTCTATACCTCTGGCAAGGTATATTGGGTCCTCTCGAAGGGGCGTATACGTCGGACTCCACATTTATCTCATATGGTTTTATGTCAGCTATTACTAGCTCCCACAATCAAATTCTAGTGTATTGACCAGGTTATCAGTTACAGTTCAGTATGCAGTTTCAGCATGTTATAAACTTGGTCATTGAATTTAGTTTGTTCATGTTTAGTAATATCAATATAGTATCATGCTTATCTCATATCATTGCTCAGTTATATGCTTTGTTCAATTATGTTATTGTTCAGTTTTACTCTATCCTGCATGCTCAGTACCTTTCAAGTACTAACGCATACTCTGCGCTACATCTTCTCGTGATGTAGGTCCAGGTCCTTAGATTCCAGATCACGCATAAATCGGTTCCCGATCTTCAGCTGAGCAGTATCGGTTGTGAGTCCTCATTATCTGAGGATGACATACATGTTTTCTTTCTATTTTTAGTCTTTAGTTTCAGTTTTTGCTATATCTAGCTTAGGCATGTCCCAACATTTCTAGTAATTTAGAGGCTTTATTTCAGACATAGGTTAGTTTCAATTTTAGCTTTGTAGTTTCATATTTCAGTTGTCATTGAACTCATAGATTATTTATTCAGATCAGTATTGGGTACTCCCCATTTTCAGTTTATGATACTTCCGCACAGTATGTCTATTTTGTTGAAAATCCTTAAGAATGCTTATGATATGCCAGCAGGGTTAGCTTGGCGTCACTAGTGATCCTAGATCATGTGTCCGCATCCTAGGGGTAGCTTCAGGGAGTGACAAACTTGGTATCAAAGAAATAGGTTCAAGAGTCCTAGGATGTCTGAAAAGCCACACTAAGTAGAGTCTTTTTCATGGGTGTGAAGTGCACCACATATAATGAGAGAGAGGCCATGAAGTGTTTTAGGAAAACTTCAGTTTTTTGATATTCTTATCGTGTGAAAGGTATGATCTCTTTCTAATCCATCGTTATGCCCATTCAGATCATGCCTCCTCATGGAGCTTACGGAAGGAATGCCTGCAATGCTAATGCATCTCCTCCAGTCGCAGATCAGGAAGTTTCGAATGCAGAGTTCCAAAATGCCATTCAGCTTCTGGCTCAGAGTCTGACCAACCAGAACACCCAGCAAGTTCCAGTTCCTGCAAATACTAGTGGTTGGTCAGTAGCAGCCAGGGTTCGTGATTTTGTTAGGATGAATCTGCCTAAATTCTTAGGATCGCAGATTGGTGAGGATCCCAAAAACTTCATAGATGAGGTCAAGAAGATCTTTAGAATGATGCAAGTGACAGGTAATGATAGGGTAGAGTTGGCATCTTATCAGCATAAGGATGTAACTCACATCTGGTAAACTCAATGGAAAGAAAATAGGGGTACGGAAGCAGCTCCTATCACTTAGGAATGCTTTAGTGAGACTTCTCTGGATAGATTCTTCCCAAGAGAGTTGAGGAAGGCAAAAGCTCAGGAGTTCATGAATTTGAGGCAAGGTAGCATGTCAATCCAAGAGTACGGACTCAAGTTCACCCAGCTCTCTAGATATGCTCCTCACATGGGGTATTCGACCTAGTGAAAACCGAGTGTAGGAATGCTATGTTGCTAGAAAATATGAACATTTCTAGGCTCATGACTTATGCTCAGCGGTTTGAGGGGGATAAGCTTAGGGAACATGCTAAGGAGAATATGAAGGCTAGAATAGGCAAATATGAGTATTCTCAATAGAAATCGGGTGGTGGTGCAATTTCAGCAAAAGTCTTCAGCTCTTACACCTTCATCAGCTAGTACTTTATCTTCCAGGTTTCGATAGGATCAGAAAGATTAGGCATCTGGATCTAAGTCTCAGGGGAGTGTTTCAGGTACTAGGACCTACCCAACTTGTCCCAAGTGTGGTAAGAACCATCCGAGCGAGTGTCTTGCAGGAAAGAAAAGATGTTTTAGGTGTGGTCAGACTGGTTACAGGTTGAAAGATTCTCCTTCTTCTAAACAGGGTCAAGAAGGCAATAATGGTAGGGCTCAGTCTACTACTTCAACAACACCAGTAGGTCGCCCGACTCAGCAAAGTAACTCATCTGGTACAGGTGGTCAGCACTAAAGCAGGTTATATGCTCTTTAGGCTCACCAGAATCAGGAAGATTATCCTGATGTGGTCACTGGTATATTATGATTCTTTAACTTAAATGTTTATGCTTTGTTACATCTAGGGGCTACTCTTTCTTTTGTAACTCCCTCTATAACAATCAACTTCGATGTTAGTCCAGAAACTCTCTCAGTCTCTACTCCAGTCGGTGACCCAATTATACCTAGATGGGTATACAAAAATTACTCTATCACAGTCTCCTAGAAAGTCACCTCAGTAGATCTTGTAGAGTTAGAAATAGTAGACTTCAATGTCATTTTAGGCATGGATTGGTTACATTCCTATTATGCCTCAGTCAATTGTAGAACTAGGATCGTTCATTTTCAGTTTCCAGACAAACTAATCTTAGAATGGAAGGGTAGTAGGTTAGCGCCTATGGGTTGATTCATTTCTTAACTGAAGGCTAGAAAGATGATTTCTAAGGGGTATCTCTATCATCTAGTTTAGGTTAAGGATTCAAGATGTGAAACATCAACTCTTGAGTTAGTTCCTATAGTTAATGAGTTTATAGAAGTGTTTCCAGAAGATCTTCCCAGAGTTCCTCCCGAAAGGGAAATCAACTTTGGAATTGATCTCATTCCAGATACCCAGCCTATTTCTACTCCTCCTTATAGAATGTCTCCAACTGAGCTTAAGGAATTGAAAGATCAGTTGAAAGACCTTTTAGATAAGGGCTTCATCAGACCAAGTATTTCCAAATGGGGTGCACCAATGTTATTCGTGAAACAGAAATATGGTTCTCTTAGAATGTGTATTGAATATCGGTAGTTGAACAAAGTCACAATCAAGAATAAGTACCTTATTCCCAGGATTGATGACTTGTTCGATCATCTTAAGGGTTCTAGTCATTTCTCAAAAATAGACCTCAGATTCGATTGTCATTAGCTCAAATTCAGAGGTAGTTTAATTCAAAGGGTGTTCAAATAGTATTTGGACTTGTTCGTTATCGTCTTTATTGATGATATCCTTATTTACTCTAGGAATGAGGAAGAACATGCGAATCATTTAAAGGTTCTCCTGCAAACTCTCAAGGATAGACAATTATTCGCTAAGTTTAGCAAATGTGAGTTTTGGTTGCAATTCGCTTGCTTTCCTTGGGAATATTGTGCCTAACAAAGGGATCCGAGTGGATTCTCAGAAAATAAAAGCAGTGAAACAATGGCCCAGACCTACCTCTCCTTCATATATCAGAAGTTTCTTGGGTTTAGCGGGTTATTATAGAAGTTTTATGGAAGGATTTTCATCCAAAGCTTCTTCATTGACTAGGTAGACTCAGAAAAAAAGAGGTTAAGTTTCAATGGTCAGATGATTATGAGAAAAGTTTTGCCAAACTAAAAACTAGGTTGACTACAGCTCCTGTCTTGATTCTACTAGAGGGTTCAAATGGTTATGTTATCTATTGTGATGCATCCAGAGTCGGCCTACGTTGTGTGTTAATGCAGCGAGGTAAAGTTATAGCTTATGCTTCTAGAAAACTTAAGGCGAATGAGAAGAACTATCCAACTCATGACCTCGATTTTGTAGCAGTGGTGTTTGCACTTAAGATTTGGAGACATTACTTATATGGTTTTCATGTAGATGTGTTCACACACCATAAAAGCCTTCAATATTTGTTCACTTAGAAAGAGTTGAATCTTTACCATAGGAAATGGCTTGAATTCCTCAAGAATTATGATATGAGTGTGCATTACCATCCCGAGAAGGCCAATCTAGTAGAAGATGCTCTTAGCAGACTATCTATGGCTAGTGTGGCACATGTTGAGGCAGAAAGGAAAGAACTAGCAAAGGATGTTCACAGGCTTGCTCTCTTGGGAGTTTGCCTTATGAGCATATTAGATGGTGGTGTAACAGTTCATAATGGGGCAGAATCTTCATTGGTAGTGGCGGTTAAGGAAAATTAAGACAGTGATCCAATATTGCTTCAACTAAAGGGTGTAGTTCATCAGAAGAGAATTGAGGTTTTCTCCTAAGGGGGAGATGGTGTGCTTTCCTATAATGGTCGATTATGTGTTCCTGAGGTGGGTGAGTTGAGACAACAAATTCTTGCAAAAGCCCATAAATCTAGGTATTATATTCATCCATGCTCCACTAAGATGTATCGTGATCTGTGGGAAGTCTTTTGGTGGAATGGCATGAAGAGAGATATATTAGATTTTGTGGCTAAGTGCCTTAATTGTCAGCAAGTGGAGGCAGAACATTAGAAACTAGGAGGTATGACGCAAGAGATCAACATTTCTATATGGAAGTGGGAAGTGATCATCATGGACTTTATCACAAGTTTTCCTTATACTCATAGACATCATGACTCCATTTGGGTGATTGTTGACAAAGTTACTAAGTCTGCGCACTTTTTGGCTATTAAGACTACAGATTCAGCGGAGGACTACTCCAAGCTTCACATTAATGAGATAGTCAGGTTGCATGAGGTTCCCTTGTGTATCATCTCATATAGAGGTCCTCAGTTTACCTCTCATTTTCGGAAGTCATTTTAGAAAGGTCTTGGTACTCAAGTTAACCTTAGCACAACATTTCATCCACAGATGGATGGTCAGGCAGAGCGTACCATTCAGACTTTAGAGGACATGTTGAGAGCTTGCATGATCAACTTTAAGGGTAGTTGGGATGATCACCTTCCTCTTATAGAGTTCACGTACAATAATAGTTATCATTCCAACATTCAGATGGCCCCTAGTTGTAGATCTCCAATTGGTTGGTTTGAAGTAGGTGAAACGGCCTTTATAGGGCCAGATTCGGTTAATGATGCTATGGAAAAAGTTCAGCTCATTAGGGATAGACTTAAGACAGCCCAGAGTTGCCAAAAGTCCTATGCAGATGTAAGGAGAGGGGACTTAGAGTTCCAAGTTGATGATTGGGTTTTCCTAAAAGTGTCACCTATGAAGGGGGTGATGAGATTTCACAAGAAAGGGAAGCTCATTCCTAGATATGTAGGCCCTTACAAGATCTTGAAAAGAGTTGGTAAAGTGGCTTATGAGTTAAAGTTGCCAGCAGAACTAGCAGCAATGCATCCGATTTTTCACATTTCGCTGTTGAAGAAGTGTGTGGGTGACCAGCATCTATATTATATTTACAAAGTGCGACTGTGAAGGATAGTCTCACTTATGAGGATGTGCTAGTTGAGATTCTTAATCATCAAGTTCGAAGGTTGATAAATAAAGAAGTCGCGTCAGTTAAGGTTTTATGGAGGAGTCAGTCGGTAGAGAGAGCTACTTAGGAAGTAGAAGCAGCCATGAAGGCCAAGTATCCTCATCTCTTTCCTTCTGATTCCACTCTAGTTTTTCAGTCATTCATGCGTAGTTTTCGCCTTAGTATCATGTTCCTTCAGTTTGTACTTGCATTTTCAGCGTATTTACATGTTCTTGGAACTTAGTTCAGTCAGGAATCAGTTTCCAGTACTTAGTGGTAGGGTTTGCAGCTCTTTTCCTCCGTATTCAGCTAGTTTAGTTTTCATTCGAGGATGAATGTTCCCAAGGGGAGATAATGTAACACCCCGTATGCTAGAACTACCAAAATGAAGATTTTCAGAAGTTGCAGGTGCCACCGACGGGAACCACCCATGAACCGTAGGGTGACCTACGTTCTGTCTTGGTGGTCTGTGGTTCACCACCTGTAGCCCCCAGAAAATTCGTCTAAGGGTTAGTCTACGCCGGGATTTACAAATCGTAGGTCAAACCATGATTCGTGGTCCAGGGTCGTAGGTAAGACCCTCAGATTTCAAATCTCTAAAGCTGAATGATGGCCAACCAGAATGGACCATCGGTCCTCCTACGGTCCGACGGTCTGGTACATCGCCGACCTCCGATAACTTTTAAGTCAGGGGTCATTTAGTATTTTCCCTATGTGTAGGACCCCTAAACTATGTTGTTTAACCCCTAAACTACGTGGTTTTGGTCAGTTTTAGCCTAGTAAACTAATTAGAACCTAACCTAATCAATTATTCATCAAATCAAGAGAAATTTAGAGCAAAAATCAGAGAGAAAGTCAACCAAGTCCTAGTTCAAGAACGCAACAAGGTTTTGTCAGTTCCAGCCCCAAAATCGAAAGATTTCTTCGTGAAATTCGTCACCGAGTATGTGGGATTTCACTAGTGGGACTTTTACCCATTGGGTCCTTAGATTTCAATCAGAATCTTGATTCCCTTAATATTATCTATACCTAAGGTTCCTTGAATGTTAAGAATTGTTGGGTTTTAGCTCTTAGAATGATCCAAATCAGATTGTCATATTGTTGCTCAGTTTCTTGTATGATATTTAGAACCCTAGCTATGTAGTTCTTTTAGTTCATGAATTGCACATGCTAGGTCAGTTATTTCAGATATATATACATGCTTCAGTTACGCATGTCACATTATCAGTTATAATTGTGGCATTCTTAGCGTTTGCATGTCAGTATTTTGAGTTATCCAGTATTACAAAAAATCAGTCATAACTTGTTAATTACATAATCAATTGGGATTAGCTTAATACCAAATGGACTAGGGTCAGTCAACCTCAAATCCTAGAACTACGTGCCCTATAGGTTAAGTCCCTTATGTTGGGCATTACATTTTTGTGATCATGCCAGTCATGCCTCTATACCTCTGGCAAGGTATATTGGGTCCTCTTGATGGGGCGTATACATCGGATTCCACATTTAGCTCATGTGGTTTTATGTCGATTATTAGTAGCTCCCACAGTCATATTCTAGTGCATTGACCAGGTTAGCAGTTACAGTTCAATATTCAATTTCAGCATGATATAAACTTGGTCATTGCATTCAGTTAATTCATGTTTAGTATTCTTAGTATAGTATCATGATTATCTCATATCATTGCTCAGTTACATGCTTTGTTTAGTTATGTTACTGTTCAACTTTACTCTATCCTGCATGCTCAGCACCTTTCAAGTACTGATGTATACTCTGCGCTACATCTTCTCGTGATGTAGGTTCAGGTCCTCAGCTTCCAGATCACGCATAGATCCGTTCCCGATCTTTAGCTCAGCAACATCAGTGGTGTGTCCTCATTCTTTGAGGACAACAAACATGTTTCCCTTTTATCTTTAGTTTTAGTTTTTCCTAGATCTAGCTGGGGCTTGTCCCAACATTTCTAGTCAGTTAGAGGCTTTATTTGAGACAAAGTTTAATTTCAGTTTTAGCTTTTGAGTTTGATATTTCAGTTGTCATTGAACTCATAGATTATTTATTTAGATCAGTATTCGGTATTCCCCATTTTTTAGTTTATGATATGTTTCTAGCTTCTGCACAATATGTCTATTTTGTTGAAAATCTTTAAGTATGATTATGATATGCAAGCAGGGTTAGCTTGGGATCACTCGTGATCCTAGGTTCCATGTCCGCATCCTGGGGGTAGCTTCAAGGCGTGGCACATTTATCCTTGCTTTGTTCTTAAGACTACATTGTTGTAAATCAACACTTTAGCATAAAAAATGAACATAAAAGGCCATTGGTGAAACTATTTTGTGAACTAAAAAGCCTCAAATGAGTTGAAAATCTCTGACTCTTCAGTGGTTTTGTTCCTTATCAGAGTTTGAGAGGCTCGCATTAGGGTTCTTCAAGTTGTAAACGTCAATCTTCTCAAGTTCATACTTGTCAAGTTATTTTTAAAGTTTTGCGAGCTTAGACTGTATTCTACGGATTATTCCTGAAGAGGGATGATTGCAGCTACTCCACATTTAGTACAACCAATTTTTCTAGTAGCACCTTTGGCTAGAGGTGATGCCTAGGGTTAGGATCAATGTGGTGGTCATTGTGGGGCTTGAGGAGGACCCCAGAGAGGTATGCCAGGTGGTATATTGGATTCTCATTTTAGAGGTGGACAGGGCTACCTATATGTAACTCCAGTAAGGGTGGAGGCTAAGGCATCGGACAATGTCATCATAGGTATGATTCTTTTATGCCATTATCCTGCCTCATCTTTATTTAATATGGTTTCTATATTCTCTTATGTATGTGTGCACAACTTATAGGTAGTTGAACGAGGTTATAGTGAAAATTAGGTATCTTATGCCTCGTATTCATTATTTGTTTAAGTAGCTTTAGGATGGTGTAGTGTTCTCTAAGATTGATTTGAGATTCATTACCATCAACTGAGAATTAGGTGGTGGACATCCCTAATAAAACTTTTAGAATTTTTTACGGTCATTATGAGTTCCTAGTGATGTCTTTTGGGTTAACTGAAACTAATGTGATATTCTTCAACTTGATGAAAAATATGTCCAGGACTTGTATAGACTCCTTCATCATTGTGTTCATTGATGACATCTTTGTGCTCTCATAGAGTAGGGAAGATCATGAGCAACATTTGGAGGACTGTTCCAAACTTTGAGAAATCAAAGGCTTTATGCCAAGTTCTCAAAGTGAGAATTAAGTTTGTAGTATTCTTGGGGAACATCGTGTCCAGTGATAGCATTATGATTGATTTGATGAAGATTGAGGCTATTCGTGATTGAGCTAAGACCATTTCAATTACTTAGATTTGGAGCTTCATCTGATTAGTTGGTTACTAAATATGATTTATGTAGTATTTCTCATCTATTGCATCATTCTTTGACCCGATTGACTCGTCTTGATATTCTTTTTGAGTGGTAAGATGAGTGTGAGTTAAGCTTTCAAGGGGTCAAGGGGTTGCTTACTCTTACTCATGTTCTGACTCTTCCAATTAAGGGTGAGGGGATCATAGTGTATTACGATGCATTTGGCAATTGTTTGGGTTGTGTATTGATGAATCATGGTCGTATGATTGCATATATGTTGTGGTAAATTAAGGTACATACATGCAACTACCCCACTCACGATTTGGAGTTGGCGGTGGTAGTATTTTTGCTAAAGATTTGGAGGCATTACCTATATGGAGTCCGATGTGAGATCTATACTAATCACAAGCGTTTGGAGTATATTATGAGCCATAAGGACCTTAATTTGAGGTAGCGTAGATAGATGAGCTCCTGAAGGACTACTGATGAGTCCATAAATTGGACTCATTTAGGGATATATTTTAATAAAAATTGTGTCCTCAAATGCTTATTTTATCTTAATATCAGATGAAAACCCTTAAGTTTTAGGTATTTGAAGTTTGAAGGAAAGCATGGACACTACATCACAAAAAGGAACGAAAAGGGTGAAAAGAATGAAGAAATAAAGGCCTGACGATCGCCGAGTCCACTTGGCGAGTCGCCGAAGGGTCTTACTTCACCTTTTGTTCCAGTGTGCTAAACATTGAAGGAAAGGATCAAGTCAGCGAAAAAAGGGATCAATCAACGCATCGCCAAGAAGTTTTGCGAAGCTGTACCATGTCATCTAATGACCCAGAGTGCGACAATGCTGAAGGCTGGTGTAAGACGGCGATGAACTACACCAAAGGGTAAATCACTGAGGTGATCGGCAATTCCGACTAACGACGCCGAATGAGCTGCCGCAACACAAATCTGTGAAAACTATAAATACTAGTTAGAGTTGTAGTTTAAAGAGTCGAACAATTATTATAATTTTCATATAAAATAGTACTTTTTGATATTTTTGCTCTAAGCTTGAGAAGGGTTTGAAGACTTGAAGATCAAAAGGGTTTCATCTTCAAGATTTGGATTTGGGTCTCTTGGATTCTTTGATTTTGGCATGTATCAAGACTTAAATCTTCATACCTAGTTGAATGCGAACTTAATTTGGTATAAATTTCTATCTCTTATATATGCGTGGCTAAAAACCCCAATTCGTAGGGTGTGATTTAGCGAACATGGGTTAAGATAATTATTGGGTCTTGCTTGCTGATAGTTTAATCATAGTTTAATTGTGATTTCGTTTAGTAGTTGTGGATGAATTTAATGAATTTGTAGTTGCAAATACAAGTTTATTTATGAGTTTTCGGCTTGCTTGAAAGAGAGGTCGTAAAACTAAGATAACTAAATTGATGGCCAGTGCTAGTGGGTCGACATGAGGTTCAGCTCGAAAGAGTGAACCCTAGTCCCATATCCACACACTCAGCTCGAGAGAGTGAGTGGGTTAAGGCGTAGGCTGGTCTTCAAGACGGTTGACTATGTAGTTGTCCGAGGAAAGAAAGTCAAGTGTGATAGTGAGGCTATTAATGATATCTTGGATTGTCCCGATGACATTAATGATGAGTGCCAGCATCTGATCAGGACAAAAACACTAGACAATATGAAGAAATGGTTGGCCCCGCTGATATAAGACGGTACTCCCAAGTGGCTAGAGATTGGAACACCGATTGAAAACAAGGATCTTAATGTAGTTGCAAGGTTCTAGTTTGGCTTCATCAAAAGTACTATCATGCCATCCTAGAACGAGTCGATCCTATGCCTAGACAAGGAAGCATGTTTGGGTTGCGTCATTGAGGAGACAAGGATAAATTTGGGGATCACTATGGCACAGAAGATGGTCATGAGGGCCAAGCATCACTAGACCTTACTTTCCTTCCCGGTGTTTATCACCGAGCTGTGCAGATAGGCTCGGGTTCCTAGCGATGCAAACAAGGATATGGGAGTGATTCCCATATCCTCTACTTATATCCAGAGGATTGAGGCAGAATATTTAAAGGATTAGGTGGAGAAGAAGAGGGCAGCCCCGATAGACTCTTCCCCGGTTGTGGACATAGACTCACTACTTACAGAGGCATCTTTGTCTACTTTGACCCCTGAGCCTTTAGGTACCTCTATTGTTGTCCCTTCTGACACCCCTAGTTCCTCTGCTGCTATGTTGCCTCCCAGAGCTGCTACTATTGCTATTTCCTAGACCCTATTACTCAAGTTGCATTACTCCGAATGGGGCAGCTTACCTACTCTGCTGATCGTCATGCTGCCAAAATCCTCCATTCCAGTCGTGATTCAGACTGCCCTGGCTGATGTTGTGACACCATTAAGCACTACCATTGATGCCCTTGCGACTAGGATAGCGGTGTGTGAGCGTGGCTAAGGGGCCACCATAGAGGTGACGGCTCTAAAAGTCGTTATTGCTGCACTATAGAGTGATGTGGATCAGCTGAAGTCCACCAACATGTTTATGATTTTCGAGATGGTGGAAATCCCAGATGTACCAAATATGCCTCCGGCTACCACCAGAGATGAGGTTTGAGTTGAGGAGACAACTGATCCCGAGTCTGAGGCAGAGATAGATGACGAGATGCTCGAGGTTGCCAATCGGGTTTCATATGATGGCCTTACTGAGACTGAGGAGGCCCTGATCGATGCAGTTGTGTAGACCTTTTTGGTAGATACGCCTTTGGCTGACCTTAGTAGAGCTGACGATACTGTGGATGTGACTCCGAGTACTGAGTCTCATGATCAGAGCAATGCACCGAGCACTAAAGCCCAGACAGATGGAGCAACTATTTAGACAAGACCCTTCTTTACCTCCCTCTTTGTCTTACTCTTTGCCTTTTGTATATTTTTTCTTGCATTTGAGGACAAATGGTTTGTATATGTGGTGGGGTGAGGCCCACCTTTTGTGAACTTTTGATTATGTTTTGTGCATATATTTGGGTTTTTGAGCTATAATTGTGTTTTATGTTGTTTTTGTGGATGATTGAGCTTGTGTCTCCTTGTTTTTTATAGTAAATGATTTTTGACCCTTCCAAAAAAATTGTACCACCTTTTGTTTGTGTTTGAATGTGGTTGTTCTCTTGCAAATTTGAGTATCGGTCTTAATCAATATCGATGACTTGAATAGTGCTCATAATCAAACAAAAATGAATGTGCGGCTACGATGAGGCCAAATACAGTTTCATAGACAATATGGGAACTTTTTGCATCTTGTTGTGACTAGCCAAGTATCAAATTGAGTCTCTTGTGATGAACATTGCACGTTAGCGAAAGTGTGGAGTCCTGTTTGACATTGGTATCAATGCCTTGTGTAATGAGCTTATCGTGAACCATGTGTGATGACACCTAGAATTTTCCCTATTGGTCCGGTTGACTGAGTGATGCAATCTCTTGATATGATCTTAGGCAACTTTGAAGAGTGAAACAATTTGACATTATACCTATCTTTGTGTCCTATCTTGTGAGTGTGTGAACTCCACGTGAACCCCCTTTGAGCCTTACCCTTTTCTTGGAAGAAACTTGATAAAATTGTGACCTTTCTTTATCCATTACCCATAATCCTCATGAATTGTGGTCGGTGTGAATAGCCAACTTAGGCCAACAGCCTAAGTTGGGGGTGTGGTGAAAAGATAAGGTAACTCAAGAAATGCAAAGAAGTCCCCTTGACCCATGATGTTGAGAAAGATGGAACCCCTCCATATAAAAAAAAAAGAGAAAAAGAAGAAAAGAATGAAAAATAAAAAGAATGAAAAAGTTGTGGAATAAAGTTGTGGAAGTGCAAAGAAAATGGGGTGACCAACAGTCCATGGAAGATGAATAATGGAGTGACTTGTGAGCATAAATGAGAATGATGAAGAAAAGTAAAGAAAGTTTTGTTCGCACCACATTTCATGAGGATTGCAGCCATTGAGCCTAAATGACCATACCTTTACACTCAGCCCCGTTACAAGCCTTGATAAGACCTTTTTGATCTTGGGTGAGATGAAACAAGTGTTGATTGGAAAATAAAGGCAAACCTATGGGTCAAATCATGCATTATGTTTATCTTTGTGAGTGTGAGCGTTGCATTTGATTCCGGTGCTTTAAATTGTGAACCATTGTCTGCGAATATGGAATCATTCTTTGTGTGAGGGCATTTAAGTACCATTGCTGAGCTTGAACTTGCATTTGAAGCAAGTATTGTGAACATGAGAATCTTTGATAATGGTGAGTCACAACTTGAATCTTTGAGTGCACATTTGATTCTTTGCATGAGTAAGTTGAGTCTTTTTGTGTGAATTAATGATTGAGTCTTGTGTAACACTATTTGAGACATCCTTTTTGAATTGCTGAACTTGAGTTTTACTTGAGGACAAACAAAAGTTTAAGTTAAGGATGTTGATGAGTCCACTATTTGGACTCATTTAGGGCTACATTTGAATAGATTTAGTGTCCTCAAATGCATATTTTGTGCCAATAACTAATGTAAATCCATGATTTTCAGGTATTTTGGATTGAGAAACAAAGCGTGGACACTAATGAGCAAAAAGGAACAAGACAGCTGAAAGAACGAAGAAAAGAAGGCTTGAGGATCGCCTAACCCATTGGGCGAGTCGCTGAATGGCCATTGTCTCGTCTATTGTTCCAGTGTGCCAAGGCCTAAAGGAGAAAATCAAGTTAGTGATAGAAAAAAGCAGTCGGCGAGTCATCGAATGGTTCCGCGATGCAGTGCTAGATCGCCCAATGTTACAAAACTTGAAGATGGTGACGACCAAAGCAAAAAGGTGATATAATTGACCAAAGGGTGGATCACCGAGTGGATCGATGATCCCGAATTATTGCACTGAATGGTCCTTCGCAGCATATTTTTGGTGACTATAAATACATTTTTAAATTCCTAGTTTAGAATCAAGTTTTCATTATAGAAATATTTTTAACAATTTTGAAGTTGAGAGCTTAGAACTGAGAGTTTTGAGACAATGTTTCCTTAGCTTTGAAGATTTGAAGATTTCCATTTCTGAGAAATTGGAAGTGGATGTTGAAGCTTCTTCATCTTAGACCTCTGTAAAGACAATATTAATCTTATCCAGTTGATGAAAACACAATTTGGTAACGACTTTTATCTTTTTATGATGTCTAGCTAAAACCCCAATTCTTGGGGTGTGATTATGTGATTATGGGTTAATTTAACTGCTGGGTATTGTTAATTGATATTTTAAATGTTGTTTAAAAGTGATCTCATTCAGTAATTATGGCTTAATCTAAAGGGTTGTAGTTGCAAATGTAACTCTACCTTCGTGGTTTTGGCTTTCTCGAGAGATAGGTTTAAAAACCAAGATTACTGAATTGATGGTCTATGGGTATTGGGTTGTCATGGGTTCAGCTCGAGAGAGTGAATCCTAAACCATTTTCCACACATTCAGCTCGATAGAGTAAATGGAATAAAGCGTAGGCTGTTCTTAATTGTTGCTTATTGGTGTTCGAGAGAAACCAATTTGATTCAGGGTAAATTGTTCGAGAGAAAGTTTATCCCCACTAAATCTAGCTTATTCACTGATTTGCAGTTATTTACTATTAATTACAATCACCCATTTGTCTACCTTAGCCCATAATCTAATGGTGAGAAGGGAAAATGACAATTAGTCAGAGATGTGCACAGACTTGCACGATTGGGAGTTTGGTTGTTGGATTCCAATGAAGGTGGAGTGGTGGTGATTGATGAGTCCACAAATTGGACTCATCTAGGGCTATATTTTAATAGAAATTGTATCCTCAAATGCTTATTTTATCTCAATATCTGATGAAAACCCTTATGTTTCAAGTATGTGAAAATTTTAGGAAAGCATGGACACTACATCGCAAGAAGGAACGAAAAGGCTGAAAAGAACGAAGAAATGAAGGCCCGAGGATCACCGAGTCCACTTGGCGAGTCGTCGAAAGGTCTCACTTCGCTTTTTGTTCCAGTGTGTTGAGCCCTGAAGGAAAGGATCAAGTCGGTGGAAAAAAGGAGCAGTCAGCACATCATCGAGAAGTTCTGCGAAGCAGTACTATGTCGCCCAATGACCCAGAGCACGACGATGCCGAAGGATGGTGCAAAACAGTGATGAACTACACCAAAGGGAGAATCGCCGAGTTGATCGGCAATTCCAACTAATGTCGCCGAATGGTCAGTTGCAACACAAATTTTTTGAAAACTATAAATACTCGTTGAGAGTTATAGCTAAGTATCAGATTTTTAGTATGAAAAACAATTATTATAATTTTCATATAGAATAGAACTTTTTATTTTTGCTTTGAGTTTGAGTTTGAGTTTGAGTTTGAGAGGGTTTTGAAAACTTGAAAAAGAAGAGGGTTTCATCTCCAAGGATTTGGACTTGGGTCTCTTGATTTCTTCATTCTTGTCCTGTAACAAGACTTAAATCTTCATACCCATTTGAATGCAAGCTCATTTAGGTATAAATTTCTATCTCTTGATGTGTGGCTAAAATCCCCATTCTGGGGTGTGACCTAGCGAATATGGGTTAATATTATTGTTGGGTCTTGCTTGTTTATAGATTAAATATAGTTTAATGGTGATTTCACCTAGTAGTTGTGGTTTAATTTAATGAGTTTGTAGTTGCAAATACAAGTCCACCCATGTGTTTTCGACTTGCTTGAGAGAGCGGTCGTGAAACCAAGACTGCTAAACTAATGGCCTAAGGAGTGGGTTGACATGAGGTTCTGCCCGAGAGGGTGAGCCCTAGTCCTATATCCTAACACTCAGCTCGATAGAGTGAGTGGGGTAAGGCGTAGGCTGGTCTTCATGCGGTAAATGGGTAGAGGAACCCATTTGAAATGGGGTAAGTTGCTCGAGAGAGAATTTATTCCCTGAGCAGATTAAAGAATGAGGGGTTGAGGACAATCATTGTGGAGAAGCGTCTGTCCACTGATGGGGTCATCGACAGGTACCCAGAGATTATGAGTTGACTGAAGTCTCATAAATTCCAGATCTTCACCCATCCCCGTGGCCCATATATTCCAAATTGGGTTCGGGAGTTCTACGTTGCTTATGGGGCCTTGATACCGCAAAGAAAGAAGCAGGCAACATCATTCAAACCGGTTGACTATGTAGTTGTCAGGGGGAAAAGGGTGCAGTGTGATTTTACTGCCATTAATTTTGTTCTAGAATGCAATACAAGACTTGAAGATGACTGCCTGCATATGATCAGGACAAAGACGCTGGACAACATGAAGAAGTTGTTAGCCCCACTGATATCCGATGGCACTATGAATTGGTTGGAGGCAAGGGATCTAATAGAAAAGAAAGATCTAAACATAGATGTAAGGTTTTGGTTTGGCTTCATCAGCAGCATTATAATGCCATCCCAGAACGAGTCGATTCTCCGCCTAACCAAGGAAGCCTGTCTGGGTTGCATCATCGAGAAGACAAGGATAAATTTGGGGACGATTATGGCTGAAGAGATGGTCATGAGGGCCAAGCAGCGCCATACTTCCCTTCTCTTTCCGGTGTTGATCACCGAGTTATGCAGACGGGCTCGGGTTCCTAGAGATGCAAAAAAGAATGTGGAAGTGATTCCCACATCCTCTACCGATATCTAGAGGATTGAGGCGGAGTATTTAAAGGATCAGGCGGAGAAGAAGAAGGCAGCCCAGGTTGTTGATCCTCAGATATTACCTACAGAGCCACCTTTGCCTACTCCGGCCCCTGGGCCTTCAGGTACTTCTAGTGTTGTTCCTTTTGACATCCCTAGTTCCTCTGCCACTACATTGCCTCCCAGAGCTGCTGTTGTTGATGTTTCCCAGAACCCGCTCACTTAGGCTGCATTACTCCGGATGGGGCAGCTAGCCCATTCTACCAATCATCGTGCTACCAGACTTGAGGCCTCTATTCCAAGCATGATTCAGACTTCCCTGGTTGATGTTGTGACACCATTGAGCGCTACCATTGATGTCCCCAGGAGTACCCCCTAGACGTAACACGGCATACTCGACCCCGAAGTGGTCTAATACAAGCCCTTAGCATCATAACATAGGTAATAGAAAAGTATGGAAAATTTAAAACTTCTTTAAGATACAATCGAAAACATTTTCATAAGCAAGTGAAAGTCTTTACTAAAACCTTTGTCTCAAAACATCTATTTAATTTCATGAATAAAAGTCTTTGGGATGCAGCCCATACAAAGTCGAAAAACCTAAAGAAAAGACATAAGGGAAACATGGGTTCGTCCTCGAAACTATGAGGACTCACCAAATCTTCAAGTTTTCTTGCCTCTTAGAAATCTAGCCTCCAAAGCAACTCAAGTCTCCAACCCTACATTTCGTTAGAATGTACGCAATATGCATTAGTACAAAATGTACCAAGTATGAAAGCTAACACAACATCATAAGAGCATCACAAATGGTTAGTCAACATAAGACATAATCATAAGAGATAATAGCATAGTCATAGCATAATCATCATAGTCATAGCATAATCTCCAACATAAGCTTCATATAAAAATAAGTCAACATAAGACATAGTTAATGAGAATAGGAGACAAGTCATAATCATATAAGCATAATTGACTCTTAGTCATCCATACCATAATAGCACAATTCTCAAAATAACCTCAAAAGCATACATGTGCAACGCAAGAATAGCATCCCACAATACTACCCAAGCCAAGTATTCCTTTTTGGTCATCTTAATCATAGTCTATATGTATGGTTAAGTCTTAAGCTTCTTTACCATAAGGGCACCATACTTCTAGGTAACCTCAAGGCACACTTGTGCAATGCATGAAAGGCATCCCATACTATCCTTCACCCTAAGCATAACCTTGAAGTCATCCTAGTCATATTCACCCTCCTTTGGTCTTACTTACAAGATTACTTCATAGCGACAAGGGAACTACCACCTTAGTCAATCATATCTTGGAAGAAAACTATGGCAACAACCCAAGCTAAGTCATACTACATAAGAGAACCCTTCACAACTTGTCCCAAGTCGTACTTGTGCCATGTATGGATATCATCCCATACTACTACCCACACTAAGTACTCCTTTAGACCATCATAAATGTCCACTAGTTGGGGACTTTTCCCTCTTGATTATTTGCCTCTATTCATATTAAGTACTTCTCTATTTAGTACTAGGCAAGTCATCACACCTGAATGACTACAAGACATCAATTCAAGGCTACCAAGTAATAACACCCACTAGGCTAGACCAAGCTAATAATCTAACTAAAATGACCTTACTATGCTAAGTCAAGCTACCATGGAGAAATACTATCATACTAGTCCAAGATATCCAAGGAAGGGTATAAATGTCCCATCCTAATCACCATGCAATACATCCTATGATGTTAATGCAAGCTATCCTTAGGAGAGTATGATTCTCAATCCCAAGCTACCATGAGTACAACTAACTCAAGCTAACCTTACAAGCACACCAAGATGCTATTGTAAGCTATCCTTAGGATAGTATGAATGTCAACCCCAAGCTACCATGAGTACTACTAACTCAAGCTAACCTTACAAGCACACCAAGATGATATTGTAAGTTATCCTTAGGAGAGTATGATTCTCAATCCCAAGCTACCATGAGTACTACTAACTCAAGCTAACCTTACAAGAAAACTAAGATGCTATTGTAAGCTATCCTTAGGATAGTATGAATTTCAATCCCAAGCTACCATTAGGAGAGTATATGTCCTCAATCCTAAAGCCACCATGAAGTGGTCTTGGCCTAACCAAATCAAGCTACCATGAAATGCATTCTAACAATGCTAGTTTAAGCTACCCCTTAGGAGAATATAGATCCTCAATCCTAGGCTACCATGCATATTCTAATGCAAGCTACCACGAAAAGCAACCTACCAATGCTAATTCAAGCTAACCTAAGGAGAGCATAATTCCTCAATCCTAAGCTACCATGAGATGGTCTTGTCTTACCAAGTCAAGCTACACATGAAGGCATCCTAAAACTGCCAAGTCAAGCTATACCTTAGGAGAGTATAGATCCTCCATCCCAAGTTATTAAGCTTGGTCTTATCCTACTAAGCCAAGTTATATATGAAGGTAACGTATGCCACAACTTCAAGCTATTCTAGACTAACATGCTTTGATTTATTTTAGGTTCTTAAGTTAACCTAGAATTATTCTATGTGTGAGAACTTGAATCTCCTAGCATACTCATGTCTAAGTATATAAGAGAAAGAGAATACACAACAAGATCACATCATGTTGACTTTACACCCAAATCCCTAACAATGATGGCTACAAGCCCTACTTTCAAGCTTAACTTCACTCTATCATGATCCATGTCTAAATTACAAGCTATTTGATCACATTCTTTACTATTAACTGATTCTAGTCATAATTGCTTCATAAGGTTCAATTATAACTTTATAAGTCAAGATCCTTCCTTTTCAATCAAGTCTAGTGCAATTCATTATTAGATGATCCTAACTATGATCAATTAGTATTCAAGACATTGATTTAGGAAGATCACTTTAGAACCTTCAACTTTGCCTCTAATGGCATAAACCCACAATGATCACATTTATCAATTTAGATTAGGGTTTACAATAGAAATCACATGAATTCAACATAATATCACTAAAAAAAAATTTAAATCAATCATAATTGGGTGATATCCACTAGATTGGAATCACACCCAAACCCTACCCACAATGCAAGCACAACCCTAGCTAGAATTGGGTTTTTGATTTCACAAATGGATAAACTATGGGGGCTCCATGGGTGGAAGAGCCCATGGATGATTAAGCTTCACATACCTTTAATCAAAGCCCTAGCACAAGCTTGCAACAATGGACTTTGTTCTTGACCAAAGCTTGAAGCTCTATCTTCTTCTTCAATGGGGGTTTTCTAGAGAGCGAAATATTCTTTGGAGAGGATGAAGTTGGATTTTCTTGGGATTCTTGGGAGAATGATTTAATTGAGGCAAACTTAGGTCTAATTAAATTATATACCTTCTAGGAAGGGAATAAATAATATAGGGTCAACTTTGGGAAAGAACTAATGACCCTAAACGTTTTAACTTAAAATTTACAGGCCTTCACGACTTTCCTCGCCCTTTGCACCCGCATGGATTGCCAAGGGCACTAGGCAACTCGCCAAGTGGACCCTTGGCTCGCCCAAATTTCCAGTGAGACCTCTAAAGGGGAATATCACTTAGGCGATGGAGGGGGTAACTTGAAGATTCGCCAATCCAATTGGTGAGCCACGACTTTGCTCGCCTTTCTCCCACAACTTAGGCTAAGGAGACTTCCCACTAGGTGGCCCCATGTGCACTTTGGCGCATCGCCAAGTCACTTGGGCGATCATGCAGCCCAATCGCCAATTAGGCACCTAGGAGAACAAGTTCTCTTTCACTTTACCTTGATAACTTAGGCCCTTGCCCACTCCCTAGGCTTGACAACCCCTTATACCAAGGCCTAAGTTAGCCTATGATCGCCCAATCGCCAATTAGGCACCTTTATAACTTAGGCCCTTGCCCAAGGCCTAAGTTAGCCTATAAGACTATGGGGTGTAAGACGTGCCTTGACGTTCAACTACTAAACCCCTCATTCTATGCACGGGAGGTCCAATCTATGACTCTAACTCTCATACCAAACCTTAGAACCCTAACTTTAGGCCCTAGTTTAGTCTACTAGTTTCCGGGGTGTTACAATATCTTCCCCTTAGGAACATTCATCCTCGAATTATAATTCTAAACACTCCTTAAAGGAAATGACTCTAGACTAGTAGCACATCATGCATGCAACATGTCTAATGCACATAAACAAGGAGGAAAACTGCAACTCCTACTAAACATACTCAATGTATGAAACTTTCATAACCAATCATGTTCAAGGAGGAACTACCATCTCCTAGTCACAACATGCTCAACATACTCTCATAGAGCTCTAAATGCAGCTTCTTATAAAAGCATCTATTCAAGGAGGAACCTATCAACTCCAAAACTAAGGCATGCTCATATAATCAATTCATGAAGTCTATATGCAAATCTTATTTAAATGCATTACAACATAAGAAAACAATGCAATTAAGTCATTTCTAACAAGACCTAAGCATTTCATAAACATGCATCACATAAGAACATCATGGAAACATACCATTCACACATGACTTCACATAAGAGAAAACCAAGAGGAACTTATCATCTCAAGCTTGAATAGGATAGAAGGAAAGGATGAGGACATTGGGACATCTCATTGTCCCTTGGCCTCCCAAGTAACACTCTTAACCAAACTCCTTACTAAAGAAAACTCCATGCTACTTCATGGAACAACTTCTTTGTTCTTCTATTTCTTAACTTTCCGGTCTAAGTCTTCTACCGATACTTCTAAATTAGAGAGGTTCTCACTAAGCAACTATAGCTCACAAGCAGCTTTACTAACACCACTCAAGATCTCACATGAGCCTAACAAATCGAGACTAAACTTATCGTACTCACTACACCTCTCAAGGTGAAAATTTCTAGCAACCCTATTTCATGAACATCAAGGATACTCAACGGCCTTGCTATCTAAGCACATTATCCCCCCACTTGGGAGTAAGCCTATATAAACTCTTTACAACATCACTTCTTTCAATTCCAAGGTAAGAGCAAGTCATCACTAAACCACAACCCTAATCACATAAGATGATTCTAAAGCACCACATTTCATCAACTCTATCAACATACCTTAAAACTCATTATGACTAAGCCAGGTTCTACAACCAATTAAACATAGCCACACAATAACCTTGCTAGGTAGGCACACTATCTCACCCCCCCTCCCTCCCGGAGTAAGCCTACACAAAATCTTCTAACATCTTTCATACTAAAAACAACATCACAACCTATCATATCAAATCTACCAAATCACATAGCCATAATTGGAGTCTCAACCAACCTTTCTCCCTCACTTCGTGAAGCATAACCCTTCTAATAGTCACATACTAAAGACACCAAATAAGGGATAAGACGGAGAGAGAGCTTATAGATCTATGGCATGACTTGGAGAATGAAGAAGTGAAGTTTCATAAGCATCCAATAGCCTCCCATTCATAAAAGTGGCGTGCTTCACATTTATGAACAAGACTCTATTAGATGTGGTTTAAGACAATCCTAGAACCATTCTAAACCTTGGGCTTTGATACCAAGTTTGTCATGACTCAGGGGTACCCTCTAGATGTAACACGGTGTACTCGACCCCGAAGGGGTCTCACAAGCCCTTAGCATCATAACATAGGTAATGGAAAAGTATGGAAAATTTTAAACTTCTTTAAGATACAATCGAAAACATTTTCATAAGCAAGCAGAAGTCTTTATAAAAATCTTTGTCTCAAACCATCTATTTAATCTCATGAATAAAAGTTTTTGGAATGTAGCCCATACAAAGTCTAAAAACATAAAGAAAAGACATAAGGGAAACATCGGTTCGTCCTTGAAGCTATAAGGACTCGCCAAATCTTCAAGTCTTCTTGCCTCTTAGAAATCTAGCCTCCAAAGCAACTCAAGTCTCCAACCCTACATTTGGTTAGAATGTATGCAATATGCGTTGGTACAAAATGTACCAAGTATGAAAGCTAGCACAACATCATAAGAGCATCTCAAATGGTTAGTCAACATAAAACATAAGCATAAGAGATAATAACATAGTCATAACTTAATCATCATAATCATAATCAATATAGTCATAGCATGGTCTCCAACATAAACTTCATATAAACATAAGTCAATATGAGACATAGTTAATGAGCATAGGAGACAAGTCATAATCATATAATCATAATTGACACTTAGTCATCCATACCATAATAGCATCATTCTCAAGTAACCTCAAAAGCATACATGTGCAAAGCAAGAATAGCATCCCACAATACTACCCAAGCGAAGTATTTCTTTTTGGTCATCTTAATCATAGTCTATATGGATGGTTAAGTCTTAAGCTTCTTTACCATTAGGGCACTATACTTCTAGGTAACCTCAAGGCACACTTGTGCAATGCATGAAAGGCATCACATACTATCCTTCACCCCAAGCATAACCTTGAAGTCATCTTAGTCATATTCACCCTCCTATGGTCTTACTTATAAGCTTACTTCAGAAAGACAAGGGAACTACTACTTTAGTCAATCATATCTTGGAAGGCAACTATGGAAACAACCCAAGCTAAGTCATACTACATAAGAGAACCCTTCACAACTAGTCCCAAGTCATACTTGTTCAATGTATGTATAGCATCACATACTACTACCCACACTAAGTACTCCTTTAGACCATTATGAATGTCCATTAGTTGGGGACTTGTCCATCTTGACTATTTGCCTCAATTCATATTAGGCACATCTTTATTTAGTACTAGGCAAGTCATCACACTTGAATGATTACAAGACATCAATTCAAGGCTACCAAGGAATAGTACCCTACTAGGCTAGACCAAGCTAATAATCTAACATGACCTTACTATGCTAAGTCACGCTACCATGGAGACATACTATCATACTAGTCCAAGCTATCCAAGGAAGGGTATAAATGTCCCATCCTAATCGACATGCAATATATCCTATCATATTAATGCACGTTATCCTTAGGAGAGTATGATTCTCAATTCCAAGCTACCATGAGTACTACTAACTCAAGCTAACCTTACAAGCACACTAAGATGCTATTGTAAGCTATCCTTAGGAGAGTATGAATCTCAATCCTAAGCTACCATGAGTGCTACTAACTCAAGCAAACCTTACAAGCACACCAAGATGCTATTGTAAGCTATCCTTAGGATAGTATGAATCTCAATCCCAAGCTACCATGAGTACTACTAAATCAAGCTAACCTTACAAGCACACCAAGATGATATTGTAAGCTATCCTTAGGAGAGTATGAATTTCAATCCCAAGTTACTATGACTACTACTAACTCAAGCTAACCTTGCAAGAACACCAATTTGCTATTTTAAGCTATCCTTAAGAGAGTATGAATCTAAATCCCAAGCTACCAATAGGAGAGTATATGTCCTTAATCCTAAAGCTACCATGAAGTGGTCTTGGCCTAACCAAATCAAGCTACCATGAAATGCATTCTAACAATGCTAGTTAAAGCTACCCCTTAGGAGAGTATTGATCCTCAATACTAGGTTACCATGCCTATTCTAATGTAGGCTACCATGAAAAGGATCCTACCAATGCTAATTTAAGCTAACCTTAGGAGAGCATAATTCCTCAATCCTAAGCTACCATGATATGGCCTTGTCTTACCAAGTCAAGATACACATGAAGACATCCTAACAATGCCAATTCAAGCTATACCTTAGGAGAGTATAGATCCTCCATCCCAAGTTATCAATCTTGGTCTTATACTACTAAGCCAAGCCATACATGAAGGTAACATATGCCACAACTTCAAGATATTCTAGACTAACATGCTTTGATTTACTTTAGGTTCTTAAGTCAACCTAGAATCACTCTATGTGAGAGAACTTGAATCTCCTAGCATACTCATGTCTAAGTGTGTAAGAGAAAGAGAATACACAACAAGATCACATCATATTGACTTTACCCCCAAAGCCCTAACAATGATGGATACAAGCCCTACTTTCAAGCTTAACTTCATTCTATAATGATCCATGTCTAAATTACAAGCTATTAAATCACATTCTTTACTACTAAGTGAATCTAGTCATAATTGCTTCATAAAGGTTCTATTCTAACTTTACAAGTCAAGATCATTCCTATTCAATCAAGTCTAGTTAAATTCATGATTATATGATCCTAAATATGATCAAGTAGTATTTGAGACATTTATTTAGGAAGATCACTTTAGAACCTTCAACTTTGCCTTTAATGGCATAAACCCACAAAGATTACATTCATCAATTTAGATTAGGGTTTACCATAGAAATCACATGAATTCATCATAATATCACTAAACAAAGCTAAATGAATCATAATTGGGTGATATCCACTAGATTGGAATCACACCCAAACCCTACCCACAATGCAAGCACAACCTTAGCTAGAATTTGGTTTTTGATTTCACAAGTGGGGAAACTATGGGGGCTCCATGGGTGGAAGAACCTATGGATGATTAAGATTCACATACCTTTAATCAAATCCCTAGCACAAGCTCTCAACAATGGACTTTGTTCTTGACCCAAGCTTCAAGCTTTATCTTCTTCTTCAATGGGGGTTTGCTAGAGAGAGAAATATTCTTTGGTGAGGATGAAGTTGTGTTTTCTTTGGATTCTAGGGAGAATGACTTAATTGAGGCAAACTTAGGTCTAATTAACTTATATACCTTCTAGGAAGGGAATAAAATAATGTAGGGTCAACTTTGGGAAAGAACTAAAGACCCTAAACGTTTTAACTTAAAATTTACAAACATTCACGACTTTCCTCACCCTTTACACCCTCATGGCTCACCAAGGGCACTAGGCGACTCGCCAAGTGGACCCTTGCTCACCCAAATTTCCAGTGAGCCTCCTAAAGGGGTAGATAACTTAGGCGATGGAGAGGGCAACTTGGCGATAGACCAATACAACCTGCGAGCCACGACTTTGCTCACCCATTTGCCCATAACTTAGGCCAAGGGGACTGCCCACTAGGTGGCCCCAAGTGCACTTTGGCGTATCACCAAGTCACTTGGGCGATCATGCTTCCCAATTGCCAATTAGGCACCTAGGAGAACAAGTTCTCTTTCACTCTACCTTGATAGCTTAGGGCCTTGCCCACTCCCTAGACTTGACAACCCCTCATACCAAGGCCTAGGTTAGCCTATAAGACTACAGGGTGTAAGACGTGCCTTGACGTTCAACTACTAAACCCCTCATTCTATGCACGGGAGGTCCAATATATGACTCTAACCCTCATACCAAACCTTAGAACCCTAAATTTTGGCCCTAGTTTGGTCTACTAGTTTTTGGGGTGTTATAATTGATGTCATTGCTGCTAGGATAGCAGTGTGTGAGCGTGGCCAATTGGCCACCGAGGAGGTGTAAGGCTTTAAAGGCCGTTATTGGTGCACTGAGGAGTGATGTGGATCAGCTGAAGTCCACTGACATGTCCATGATTTTTGGGACAGTGGAGATTTCTGATGTGCCAGAGATGCCTCCGGCCACCACCGGAGATGAGGTTAGAGTTGAGGAGACAGCTGATCTTGAGTTCGAGGCTATCCTAGTAGGGCTGGTGACACTGCTAATGTGACTCTGGGCACGGATGCCCAATTTCAGAGCACTACTCTAAGCACTAATGCCCAGACAGATAGAGTGACTGTGTAGACATGATCACTCTTTACCTCCCTCTCTGTCTTGTATTTATTGACTTACAGATATTATTTTGCTTGCATTTAAGGACAAATAGTTTTTATTTATGGTGGGGTGAGGCCCATTTTTTGTGACTTTTGTTATGTCTATATATTGGGTTTTTGAGATTTAAATTATGTTAATACTGCATTTTCTAGATGATGGCTCTTATGGCTCCTTGTTTTTAATTGTAAATAATTTTTGGAACCTTTCGAAAAATTTTGTGCCACCTCTTATTTGTGTTTGAATGTGGTTGTTCTCTTGCAAATTTGAGTATTTGTCTTGATCAATACCGATGACTCGAATAGTGCTCATAATCAAACAAAAATGAATGTGCGGCTATGATGAGGCCAAATGAAGTTGCATAGACAATATGTGAACTTTTTGCATCTCGTTATGACTAGTCAAGTATCAAATTGAGTCTCTTGTGATGAACATTGCACACTAGCAAAAGTGTGGAGTCTTGTTTGACATTAGTGTCAATGCCTTATGTGATGAGCTTACTGTAAGCCACGTGTGATGGTACCTACAATTTGCCCCGTTGGTCCGGTTGACTAAGTGATGCAATCTCTTGAAATGATCTTAGGCAACTTTGAAGAGTGTGAAACAATTTGACATTATACCTCTTTTTGTGGCCTACCTTGTGAGTGTGTGAACCTCACTTGAACACTTTTTGAGCCTTAGCCTTTCCTTGGAAGAAACTTGATGAAATTTTGACATTTCTTTATCCCTTCACCCTTAATCCTCATGAGATGTGGTTTTTTTGAATAGCCAACTTAGGCCAAAACCCTAAGTTGGGGTGTGGTGAAAAGAGAAGGTAAATCAAGAAGTCCCCTTTGACCCATGGTTTTGAGAAAGATGGAACCCCTCCATACAAAAAAAAATAAGAAAAGAATGAAAAGTTGTAGAATAAAGTTGTGAAAATACAAAAAGAGAATAGGGTTTCCAACAGTCTATGGAAAGTGAATAATGGAGTGACTTGTGAGCACAATGAGAATGATGAAGAAAAGGAAAGAAAGTGTTGTTCACACTACATCTCATGAGAATTACAACTATTGAGCCTAAATGACCATACATTTACACTAAACCTTGTTACAATCCTTGAAAAGACCTTTTTGATCTTGAGTGAGCTGAAGCAACTGATGGTTGGAAAATAAGGGCAAACCTATGGGTGAAATCATGTATTGTGTTCATCTTTGTAAGTGTAAGAGTTGCATTTGATTCCAGAGCTTTAAATTGTTGAACCATTGTGTGTGAATATGAAATCATTCTTTGTGTGAGGGCATTTGAGTACCTTTGTTAATCTTGAACTTGCATTTGAAGCAAGTATTGTGAACTTGAGAATCTTTGATGATGGTGAGTCATAACTTGAATCTTTGAGTGCACAATTGATCCTTGCATGAGTAAGTTGAGTCTTTTTATGTGCATTCATGATTAAATCTTGTGTAGAACTGTTTGAGGCATCCCTTTTGAACTGCTAAACTTGAGTTTTACTTGAGGACAACCAAAAGTTTAAGTTGGGGGTGTTGATGAGTCAACGATTTGGACTCATTTAGGGCTTTATTTTAATAGATTTAGTGTCCTCAAATGCGTATTTTGTGCCAATAACTGATGTAAATCCTTGATTTTCAGGTATTTGGATTTAGGAACAAGGAATGAAGACTAATGAGCAAAAAGGAACAAGGCAACTGAAAGAATGAAGAAAATAAGGCCTGATGATCGCCTAACCCATTAGGCAAGTCACCGAATGGCCATGATCTCGCCTATTGTTCTAGTGTGCCAAGCCCTGAAGAAGAAAATCAAGTCAGCAATGGAAAGGAGCAGTCGGTGTGTCACCAAATGGTTCTGCGATGCAGTGCCAGATCGCCCAAAGTTACAAAACTTATAGATGCTGAAGGTAAAAGCAAAAGCGTGATGGAATTGACTAAAGGTGCGGATCGCCAAGTGGATCGGCGATCCCGACTTATTGCATCAAATGTTCCTTCGCAGCATATTTTTGGCGATAATAAATACATTTTTAAATTCTTAGTTTAGCATCAATTTTCATAGTATCTAATTTTTCATTATCAATCAGTTTCAGAAGAGAACTGAAAGTATTGAGACAATATTTTTCCTTAGCTTTGAAGAATTGAAGTTTTCAATTTTTGATAAATTGGAAGTGGGTCTTTGAGATTCTTCAACCTTGACCTTTGTAAAGACGAAATTAATCTTACCCAGTTGATGGAAACACAATTTGGTAATGATTTCTATCTTTTTATGATGTCTAGCTAAAACCTCAATTCTTGCGGTGTGATTATGGGTTGAGTTAGTTGTTGGATATTGTTAATTAATAGTTTAAACTTCAATAAGTAACTATGCTTTAATTTAAAGGGTAGTAGTTGCAAATGCAACTCTACCTTCGTGTTTTTGGCTTGCTCGAGAGAGAGGTTTTAAAACCAAGGTTACTGATTTGATGTTTTGTGGGTATTGGGTTGTCATGGGTTTATCTCGAGAGAGTGAATCCTAAACCCTTTTCCACACATTCAGCTCGAGATAGTGAATGGACTAAAGTGTAGATTGTTCTTAATTGTTGCTTATTAGTGTTCGAGAGAAACCAATTTGATTCGGGGTAAATTGTTCAAGAGAAAGTTTATCCCCACTAAAGTCTAGCTTATTAACTGATTTACAACTATTTACTATTAATTGCAATTACCCATTTGCCTCCCTTAGCCTATAATCTAATCACATCCCAAGAACCCGTCTCCTTGTTATTTTTGTGTAATTTGTTGTTGTAGTTGATAATTACAATCAAAACCCCCTGTTATTTGACACTTGTGTCACCCCAAACTTGAACCATGCTTTTTTCGTAAATGTTTTTACTTATGATTGACTTGAGCATATTCATGATTTTCTATTGATTCTCAAATACATACCACTCCCTATGGGATTCGACCCTAACTCACTTAGTTGGGTTTTATTACTAACTAATGATCATTGACGCTTAAAATTGGATGAAGTGTCATTGAAACGTTATTAATCACCAAGCAGCACCAAACTTCCCTCCCATTTTTGGTGTTGATCACTGAGTTGTGCAGACGGGCTCAGGTGCCTCGATATAAGAAAAAGGATGTAGAAGTTACTCCCACCTCCTGTACAAACATCCGAAGGATTGAGGCAGAGTACTTGAAAGATGAGGCCGAGAAGAAGAAGGAAGCCTCGGTGGATACATCCCCGATTGTTGATATCCAGACACTACCTGCATAGGCAATATTGCCTACTCTGGCCCATGGGTCTTCAGGTACATCTAGTGTTGTCCCTTTTATTACTCCAAGTCTCTCTACTACTCTCTTGCCTCCCAGATTTGGTACTGCTACTACTGCTGGCCAACATTAACTCACCCAGGCTGCATTGTTACGGATGGGGCAGCTAGCCCATTTTGCCGATAGACATGCCTCGAGGCATGAGGCCACTATTCCTGGCATGATTGAGATGGCCCTTGCTTTTGCTATGATACCCTTGAGTGTGGATATTAATGCCCTTACGGCTCAGTTAGCGGTGTGTGAGAAAGGCCAAGAGGCCACTGAGGAGGTGACGACTCTAAAGGTCGCTATTGTTGCACTGAGGAGAGATGTGGACCAGCTGAAGTCCACTGACATGTCGATGATTTTAGGGACGGTGGAAATTTCGGATATGCCAGTTGATCCAGATATGCCTCCAGCTACCACCAGAGATGAGGTTCGAGTTGGATAGATAGTTGCTTCCGAGTCTGAGGAAGAGACCGATGAGGAGTTGCTTGTTGTTGATGAGGATGCTTTTTATGAGGGTCTCACAGAGACTGAGGAGGCGATGGTAGATGCAGTTGTGCAGACATCTTTGGCAGACATACCTTTGGCTGATCCTAGTAGAGCTGGTACTATTGATCTGATTCCGGGCACTGATGCCCAAGATCAGAGTGTCGCATCGGGCATTGATCCCCTAACAGATGGAGAGACTATGTAGTCAGGACCTTTCTTTACCTCCCTCTCTGTCTTCTTTTCTTGATATTTGGATATTTTAGTGAATTTGAGCACAAATTGTTTTTTGTTTGTGGTGGGGTAAGATATTCCATACCTACCTCTTCTGTTAATGAATTTTTTTGTATATATTGGATTTTGTGCTATACATTATGTTTTGACACTATTTTTGTGGATGTTTGAGCTTGTGGCTTCTTATTTTGAATCTGAATGATTTTTGGACCCTTCCGGAAAAATTTTCCACCTCTTGTGTATTTAATTGTGGTTGTTCTTGTGTAAATTTGAGTGTCGGTTGTGATCAATACCGATGACTTAAATAGTGCTCTCAATCGAACAAACATGAATGTGCAGCTACGATGAGGCCAAATGAAGTTGGATAAGCAATATGTGAACTCTTTGCATCTCATTATGACTAACCGGTTATCAAATTGAGTATGTTGTGATGAATGTTGCACACTAGCGAAAGTGTGTATTCTTGTTTGACATTGGTGTCAATGTCTTGTGTGATGAGCTTACGATGAACCTTGTGTGATGGCACCTAGAATTTCCCTCCTTGGGCCGGTTGACTAAGTGATGCAAGCTCTTGAAATGATATTAGGCAACAATTTTAAAGAGTGAAACAATTTGACATTATACCTCTTTTGTGGCCTACCTTGTGAGTGTGTGAACTTTGCTTGAACACCCTTTGAGCCTTACCCATTTTCTTGGAAGAAACTTGAGCAAATGAAACCTTTCTTTATCCCTTCACCCATAATCCTCATAAAATGTGGTTTGTTTGAATAGCCCACTTAGACCAAAAGTCTACGTTGGGGGTGTGGTGAAAAGAGAAGGTAAATCAAGTAGTGCAAAGAAGGACCCTTTTGACCCATGGTTTTGAGGAAGATGGAACCCCTCCATACAAAAAAAAAAAAAAAAAAAAAAAGAGGAATGAAAAAGAAAAAGAATGAAAAAGTTTGAAATAAAGTTATGAAAGTGCAAAAGAAATGGGGTGTCCAATATTCCATGGAAAGTGAATAATGGGGTGACTTTTGAGCATGAATGAAAATGTTGAAGAAAAGGAAAGAAAGTGTTGTTCATACCACATTTCATGCGGACCGCAGCCATTGAGCCTAAATGACCAGAACTTTACACTCAGCCCCGTTACAAGCCTTGAAAAGACCTTTTTGATCTTGAGTGAGCTGAAGCAAATATTGATTGGAAAATAAGGGGAAACCTCTGGGTGGAGTCATGGATTTGTTCATCTTTGTGAGTACGAGAGTTGTTTGTGATTCCGAAACTATTAAGTGTTGAACCATTGTGTGTGAATATGGAATCATTCTTTGTGTAAGGGCGTTTGAGTACCTTTGTTGAGCATGAACTTGCATTTAAAGCAAGTATTGTGAGCTTGAGATTCTTTGGTAATGGTGAGTCACAACATCAGACTTTAAGTGCACAATTGATCCTTGCATGAGTAAGTTGAGTCTTGTCGTGTGCATTCATGATTGAGTCTTGTGTAGCACTATTTGAGACATCCTTTTTGAACTGCTGAACTTGAGTTTTACTTGAGGACAAGCAAAAGTTTAAGTTGGGGTGTTGATGAGTCCAAGATTTGAACTTATTTAGGGCTTTATTTGGATAGATTTAGTGTCCTCAAATGCTTATTTTGTGCCAATAACTGATGTAAAATCCTTGATTTCCATGTATTTGGATTGACGAACAAAGCATAGACATTAATTTGCCAAAAGGAACGAAGCGAGCTAAAAGAAGGAAGAAAAGAGAGCCTAGCGATCACCATGTCTATTTGGTGAGTCGCTGAGTGGCCATTTGACCGCCTAAAGTTCTAGTGTGGAAAGCCTTGAAGAAGAAAATAGAGTTGGCGAGAGAAAGAAGCAGTCGGCAGATCACCGAGTGGTTCCGCGATGCAGTATTAATTCGCCCAAAGTTACAGACCTGGAGGATGTTGAAGGCCAAAGCAAAAAGGCGATGGAATTGACCAAAGAACGGATCACCGAGCTGATCGACGAGCCCGACTTAATGCGTTGAATGGTCTTTCGTAGCATATTTTTGGCGACTATAAATACGGTTTTGAACATTTAGTTTACAACTTTTTACATCATAGTATTAATTAGAGAAATTTGTTAATTTGGAATTTGGAGTATTAAGACAAGTTTTCCTTAGCTTTGAAGAATTGAAGATTTTCACTTTTGAGAAATTCGAAGTGGGTCTTTGAGATTCTTCAATTTGGACATTTGTAAAGATGAAATTAATCTTACACAGTTGATGGAAACACAATTGGGTAATGATTTTTATCTTATTATGATGTCAAGCTAACACCCCAATTCATGGGGTGTGATTATGTGAATATGGGCTGATTTAGTTTATGGATATTGTTAATTGTTAGTTTAAATATTGTTTAGAAGTGATTTCAATCAGTAATTGTGGTTTAACTTAAAGAATTGTAGTTGCAAATGCAGTTCTACCTTCGTGTTTTTGGCTTGCTCGAGAGAGAGGTTTTAAAACCAAGATTTTTTATTGATGGTCGGTGGGTATTGGATTGTCATGGGTTTAGCTCGAGAGAGTGAATCCTAAACCCTTTTCCACACATTCAGCTTGAGAGAGTGAATGGACTAAGGCGTAAGTTGTTCTTATTTTGTATGTTTGTCAATGTTCGAGAGAAATTGACTTGATTCGGGGTAAATTATTCGAGAGAAAATTTACCTCCTTTATAGTTTAGCTTATTCACTAATATTCATCTATTTCCTAATAATTTCAATTACTCATTTGTCTACATTAACCTATAATCGAATCACATCCTAAGAACCCATCTCTTTATTGTTATTATTGTATTATTTGTTGTTGTTGTAGTTGATAATTAAAATCAAAACCCCTTGTTATTTGACATTCCTGTCACCCCTGATTTTAATTATGTTTTTATTCGTAAATGTCTATTCTTTTGGCTGATTTGAACATATTCGTACTTTTCTGTTAAATCTAAAGCATGTACCACTCCCTGTAGGATTCGACCCCAACTCATTTAGTTGGGTTATATACTGACTAACGATCGTTGATGTTTAGAACTGGATTAAGTGTCTTTGATAGTGTTATTAAATCACACGGGTCCGTAACCGGAACCTACACAAGTGTAGAAGCAATGAGTGTGTACCAAACAACACAGTACTCAATAGTCAACCTACTAAAAAAAGCAAAACTAAATAGAAATCGAGTACTCCTTTTATCCAAATTGAACCTCCTCAAACTACAACCCATATAGAAATCAGCCCAACCTAATAATTCTACAATACACAGTTAACAAGGCTTAATAATCATAGTCCAATAATTATAGTTCAACAACCAACAAGTGTCAAATGTACCAATCACAAGTATCAAGTCATCAATAACACAAATTAAGGTTATTAAGCACAACAATTAAGTATACAACCACAATTATCATGATTATCATGCACAAATATAAATCGGGACTCGCGGGGAACACCCATAGTCCAAGTTCTAATCGAAAATAACCTCGGCCTCAATAACACTCATTTGTAATGACCTCGGCATCAATAACACTCGACAACAATGAACTCGGCATCAATAATACTCATCGGTAAAGACCTCGACATAATTGTACTCATCGATAAAGACCTCAGTATAATCACACTTACCAGTAAAGACCTTGGCATAATTACACTCACCAGTAAAAAACATGGCATGATCACACTTGCAGTAAAGACCTCGACATAATCACACTCGGTAATAAAGACGTCAACATAATCACACTTACAATTAAATACCTCAGCACAATCACACTCACCGATAAAGACCTCAACATAAACACTAGTCGTCTTTTCAACTTTCACATAATATCACTTGTCTCATCACAGTGCACAACAATCAATGCAAATGAGAAATTTCACACCATAAGAAAGAGACAACAATTCAAGCAATTAAAGATAACAACAATGCCAACACAGCTTTCCATCAATCAACACATTTGGGTCCATAACAAGGCAATTCACAATATATTATGATCAACACATTTTCTTTTTATTAATCCTCTTTGTATTCATTAATATCAATCAAGTGGATTAATTGAACCCATCACCTCATTCCTGTTGCCCTCAAACACATACAATGAAGGGAAAATATAAGAATTCTACAAGTTTTACAAGGTATTGAAATTACTTGCCTCAACTCAATCAAAGTCAATCCAAGACTTGAGTCTTCCCCTTCCGAACAATATTCAAAACCTCATTGTCTAGTTCAATCAAGTAATCAAAATAAGATTATGGAAATAGTAATTCTCAATTCATACATTTTCAACAATGGGTTATATAAACTCTAACACCCAATTCCGAAAACGAGATTTGAATTAAAAAATCTTTACTTGAAAATATTACCCAAGACATTTGAAAATCATTGGTGAAAAACATTTTGAAAAAAGGAGTTAAAATCAGTTCACAATCACTATTTTACTTTGGAACTCAAGTTCTTGAAAAGCCTTGTCATTTACCAATCAAAATCTCAAGTTTTGATGTTAAAATCCATAAATAATCAAAGGGAAATGAATTTTAATAGTTTCAAAGGCTTACCCAATTGTTTTAGCAGAAGAAATCTCTTCAAAATCACCTCCAAGGGTTTTACAAAGCTTAAAATAAGGAAAAATGGGTAAAACTCAGAAAATGGCAGGCAAAAAGGGCTCCCTAATGTCTCTTAAATGAACTCATGTTCTCTTAAGAGAAACCCACAAAAGTTAGAGGGTCTCGATTTCGTGAACCAGGGTTCGCTTTCGTGACCATCACGATCGTGACTCATGGTTCGCTTAAGTGAACTCTACCTAAAAGAGGCCCTTTGCTTTCAGGATCAGGGTCTCGCTAACGCGAACATCGCTATCGTCAAGTACCCTTCTGGAAATCAAGACACACCAACAACTGAAATATCAGCCAACTTTCAAATCATCAAATGGACCCTTAGGATTTATCTGAAACCCCGTACACACAAACTATATATGCAAATCAATTATACTTGACATTCTGGACTCAACAGAACCATCAAAATACGAATCCTGGTCTCCTTAACTTGAAATCCATGAAAGTCACTATAAACTAATCATAATGCGTAAAAGGCCAAATCAAGCTCGGAACTTCTAAAAATTAAACCAAGACCTCACTTAAGCCTAAAATCATCCCCCAAATTTAATGGAACTCTTGAAATTTTGATATGAGTATCTGAACTCCGAATGTTGACCAAAGTCAATCCAAATGGCTAAAATCTTAACAATTTTCCAATTTAGGACCTCTGAATAAGAAACTGACAACTCTCTTAGACCAATTTACACATTCTTGGACTGATGGAATCGATGGAGTTTCATTCTGATACTCGAAACTCTGAAAGACACCGAAAATTATTTTTCAATATCTTTAGCCTTTGAATTTCAAAAACTTTCATAAATCACAACTCTTTACACAAAGTTGGAAACCAAATTTTAAAAGTCAAACATAAATGACTGTGGGTCATTATTAGGAGGAGAAAAATGGTAATTTTACGAAAGTTTTAAAAAAGGACCATCCGGGTCTTTGCATGAAAATACAATTCTATCTAAAGCGAAGTTTTTTAATGAAGGGAAAGAAGTTCAAACAATATTTTTAAGGGCCTTCATGCATTTAATATAGTATAGATAGATTATAAGTATATTTATTTAGTATGAAAGTATTTTATTATAATAGATAGTATATTGTGTGAATATTTAGTACACACTATAAGTATATCTATAATATAGAGAAAAGACATAAAGTGACACCTGAAGTTATCTCAAATTTTCAAAAAGACACCTTAACTTTGTGGGCATCCTATTACCCCACATAACATTTTAAATCACAATAAATACACAATTTTTGCATAATATGTATTCTAAATGCTTGAGCGTTGGTCTCACCCCCAATTAATAATATAACTACTTTTTTTTTAACCCATTTAGTAAAGATCAGATAAAATTTCGACCTACTCCATTTAACCCTAAACCCCTTTCAGATTTTCACTCCACTTACTATCTTTGATGATCAAAACCCTAAAGCATTTAAATAGTCAAAGTAAAATTGTTTCGTGATGATAATTTCTTGAATTATGGAGTCAAAACCAAGAAGTGAAGGCTTACATGTTAATTGCTTCTTGATATAAATGTAAATTTTGGTTAAAATGTTCTTTTTATATAGTAGTGTTTTTTTGAAAACTCACCTTGGTAGTGATTTTATTGTTATATTCTTCTTGTGCTATCTATTATTCATGTGTATGTAATGTTAATTTAGGATTGATTTGAGTTCGAATATTTTTTCACCGATTTAGTTTTGAAATTCACTTTTAGGATTTAGAAATTAGTTGATTTTTTTACTTTTAAATACAATAAAAAGAAGAAATTGAAGCTAGTAAAGTTATATGAAAATCTTGTTAAGGATGGAGAATTTTATTTTTTTGTAGATGGAAAGCTCTTCAATATCAATCAATGGAGGTTTTGGAGAAGATGAAAAGTGAGTCTTTTAATAAAAAAAGAAAATCCAAATTTATAGTGCCATATGACATTTTTACACTGGGTTGGGGTGTATTTTTACTCCTCCATGCGCCTATCAAATGTGAGAACAAAACTATTGTGAAAATGGGTCAAACGTGTTTATTTATTGTGATTTAAAATGGTTATGTGGTAATAGGACGTACGCAAACGGTAAATACCTTTTTTGAAAATTTGAGACAAGTATAGGAGTCACTTTATGTCTTTTCTCTATGATATAATATAAGTATTCCATTATAATAAATAGTATATTGTGTGTATATTTTTATTATACAATATAAGTATGTAAGCAATATTTTATTATAAATAGTTATAATTATTTCAAAATTAAATAGATAACAATACACTATATTGATAATTGATTCAAAATTTTGAATTTATAAATGGCGATAATTTTTTTTACGAAGAACTCGGTCCTTTAACCAAAACCCGGCATGACCTAGTTAGCCTGGGAATGTGTGCAGACGGGTCATGGGCCGGGCCGAATGGGCGGTATTGTCACATCTCGTACTTCAAAAAGTCAACTAGAGATTTGTACATGTAAAACTTCACTTTTTAGTTTTGGGTCAACTTCAAATGACCATAACTTTCACCACATAAGGAGTAGGTGGCCCATGAGGTATCAAATCAAAGGTCCTTGAGTTCTCTTTCCAACGCCGCTAAGTTTGCTAAATTCCAAGCTTAGATGAAGGAGTTATGCCCATTTGAGTGCAGCCTCTCTAGTTAAGGCATTTCTTCGATTTTAAGAAGGGGTATTTTAGTCCTTTCATTATTCCATTAGGCCTAAACGTTTGTTTTCCACCCAAATAGGGGTCTAAAATCAACTAATTGAGATCAGTTTTCATTCATTCATAAACTCTTAGGGTTGAGAGAAGGGTTTCAAGATGAGAAAAAGAAGAAAGTTTCAAAAGTTCTTTCAAGCTTTGAGGATTGTCGCCAAAACTTAGTTCTTTCAAGGTATGTAAGCTTTCATAGTGTTGGGTTTATTCATCCTCACACCAATCATGTAAATTCATCCATAGATTCGTAATTTAAGTTGGTTGATTTGAATTCTTGAGAAGTTCTTGAGGTTTTGTTTCATTCTTTAACAATGGAGTCTTGTTGTGTTTTACAGGTGAGGGTTTTGCGAATGAGTGATGTTCTTGATGGAATTTGAGTGAGTTTTCATTGATTATGAATTGGGTTTATGAATCAAAAGAAGTTTGGAGGAAATCATTCGATTATAGATGAATTAGGCCTTGAATTTTAGCAAGAAAAATAGTCAAAAATCTGGACACGGGCAGTGGCATGGGGCGGCACGCCACCATAGCGCCAGAACTATAGCCCAGTAGTTTGGGACCTGGCACGGTACGCCACTCGGTGCATCCCAAACACTGTTAAGTAGTTTTAAGGCTGGCGCCCCGCGCAACTCAGTGTGCCAAAGTCGTCAGGTCCCTTACCCTTTTGTCCTTCTTTCCGTGTGTGTTTCCTCGCATCGTACCGGAGTTCTCTTCTTGAAATTCATTCTTAAAATATTCATTAATGTTTGAGAGATCATGCATGTCCTAATCACATCTCTTAATTTACATTTTCTAAGTAAGGTCAAGAAGAAGGTTCAAGAACGTCCTTTTGAGTCATTTTGAGAAGTCTTTTGCAATTATCTATAACTTGTTTTAAGACTTGAGTAAATGAGCATGATAATGAGGAGAGTTGAGTTTCATGTTTCAAAATGAGTATAAGGGAACTAAGTATTCCCAAGTATGTAACACTTTTACATTTTAAAAGAGAGAAACACAAATTTCTAAATGAGTTTACAAGTTCAAAGGAGTTCCAGAATATCACCTCTTTTAAGAGGATCTTTTGAGTATTTATCTCAAACTGAGGAAGAGTTATGTTTTTAAATATTTGAGATGATTTATATATTATTGGGAGTAGTATTAAGCAGCAATATGGGGATGAGTTCAGACAACTCAAAATCCTCATAAACCATGTATGCCAATATGGGTAATGGATCATACTTTTTAGATGATTCCTTATTGCTTTTAAGCATGGCTTAGTGGATCCACTTAGTTGGAGATGTTCTATACCATGAAAAGGTATAGGAGAGTTTTGGCAGCGTTTGCGAGACGTTGTATCATCACGTAGCTCATAGTGATGGTTGTCGGTTAGAGAATCTCCCAAATAAGAGTAAAGACTTTATTATTGTATTTTTATATACATTTGAGTTATTATATACTATTTTAATTTCTTTATAAATAATGCATCTTTTATTGTTGTTTTCATATTAAGGTGAGTAGGTTTCCCCTTTCTATCAATTCAGCTATATATCCCTATGTTCCGTTTTCCCCTTATATACACATACATTTAATATATTGATGCCATTTGGCCTGCATCATTTCATGATGCATTTACAAGTATTCAGGATCATCAATCGGTGCTTCGTTGATCCCGTCGCATTCCAGCTAGCTTTGGTGAGCCTTCTTGCTTTCTGGAGGGCTTCACATTATGGTTTTGTTTTGTAAAGATGTAGTGGGTCTTGTCCCGATATCTATCATAGTTATTAGAGGCTTCATAGACAATAGTAATATGAGGAGTCTTTCATTCTCCCTTGTTGATGTTTTAAGGACTTTGAGTTGAACAATTATGTTTATTAAGTATTTCAGACTATATTAAGTAATTAAACAATCATAGTAATTAGATATTATGAGTTAATCTTTACATTTCAGTTTCCAATGTTGTTGAGTAAGTCTTTCGTTGATTATTGAGCCAGGCCAAGGGTTCGCTTAGGGACCAGCTATGGTTCTCGAGTGCCGGCCACGTCTAGGGTGTAGGCTCGGTGCATAACAACTTAGTATTAGAGCACTGAGTTCAAGAGTCTTACAATGTCTATGAGTCGTGTCTGTAGAGTGACACGTCAAAACATACACTTCAATTAAGAGGTATAAATGGTTGAAGTTAATTTATAGAACTCAATGTGAGTTGAGGTCGATCCCACATAAAATTTCTTTACAGAAATGGTTTCACTGTTGCATTTATCCAAATATTGTTATTTTTTCCTAAAGAGAAAAACAATTACAGAATGTAAAATGGGTTTAGCTGTAAAGCTCTAGAACCAAGGTTGTTAAATAAGATTGAGTTTAACAATTAACAGAGTGTTGATTTTAAAGTTGTTTTGATAATTAAATGAAACTAGAATTGTGCTCCCCATAACGTTGAATCTAGTTTTTTCCGTAAATGAGTTTCAGGTAATTCATCTCTACAAAATACCAGCAAGTTAGATATATCTAACACTTCTCAGTCTAATTAGATAACTTTCACTCAAGCCCTCTCTGTCCTAGAGTGTTAACAAGTTTTACTCTCACTTACGATAGTGTTAAAGTTCATTTCTCTCGAACTCGAACTTTGACACCATTTCCTTAGGTTAATTCAGGTTTTCCCCAACCATCACTTTTCTCTCGAATAAATGACAAATACATGCTAACTCTAATGCGTGCACTCAATAGAATACATGAATAATGAAAACTAAACTATGATTTGCAAATATAAATCGTCTTCTACTCGTCTTATGAAATTACACTCAGATTTACGTCATAGATCCCACAATCCCAGTTGTGGTATTTATCAACTCATGATTTCATGTAAACATACATAATTATATAATGAAAACATGATAAGAAAGTACTTACGAAAATATGCAAAATCGATAAGCACTTGAAAATTCAAAACCAAAAATAAAACTTTGAAACTTTATTCAATGTTAATCGTCCAAAACCAAAGCTAAGAATATTTAAAACTTCGTTGCTCGTTCTAGATATGATGAGATAAAAACAAAAAATGAACTAATAAATTCAAATAGAATGTCTAAAATGAGTCCTGCTCAAAGTAGGACTGAGATGTCGGGCAACTTCACGAATGCTCTAATGGTCCATCAAGGGTTCACGGTCCATGAAGCCCCTCATGATCCTTACTTGGGAACTTGCAAACTTGGTTCTTCAAATCCTATGTACTGGAACCTTGTCACGGATGTCACCACTGTTCGTGACACTGACCACGGTCCGTATAGGTGCCTGTGGTCTTCACTTGGTCAAATCAATCTTCAGCTTCTCAAGGTCTCCCACCCCCCGTGAGGTCGTTCGTGGTCTTTACTTGATATTGCCACAGTTGATCTTCTCCACACCTGCTCACTGGAAAGGTACTTCACGACCCTCATCACGATCAGTAGTGAAGACCACAGTCCGTGAGGCCGTCCGTGGTCTTTACTTGTTTCAATTCACTTTCACTACATTTTCTTCCTTTTTTATCTTCTTTCACATCCACATTTTTCACCTATACAAACACTACCAAACACATCATATCCATATAAACACACATGATTCTAGTATTAATCCCTAGTTTTCAAGCATCAAATGTGCTAAGATTTTGCGGCACATCAACACCCTTAACTTAGAACCATTACTTGTCCTCAAGTGATGAGAAAAATAATGCATTTCGCTATCAAACATTCAAAATCTTTTTGAAACTGTGCAGCACCCATCTCAATCACAAATTGTATCCAAAACCATCAATCTAACATGCAAGGATCAATATATGACATCCCATTACTCATAGTCGATCATGCTTATGCATATGTACTATAAGTTAACACAATCTACAATCAAATGCAATCACTATGTCCTCACACTAAAGAAGTCCCTCACTCATGATAATTGGGACTAAGTTCTACGCTCGCACTCTCAAATAACTTCTAACACTAACAATAAAAGACCATAGGGTTACCCTTGCTTTCTACGCTCTATCTTTCGAATAACCAGAATAGGATCACTGTAGGACTTTATCATCTTATAACATAGGCTCAGGCTAGGAAATTGATTTTTGGGTTTGTGAGTGACTAGTACCTTGGTTCTCCAAAGTTTCGTTCGCACACAACTTTTTCTGAGCGATTCCCTTTTTTTCTTCATTTCAGTACCTCCCAGCAGCCATTATTTTATTTTTATTTATTTTTCTTTTTCTTTTCTTGTTATTTTTATTTCACATTTTGTGCTTTGAAATAACTGGTTGAACCTTCTTTTTCACTTTTCCTTTCTGCTCAGGTTGTAATCACCCTTAACTTAGGCCTTTGGCCTGAGTTGTGACATCGTTTCTTCGGAGATCTAAGGATATGATGTTTAAAGGGTAAGAACAAAATTGGTTCTCAGGCTCAAATCGGGTTCAAGTGATAAACTATTTTATTTGGTTGTTTTAATTTTGGCTTTTCAATGGCTTAGCAAAAATGGCCTACTGATCCTTTCTTATCCAGTTGTTTTCAGATTTAAGCAAGACTACTCGGGCAAGTTCTAGTTTATGCTCCTAGCGTTAGACTTTGAGCAAACCTCACACACACGACACATGACTACATTCTCCAGTTTCTTGGTTCACTAATTTATTTTCAGACTAGCAATGTTTAACGCATAAGTACCTAAGATGTCATTTAAAGAGCCTAACGGTCAAACTCCAGATTAAGTCTATCATTTCAAACATAACTCGCTGATGCACAACTCAACATAAAAACTTCACATTTTCCTCAAAGACACAAACACAGCAATCACAATTATCAAACAAACACAGAGTCAACCTCCATTCATTGTAAAGGCTAACATGGCAGGTTGCTCACCACCCCCTCCAAAAAAAAAGACTTTGCCCTCAAAGTCAATAAAGAAAAACAATACAGGGCTGTGTGGAGGGGTCATACCTATGGTGCATTAGGTGCTGATAGCTGGATTAGCGTCGGCACCCTTATCAACAGGTGCACTCTCAGAAACCAACTATGGGTCAGGTTGGCTACCACTAACCGGGAAAGGTACTCCGCTACCAGAAGCGCCAGCTAACACTGCATCTCACTATTGTTGCGCAAGTGCTTCATCCTCACTTCCTTTTTTCCTCGAAGCCTTGCGGGATTTTTTTGTTGTCTTCTTTCTTCTTTGGATAGGTCAGCCGGCAGCTTCTCATCGAACTCTCCAGCTTTGTGTTTTCTCTTGCTGGATTTGCTTTTAAGGAGTTGCCCTCAAAAGTCGTCAAGGGATTGAGTGGTAGGTCACTCACTGAACAAGTTCATCAATGATTCTGGCATGATCGGAGTAGGCACTTGTACTGATTTCTCAGCTAGTTAAGAAACTTTAGCTCACATCTCGGCCAACTGCATTTTGAACTTATCAGTATTGACTGAACCGGCAGCCTGCAACCATTCCTGGACAAAGACCTCCAAACCATCCATCCTGTCTTTTAAGACAGCCAGCTCCTTCCACATCTCATCTTTTATCTTCTTCTCTGCAGTTAACACATCTTGCTCTATTAGCTGGGGCATCTGGCATACAATTTGGTCGACTAAGGTCCTGGTCTGTTGCTGATCTGCAACTAATTTCTCAAGGAATAGAGTAGAAATAGTGACAAAAGTACCTGGAGCCTGTGAGGCTGAAGCTGGTAGCAGTGGTGCCTCTGTAGATAGTTGTGATGACTCCTCCTACTCTGGCCCTCTATCCGCATATGGAATGTTGATCGGTAGATGAGGAACCACATCCAAAGAACCCACACCTCCGACTTTCAAACCAAATAGATGGTTAGAAACATCTTTTATTTTTAAAGCCTGGGTAAGCCTGAATGCCTCACTCCACCTGTCCACTAGCCTTTTTGGGAGGGGGGTGCTTGCTTGCCGACATAATTTCCCTATCAGACAGGGAAATGGAAGTTTGGCTCTCTCATTTAGTGCCCTATCCCTCATTTCTATCGCTATGATCCGCCCCACATTTATCAAGTAACCATCCATAAGGCAAGCTACCAAAGAAGCCAGTGAGGGAGACAAGGTATTATCATTACCTGTAGGTTTCAACTATGCACAGACAATAGCCCACCAAACCTTGACTGGAAATAAAAGTGACACTTTGGTAATATGTATCGGTAATCCTGTAACCTAAGATGCATTCTCCCCCTCTGAGGAAATTTGCCTTGCAATCCAGTGCATAATCCTCTCATGAGAGCTCTGGACCTCTATCTCAGCTTCACTGGTTACAACATGATGCTTGCCCTAAAAAAGGCCAACTGAAGCTGGTATTGTGTATTCTGGACCATGCAACATCTTGTTGATAGTAGACTTAGAGATATTCACGGATGTGCCCCGAACCATAATTGAATCAAGTGGTCCCCAAGTATTAGCAATGTCCTTCTGCCCATGTTTAGTTGTCTCAGTCTCTGCATCAAATTTCATTAATGTGGTTACATATGAAGCATAAAACTCTTGGGTGAGATGGCTAGAAAATTCTCCAGGTGTGTTGTTCATCTAGTCAAACTGATGAAGCTAAAATATCTTGTAAATATCGGGGAATGATTTGATATCTGCCACCACCACTCTAGTCTCTGGCATGATTGGTCTATTCTTAAAGCCACCCAACTTGTTCACAATTCCATTCTTGAAGAAGTCTTCGGACCTGTTCACAATCCTCATAGAATGGAAAAAGTCAATCAGTTGTTGACTTGCTGCGGGATCGAATTCATGGAGGTGGACATATTGGACCATTGTATCATCAGTGGTAATGTCCTCATCCACTTCTACAACACATGTCTCCTCCTGTGCTCCAGTTTCAGCTTCTAGTTCTACTGCAGGTGGAAGGGTGGTTGCATCATCCTGAGAGCTGCTCGTAGAATCTACATTACCTCCTGAACCATTACCAGACTGGCTACCTGATTCGTCACCGTTACCGAAACTACTACCTTTCTCTTTAGATTGGGAAGGAATGTTCTGGAGAGTGGCCCTCGTTGTATAGGATCCAGTAGTTCGAGGTGGGTGGTTCTTAATAGTGTTATTTATCTGAACCGCCAAACTACTAGACCCTAAAGCATTATCACCTTCTTATTGAGAAGAAATAGGTGAGGAATGTGAGGTTGCGTTCTTTCTTCGGGGAGCCATAGTACCTGAGAAATACAAAAGAAAAACATTAGTACGCAAATCAATAAAATAACACACTATCAGGTACTCAAACTTCCACTGTGTAATTACAATGTGACGCCTTGCCTTAAGAATGTCGTCACCCAATCTATCATTGGGAAGGGCCATAGAATTGAAATGGAAAAAATAGAATTTAAAATAATAGAAACAAAAAAAATATTTTTTGTTTTTGTTATATATACGGGAGCCTAGACGGGCTGTGGTGGCTACCACGGTCCGTGAAGACCCTCGTGAATACAAGTGAGTACATTGACTGAGTGGGACAACTTACTGGAATGGACCACGGATGGCTTCACAGTCCGTGGAGTGAACCACGGTTCGTGAAGACGATCGTGATCCTACCCAGTGTAACCCCCCTTTTGCTAAGTGTGGTCCACCAGGGGTTTCACGACCCGTAGTTGATCCCACGTTCTGTGAAGCCCATCGTGGACTTACACTTGGCCCTTTTTAAGTGTTCCTCTTCTTCCAAAACCACATATGCCCAATTTTACCCAATTTCGTCACCCAATCACATAGTGACGAGATCTATTAGCACATGAGTTCAACAAATTTACCACATCAAACAATCGCCATTCAAACAAGAACCTTTTATAAACATAACCAAGGCACACAAGTGTAATCCCCCAATTTCAACAGTTTCATTGGCAAAATTCACTCAATCATACTTTTCGCTCACGAATAGGACTCAAACACACATTAATATCACAGTTCAACACCAATTCCTCAAGAATCCACTATGCCCATACATTAACAACTAGTTCCATATAATTTCAACAAACCCATATACAAAAACTCCCAACTTAAACAAACCCACTACAATTTTGTATCAATAATGCTAGTTTATCACATAATCATAGTAAATTCGAACAATTTAAGTACTTCTAACTTGCCTATTGATAAGATCAAACTTATAACAAGTTAAAGGAAGAACTTACTTTGAATTCGATTACAAATTTCGCCCAAAAGAGAGACAGTGAACTTTGACTTCAAATTCTTGATAAAATAGAACTAGGGTTTTGATTATTTGATGAAGAATGGAAAATTTAGAGATTAAAAACCCTTGTTTATATTTATAATACCCGTTATAAAGGAGAGGAAAGGGAAAGGAACTGACTCTTGGCGCTTAGGATAGTTTATAAATGCTTAATTGAATCTCTCTTGACGTGCGGGTTGGGTTTGTGTTTCAATGATTCTGGGTTAGGAACGACGGACAGTGAAGTTTCTCGTGAAGGGAACCACGATTCTTATAGGTGTCCATGAATATGACTTGACAACATGAAACTTGTATGAGGTTCACGAGAGGCTAGACGGTCCGTACAAAGTTTGACGAACCGTGAACCAATTTCCAGTAGCTCCTCTTATAGGTGGGTGCTTGTGATGGGCCGTAAAGTTTCCCCTGAAGGGCACCACGGCCCGTGGAACTGCCCATGAAGGGCTTCTTGCACCCAGTTCTGCAATTCTTAGTCCATGTACTTCCTGCACACATCAACACCAGTGACTCTATAAAAATAAAGAAAAATGAGAAAAAGTAAACTACCTATTACAATTACAATCTTGGGTTGCCTCCCAAGCAGCACACAAATTAACGTCGCGGCGCGACGCAGGTTACTTGATTACTCAGACTTCATCAAGCTTACATTCCTCCACTATTTTCACTTCTTCTGGAACACCCAAGTATGCCTTGATTCGCTGACCATTTGCCTTGAACCTCTCACCCTTGTCATTCTCAAGTTCAATAGCACCCGACTGGAACAACTTAGTTACTTTAAAAGGTCCAAACCATTTGGATCTCAACTTCCCTGAAAACAGACGAAGTCTAGAGTTAGAAAGCAACACCAAGTCATCAGGAGTGAAGGTTCTTTTCTCAATATGCTTATCATGATACAACTTCATCCTTTCCTTGTACAGTACAGACCTCTCATACGCTCTCAAGAGGAATTCATCCATCTCATTGATCTAATCCAATCTCAGGTTTGTTGTTTCACTCTAACTAAGGTTCAACTTTTTCAAAGCCCAGAGTGCCTTATACTCAAGCTCAACAAGGAAATGACATGCCTTTCTAAACACCAATTGATATGGAGACATATCAATAGGCGTCTTGAAAGCTGTCTGATATGCCCATAGAGCATCATCTAACTTTCTTGCCCAATCTGTCCTATTGGCATTCACTGTTTTTGCCAGAATAGCCTTTATTTCCCTATTTGATACCTCCACTTGGCCACTGGTCTACGGGTGATAAGGTGTTGCCACCTTGTGCTATTTTACCCCATATTTAGCCAGAAGAGCACTGAATACCTTATCGCAAAAATGTGAACCCTCATCACTAATAATAACTCTGGGTGTGCCAAACCTTGAGAAGATATTCTTCTTCAGAAACCCATCAACACTCTTGCCATAATTCTTAGGCAGAGCAACTGCCTCAACCCATTTGGACACATAGTCCACTGCCACAAGTATATATGTTTTCCCATAGGAGCTCACAAATGGGCCCATGAAATCAACTCCCCACACATCAAATAGTTCCACCTACAGTATAGGTGTCATTGGTAGCTCATGGTGTCGAAAGAAGTCTCCTTGCCGCTGGCATACATCACATCTCTTTACTATATCCATTGCATCCTGATGAATTGTAGGACAGTAGTACCCACTCTAAAGTACCTTATGGCTATCTGAGTGCCTCTATGATGGCCACCCACTAGAGAGGAATCGCAGGCCTCTAAAATATGGAGAATCTCAGCCCCAGGGATGCATCCCCTGATGATATTATCAGCACACTCCCTGTACAAATAAGGTTCATCCCAAAAATACTTACCCATATTATGCAGAACCTCTTTCTTTGCTAAAATGTCGGTCCCTCAAGCATCATGTCACTAAAAAGAAAGTTAGCAAAATCAGCAAACCAAGGAATAAGATCAAGAGTTGCAGTTAATACTTGCTCATTCAGGAACGAATTATTGATTTTTAGCTCAAGTTCCTCTTTCTTTTCAGCATCAAACCTAGACAGGTGATCAGCCACTTGGTTTTTACAACCTCTCATATCCTTAACCTCAAAATCAAACTCCTAAAGCAGTAACACCCATCTGATCAACCTTATCTAGGCATCTTTATTTTCCATCAGGTATCTCAGAGCTACATGATCCGTGTGGACTATCACTCTAGTACCCAGCAAGTAGGCCTTGAATTTCTCAAAGGCATAAACCACAGCCAATAGTTCATGTTCAGTGACTATGTAGTTTCGTTATGCTCCATTTAGTGACTTGCTAGCATAGTAGATCGGAAGGAACATCTTGTTGCGCTTCTGCCCCAACACAACTCCTAAGGCAGTACCACTAGCATCGCACACTACCTTAAATGGTTTATCCCAATCTGGGCCAATAATCACTGGTGCTGAAATCAGTTTCTCCTTCAGGCATTCAAAGGCTTTTAGGCATGCTTCATCAAAAGTGAATTTCACCTCGTTCTCCAAAAGCTTGCATAAGGGATGTGCAATATTCGAGAAGTCCTTTGATGAAACGCCTATAAAATCTAGCATGTCTTAAAAAGCTTCGAACACCCTTCACATAGATAAGTGGAGACAACTTTTCAATCACCTCAATTTTTGCTTTGTCAACCTCCAATCCCTTTTGTGACACCTTATGACCGAGGACTATACCTTTCTTGACCATGAAATGGCATTTCTCCCAGTTCTACACTAGATTGGCCTCCTCGCATCTATGTAAAGCCCTGCTAAGATTTATCAAGCAGTCATCAAAAGTATCACTTACCGCTGAAAATTAATCCATGAATATCTCTAGAGTGTCTTCCACCATGTCCGAGAAGATGGACATCATACACCTCTGGAAAGTTGATGGTGCATTACATAGTCCAAATGGCATACGTTTAAATGCAAAGGGGCCATAAGGACATGTAAAAGTGGTATTTTCCTTATCTTCGGGAGCAATTGATATCTGATTGTACCCAGAGTATCTATCTAAGAAACAATACCACCCTTTTCCAGCCAACTTGTCAAGCATCTAGTCCATGAATGGCATTGAGAAGTGATCCTTCATGGTCCGCTTGTTCAGCTTTCTGTAGTCCATGAACACTCGCAATCTAGTGACTGGTCTCTACGGGATCAACCCATTCTTCACATTAGAAACCACTATCATACCACCATTTTTAGGACACAATGCACTAAGCTGACCCAATGACTTTCAGAAATAGGGTACACAACCCCAGCATCTAACCACTTGATGGTCTCCTTTTTGACCACCTATTCCGATAGTGGATTTAACCTCCTCTGGTGCTCAATGCTTGGGCTGCAATCCTCCTCAAGTTGAATCTTATGGGTGCATATACCCGGAGGTATCCCAATGATGTCACTGATGGTCCACCCAATTGCCCTTTTATACCTTATCAGCACTTTGATCATAGCTTGTACATGTTCTTTATTCAAATTTGCAGCCAAGATCACAGGCAAAGTGTTGTTAGTGCACAAAAATACATACCTAAGGTAACTAGGTAATTGTTTCAATTCCAGCATAAGTAGCTCTGATTAAACGTATCAAGGACACTTCATCAAATTCTAAGTGTCAACGATCGCTAGTCAGTATAATAACCCAACTAAATTAGTTGGGGATGAATGCCACAATGAGTGGTACGTGTTTAAGATTCAAGAGTAAAGTATGAATATGTTCAAGTCAATCATAGGAATAGACATTATCTAAGGAAAACTTATTTCAAATTAAGGAGTGACACGAATGTCAAATAACAGGGGGGTTTTGATTTCAACTGTCAGCTACAACAACAGCAAATAACATGAATTTATCAATAATGAGATGGGTTCTTGGGATGTGATTTGATTATAGGCTAATTATAGAAAAATGAATAATTGCAACTGTTAGTAAATAGCTTTAAATCAGTGAATAAGCTACACTTTAGTGGGGATAAACTTTCTCTCGAACAACTTACCCCGAATCAAGTTGGTTCCTCTCAAACACCAATAAGCAAGCAATTAAGAACAACCTATGCTTTAGTCCATTCACTCTCTCAAGATAAATGTGTGGAAAAGGGTTTAGGATTCACTCTCTCGAGCTGAACCCATGACAACCCAATACCCACAGACCATCAATTCAGTAATCTTGGTTTTAAAACCTCTTTATCGAGCAAGACAAAAACATGAAGGTGGAATTGCATTTGCAACTATAACCCTTTAAATTAAACCACAATTACTAAATGAAATCACTTTTACACAACAATTAAACTAACAATTAGCAATACCCATAAACTAAATCAACCCATAATCACACCCCAAGAATTGCGATTTTAGCTAGACATCATAAAATGATATAAATCGCTACCAAATTGTGTTTCCATCAACTGGGTAAGATTAATTTCGTCTTTACAAAGGTCTGAATTGAAGAATCCCAGAGACCCACTTCCAATTTCTCAAAAATGAAAAACTTCAACTCTTCAAAGCTAAGGAAAAGTTTTTGTCTCAATACTCAGAGTTCTCAATATCCAAAACTAGAAAAAATCTATATTATGAAAACTGATACTAAACTAAATATTTAAAAATTTATTTATAGTCGCCAAAAATAAGCTGCGAAAGTCCATTCGGCACAATAAGTCGGGATCGACGATCAGCTCGGTGATCCGTCGTTTGGTCAGTTCCATTGCCTTTTTTCTTTGGCCTTCCGTATCCTAAAGTTCTATAACTTTGGGTGATCCATCACTGCATCGCGAAACTACTTGTCGATGGCTCCTTTCTATCGCCAAATTTATTTCTCCTTCAGGGATTGGCACATTGGAAATTTAGGTGGTGAAGAGGCCAATAGGCGACTCGCCAAAGGGACTTGGCGATCACCAGGCCTTCATTTCTTCCTTTTTCTTCCTTCTTTCAGCTCGCTTCGTTCCTTTTTGCAAATTAGTGTTTGTGCTTTGTTCCTCATTCCAAATACCTGGAAATTAAGGATTTAGATCAATTATTGGCACAAAATAAGCATTTTAGGATAGTAATCTATCCAACTAAAGCCCTAAATAAGTCCAAATCTAGGACTCATCAACACCGCCAACTTAAACTTTTTCTTGTCCTCAAGTAAAACTCAAGTTAAGCAGTTCATAAAGGGTGTACCAAACAGTGTTACACAAGACTCAATTATGAATGCACACAACAAGATTCAACTTACTCATGCAAGGATCAATTGTGCACTCAAAGATTCATGATATGACTCACTATTATCAAAGATTCTCAAGTTCACAATACTTGCCTCAAATGCAAGTTCAAGCTCAACAAAGGTACTCAAATGCCCTCACACAAAGAATGATTCCATATTCACACACAATGGTTCAACAAAAGCTCTAGAATCAAAAACAACTCTCACACTCACAAAGATGAACACAATGCATGATTTCACCCATAGGTTTGCCGTTATTTTCCAATCAACACTTGTTTCAGCTCACTCAAGATCAAAAAGGTATTTTCAAGGCTTGTAACGGGGCTGAGTGTAAAGGTATGGTCATTTAGGCTCAATGGTTATAATCCTCATGAAATGTGGTAAGAACAATTCTTTCTTCCCTTTTCTTCATCATTTTCCACTCATGCTTAAAAGTCACCCCATTATTCACTTTCCATGGACTATTGGGTACCCCCTTTCTTTTTGCATTTTCACAACTTTATTCCACCACTTTTTCATTCTTTTTCATTCTTTTTCTTTTTCCTTCTTCTTTTCTTTTTCTCTCTTTTTTTGTATGGAAGGGTTCCATCTTTTTCACAATCATGGCTCAAAGAGGGGAAGGGCTCTTTTGCATTTCTTGATTTGCCTTCTCTTTTCACCACACCCCCAACTTAGGCTTGGCCTAAGTTGGCTATTCAAATAAACCACAACTCATAAGGATTATGGGTGAAGGGATAAAGAAAGGTAACAATTGTGTCAAGTTTCTTCCAAGAAAAGGGTAAGGCTAAAGGGTGTTCAAGCAAAGATCACACACTCACAAGGTTGTCCACAAAAGAGGTATAATGTCAAATTGTTTCACACTCTTCAAAGTTGCCTAAGATCATTTCAAAAGATTGCATCACTTAGTCAATCGGACCAACGGGGAAATTTCTAGGTGTCATCACACATGGTTCACGGTAAGCTCATCACACAAGGCATTGGCACCAATATCAAACAAGATTCCACACTTTTGCTAATGCGCATTGTTCATCACAAAAGACTCATTTGATAACCGGCTAGTCACAACGAGATGCAAAAAGTTCACATATTGTCTATGCAACTTCATTTGGCCTCAATGTAGTCGCACATTCATTTTTGTTCGATTATGAGCATTATTCAAGTCATCGGTATTGATCAAGACCAATACTCAAATTTGCAAGAGAACAAACTCGTTCAAACACAATCAAGAGGTGGCATAAGATTCAAAAAAATTGGAAGGGTCCAAAAATCATTTACAATTAAAACAAGGAGCCACAAGCTCAAATATCCACAAAAGCAGTATCAAAACACAATATATGGCTCAAAAACCTAATATATGAACAGAACAATAATCATAAAAGGTGGGCCTCACCCCACCACAAAACAAAAGCAATTTGTCCTCAAATGCAAGAAAATATCTAAAAAGTCAATAAAAAGGGGACAGAGAGGAAGGTAAAGAAGAATCATGTCTAAACAGTTGCTCCATCTATCGGGGCATCAGTGCCCGGTGTAACACTCTAAACTTGGGCCTCAGTGCCTGGAGTCACCTCAGAAGGATTGGCTCCATTGGACCCACTAATGGTGGTGACTCTCAAAGAAGTCTGGCATGCAGTCTCAAACATCACATCCTCAAGGTCAGCCATATCATCATAAACCTCGGCATCTCTCAAATCTATCTGCTCCTCATCAGTCTCTACATCTCGATCCTCAGCTGCCATAACATCCCGATGTATATCTCCGGTGGTGGTTGGAGGAATCTTAGAAGTCGTCAGGGAATCAACATCATCAGCTACCTCCAATAGGGAAGTGAAGTCACTGGACTTCAAGTAGTCCATGTCCTTTCTCAAATCCGCAACCTCGGCTTTCAAATCCGTAACCTCAAAAGTTTCCCCCTGTCTACTCTCACAAGCCTCAACTCTCGCAGTGAGAGTGTCAATAGAAGTTTGGAGGGGGTCAGTGCAGCAAGGATGACACTCTCAATCATCCATGGAACTGCAACCTTTTATCGAGTCACCCTCACATCAGTTGAATGGGCCAGGTGCCCCATCTTCAAGAGCATAGCTTGAGAGATCTTGGTGGGCTGGGAAGAGGTAGAAGCACCAAGCTCCTATGAAGAAGAAGTAGGAGCAAATGTACATGAAGTCCCAGAGGGCGGAGTAGGCAAAGATGCCTCTGCAGGTATAGAATCAATGTCCAACTCTGGAGATGTATCAACTGGAGCTGCTCTTCTACGGCTAGCCTCATCCCGAGTGTACTCGGCCTTAATACGCCTAATGTTTGTGGAGGATGAAAGGGTAACCTCAATATCTCTAGTCGCATCCAGGGGGACTCGAACACGTCGGCACAACTCTGTGATCAGCACCAGGAATGGAAGGGATGTTTGATGATGTTTGGCCCGTATGGCCATATTCTACTCTATGATCAGTCCCATGTCAATACTCTTCCTGGATATGATTGACCCGAGGCAAGCCGCCTTAGGATGGCGCAGGATGGACTCATTCTGGGATGATATGATGGAGCTGCTGATGAATCCAAATCAATATTGTGCAGCTACTCTCAAGTCCTTCTTTTCGATCGAAACTCCGACCTCAATCCACCTCGGGGTGGTATTAGAAATGAAGGGAGTTAACTATCCTTTTGAGTTCATCCAATGATGTCGTAGTGGTAGCCACATTTGGGTAGTCATAGACTGACCCTCTATTAAGTACCGCGTTGATATGGTCAAGGCTACAATGTACTACTGTCCCATGTACAATTATGGACCCCACCGGTCTAAACTCACTGTCCTTCTTCTTACTTTTAGGAACCAGATCACCATATGCTGAATAAAACTCCCAAATCCATGTAGGGATGTATGGGCCTCGGGGTCTAGTGAACTGCTCAAAGCGGTGATAGTGGAGAATGTCCCTCACTTAGGAGTATTTACTCTCAATACCCTCTATGGAAAGTAGCTTCTCCTCAAGCATAGTCTGTAACCCATCATCTTTTAGTCTGTTGAGTAGTCTGGGAGGAGGAACCACAGGTGGCACTGGAGCTAGAGGAAGTGCCGGAGCTAGCACTGTGTCTATTAGAGAAGAGGTTGTTGGGACTCTAGCAGAGTCATTATGAGACCTAGCACAAATCTCGGCTCTTCGGGACTGTAAAGGCTGGTCGTCCTCCGGCTCAGATAACATAGCTTGGGAGTTATGAGCTTCTCCCTCACTGCCGAAGTTGTACTCCAAAACCTCAGTTATTGGCCTTTTTCTTTTTCCCATGCCTCCATTTGGAGGCTATGTTCTTCCCTTCTTGGGAGAATTGGCTCCCCTCTTCATTTATCACGATAACCCGTGCTCTCTTACAGGGGCATGTCAAAAATGGTTCTAGCCATATCTGCAAAAACATCAAAAAGAGTTAGAGATAATTCAACCAAAATTGCAGGAAAATATTTGCAAAAAGACTCACCGAACTGGTCGACGAGTTGTTGAATATCTTTGGCAAACCAGATCGGGCTCGCCGAAAGGATTGGCTCACAATTTTCTCAGACAAATGGTATGTTGGCGATGGGAAGGGCCTTTTGAAAAATTGCCGATAACATTCGATGAGCCACCGAAAGTTACAGTGCATTTTAAGGGTTAGGGCCGCTGTAAAAGGCGATCAAGAAAGACATTCGGCAAGTCGCTGAGTACATTCGGTGAACTCAGGCTTCTCTCAGGAAGTTACAAAACCAAACATCAAATTTAGCATAAAATTAAAGGCGATAAGAGGGGTTCGGCGAATCGCTGAGTGGTTTGGCGAGCTCGACCCAGCTCGCCAAACGACAACGTGCCTACTTTCAATCCCATTTTCCAAACTCAACCTCGCATCCCATGAAAACAAAATCAAAGCATGCACTCCTTTAATTAAACTTAGACCCATAACACCCATGCCTACAAGATACTCAAACTTTTTCTCGATTTGGCCAAATTCAGCCATTTGACGACTTTTGCCATTAAAAATGACATCAACTGCTCCATCATTGGGCAAAGTACGTCATTTGGCACAAATGTGGGTTACTTAGACTTCACCCGACTAGACCCAACAACAACAAACCAACACAAAACAATTTTGAATAATTTTAAGGCATGCAAAATTCGGGAAATCAACGATAAAGCAATTTAGGCATGATATTCAAATTAAAACAGACACAAACATATAAAATTACGATCAGAGAAGCCCAGCACACATCACTAAGATAAGAAATCATTGCATAAGAGTAAAAATCACAATATATAAATTTGGGGTTCGAAAAACCAACCTTAGAATCCGAATAAATACTTTGAAACGCTAGGCGGCAAAGAAATCCAACTTTAAACACAAATTTGACGACTAAAATGCAGTAAAAACACAAAAATATAGAATACTATAGAACGGGTATGATTTTGGTAAGTTCAAAAGTGAGGAAATGTGAAAGATTTTGAACTTTTGAACTATTGTCCTTTAAAAACCGTCTAGTTCTCGCCCATTCGGCAACATAAGTTTTGCTCGGTGAAACACTGAGTGGGCACTTAATTAGTTGAGTTTTACAGGACCTTCAGTTAATGTGGGGGTCTAAATGGCGGACTAAGTCGTGATCGCCGACCTAGTCGGCAATTCGCCAATATGCTTCTAGGCTCGCCGAGTTTTACAGACTCCAATTTCAAATTGTCTAGAGTCCAACGGTAGTCCAAGTAAGACTCACCCACCTCTTCGGTGAGTCACCGGCTGGACTTTTAGCTCGCCAACATGCACTTTTAAAACACATTTCACACTTTGACCTGCACAATTAACACACCATTATTTCAAAAACAAAAATAAAGTGATAAACACTTGAGTTGCCTCCCAAGAAGCGCTTTAGTTAATGTCATGGCACGACGCAAGTCCCCACATAAAATCCATTTGAGGAGTTTGCCTCATTTTCATAAGGCAACCCTTCTTCTGGCTCTGGGTAGAGACAAGACAATACTTGGTCCATTTGAGACTATAGTAGTTGAATGAACATGGAATGAGAGTTTGTCATCTGATTCAGCATTAAGACATTCTCTCTTATCTGCTTCAACACTTTGTTGTGCTCTTCGACTTTGTGTAGAATGAGTGAGAGGACCTCTTCAATTTACCCACCCTCTTGCTTCTTCGTCCTTCAACGCTCGTGAGGGGGGGATGTACATGTCCTTCTTTTTGGAAACTTTCTCCAATTACATGACTTTCTTGGCCAATACATCCAGCTGAGTCAACATTGTGGCCAATTCTTGGTCTTTTTCTGTCTCCTTTTTTGTCTTGGCCATGTGATCAAGAAGTTGGGCCGCTATTGCATAAGGTAGTCGGATGAGACCACTTGGAGAAATTTGGTCAGCCACTATTCTATTTTTGGGACCAAGACCCTTGTAGAAGCATTCCAGACGCATCTTATCTGGCATTCCATGAGTTGGGCACTGCTGCAATAGGGCCTTGAATCTCAGCCATAACTCATGGGTTGACTCTCCCCCCAATTGTCTGAAACTTAAGACGTTATCCTAAAAATCACCATCTTCAAAGGAGAGAGGTCCATTTGGTCACCGTTGCTGCAAGACATGCTCCTTTCTTCTGTTCTAAACAAGCAACATGAAAACCAAAACTAAAACTAAGTAGATTTAACTATAACTAACAAGAACAAAATTCAACTTAACCAAAGAATCTTAACCAACACCACTCCCCGGCAGCGGTGCCACTTTGATTAAACGTATCAAGGACACTTCATCCAATTCTAAGTGTCAACTACTGCTAGTCAGTATACAACCCAACTAAATGAGTTGGGCTCAAATCCCACAGGGAGTGGTATGTGTTTAAGATTCAAGAGTAAAGTACAAATATGTTCAAGTCAATCATAGGAATAGACATTATCGAAGGAAAACATAATTCAAATTAAGGGGTGACACGAATGTCAAATAACAAGAGGGTTTTGATTTCAACTATCATCTACAACAACAAGAAATAACACGAATTTAAAAATAATGAGATGCGTTCTTGGGATGTGATTCGATTATAGGCTAATTATAGACAAATGGGTGGTTGCAACTGTTAGTAAATAGTTGTAAATCAGTGAATAAGCTAGACTTCAGTGGGGATAAACTTTCTCTCGAACAATTTACCCCGAATCAAGTTGGTTTCTCTCAAACACCAACAAGAAAGCAATTAAGAACAACCTATGCTTTAGTCCATTCACTCTATCGAGCTGAATATGTGGAAACGTTTTTAGGATTCACTCTCTCGAGCTGAACCCATGACAACCCAATACCCACAGACCATCAATTCAGTAATCTTGGTTTTAAAACCTCTCTCTCGAGCAAGCCTAAAATACAAAAGTAGAATTGCATTTGCAACTACAACCCTTTAAATTAAACCACAATTACTGAATGAAATCACTTCTAAATAGCATTTAAACTAACAATTACCAATACCCATAAACTAAATCAATTCATAATCACATAATCACACCCCAAGAATTGCGGTTTTAGCTAGACATCATAAAAAGATAGAAATCATTACCAAATTGTGTTTCCATCAAATGGGTAAGATTAATTTCGTCTTTACGAAGGTCCAAATTGAATAATCTCAAAGACCCACTTCCAATTTCTCAAATATGGAAAACTTCAATTCTTCAAAGCTAAGGAAAAGTTTTTGTCTCAATACCCAGAGTTCTAAATCTCCAAAACTAAAAAAAATCTATATTATGAAAATTGATACTAAACTAAATATTCAAAAAAGTATTTATAGTTGCAAAAAATATGTTGCGAAGGGCTATTCGACGCAGTAAGTCAGGATCGCCAATCAGCTCGGCAATCCGCCATTTGGTCAGTTCAATCGCATTTTTGCTTTGGCCTTCAGCATCCTCAAGTTTTGTAACTTTGGGTGATCTAATACTGCATCGCAAAACTACTCGGTGACTCGTCGACTACTCCTTTCTATCACCAAATTGATTTTCTCCTTCAAGGCTTGGCACACTGAACTTTAGGCGGTCAAGTGGCCATTACGCGACTTGCCAAAGGGACTTGGCGATCACCAGGCCTTCATTTCTTCCTTCTTTCAGCTCGCTTCGTTCCTTTTTGCAAATTAGTGTCTGTGTTTTGTTCCCCAATCCAAATACCTGGAAATAAAGCATTTTTCATCAGTTATTGGCACAAAGTAAGCATTTGAGGACACTAAATCTATCCAAATAAATTCCTAAATGAGTCCAAATCTAGGACTCATCAAGCTCCTTAATGGATGGTTTTACTGGAGGACTTTGCCTATTTTTCATATCCAGGTCCAGTTTTTTTGGAGCATAAGAGTGTGTTCTCATGACTTGTAAAGCATTCATGGTCTCCCCATAGTCAGTCCAAAAATCTGCTTCAAAGTTCATAAACCCAACTGCTAATATTTCGATAGCCAGCCTCTCCTCAATAGTCGCTCCCATCTCTTCTTCATCAAAGGCCTTTATTGCAGACACCACATTCATGTCTTTCGACAGTTGCATTGACCTATAATTTTTAAACCTTACCTCTTTCTTATTGAGTCTGAATGTCAGTTCTCTACTCTTAACATCTACCAATACTCGTCCTATGGCAGAAATCGTTTTCCCAAAATTATGGAAACCCTAAAATCTACTTCACAATACCAGATCACGAAGTCTGTCGGAAAGATGAAAGTGTCCACCTTTACAAGCACATCACATAAGATGCCCACAGGTCGCTTCACCGATCTATCTGCCATCATCAACCTCATTGTTGTGGGTTTTGGAATTCCTAACCTCAGTTGATTGTAGATGGCCAGTGGCATCAAGTTGATATTGTCCCTTAAGTCACATACGGCCTTTGCGAACTCAATTGTTCGATGGTGCACGGTATGGTGAATGCACCCAGATCCTTCTTCTTTTGTACTAGAGATTTAGTGGCAATAGCACTGCAGTGATGAACATTGTTAGTAAAATTAAAACTTACAGCTCGTTTCTTCGTGACCAAGTCCTTCATGAACTTAGCATATCCTGGCATCTGCTCTAGGGCTTCCACCAATGGAATGTTCACTGATAGCTGTCTCAGCATAGTTATGAACTTAGCAAATTTTCCATCTTCAACTTTTTTTTTAAGCTTTTGAGGGAACGGAGGAGGTGGTCTTGGTATCTATAGTAGAGGCATAGTTCCCTCAACCCCTCTTTCTTTTGCTCCTATTGGTTTTGCTATTGGTTGAACGTCTTTTACATTATCTACATGTTCAGCTTCAGCCTCCTCTCTTCCAGTTTGCTCCAACACCTATTCATTCTCAGTACCTGCAGACATTGGTTCATTAAGAATCTTATCACTCCTGGTGGTGATAGTGATGCAATGCCCGTCCTTCTTGGGATTTTTAATAGTGTCACTTGGTAGTGACCCATTCTTCCTCTGGTTTAGTGATGCTGAATATTGCCCCAACTGCTGCTCTATTTGTTTGATGGAGGTAGTGTGAGAGTCTACCAGTTGACTCATACTGGAAAAATCACCTTTCATCTCCTTCACCGCTGCATCAGTTGACTCAACCTTTCGAAGAACCTTAGCCAACATGTCTTCCAGCTTAGACACATTGGAACTACTATTCACACGATCTCTATTACCTTGGGGCACATACACACGACTGATCATTTCTGTACCCATCTCTATTCTGCCAGTTTCCCTGCTCTCTATTCACTGGAATGTCATATTGTCCTTCTATGGAATAGTTCCGACCTGTATTTCCAGAATTATATCCTTGATTTCTTGAGATATAATTCTGGAAACCACCTTGATTTCCCAAGTATTTGGCCTCATCGTCCAAGTCAATATCCTGATCTTCATACATGTTTGGTGGTCCTACAGCATTTACATTTTCAGAACTTGCAACAATATGCTTCGTGAGTAGATCTTTCTGGGTCCTCATGTGTGTCATATCCTAATTTGTTTATTCTTCTTTTTTTCTTTGTTAAGCTGAAAGTTCAAAAGTAACCCCAAGATCTCCTACTTCTACATCCCTGGTATACCATGCCTATTATTCTTAGACACCTCATCTATCAGCTGCATGCTCTCTAAGAATGGCTTCCTCATGAATGATCCTCCCCACACTGCATCAGCAACAGGTTTAGTAACATAGTTTAAAGATCTATTCAAAGCTTGTTTCAGATGTCTCTCAGTGAGACCATGGTTTGGACACTTTTTCAGCTTTTGGATGAATCTCCACCAGGTGTCATCCATCGCTTCTCCTCGTAACTGCTTGTGGGAACTTATCTCATCATTCATTTGCAGCTCTTTTGATTCAAGAAAGAATCATTCCAGGAAAGCCTCTTTGAACTCAATCCAAGTCATGATTGAGTCATCTAGAATCTCATTCAGGCAATTGGTTGCCTCCCCAGTGAGAGACAATGGGAACAGCCTCAATCTTATCATTGTCTGACTAACTCTAGGAATTTCTTGTGATTTGCATATCACCACAAAGTTCATCAAATATTGATTCACATCATCACCAGTTGCACCCCTGAACATACCTTTCAAATTAAGCAATTGAATCATAGTGCTGGTGATTGTAAATTTCACACCCGGAGGTAGTGTATGTAATAATATTGCTCATGTGGCTCCAGCTCCGTCCAAGAATAAATCATCCTCTTCGTACATCACGTGATCTGGATGTTGTGCTCTACCCCTTGGAGCTAGTGGTTGGCAGTGGGGAGGAACTATTTCATCCACTCCTATATTTTCTTCCACCACACTAGGCGGGTTGTTCAAAGCATTCTGTTGAATACCTCTTGCATTCATTTCAGCTTCCAATCCCAGTCTTTTCCTCTAAGCATCAAGTTCTTGTGCATTCACCATTTGCGAATTATTTTCCTAAGTTCCGGATTGTAAGGGATCAATGGTGATCCCTTACTTCTGGTATTTGGCATACACAATCGAACTAACCTATAAGAGACACAGACAAAGAACAAGACATAAAATTAGGAAATATAACTACGCTTTGAATAAAAGCTAGTAAAACACTTTTGAATTGAAATTCCTCGACAGCAGCACCAAAATTTGATACGTCCAAACTTACACCTCAATTAAGAGATATAAATGGTCGAAGTCAACTTATAGAACTCAACATGAGTTGAGGTTGATCCCACAGAGAATTTCTTTACAGAAATGGTTTCATTGTCGCCTTTACCCAAATGTTGTTATTATTTCCTAAAAGAGAAAAACAATTACAGAATGTAAAATGCGTTTAGCTGTAAAGCTCAATTAACTAAGGTTGTTAAATAAGATCGAGTTTAACAATTAACAGAGTGTTGATTTTAAAGTTGTTTTGATAATTAAATGAAACTAGAACTGCGTTCCCCATAACATTGCATCTAGTGTTTTTTCGTAAATAAGTTTCAGGAAATTCATCTTTGCAAAATACCGACGAGTTAGATATATCTAACACTTCTTAGTCTAATTAGATAACTTTCACACAAGCCCTCTCGGTCCTAGAGAGTTAACAAGTTTTACTCTCGCTTACGATAGTGTTAAAGGTTTTTTCTCTAGAACTCAAACTTTGACTCCATTTCCTTAGGTTAATTCAGCTTTTTCCCAACCATCACTTTTCTCTCGAACAAATGACAGATACAGTCTAACTATAATGCATGCACTCATTAGAATACATGAATAACGAAAACTGAACTATGATTTGCAAATATAAATCGCCTTCTACTCGTGTTACGAAATTACACTTAGATTTCTGTCATAGATCCCACAATTCCAGTTGTGGTATTTAGCCACTCATGATTTCACGTAAACATACAAAATTATATAAAGTAAATGTGATAAGAAAGTACTTACAAAAATATGAAAAATCGATAAGCAGTTGATAATTCAAAACAGAAAATCCAACTTCAAAACTTTATTCAATGTTAATCGTCCAAAACCAAAGCTAAGAATATTTGAAATTTCATTGCTCGTAATAGATATGATGAGATAAAAACAAAAAATGACCTAATTAATTCAAATAGAATGTCTAAAATGACTCATACTCGAAGTAGAACTGAGATGTCGGGCAACTTCACGGACACTCTAACGATCTGACAATGGCTTCACGGTCCATGAAGCCCCTCATGATCCTTACTTGGGAACTTGCAAACTTGGTTCTTCAAAGCCTATGTACTGGAATCTTGTCACGGATGTCACCATGATTAGTGACACTAACCACGGTCCGTATAGGTGCCTATGGTCTTAACTTGGCCAAATTAATCTTCAGCTTCTTAAGGTCTCTTCACTGGTTCAACTGTACAGACACTACCACGAACCGTTGTGAGAACCACGGTCGTGAGGTCATCAGTGGTCTTTATTTGATATTGCCACAGGTTATCTTCTCCACATCTGCTCACTAGAAAGGTAGTTCATGACCCTCATCACTATCAGTAGTGAAGACCACAGTCCGTGAGACTGTTGATACGCTCAAATTACACTTCCCTACAGAAGTATAAGCGATCGTTATCAAGTAGAGAACCCAACTTGTAGGTTGGGGTCGATCCCACGAGGAAAAATGGTTTAGACTTTACTTTAACCGATAATTATATCCAATTAGTCAAAAAACTTCCAGAAACAAGTAATTAAAAGGGGGGGGGGTTTGTTTATATGAAACAAATAATAAAAATTCAGTAAATAATCAGTAATCAAACAAAACTCAATTTTTGGTTGTTATCAAGATGAGAGAAATAACTAGGGCATATGTGTTCCCCACAAGCTCATAACGCAATAATCCTAGTAACAGCAATCCTTTCCTAGTGTATTACATGCAAAGTGATAAGTTAGGTATCTCTAAATCCTTGATCTGGCATCTAGAGAATTTCACCCCGCACCTTGATCCGGCTATGTGTGTATAATTTACTAACCCTTACCTTTACCTCATATTAGACATCATAATCGATGTTTGGCTTAGTTATTACTTCGCACCAATCAACACTAGTCTATTAGATAGTATCACACTAAATCTATGTTGATAATTCTTTTCTTGTTGATTACCTCCTTGATCCGGCAAGTAGCAACAAGGCGAGTTCTAACATTGGCCACCGTTAAAAAGACTTCTAAACGAAAGAATTATCAATACATGCAAAACACTATTCATGAATTGCTTATTTACTATTCATATTTTGTTAATCGCTCATAGTTCCCACAACCCTAGTTGTGAATTTAGTTACTCATATTAGCAAGAACACAATTCATAATTTTAGATAAAGAAATCATGAACTTACAGAAAGAGAATAATAAAAACCCAGAAATTCAACTTGAGTTGCAAAGCCAAAAATCTTCAAAACGAACTTGTAAAATTAATAATTGCTAAGATTGTAATTCAAACTCCAAAACCACAAAGTAGAACTAGAATAATAATGTCTAACCCCCAAAAACGAGGTTTACATGCCCTATTTATAGAAAAACAAATCCTAATTTAAAAAGGAAACAATTTAAGGAAAGTTTGTTCAGGTACGCGTCTTAAATCCACGAGACTGACTTACGGACCGTCGATGGATCTACGGTCCGTAAGTCCCTTCCGTCAGCCAGGACTTAGAAAATATTTTAGCTTCCAAAACTCAGCCTCTCTGAAGCAGACGACGGATGTTCAGTACGGACTGTCGATTGATCTACGGTCCGTCAATCCCCTCCGTAGCTCCATACTTAGAATCTCCCACAATCAGGTACTGGAACCCTCGCAGTCTCCTTCTACGGTTTGAGTAGTACGGTCCGTAGGCCAATTTACGGATCGTCAATTGACACCGTGGTTCCACACTTGGTCAGATTTCCCTGATTTGTCATCTGTCCTTTGGTTGCTGATCTACGGCCATAACTTACGGACCGTCACTAGACCTACGGTCCGTAGATCGTCTCCGTGAAGCTCTTTTTCTGCATTTTGCTCAGTTGTCTCCGTACTTATACACCTGAACACCTTTCCTGCAAAAACATAATAAAACACATAAAAACCAATACAAAAAGGCCCTAGACACACACAACTTGTAAGTGAAATGTATTAGAAATACCGTAAACTCACGGTATATCAATTGTCTGTGGTCTTTACTTGCTTCAATTCACTTTCACTGCAGTTTCTTCTTTTTTATCTTCTTTCATGTCCACCTATTTTTCATGTACATAAACAACCAAACACATCATATCCACATAAATACACCCGATTCTAGTATTAATCCTTAGTTTTCAAGTATCAAATGTGCCAAGATTTTGCGTCACATCGTAGAGTACTTGTTATCGATGTAAAGTGAGCCACATCTATAATTAGGAGGCTACAACATTTAGGAAATATTTTACTTCCTTCTTACTATCTTTCGTGCGATAGAGTTCAACTCTGTAAAAGTTTCCTCCTAATTCGTGCTTGCAGGTATCTTTACAGATCATGACTCCACGACGAGATGCTGGAGGTCATCCTGCAAGGGGAAATATTGATCCACAAGACCAAGGTGTACCCAATGCGCCAGAAGTGCGAGTGTAACACCCTAAAAATTAGTAGGCTAAACTAGAGAAAAACATAAGGATTAACGTCAAAGAAGAAGGGCAAAGGCCAAAGGAGGGGGATAGGGCAGCCTACCTTGAAGTAGGCACTACCCCACCTACCACGCCCACCACCACGACTCATGCTCAAGACCACGACCCTTAGTGAAGCTCGTGGTGGGCTAGGCAGAACCCTCCCGTAATATGCCAAAAATTAGCCCCTCTTCACGAGCCACTTCACGCTAGTGGGAAGGCTCGTAGAGGGGAGTTGGTTCTGTGAGGGTGGAAAGGAAGTCACATGCCACTGCCTCAAGGCCCACGAGAGGGACCACGACTCGTGGCAAGCACAACGGCACATGGAGCCCTTCGTGAAGATGCCTTGGGCTTATGGGATAAAGGCACTTGTTTCCTAGTAACTATCTCAAGTCCACGAAGGGGACCATGGCTCGTGGTCATGACCATGGCTCGTAGGTCCACACATGAGACCTGGAAGCTCACTTAAAATGAAGGATGTTTTGGATAATTTTTGTTTTAATCCCACTTAAGTGACGTCGATTTGCCTTAACTTAGGGTCATTATATAACTCATTTTAATCCAAAAATCCACCCATTCAACTCATTATTTCCAAAACCCAAATCAAATCCCCAAAGTTCATCCCCTTCAAATATTCTCTCTCTAGAACTTATAGGAGAAGAAGAAGGAGAAGAAGAAGAAGAAGAAGAAGAAGAAGAAGAAGAAGAAGAAGAAGAAGAAGAAGAAGAAGGAGGAGAAGGAGGAGAATAAGAAGAAGAAGAAGAAGAAGAAGAAGAAGAAAAAGAAGAAGAAGGAAGTTGGAGCTAGGGTTCAAGAATCAAGGGTATTCACATCAAATTCATTAGGCTTTGTTGTTAAGGTATGGTAGCATTCATCCATGGAACCCCTTCAAAATCCCAATTTGAAAGATAAAAATCCCCAAATGTTAGGGTTTGATTCCAAAGTCATGGGTTCTTTTGAAAATCGCTTCTAATGATTGAATTATGTTATATTAAGCATGAATTGATGATTTCCTATGGTTTTTATGATGAATCCCTAGAACCCATGAAATCCCCATATTTCTCAATTGTGATCTTAGGATGTGGGTCTTTGTTGATGAAAGAAAAATGTTATGACATTATACATGTAGTGATTGGGTTACTTGAATTATGATTATATCCATGTCTAATATTTAAATTCTAGATGTGTTGATTGAAAGTGAGCTTTGACTCTTGAAATGGATAATCATGATACTATGCATGTTTTATGAAGTTCATGTAAATGCTTTTAGAACATTTTGAGAGTGAAGTGTTCATGATTATGTTGTAATTATTGTGTTATTGAAAGGATATTCTCATATACACACCTATGCATGAATATGATATGATGTGAAAGCTTTTCTCACATAATGAAGATTCTAAGGTTGAAAGGTTTTCTCACCTAATTGAATCTAACACTTGTATGTAGACATGGATAGTGAAAGGTTATTCTCACGCATGATCTATGAGTCATATTATGAATTGAATATGGATCGAGTGTTAAGACATTTTTCCATGGATATGAATTTATGTCAAGACTTAATAAGTACTCCGTGGGAATTAATGCTTAGCACCGAGTGGATATTGTATATGAGATGGAAACTTTTACAGTAGTTGAGTTTGACTTTCCAAATGGGATCCATTTACACTAGTTGAGTCTGGGTTCCCAAAGTATGTCTTATGAGATGGAGACCTTTTATGCTAGTTAAGTCCGGGTTTCTAGAAACAATCTCCTTATCCCATAAACTATGTGCCCACATAGGATATTTAACTAGTGGATCCACCTAAGCTAAAATTATTGTTCTACCTTAGGCAAGTAGGATAACCCTTTTCGGTGTGGGTACCACCGGATTCCATGTTAAGCTCACATTGTCTCATGTCGGTTAAGGCTTATTCCCACAATAAGAACAGGAATATGAATTATGAACTATAGTTACTCAAGAAGCTTTTATATGAGTTCTCAAAGGCGGTAAAGGTGATGATGACTATGTTGGCTATGTTTATGACATTATGTTGTTCCACTATATTTATGATGATGTTTAAACTTGGTAAATTGCATACTGTCAAACGAAATGTCCCCTTTAGCATGTTTTCAATGTTTTTGTGCATGGCTATCGTACTTAGTGCATCTTTGTACTAATGCCTAGTTTTCCTACTTTTTGCCTAGTGTAGGGTTCGGTTCTCAAGGTGATCATTTTAGTGGCTAAATCTTGGACTTGTGTATCTTCCGAGCTTGTTGGTGAGTCCTCATGGTTTGAGGATGACTTTTTCTCATGTTGTAGTTTTTATTCATGTATTTTCCTTTTTGGATATGTTGTATGGGCTAGGCCCTATTTCATTCAAACATTGTAATAGATGGTTATGTTGAGATGTAGTGTCTAGACTTCTGCTTCTCTTCATGAAATTTTTAGACATAGAAATGTGTGTTTTACTCTTATTGTTCTATTGGTTATGTTATGAAGACTAAGTGTCTTCTATAGAGTCCTTCGGGGTTCTATACACCATATTATATCTAGAGGGTACCCCTGGGTGGTGACAAACTTGGTAATTAGAGCACAAGGTTTAAGATGATCCTAGGATGATGTCTCATAAGCCACGTCTAGTAGAGTCTAGTTCATGAGTGTGAAGCGTGCCACATTATGAATAAGAAGCTACATACAAGATGTTTAGGAAATTCCACTTATTCATTACTCTTGTAGTGTGATAGAGTTTAACTCTATAAGGTCTTTCTTCTTATCCTTACTCGATGGTCTACTAGACAAGACTACTCGAAGGGCTTTCGCTAGAAAGAATGAAGAAGACAATGTCAATCAAAGAGCTCATACTCAAGCTCCTCAAGCTCCGGTTGATCCTCTAGTTGAGAATGTTACTCATGCAGAGTTTAGGGTGACTCTTCAAACTTTGTCTCAAGCCCTAACGGCTCAAGCCAATAGAGTGATGATTGCTCCCATGAACCCTAATATGAATTCCGCAGCTTCAAGAGTGAGGGACTTTGCTAGGATGAACCCTCCGGAGTTTGATGGCTCCAAAGTTGAGAACGATCCTCAAGAATTTATCAATGAGGTTTACAAGGTACTTGCTATTATGGGGGTAACTTCGGTAGAGAAGGCGAAATTAGCCGCTTACCAATTGAAAGGTATTGCTCAAGTGTGGTATAATCAATGGAAGGATGTGGGGGCAATGGAAGCAGGTCCCGTAGAGTGGGAAGTGTTCAAATTGTCGTTTCTTGATAGATTTCTTCCCCTAGAGTTAAGGGAAGCAAAGATGCAAGAGTTCATTAACCTTCTTCAAGGAGGTATGAGTGTGAAGGAGTTTGCTCTAAAGTTCACCCAACTATCCAAGTATTCTCCAACTAAAGTGGTAGATTCGAGGGCTAGGATGAATAAGTTTGTGATGGGAGTGTCCTACATGGTAGTCAAAGAATGTCATACGAAAATGCTTATCCCAGATATGGATATTTCACGTCTCATGGTGCATGCCCAAAAAATGGAAGAAGAGAAACTTAAAGAAAATAATAGGGAGGTAAAAAGAGTTAGGATCGGTGATGGGAACTTCTCCAATACTAGGCCTGATGGACAAGCTTGACCAAGGTTTAAACAAAGGTTTTCCAACCAAGGTTCTTCTAACGCTCCTTCGAGAGTCAACAAGGATAGGGTGTCCAATCCTAAACCTCAAGGAGGTAATGGTAGTAGTTCTTATGTGGCTAGATCTACTTGTGCGAAGTGTGGAAAGAAGCATGCTAGTAAGTTCCTAGTTGGCACAGATGGTTGCTTCGATTGTGGAAAAAGTGGTCACAAAATGAGAGATTGTCTGATGCTTAAGGTTCAAGGAAGAGAGGGCAAGAAAGCTCCTCCTAGTGGTTCAAACTTCAATGCTCCCTAGCAAAACCATTTCTATGCTCTCCAAAATCGAGGTGAACAAGAGAATTCTCCAAACCTGGTCACCGATATGTTAAAATTTTCCATATTGATGTGTATGCCTTGTTAGATCCCGATGCTACTTTGTCTTTCATGGCAATGAGATTTGATGTGCTCCTTGAGGTGTTGTCAGAACCTTTTCTATCTCTACTCCTGTTGGTGATTTTGTGGTGGCTAAGAAGGTTTATAGAAAATGCCTCATTTCCCTATCCTATAGAGTTAGTCATGTTGATTTAGTAGAACTTGACATGCTATATTTTGACATTATACTTGGCATGGATTGGTTACACTCTTGTTATACATCAATTGATTGTAGAACTTGGGTAGTCAAGTTTCAGTTCCAGAATGAGCCTGTCCTTGAGTGAAAGGGGGGAAATTCTACGCATAAGGGTCAGTTTGTCTCATGTTTGAAGGCTAGAAAGATGATCTCGAAAAGTTGTTTTTGCCATGTTGTTAGGGTGAGGGATGTAGATTCTGACACCCATTCTCTTGAGTCGGTTCCCGTGGTTAATGAGTTCTCGGAAGTTTACCCAGATGACCTACCCGATATTCCTCTCGAGCGGGACATAGACTTCGGTATTGAACTTCTCCCAGATACGCAACCTATCTCAATTCCTTGTTATAGAATAGCCTCGATTGAGTTAAAGGAGTTGAAAGAACATTTGAAGGATCTATTAGACAAGGGTTTTATTTGATAGAGTATCTCTTTGTGGGGAGCTCCGGTGTTATTTGTTAGAAAGAAAGATGGGTCTCTTCGCATGTGTATCGATTATCGATAATTAAATAAGGTGACCATTAAGAACAAGTATCATTTTCCAAGGATAGATGACTTGTTTGACCAACTTCAAGGGGCTAGTTATTTCTCTAAGATTGATCTTTGTTTGGGTTATCACCAATTGAAGGTGAGAGGGATTGGCATTTTGAAGACGGCATTTCGAACTCGGTATGGTCATTATGAATTCCTAGTGATGTCATTTGGTTTAACTAATGCTCTGGTGGCATTTATGGACTTGATGAATAGAGTGTTTAGGCAATACCTAAACATGTTTGTGATTGTGTTTATCATGATATTTTGATCTATTCAAGGAGTGAGAATGAGCATGTGGACCATTTAAGAGTTGTATTGCAAGTTCTTAAGGACCATCAACTTTTTGCCAAGTTTAGTAAGTGTGAATTTTCGTTAAGGTCTGTAGCATTCCTTGGGCATATTATGTCAAGTAGGGCTATTAAGGTGGATCCTAAGAAGACGAATGTGGTCAAGAGTTGTCCAAGACCTCTAACTTCTTCGGACATAAGAAGTTTTTTGGGTTTGGCTGGTTATTATAGAAGGTTTGTTAAACGATTTTCTTCCATTGCCTCTCCTTTGACAGCTTTGACTCAAAAGAAGGCTAACTTTTTGTGGTTGGATGCTTGTGAGAAAAGTTTCCAAGAGTTGAAAGATAGACTTACTTTCGCTCCGGTGTTGACATTATCAAAAGGTACAGTTAGCTTTGTAGTGTATTGTGATGCCTCTAGAGTTGAGTTGGGATGTGTTCTTATGCAAATGGTAAGGTTATTGCCTATGCTTCAAGGCAACTTAAGGTCCATGAGAAGAATTATCCTGCCCATGACCTTAAGTTAGTAGTGGTTGTGTTTGCCTTAAAAATATGGATGCATTATTTGTATGGGGTCCATATGGATATTTTCACCAATCACAAGAGTTTACAATATGTGTTTAGTCAAAAGGATTTGAATCTTCGCGAAAGTTGGTGGCTTGAATTATTGAAGGATTATGATATGAGTGTTCTTTATCACCATGACAAAGTAAATATGGTAGCGGATGCTCTTAGTCGATTGTCTATGGGGTGTGTTGCTCATGTGGATGATGATAATAAAGATTTGGTTTGGGATGTTCATAGTTGGCATGGTTAGGTGTTCAATTAGTGGATTCCACCAAGTGCGATGTCATGGTTCACAATGGGTCTGAATCGTCTTTTGTGGCGGATGTGAAATCTAAGCAGGGCCTTGATCCTATTTTGGTTGAACTGAAAGAGGCGATACTCAAGAAATCCATTGAGGCTTTCTCCCAAGGGGGAGATGGTGTACTTAGATACCAAGGTTATTTAATTGTAATCTTAAGATGTGGGCCTTTGTTGATGAAAGAAGAATGTTATGAAATTATACACGTAGTGATTGGGTTACTTGAACTATGATGATATCCATGTCTAATGTTTGAATTCTTGATGTGTTGATTGAAAGTGAGCAATGACTCTTGAAAGAGCAAAGCATAATATTATGCATGTTTTATGAAGTTTATGTAAATGCTTTTAGAACACTTTGAGAGTGAAGTGTGTATGATTATGTTGTAATTGTTATGTTACTAAAAGGATATTTTCATATACACACCTATGTATGGATGTGATATGATTTGAAAGCTTTTCTCACATAATGAAGATTCTAAGGTTGAAAGGTTTTCTCACCTAATTGAATCTAACACTTGTATGTAGAAATAACTGTGAAAGGTTATTCTCACGCATGATCTAAGAGCAATCTTATGAATTGAACATGGATCGAGTGTTAAAGCATTCTTTCAAGGATATGAATTTAAGTCAAGACTTAATAAGTACTCCGTGGGAATTAATGCTTAGCACCAAGTGGATATTGTATATGAGATAGAAGATTTTACACTAGTTGAGTCCGGCTTTCCAAATGGGATCCTTTTACACTAGTTGAGTCTGGGTTCCCAAAGTATGTCTCATGAGATGGAGACCTTTTATGCTAGTTGAGTCCAGGTTTGTAGAATCAATCTCCTTATCCCATAAACTATGTGCCCACATAGGATATTTAGCTAGTGGATCCACATAAGCTAAAAGTATGGTTCTACCTTAGGCAAGTAGGACAACTTTTTTCAGTGTGGTATCACCAGATTCTATGTTAAGCTCACATGGTCTCATTTCGGTTTAGTCTTATTCCAACAATAAGAACAAGAATATGAATTATGAACTATGGTTACTCAATAAGCTTTTATATGAGTTCTCAAAGGTGTTAAAGGTGATGATGACTATGTTGGCTATGTTTATGACATTATGTTGTTCCACTATCTTTATGATGATGTTTAAACTTGATAAATTGCACACTCTCAGATGAAATGTCCCCTTTAGCATGTTTTCAATATTTTTGTGCCTGGCTATCATACTTAGTGCATCTTTGTACTAACGCCTACTTTTCCTACATTTTTACCAAGTGTAGGGTCTGGTTCTCGAGTTGAACATTTATTGACTAAAGCTTGGACTTGTGTATCTTCTGAGCTTGTTTGTGAGTCCTCATGGTTCGAGGACGGCTTTTTCTCATGTTGTAGTTTTGTTTCACGTATTTCCCTTTTTAAATATGTTGTATGGGGTAGGCAATATTTCATTCAAACATTGTAAGAGATTGCTATATTGAGACTTAGTGTCTAGACTTTCGCTTGTCATTATGAAATTTTGAGACATAAAAATGTATTTTTTACTCTTATTGTTCTATTGCTTATATTATGAAGACTAAGTGGCTTGTATAGAGTCCTTCGAGCTTTTATACGCCATGTTACATCTAAGGGGTACCCCTGGGTCGTTATAGCGACCCCTCTCAAGGAGAGGTCATAAATGCTGAGTTCCATGATGTTATCCAGATGTTGAGTCAAATTGTGGCCAATCAAGTTGGTCAACAAAGAGTGGTTCATCAAGATGTGGCTGATACATCTAGGATCCGTGAGTTCTTAAGAATGAATCCTCCAGAATTCTCAAGGTCAACTATCACTGAGGATGCAGAGAACTTTGTCGAGGAGCTACAAAAGGTGTCTAAGGTTATGCATGTTGTTGATGCTGAGCGGGTGGAGTTAGTTGCATACCAGCTCAAGGGTACTGCTAGGATTTGGAATGACCAATGGAAGAAGAATAGGGCTGAAGGGGCACCAATTGTGAATTGGATTATGTTCGAAAGTGCCTTTATAGGGAGTTTCTTTCCCCGCGAGCTGAGAGAGGCAAAGGTAAGAGAATTTCTCGCTCTTAAATAGCAGTCCATGAGTGTGCATGAGTACAACCTCAAGTTCACTTAACTGTCCATTTATGCTCCAAAGATGGTTGTTGATAAGAGGAGCATGATGAGTCTATTTGTGTCTGGATTGTCCCGCTTGTCAAGCAAAAAGGGTAGGGGGGGCATAGGGCTCAATTTTCTTCAGTGGCTCTAGTAGATAGAGCTGCTCCAAGAGGAGCTACTTTAGGGACATGCGGATGAGCAAACTGTTTATATGTTATCACCAGTCGCCAAGAGAAGGAGAATTCGCCGGATGTTGTCACTGGTATAATCAAAGTTTTTACTTTTGATGTATAGGCATTACTTGATCTAGGTGTGAGTCTATCTTTTGTGACTTTGTATATAGCTATGAGATTCAATATTTTTCTCGAACGACTTCTTGAGCCCTTCAGTGTTTCCACACCTATTTGTGAGTCTATTCTAGCCGAGTGAGTTTATTGTGATTGTGTCATCTTTGTCAATCACAAGGACACCATGGCTAACTTAGTCGAGTTAGACATGGTGGACTTTGATGTTATTCTAGGTATGGATTGGCTTCATGTTTCTTATGCCTCAGTTAATTGTAGAACTAGAGTAGTCAAGTTCCAGTTTCCTAATGAGTTAGTTAATAGTGGAGGAGTAGTTCAACAATGCCTAAGGGTCATTTCATCTCATATCTTAAGGCCAGAAAGTTAGTCTCTAAGGGGTGCATATATCACTTAGTCCAAGTTAACAATTCTAGTGTTGAGACACCGCCTATTCAGTCAGTTCCAGTTGTAAGTGAGTTTCTAGAGGTCTTTCTAGATGATTTTCCTAGAGTCCCTCTTGAGAGAGAAATCGACTTCGGCATAGATATTCTTCAAGATACCCGACCTATCTCCATTCCGCCATATAAAATAGCTCCAGCTGAGTTAAAAGAGTAGTTGAAAGATCTTTTCGATAAGGGATTTATTCGACCTAGTGTCTAACCTTGGGGCACTCCAGTCTTATATGTAAGGAGAAAGATCGTTATCTTAGTATGTGTATTGATTACCATTAGTTGAACAAGGTTACTATAAAGAATAAGTATCCCCTTCCGAGAATTAATGATCTATTTGATCAACTTTAGGGTGCCACCTTCTTTTCAAAGATATACCTCAGATCTAGCTATCACTAATTGAGAGTAAGAGAAAGTGACATTCCAAAGAATATATTGAGGACCATTTATGGTCACTATGAATTTCTTGTTATGTCTTTTGGCATCACTAATGCTCCTGCAGCGTTCATGGATCTTATGAACAAAGTATTTAAGCCATATCTTGACATGTTTGTTATCGTCTTCATTGATGGCATACTGATTTATTCGAGGAATAAGGAGGATCATGCTAGTCATCTCATAGTAGTTCTCCAAACTCTCATAGATAGAGAGTTGTATGCTAATTTTTCTAAGTGTGAGTTTTGGTTTGAGCCTGTGGCGTTCTTAGGCCACATTGTATCCGGAGAAGGGATCCGAGTTGACACTCAGAAGATTGAAGCAGTGCAGAACTGGCCTAGACCCACATCTCTAACTGCTATAAGGAGTTTGTTAGGATTGGCCGGTTATTATAGAAGGTTTGTTGAGGGATTTTCATCTATTTCATCCCCGTTGACAAAGTTGACTCAGAAGATAGTAAAGTTTCAATGGTTTAAAGCTTGTAAGAAAAGCTTTCAGGAATTGAAAACCCAATTAACTATTGCCCCAATGATGACCCTACTAGAGGGTACACAAGGCTTTGTTGTGTATTGTGATCTGTCCAGAGTTGCACTTGGTTGTGTATTGATACAGAATGGTAAGGTCATATCCTATGCCTCCAGACAACTCAAGGTTCACGATAAGAATTACCCAACTCATGATCTAGAGTTGGTTGTTGTAGTATTTGCTTTGAAAATATGGAATCACTATCTCTATGGTATTCATGAAGATGTGTTCACCGATCACAAGAGACTTCAGTATGTTTTCAGTTAAAAAGAGCTTAGTCTTTGCTCAAGGATTACAAAATGAGTATCCTCTATCACTCTGGTAAGGCTAATGTTGTTGTTGATGCTTATGAGACATATTGCCCATATTGAGGAAGGCAAGAAAGAATTAGCCAAAGATGTGCATAGACTTGCACAATTGGGAGTCCGATTGTTGGATTCCAATGATGGTGGAGTGGTGGTGATGAATGAGGCTGAATCAGTACTAGTGTTGGAAATTAAGGAGAAGTAAGACCAAGACAACGTTTTTCTTGTGCTAAAGACAAATATTCATAAGCAGATAGTGATGGCTTTTGAATAAGGGGGAGATGGTGTATTGAGGTATCAAGGTAGATTGTATGTACCAAGGGTGGACGAACTCCAAGAGAGGATTATGGAAGAAGCTCATAGCTCCAGATATTCGATCCATCCTGATTCCACAAAGATGTATTGTGACTTGAGAGAAGTCTATTGGTGGGGTAGTATGAAAAGGTGTATTGCAAAGTTCGTTGCTAAGTGCCCGAATTTCCAACAAGTCAAGGTAGATCACCAAAGGCCCGGTGGTATGGCTCAGAATATAAATATTCCAGAATGTAAGTGGGAGATGATCAATATGGATTTCATTACTAGTTTTTCGTGATCTCGCAGGCAACATGATTCAATTTTTATGATTGTAGATTGGATGTCTAAAGTAGCTCATTTCTTGCCGCTAAAGACTACCTTTTCGACAGAAGATTATGCTAGGTTATATGTTAAAGAGATAGTCAGACACCATGGAGTTCGTGTGTCCATCATTTCAGATAGAGGGGCACAATTCACCGCTCAGTTTTATAAGTCTTTCCAGAAAGGTTTGGGTTCAAAGGTGAACGTTACTACCTCTTTCCATCCTCAGACTGATGGTCAAGCAGAGCGTAGAATTCAGACCTTAGAAGACATGTTGAGGGCATGTGTCATAGACTTCAAGGGTAATTGGGATGATCACTTACCCTTCATAGAGTTTGCTTACAATAATAACTATCACTCTAGCATCCAGATAGCTACTTAAGAGGCACTTTATGGGAGGATATGTAGATCTCCTATTGGTTGTTTAAGGTTGGTGAAGCTGAGTTGATAGGACCAGATGTGGTTTATCAAGCCAGGGAGAAGGTGAAGATTATTCATGAAAGGATAAAGACAGTGCAAAGTCATTAGAAATCCTATATAGATGTTAGGAGAAGAGACTTGGAGTTTGAGGTGGATGATTGGGTTTACTTGAAGGTTTCAACCATGAAGGGTGTTATGAGATTTGGCAAGAATGGGGAACTCAGTCCCGGTATATTGGTCTTAACAAGAAATCTAAGAGAAGAGTTAGCAGCAGTCCATCCGGTATTCCACATTTCTATGTTGAAGAAGTGTATGGACGATCGTTCACTTATTATACCTACTGAGAATATTGGTATTAAGGACCGTCTATCTTATGAGGAGATACCCGTTCAGATTCTTGGCCATCAAGTTCGCAAGTTGAGAACCAAGAAGGTTGCATCAGTCAAGGTCTTATGGAGGAATCAATTTGTTAAGGAATCTACTTAAGGGGCTGAGGAGGATTTTAAGAAGAGATACCCACATCTCTTTGTTTCCGGAGAAATTTCAAACCAAGGTACTAATTCTTTGTAAAAGTACTCTTTAAGTTAATATGTTGAGTTGTGTGAATTGCATGTTGTGTACTTGATTTGGGGTTGTTAGATGCTTCCTCTTTGCCCTTTTTGGCTTACTATGATTTCATTCAAGGATGAATGTTCCCAAGGGGGATATAATTTAACATTTCGTACTTCAAAAAGTCATTAAGAGATTTGTACAAGAAAAACTTCAGTTTTTAGTTTTAGATCAACTTCAAATGACATAACTATCAACAAATAAGAAGTTAGGTGGCCAATAAGGTATAAAATCGAAGGTCTTTGAGTTCTATTTCCAATGCCACAAAGTTTGGTATATTTCAAACTTGGATGAAGGAGTTATTCCCATTTGAGTGCAGCCTCTCTAGTTAGGGCATTTCTTCCATTTTAAGAAAGGGTATTTTGGTCTTTTCCTTACCCCATTAGGCCTAAACATTTTTTCACCCAAATAAGGGTCTAAACTGATTGAGATTAGTTTTCATTCATTCATAAACGCTTAGGGTTGATAGAAGGGTTTCAATAGGAGAAAAAGAAGAAAGCTTTGAGAGTTATTTCAAGCTTTACAGCCAGAGAGGGACTACTGCCTCTCCCTTCACGGGTGTCACTACGCGTCATGGTGCTCACCACAAGCCGTCTAGGTTCTCTTCGGAAGGGAGCCTATTTGGATCAACATTGTGAGCCTTCACAGGCTACACCATGCCTCTTGGTGCCCTTCACGGCTCATCTGGGTCTTCGTGAAGGGTGCCCATGCTATGTCCTGGCTTGTGACTTCTCACTTGGTCCCTTGCTTAGCCTACTAGATTCTAAGGTGTTACAACTACTAACCAGTAGTTTGGGGCCTGGCGTGGTGTGCCACTCTGTGTGCCCCAAACAATGTGCGCCAGGGTCGTCAGAACTCTTACCCTTCCGTCCTTCTTTTCGTGTTTTTTTCCTTGCATCGTACTGGAGTTCTCTTCTTGATATTCACTTTTAAAGTCTTCATTAATCCTTGAGATATCATGCATATCCTAATCACATCTCTTTATTTACATTTTCAAATAAATGTAAATTTAAGAAGAAAGTTCAAGAACGTCATTTTCAGAAGTATTTTGCAATTATCTATAACTTGTTTTAAGACTTGAGTAAATCAATATGAAAATGAGTAGAGTTGAATTTCATGTCTCAAAATGAATATAAGGGAACTAAGTATTCCCAAGTATGTAACACTTTTACATTTTAAAAGAAAGAAACACCAATTTCTAAAGGAGTTTATAAGTCTAAAGGACTTTCAGAGTATTGCCTCTTTTAAGAGGATCTTTTGAGTAATTATCTCAAATTGAGGAAGAGTTTTGTTTTTATACATTTGAGCATGAGTTATATATTATTCGGAGTAGTATTGAGCACCGATATAGGTATGAGTTTAGACAACTCAAAATCCTCATAAACCATGTATGCCAACATGGGTAAATGATCATACTTTTTAGATGATTCCTTATTGTTTTTAAGCATAGCTTAATGGATCCACTTAGTTGAGGATGTTCTATACCCTAGCAAGGTATAGGACAGTTCTAGCAGCGTTAGCGAGACGTTGTTTCATTAAGTAGCTCATAGTGATGGTTGTCAATTAGAGAATCTCCCAAATAAGAGTAAAAAGTTATTATTGTATTTTTATATACATTTGAGTTATTAGCTATTGTTTTAAAAGCTTTATATATATATTGCATCTTTTATTGTTGCTTTCATATTGAGTTGAGTTGAGGTAAGTATGTTTTCCCTTTTTATCATTTCAACAATATATCCCTATGTTCAGTATTCCCTTTACATACTCGTACATTCAATATATTGACTCCATTTGGCGTGCATCATTTCATGATGTAAATACAGGTATTCAGGATCATCAATCGGCGCTTCGTTGATCCCATCGCATTTCAACTAGCTTTGATGAGCCTCATTGCTTTTCGAAGGGCTTCACATTATGGTTTTGTTTTGTTAAGATGTCGTGGGTATTGTCCTGATAAATATCATAGTATTAGAGGCTTCATAGACAATAGTAGTATGAGGAGTCTTTCATTGTCCCTTGTTCATGTTTTAAAGACTTTGAGTTGAAAAATTATGTTAATTGTGTATTTCAGACTATATTGAGTTAAACTATCATAGTAATGATATCTTACGAGTTAATCTTTGCATTTGAATTTTCAATGTTGTTGAGTAAGTCTTCCGCTGAGTATTGAACTAGACAAAGGGTTTGCTTGGGGACCTGCAATGGCTCTCGAGTACCGGCCACGTCCAAGTTGTAGGCTCGAGGCGTGATAGGTATTTATACTATTGAGTCTGGACCGACCCATTAGGGGGTGACTCGGCCTAGCCCCATTCGATAGCCCGATAATTTTTTGACTAGGTCAGTCTGACCCAACCCTATTAACAAGTTTAAATTTCATCTTTAATTCTTGATTCCTCTTTATATTGTTCTTTTGTTCTTAAGTTCTACAACACGTTATTAGCACGAAACTCTAACATCATTTCAATTTTTCCAAGTTAAGCTTCTGGTATGTATTCATACACTTAATTCTCATTATTAATCACTCTAATATAATACACTACATATTATGAAATGTTAAGGTGTTAAACAATGTATGTATATTTTGGTAGTTATACAATGGACTATATATAAGTCCAAAAGTTTATTTTCTCGCCTAATCATAAAATGAATTATGATATTTTAAGTTAGTTAAATTTTTATTTTAATAAAAAGATTTTGTCTAGCAATTTTGCTAGAAATTATTTAAGTTATATGTTAGGCAGAATGTCCATTTAAATTGCTCGGAAGTTTGATACTAACACATTAATTTACTAGTTGATGTTACTTTGTACAATAACATGTGTCACGTTATTATCATTGATAAAAAAAATTAATTAATAAATTATTTACTCACTATTTATTTTAGTCTAATTTAATTATTTTCTATGATAGTTTTATCATGTCGAATTTATCAAAGCTTGAGTTCGTGGCACTTGACATTTCTGAAAATAATTACTTATCATGGGTACTCGATGTTAAAATTCACCTTGACGCTAAAGGTCTTGGTGCCACTATTACTAATGGTAATACAACGTTGAGTCAAGACAAAGTAAAGGCAATGATTTTCCTTCGTCATCATTTGGATGAAGAATTGAAGGTTGAATACCTTACGGTGAAAGATCCACTTGAATTGTGGACTGGTGTGAAGGAAAGGTATGACCACCTTAAGGCAACGGTATTGCCAAGGGCTCGTAATGAATGGATTCACTTACGATTACAAGATTTTAAAACTATATGTGAATATAATTCTGTTGTATACAAAATTACTTCCCAATTGAAATTATGTGGGGAAGATGTAAAAGATGAGGACATGTTGGAAAAGACTCTCACAACTTTTCACACCTCAAATTTGGTATTACACCATTGATACCATGAAAGGGGATTCAAAAAATATTTTGAATTGATCTCATGCCTTCTTGTGGCTGAGCAACATAATACTCCTTTATTGAAAACCCATAAGGTTCGTCCCACGGGAACTGCTCTGTTATCAGAAGCAAATGAGGTTGAAGCACATGGCCAGTCTAAAAGAAGATAAAATAAAAATCAGGGCCAAAATAATGTGTGGATGTGGCAATGGCAGAGGATGATATAATAATCGTTGTCGTGGTGGTTGCCACAAAAGGGAGACAATATGGGTTCTCAAAGCAATCCTTCAAGAGGCAATCGACGTCGTTGTGGCATGAAAGAGCATTGGAAGAATGAATGCAGAGCAGTTGAGCAATTTGTTAGACTTTATCAAGATTCTTTGAAAAGAAAAGGAAATAAAAATGGTGCATCTTCTTCTAATGCTCGGGTGGAGTCACACTTGACTTATAAAAATGATGTCGAGGCAGGGCCTTCACAAAAATATGATGGCAATATTGAAGAAAATTTGGCTTTAAAAGATGATGATTTTGATGACCTTGATAATATTACTCATTTAGAAGTTGAAGACTTCTTTGGAGATCAAAACTAATATTTGATCATTTGATTGGGGAAAATAATTATGTTGTTTTATTTATGTGCTTTTAATTGTTATGTTTTTCCTTATATTGTTTTTATATTCAGAAAAAAGTACTTTTATTTTCTTGCAAAGTTGTTGATTTTCATATTTCATATGATGTACTTTTATTTTATGAAGATAAATAAAATTCTTCAATCTTTAATTGGCTCAAGATGAGTAATGGAGATATGTGTTTTCTTGATAGTGCTACAACTCACACTATTTTAAGAGAAAAGAAATATTTCTCTAATTTGATTATGAAAAAGGTTTATGCTAATACAATATCTGGTAGTGCAAAATTAATTAAGGACTCTGGAAGAGCGTCCTATTACTACCTGAAGGAACGATATTAACTATTAAAAATGCATTGTATTGTAGAAAGTCTCAAAGAAACTTATTAATTTTCAAGGTTATTCGCCAAAACTGGCTATCATGTTGACACTACCAATGAAAGAAAGGTTGAATACCTTTATATTACTACTGTAAAATTGGCGCAAAAGTATGTACATGAAAATTACTTGCATTTTCCTCTAGATTGTACCATACAAGTATTAGTATGGTTGAATCACATGCGATGGTAAACAAAGGGTTTACTAATCATAATGATTTTTTCATTTGGCATGATCGGTTAGGCCATCTCGGTTATAAAATGATGCGCGAAATTATTGAAAATTCACATGGGCATACTTTGAAGAATCAGAAATTCTTCAATCGAAGAAATTCTCTTGTATTGCTTGTTCTCAAGAAAAGTTGGTTATTAAACCATCAGCAGCTAAGGTTGGGATTAAATCCCTTGCATTTCTGGAACATATACAATGTGAAATATATGGGGCAATTCACCATCCATGTGGGCCATTTAAATATTATATGGTCTTGATAGATGTATCTAAGAGATGGTCACATGTGTGCTTATAATCAACTCGCAATATGGCTTTTGTGAGGTTATTGGTTCAAATAATAAGATTAAGAGCATAATTTCCAGATTGTGCAATAAAGACAATTCATCTTGATAATGCTGGTGAGTTTACATTGCAAGCCTTGAATGATTATTGTTTGTCCACTGGGATAACAATTGAACATCCAATTACTTATGTTCACACTCAAAATGGTCTAACGGAATCTTTGATTAAGCGCCTCCAATTGATAGTTAGACCATTGTTAATGAAGACAAATTTGATTGTTCCAATATGGGGACATACTATTTGGCATGCAACAACATTGGTGCACATAAGGCCAACTAGTTATCATGAATTCTCTCCATTACAGTTGGTTTTTGGTCATGAACCAAATATTTCCCATCTTAGAATTTTTAGGTGCGTGATATATGCTCCAATTGCCCCATCGCTACACACAAAGATGGATCCCCAAAGAAGGTCGGGGGTGTATGTTGGGTATGAATCTCCTTCTATTATCAAATATTTGGAACCTATGACAGGAGATTTATTTACGGCAAGATTTGTTGATTGTCATTTTGATGAATCAGTATACCCAACATTAGCGGGAGAACATAAGCAGTTAGAAAAAAAGATAGATTGGAATTCATTATCCCTATCTCATTTATATCCTCAAACAAATCAATGTGAGCAAGAGGTTAAAAAGATAATTTATTTGCAAAATGTTGCAAACAAACTGCCAGATGTATTTACTAATCTTCCAAGGGTTACTACATCTTATATTCTAGCTGCAAATGTTCCAATTCGAGTTGATGTCCTGGTAGGACAAATTGCTAAAGCAAATGAGTCTAAACCATGTTTAAAACGTGGTAGGTCAATTGGTTAAAAGTATAAAAATCCTCGAAAAATAAAAAGAACAAATGATCATGAAGATCATATCATAGAGGAAATTGCTCAAGAAAAACTCCGAGACATAACAAATGATATGACCACAGAGAAGGTCCAAATAACTTAAAATATTGAGAATGAAGAAATCTCAATAAGTTATGTCTCAACGAGAAAAAGGTGTAATCGAAATAATATTGTGGTGGACAATATTTTTACTTATAATGTTGTTGTTGAAATAATGCAACAAGGTGAGGATTTTGAACCAAAATTTGTCAATGAATGCAGACAGAGAAATGATTGGCCAAAATGGAAGGACGCATTCAAGCAGAATTGACTTCACTTGAAAAACGTAAATTTTTTGGACCAATAATCTGAACACCCGAAGGTGTCAAGCCATAGGATACAAATGGTTTTTTGTGTGAAACAAAATGAAAAAGGTGAAGTCGTAAGATATAAAGCATGACATGTGGCACAAGGTTTTTCGCAAAGGCCTGACATTGATTATGTGGAGACATCTTCTCCTGTAGTGGATGCAATTACCTTCAGATATCTAATAAATCTGGCAGTTCATGAAATGCTTGAAATGCGTCTAATAAATGTTCTCATAGCCTATTTATATGGCTTACTAGACCATGATATTTTCATAAAAATTCCTGAAGCATTCACAATGTGCCTGAAGCATATAAAAATTCGCAAGAAACTTGTTCGATAAGGCTTCAGAAATCCTTGTATGGATTGAAATAATCAGGGCGGATGTGGTACAAAAGTCTTGACCAATTTTTGCTAAAGGAAGGGTACAAAAATGACCCTATTTGTCCTTGTGTTTGATTTTGTTATAATAGTTGTGTATGTTGATGATTTAAATATCATTGGCACTCCTAAAGAGCTTTCAAAAGCTATTGAATGTCTAACGAAAGAATTTGAAATGAAAGATCTTGATAAGACAAAATTTTGTCTTGGCCTACAGATTGAGCATTTGAAAAATGGAATATTTGTCCATCAATCAACATAACACAGAAAATATTTTAAAGCAATTGTACATGGATAAATCACATTCATTGAGTACCCCGATGGTTGTGAGATTGCTTGACATATATGAAGATCCATTTTGACCTCAGGAAAATGATGAAGAGCTTTTTGGCGATGAAACTCCATATTTTAGTGCCATTGGGGCGCTAATGCATCTTGCCAATAATACTCAACTAGATATCTATTTTGCAATAAGTTTATTGGCAAGATTCAGCTTGTCCCCAACAAAGAGACATTGGAATAGAGTCAAACATATATCTAGATATCTTTAGGGAACCATTGATATGTGATTATTTCATTCTAATAAATCCAAGTCATAAATGATTGGTTATGCAGATGCTGGATATTTGTCTGACCCATATATAGCTCAGACAGGCTATTTATTTACATATGAAGGCATAGCAATAGCTTGGCGTTCAATGAAGCAAATATTAACTACTACTTCTTCAAATCATGCAGAAATAATAACTATCCATGAAGCAAGTCAGGAGTGTGTTTGGTTGAGATCAATGACTCAACATATGCAAGAAATGTGTGGTTTTCCTATGAAAAAAGATATTCCAACTACATTGTACGAAGACAATGTTGCATGTATAGCTTAGCTGAAGGGAGGATACATTAAAGGAGATAGAACAAAACACATTTCACCAAAAATCTTTTTCACTCATGATCTATAGAATAAAGGTGAAATAAATGTTCAACAAATTTGCCTAGTTGATAATTTAGCGAATCTGTTCACTAAAGCATTACCAACCTCAACATTTGAAAAGTTGGTATCCAAGATTGGAATGCGTCGTCTCCAAGAAATTAAATGATTTTTGCAACATGGGGAGCAAACTACGCACTCCACCCTTTTTCCCTTGGCCTAGGTTTTATCCCAATGGATTTTTCTATCAAGGTTTTTAACGAGTCAACAAACAAAGCGTATTACATGTTATGTGTACTCTTTTGTCCTTCACTAAGATTTTTCCCCACGTGGTTTTTTCTTAGTAAGGTTTTAACGAAGCATATTATCTATCAATGGTCATCTAAGGAGGAGTGTTGTAAATCATTTTGGTGGTTAAATGGATGACCATAACTCCTTGGTTAATTCCCTCATTTATGAGTAGTAATGTTGTTGATAATGTGGTCAAATGGATGACCATAACTCCTAAGTTATTTCATCCTTTATTGGTAGTAATGTTGTTGATAATATGGTTAAATGGATGACCATAACTCCTAGGTTTATTTCCTCCTTAATGGGTAGTAATCCTCATGGCTTAATGTAATGCTTGTGACACCCTTTGGTACTCCTCAATCTAATCCTATAAATAGTGGTGTTGAGAATAATATTAAATACACTTGAAAGAAAGAAAGTTATCTTATATTGTTCCTCTTGTCTTCCTCTTTATATTGTTTGTTGTTCTTAAGTTTTACAACACAACTCATATGGTATAAATTAGTTAATAATTTCCAATTTAAAACCCCCAACTCCAATGGTAGTTATTAGTTTGAATTTCATTAACAAATTATAAGTTGTCTAACCATGCTTTTTGTGGGATTCAACCCAACCTTATTGGATTATTGTATTTTGATATCAACCCTTTAATCCCAATTGATGGTATAGTTTGGGCGACATCATAATACAAAACAAATGATGAAATATTCACGAATTATGAATATGATGATTGATGAGTCCTACATTTTGACTCATTTAGGGCATGGTTTTCATAGTTTATTATCCTCAAATGCCTAATTTATGCTCTAAACTGATGTTAAAGTGTTGATTTTCAACAATTAAGACAAGGACATTATCTGGCAAAATGGAGCTAAAAAGATGAAAAAGGTTGAAGATAACAAAATCTGAGAATCACCAAAGCCACTCGGTGACTCGCCAAGTGGCACTTCAGCTCGCCTAAAGTTCCAAACTGCCAGCCCTGGGACAAGCCAACTTGGCGATGGATTTGGACATTCGGCGGACCACTGACCGGATCGGTGACACATTCTGGATCGCCTAAAGTTATAGAACTTTGAGGATAAAAAGCCAAAGCAGACCGGCGATGGACAGGAGTGATTGGTGCATTGCCGAGCTAGTCGGTGACGCCCGACGTACCTCACCTAATTGTCCTTGCATCCAAAATTTGAGAAACTATAAATTGAATTTTGAAAAGAGTTTTAGAGGTCTTAATTTTATTTTCCAAATCCAGTTTTAGTTTTCTTCCATTTCTTAGAGTCTTTCTGTATTTTCATCATTGAAAACAATATTGAAGGGTTATTCAAGTAGACTTGGATTGGATCTTTGATTTTTAGCACTTTGGTTCATTTTAAAAGACTTGAATTGCAATACCCAGACCATGGAGAATGTATTTGGTATTCATTTCTATCTTTTTATGATGCTTGGCTAAAACCCCAATTCTTGGGGTGTGATCATGTGATTATTTATCTAATTAGCTTATGGCTATCGTTGTTTAATAATGTAAATGTTGTTTTAATGTTGGTTTGATTGATAGCTGAGTAGTAATTTATGAATTGTAGTTGCAAATACAATTTTAGCTAGTGTTTTGAGCTTGCTTGCGAGAGAGGTTTTGAAACTAAGGTTATCGATTGATGATTGTAGTGTGTGGGTTGTTATGGGTTCAGCTCGAGAGAGTGAATCTTAACTCACTCCTACCTATCTAGCGAGAGAGAGTAGATAATTAATTAAGGTTTTGGGTTGTTTTGTTGGGTAAAGCTTGTCGACATTCGAGGGAACTTTATTGAACCGTAATAGTTGTTTAAGAGAAAACTATTGCACCTATAGTCTAGCCTACCCACAATGATTCATCACTATATTAATAAACTTCAATTACCCATATAGTGAAATTAGCTTATAATCGATCACATCACGAGAATTCCTTCCTACTTGTCTAATCCCTTGTTTTAGTGATTATCATAGTTGTTAATTGACACATTTAAACTCCCCATCTGACATTTGTTGTCAAACCTTTGACTTATTTTTGTTTGATTTCGACAATGTCTACTTCTATAAACGATTAGAATCATATCTTTACTTCTTAATTGAATTCCGTAATGTACCACTCCATGTGGGTTCGACCCCAACTCTCTGTTGAGTTTTATACTATATAACGATTGCTTACACCTAGTATTGGATGGGGTGTACTTTGAGCATTTATAAAAAATGGTGCCACTACCGGTGAGTGGTGTTATTGAATTCTCTCTTTGAAGTTGGTTTGTGATTTTTGTTGTGTTATAGTTGAACCTTTTTACTGTTTTTTTTTTGTTTTCTTTGTGCACAGGCGATGAAATAAGTGTCAATGGAAGCAATGCCAGTCAATTAGGTAATAATGACGATATTTGCCATCTGAATGATGTACCGGTGAATGTGGTACATTTGGGTGGAGTTGGTGCTATCCGCTTGCTTCAAGATGAGGGAAATGCACTGTTCCACGTGACAAGCACAATGCTACAACTCTTGCAAATGAAAGGGTTATTTGGTGGCTTGGAGCATGAGGACCGGGATGATCATATTAGAAATTTTGTGGATGTTTATGGTCCTTTCTCATTCAAGAACATATCCCAGGAGTCCGTCCGAATCAGATTGTTCCCTTTTTCGTTGATGGGAGAGGCTACGAAGTGGTTAGCCGACCTACCCAGGGACTCCATTACAACTTGGGATAAATTGGCCGAAGCATTCTACACAAGGTTTTTTCCTTATTCAAGGATGATGACGTTGATTGATAATATCCAAGGTTTCAAACGCTTCGATGGTGAGCCAATCCATGAGACTTGGCTATGTTTTCAGAAGTTACTACTTCAATATCCGACTCAAGGACTCCCAAACAATATCTTGCTGCAGTATTTCTACCGAAGTCTAGATTTAGTGAACAAAGGAGTGGCTGATCAACTTGTCCAAGGTGGTATCATGTAGCAGCCTTTTGAGATTGCTTCTACTTTGTTTGATGATATGACCAAGATCAATCGAGCTTGGTATACAAGAGAGGACTAAGTGTCTCCTTTGACATTTAGGATGACGAAGGAACAAATTGAAAAAGACCAAGAGCGAGACTAAAACATGGCTAAAATGATGACTCAATTGGATCTCTTGGTAAAAAATGTAATGAATAGTGGTACTAGAGTCATGGATGTTGTTGGTGTGAGCGGGGTGAACCCCGATAAGGCACATTTTTGAGGCACTTTACAATGAGGAAGCTCACTTCCTTGCAAATCAAGGTGGTGGTTTCTGTCCGAGCTATCCTAGGCCAGGTTGGAATCAAGGTTGGAATAGAGAACGTTATGTCAGTTGGAGAGACCGTGAAAGGGAATTGCGTGATAGTAATGCAAGTTGGAAGGAGAGAGATGGGGACAATGAGATATATGTACCACTCCATGAGCGTCAAAATCCCAAAGATCAAAAGGTTGACCTGGAGAATTTTCGCACCGAAGATATGCTCTCACACATTCTCAACAAAGTGGAAGGATCGGACAAAGTGTTGAAAGAGATGAAGGATGACGTCTCAAATCTCAATCAGACGATGACCTCTCACTCAGTCTCCATTACATAGCTGAAGACACAAATGGGTCAAATCTCGACTCATTTGAATCCTAGGCCAAAAAGAGGGTTGTCGAGTGACATAATGGCCAATCCCAAAAATGAAGCTTGGATTGGTATCTTCGTCATGCCACAACATTAAATAAGGCGCTTATTAGGAGGAAACTCATGTTTTTGATGATTTTAGTATTGCTTTTGAATAACATGTGTTGATTATACAGGTTGAAAAGTTAAAAGTGTGGAAAAATGAGCAGTAGGCGAGCCAAAAGTCCAGTTGGCCACACGCCGAATAGGTCGGACTGTCCTTTGAACCACCCAGCTTGATAGGGGATTCTGTAAAACTCGACAGGCCAAAAGTTCAGTTAGTGACTCACCGAATAGGTCGACAAGCCCGACTTGGATCGCCGTTTGAACCACCCAAATTGCTGGGGATTCTGTAAAACTCAGCGAGCTAAAGTGATACTTAGCGTATCGTCGAGTGGGTTGGTGACCACGACTTACTTCGCCGACTGGTGCACGAACTGAAGAGTTTTAAAAAGGGCCAACCGTTTTAAATTCAAATTCTCTTCATTTTCTTACTTTTCAACTTCCGCACTCTCACAACCGATATTATATTTTTTGTATTCCCATATTTTTGTTCTCGTTTTACTTGGGATCTTTTGCTCGGGGATTACTTTGCTTTCTAGCATTTCAAATTTTTCGGCATTAAAGATTGGATTTTCGAACCTCATTTTTAAATATGTGGTTGAAATCGAATACATGTGAGTTTTGTGGTTGCTATATGTGCTTCAATGTTGTTTTGTGCATCATGTGGTAGTTTGTTTGCATGTTCTTAAGTGAAATCGCAATTAATTGGTCGTAAATGGTTAATTCATGTGTCGTTAACTAATATAATTGTTGAGTTGTATTGAATATGTTTGGGTCTAGCGGGGTGAAGTCTAAGTAACCTCGAATTGTGCTAATTGTCGAAATTTGGCCAATGATGGAGCACTTGACGTCATTCTTAAGGGCAAAAGACGCCAATTGGCATATTTTGGCCAAATTGAGGGAAGTCTGAGTACCCTATGGGCATGGGTCTTATGGGTCTTGCTTTAATTGCATAATGTGAGTGTTTCATTTTATTTTCATAGTCTGCGGGCTTAATTTTGAAGTACGAGGCAAAAATCTGGCATGTTGGGCTACTTGGCGAGCTAGGTCAAGCTCACCTAGTGGTTCGGCGATTCGCCTAACATCCCCTAGATCACCATTTAATTCTCTAAATTTTGAGTTTGGATTCTATAACTTTCGGCGATTGCCTGAGCTCACCGATTTCACTCAGCGACTCACCGAAGGTACTTCCTGATCGCCCTTCTGTGCCCCAAATTCTTGAAATTATTCTCTAACTTTCTGCGAGCTACTTCTAGTTCGCCGAAAGGTGTCGATGATCCACCAAATGTCCTTGGACATCGCCAACTAGCTTTGATTTTTGAGCATTTTCATTCTGGAACTTTCCGCGAGCCCGACCTGGCTCGCCAAAATGGTTCAGCGAGTCTTCCTGTAGCTTTTTCCCTGAAATTTTTCTTAACTTTATCTAACGTTTCCCACATTGTTTTTACAGGAATGGCTAGACCAAAAGTCGCTAGTAGAGATATACCTCCCCAAAAGTGGGCACGTGGAATTACAATCAATGTAGAAGCGGCTGCTTCCCGAGCAAAAGCTACGAAACTTCCTCCAAAAGGAAGTAAAGGAAAAGGCAAGGCGCCATTGAGTTGACACCTACAGAGGAAAGCTCTGATAATGAGGGGGTCTACTTCACTCACCTCACTACCCCCGACAATGAGAGTAAGTCTAAGGATAATTCTCCAGCCTATATCTACGAGCCGAAAGATGATCAGTTATTGCAGGCTAGGAGACTGAAGCTACGCTCCAAATCGATGAATGATCCGTCTAGGATCCCAGTGCCTTTTACGCCATCTCATCCTCCTCCTCCTCCAGCTCCAGCCCCAGCACAGGCAGTGGTCCATGCACCACTAGTTTAGGGTCCTCCTCCCCGGTCACTCAACCGACTAAAGGCCGAAGGTTTGAGGACCATATTAGAAGATAAGAGATTGTCTACTGATGGTGTGGTGGACATACATTAGGAAGTGTGGAACACTCTAAGGTTCCACAAGTTTGAAGTTTTCACCAAACCCCGAGGCCCATACATTCCTACTTGGGTCTGGGAGTTCTATTCGTCCTACTAAGAGTTGGTGCCGAAGGGGAAGAAGAAGGTAAGTGCCTTTAAACCAGTTAACTTCATGGTTGTTCAGGGAAAGAAGGTCAAGTCCAGATGTTCAAATATCAATGCGGTACTTGGGAGATCAACGAATTTTATGCATGACTACCTAGACTTGATCAAGAAGAAGACTTTGGAGGATCTTAAGGGTTGGCTGGCACCCCTCCTCTCTGATGTCACCCCGAGGTGGATTGAGGCAAGTGAACCTATCAAGAAGAAGGACCTAAACATTATTGCTAGATACTAGTTCGAGTTCATTAGCAGAACCATTATGTCATCACAGAACGAGTCCATTATCTGCCACTCGAAGATGACCTGTCTTAGTTCCATCATATTTGGGTAGAGGTTAAACTTGGGATTGTTGTCGAGCAAGAGATGGCCATGAAGGCCAAGCAGAGCAAGAACTCACTCCCATTTCCAGTACTGATCACCGAGCTGTGTAGACGGGCCTGTGTTTTGAGAGATGAGAAAACGGATATAGAGGTGACACCTACCTCTTCTACTGATATTCGACGTATTAAGGCTGAGCTGAGTACATGTGGGATGAGGCCGACAGGAGGTGGGATGCACCGGTGGATACATCCCCAGACGTCAACGTTGATATGTTGCCGACTGAGCCAATCATGCCCACTCAGGATAGTGGGCCCACAGGTACATCTGGCCCTTCTATTTTTGAGACTCTTAGTACTTCTGCTGCTCCCCTTCCCACTACTTTTGTTGTTGCTTCCTGACCCCCCTATCACCCAGGCCATGCTTTACAAGATGGGCCATCTGGCCTAATTTGCTGATGTGCACACCTCTCGGCTTGAGGTTGTTGTGCCTGGGCTGATAGAGTGGGAGATCACTACTGTCTTGGCCCCGATTAGGGCTGAGTTGAAGGAGCACCGCGAGTTGATTGAGGGCCACAAGTTGGCATTGGATGCCTAGTTGAGGCATGTGAGTAGAGTCAGGGTGCTGCTGATGTTGTGACGGCCTTGAAGGCCGATATTATTGGGTTGAGAAAGGATGTGGAGTAGCTGAAGTCCACAAACCTGACGATGTTGTTTGGGGCTGTGAAGATTCCTGAGATGCCAAGCACTGACATTCCAGCTTGTTCTAAGGTTCCTCCGGCTACTATGACCTGAGATGATATTAGAGTTGAGGATGCATATGTTGAGTCTGAGCCTGAGACAGAATAGGCACAACTGGGTGTTAAAGATGAGAATGTCTATGATGATTTGGCGGACCTAGAAGGAGCCATGGTGGATACAACTATGCAGGCTTCTTTGAGGGATGTTTCTATGGTGGGCTCCATTAGAGCCAATGGTGCTGATATACCGAGTACTAATGCCCAGATAGAGGGAGTTGCCGACATGCAGACTTAACCCCAAGCCTAGCCTGGCAAGATGACCCTTTGCCTCCTTTTCTATTATTTTTAGACTATTTTTATTATCTCTTTGCATTTGAGGACAAGTGCTATTTTTGTTGGCGGGGTGAGGTATTCCCATACCCACTTCTTTTGGGTTGTTTTTATTTTGTGAATATTGTGTTTTTGGGTTTTGTGAATGTTGGATCTGATCTTTGGTTTATATATCTATATCTTGATTTCTGATCCATATTGGTCCATTGTTTGAATTGCAAATGGTTTTTAAAGCAATTTTAAAAAATTACCACTTTTTGTTGTGTGAATATGGTTGTTCTCTTGCAATTTCGAGTGCCGGTTTTGGTCAATATCGATGACTTGAATAGTGCTCTTGTTTGAACGACATGTGTGTGCAAATCCGATGAGGCGAATTGAGTTGCATAAGTCATATGTGAACTCATACCATCTTATTGTGACTATGCAATTTGTTGAGTGGAACTCTTGTGATGACCATTGATCGTTTGTGAAAATGATTAAGTCTTGTTTTGATAATTGTGTTGGATACCATGTGTGGTGAGATCGACTTGTAATGCATGCTCGGTTATACCTAGAATTCGCCCTGTTGGTCTGATTGGCTAATGTGTGTGAATGATAGAGATGATCTTAGGCAATTTGTGGAGAGTGAGCCAATTTTGTCATTATACCTCTTTATGACCACCTTGTGAGAGTGAATCTAGTTTGACACCATTTGAGCCTATCCTTTTCTTTGGAAGAACTTTGAGCACAAGTAACCTCTTTTCTTTCCCACCTATAATCTTCATGATGTATTGGTTGTTATAAATAGCTAACTTAGGCTATAGGGGTGTGGTGAAAAGGGAGGTAAATCAAGAAGTTTGAGAAATCCCCCCTTTTGAAAGATCAGGTTAAAAAAAATGAAATCCCTCCATGTGAAAAAAGGGAAGATAAAAAGATGAAAAAGATTGAAAAAGAGAAATATTGTTGAAATAAAGTGTGTGAAATGAGCAAAGGAAATGGGGTATCCAATAAGTTGTGCTTAAAATAATGGGGTGTAACTTTTGAGAATCAAAAAGTGTTGTAAGAGAAGGTGAAAGAATGGAATGCAGGTCATGCTTCATGAAGGTAGTAGTCACTAAACCTAAATGATCATACCATTACCCTCAGCCCCGTTACAAGCCTTAAAAGACCTTTGTGATCTTGAATGAGCTTACTATCATGTTGATTGGAAAATACGGGCAAGCCTATGGGAAATGATCATGCATGTGTTGACTTTTGAGAGAGTGAGAGTTGTTTCTGATTCCGAGTTCTTAAGTTGATGAGTTTTTTGTGAGCATGGAATTGTTTTTTTTTGTGTGAGGGCATCCAAATGCTTTTGTTGAACTTGAACTTGCATTTGAAGAAAGCATTGTGGGTTTGAGTTCATTTGATGATGGTTAGTCACAATTTGAAACTTAGAGTGCACAATTGAACATGTTTGAACCTCTTGTGTGCATGTATGTTGAGTCTTGAGTAGCACTGTTTGTAGAGATCCTTATTGAGCTGATTGATCTTGAGTTTTACTTGAGGACAAGCAAAAGTTTAAGTTGGGGGTGTTGATGAGCCCTAGATTTTGACTCATTTAGGGCTTGGTTTTCATAGTTTATTGTCCTTAAATGTCTAATTTATGCTCTAAACTAATGTTAAAGTGTTCATTTACAGCAATGAAGGCAAAAGAGCAAGGCAAAGACATTACCGGGCAAAAAGAAGCTAAAAAGATGAAAAAGGCTGAAGATAACAAAAGTTGAGAATCGCCAAAGCCGCTCGATGACTCACTGAGTGGCACTTCAGCTCGCCTATAGTTCTAGACTACCAGCCCTGAGGAGAAGCCAACTTGGTGATGGATTTGGACATTCGTAGACCGTCGACCGGATTGGTGACACATTCTGGATCGCCTAAAGTTACGAACTTTGAGGATAAAAAGCCAAAGCAGACCGGCAATGGACATGAGTGATTGGCGCGTCGTCGACTTGGTCGACGATGCTTGACTTACCTTGCCTAATGGTTCTCGCAGCCAAAATTTGGAAAAATATAAATTGAATTATAAAAAAAGTTTTAGAGGTTCTGATTTTATTTTCTAAATCCAATTTAGTTTTCTTCCGTTTTTGAGAGTTCTTTGAGTATTTTCCTCATTGTAGAACAATATTGAAGGGTTTTTTCAAGTAGACTTGGATTGGGCCTTTTATTTTTAGCACTTTGGATCATTTTAAAAGACTTGGATTGCAATACCCAAACCATGGAGAATGTAATTGGTATTAATTTCTATCTTTTTATAATACTTGGCTAAAATCCCAATTCTTGGGGTGTGACCATGTGATTATTTATCAAATTAGCTTATGGGTATTGTTGTTTAATAATGTAAATCATGTTTTAATATGGGTTTGATTGATAGCTGAGTAGTAATTTATGAATTGTAGTTGCAAATGCAATTTTGGCTTAGTGTTTTGAGCTTGCTCGAGAGAGGGGTTTTGAAACTAAGGTTATCGATTGATGATTGTAGTGTGTGGGTTGTTATGGGTTCAACTCGAGAGAGTGAATCTTAACTCACTCCTACCTATCTAGCTCGAGAGAGTAGATAATTAATTAAAGTTTTGGGCTGTTTTGTAGTGTTAAGCTTGTCGAGGTTCTAGAGAACTCGCTTGAACCGTAATAGTTGTTCGAGAGAAAACTATTGCACCTATAGTCTAGCCTATCCACAATGATTTATCACTTTATTAATAAACTTCAATTACCCATATAGTGAAATGAGCTTATAATCGATCACTTCCTGAGAATTCCTTCCTACTTGTCTAATCCCCTCTTTTTAGTGATTATTGTAGTTTTTAATTGACACCTTTAAACCCCCATCTAACATTCGTTGTCAAATCTTTGACTTATTTTGTTTAATTTCGACAATGTCTACTTCTATAACCGATTAGAATCACATCTTTACTTCTTAATTGAATTCCGTATTGTACCGCTCCCTCTGGGTTAGACCCAACTCTTTGTTGGGTTTTATACTAGATAACGATCACTTACACCTAGTATTGGATGAGGTGTACTTTGAGCGTTTATCAAAGATATATGTTTTAATGATACTGACCAACAACCTCAAAGTAACAATATTATTTCATCTCTCGATCATCTCATCGAAAAATGCATGCTTCATTTAACGAGATTGTCCGTACATGTGTGACACTTATATTAAAGATTAGTTACATAACAATTCAAGTTTATTTTTTGTATTGAATTTAAGTTAAATTAATAAATATTGTATTCTTTTTCTAAAAAACCTTCTAGTAGAATATTATACTTTGTTATAAACTATGATTTGCTCATTTGATAAGACTATAAGAATTAAGAAATAACTTTCATGAATGAAGTGTTTTTTTCCTTTTCATGAGAAAAAAAAATACAATTTTTGAGATTCAAATTATTTGTCCAAATAAAATTTGAACTTGAAATCAAGCTGATTTTAAATTATACGAAAGGAAATATGAAATTGTAAATATATTTTGGTCTATGAATGAGTCGTTAATTCATAGAAGGTTAAAGTACAACTATGAAGCATAAAAAATGTTGTTTCAAGTTCAAATTTTAACAGAGTAAAGAAAGATAAGCGTATACTAGTAAGTAGTAGCTTATCTAGATTCGCCGTCACGCAGGTACAACAATTGGACAAAATTGAATTCTTCGGAACTTTGTTTTTTGCTACTATTATTACTATTACACGGCACAGCTATATATTCAGCAAACCTTTCGCATTTTGAAAATTTCTCACTATATATTATTATTTCTTTTCTTTCTCATCACAAATACTTCAAAAACTTTTCAAATCTCTCTCTTTCCGGCGTCTTCTCCCGTTCGTTACGCGTCAATCGGAGTAAAAACCCTAGCATTTCAACACATATTCTCACCGGTTTTACTTCCCTTTGACTCAGATCTTCACTCTTTCTTTCCTCGAATCTAGGGCTTTTCTCTTTTCAACTTCGATCTGTGAAGATCCCGTTGCGTGTTTTCTGTTGTTCAATCTGATCGGTCGATTCAGTTTGTCAACCGTCGATTTAGTTTGACCTGTTCGATTTGAACTGTCGATTTAGTTTGTGAACAAAGAAGACAGTAAAAATGGAAGCAATCGAGGAATTGGAGCAGCTGTCAGATTCGATGAAGCAAGCTGCGTCTTTGCTTGCCGATGAAGATGTTGATGAAAATTCTTCCTCGTCTTCGAAACGGCCGTCCAGTTTTCTTAATGTGGTTGCTATCGGTGGCACTGTAAGTTGGTTATTTTATTTTCTTCTAGATACTTTTTTGTTTGATGAACATCTGTAGACATAAGTGTTCAGATTTGCTAGTTGGTGCGTGCTGATTCGATCTGTGGAACTTGTTGTATTGTGATCCGTATTACTCTCCTACGATCTAGGATTGTAGGCTCCTCCTTGCGGTTCTGATATATCTATACGTGCTTAATTAAATATGCAAAATTGGTTTCGTGATTGAACACATCATTTTCTTAGTTGAGATTGCAATTATGTTGAGGGATCTTTTACTATTAGTTGAATAGTGGAGGATCTATTTATGAAGTTGATGTTCTCTTCCTTTTCTGCTGGTATTTTCTTATTTGCTTTCAATCTATGTATGACATTGCTATTCTCTTTCGATTTGGTTTTGTAGCTGCTTGTTGCAGTTTATTTTCAACTAATGTTGCATCAAAATAGTTAAATAAGTCTAGGCGAATGACCCCCCTCCCTTTTTCCCCTTTGTGAAGGCTGAGTTCTGATTGGATATGGAACACAGAGAATAGACTACCTTCGGGGATAATTTCTTTTATGGTTTTTGTATCATCAAAGATGTATGGCAGTATAGGTGTGTCCAGATGGCTTTCTAACTATTATGTTTGTGAAGCAAAAATACAAAATTTATTAGCTTGTGTAACTCACACCATTCAGTAACAATAACAAATTAAAATGATAGGTTCATCTCAGATGACAATGGCATACAATTAGCTTGAGCATAGATTTAGAACTCATTTGTTTGCACTTAGTGAAAGTTTTAATATTAATCATTCTGATCTTAAACATTCAGTCTGTTTTGTTTTAGGTCTGAATTTTAATAGTTCAGATCTTAATTATTAAGTGTTTTTCTTTAATGTTTCAACCATTCAATGGGTCTGAATAGATCCGAATGTTTAAGATTTGGAGCAAAATCTTAATATCATTAAGACGTCTATCTAAAAATTTCTACAAAATTGTGATTCACCATTACCACCATTATCAACTACCACTATTGCCCCCCACCATTGTCAACTATGTGCCACCACCCACCAAACTCGAGCACAACCATCACTATTGTCAATCACTATAATTAGTTGTCACTGCTATGGACCATCATTTATAATCATCATCACTAACTACCATTACTACCACAACCTTTTGTCACCATATTATATATCGCTAACCATTGCCATTAGCTATCACTACCATCTGCCACCACTATCAACCGCCATCACCATCACCATCACCATCACCATCACCATCTCCATTAGCTACTACCCACACCCTACCTATATTAGCCGACATCATCCCAATTGACATCCATAACTATGATTGCTAGCCATCACAACCACCAACCGTCATATAATATTTATAGAAATATAGTTTAGATTCATTTTGAATTTTATATTTATTAATTTTAAAATAACGGCACACTTTAAACACTGAGGTGTTAAAAACAATCTTAATTATTTAGTAATTAGATCATAATACATCATCTTAACAGTTTAGATGTCTTTTTTGATTTAGACATCTAAATCTTAATGCACATTTTAATATATAGTTGGTAATGGAGATTAAAACATGTTAAATCTTAATGAAAACAAATGAGGCCTTAGAGCAATTCTACTTTCTAATGTCTTAATTACCATTCTTGCTAAACAATAATTTTGTTGCATAAAGTGATGTTATGCTGCAAGGTAAGGGGTTATATTTCTTTATGGGTGAAACAAAGTGAGCGTGAAGTAATCCAAGATATGGTTTACTTCTTTGAATCTGTTCGTTAATGATTTTAAATAATGAAAGAAAAAGGAGCACTAGGACTTTTTTGCTATCTGTGCTTCACTTCCTCTTCTTTTTGGTTTGTGATAATTCTTCTTTTACTAATTCTACTTTACAAGATCTTTTGATTTACTTCTTTCTTCTCCTAGTGTTTGAGTCCTTGCTTCACTTCAACTATCTTCTGCTGTCATCAAATCCTTTTCTATTCTTGTCTATTTTCTTATTCTTGAGAGATATGGATTATTATTTGGGAAGTTATTAACATTTTCTACTGGAACTAATTATCAGTGTAGTTATAAGGGCAATTATATATGAAGGATAATATTGCAAATTAAAATACATTTTATGTTTGATTAATTGAAACTAAAACTTAGTAGTGGCATGAAGTTCTTTGGACATGCCAAAATTATAGTCTAATTATTTTTAATTTGAGTTGTTGGGATAGTTGTCATTATTGAATTTTTTGAAATCAGTAACTTATAGTTGTCATTATTGAATTTTGGAAATCTTTATTGAGAACTTGTTGTTATAAGTCATAATTCTCATATTTTTGGTAATTGTTGGTTTTTTTCTTTTTAAAAATAACTTACACTATTTGTTGTGAAGAGCGGTTTGCTCCTCTCTTTTGTGCAGACACCACTTTCTTTTGTACTCTTTGCTTTTAAATTTTTTATTGGTAATGAAGAAGTCTAAGAGAAATGAAAGTTGTCCAACCATTTCCCATATGCACCCCATAGGCTTTGGTTCAATGCCAAATGCAGCATAACATGGGCACACATTACTAGTTAGAGAGTTTGTTGATGCACTAAGGGGTCGTTTGGTGTGAGGGATAAGAAAGTCTTGGGATAAAAAAATAGTCCTGAGATAAAATTTTATTGTCTTGTTTGATTGCCATGTTTGGGATAACTTATCCCACCATTTATACTATGGTGATGGGATAAGTTATCCCAGATACATGGTGGAATAAGATATCCCAGGATAACTAATCCTAGAATAATTAATCGTAGGATAACTTATTCCCAACCAAATGACCCCTAAGTGGGCACACATTACTAGGTAGAGAGTTAGCTAATGCACTAAGTTTGGTATTTAAGTAGAGAAGAGTAAGGCTCTGTTTGGATGATTTGTTTCATAATGTATCATATTATATTGTATTGTGTTGTATTGTATCATTTTTTTTATTTTTTTGTGTTGTATTGTATCATATTGTCTTGTTCGGATTAAATACATTGTTTGGATAGATAATATTGTTTTCCATCATTACATAATGTCATATAGTAGCAATTTGTAAGATAATTCTACAAGAAAAGTGGGGTACACGGTAGAGCTACTATTAAAAGGTAGACTAAAAGATAAAATATGATTGTTAATTACTAATAAGTAAAGAAAAAATGTAGATGCAATCACACCAAGTTGGTCGTTACAGAAAATGGGACTTTCTATGATATGATACATTAAAATTTTAAGTAACAATCAAAGTAAATATTGTATTTAAGCTAACAACACAATACAGTAGGTAACAACCATCCAAACAAAGTTGTAATGGGGCAAACACATTATTTTCCAAGTTTTGAAACTAAACCATGTTTACGAATATAAAAAGAATCATTTCTCATGTGATGTGGAAATTTTTGCTAGCAAAGTTTTGGAAGATTTCGAAATCCGTTAGGTTGTCTTTTTTAACTTAGGGTGGAAGGAAACCATTTCTACAGAAGTAAGGCATAAAATCTTTGGAATTGGATATTTTGTACAGGAAAAGGTAAGGAAGTATGGCAGAAAGGGACAACACGAGATTTTACTTGTGTGTGATTGGCAAGGACAGCCTTTAAGGAGAAAGTAGAAAAAGTCTTGGATAAGCATGCTTCTTTTTGTCATGTGGACAACATGGTTGGAATGAACTTGAACGTGCTTCTATGGAAGGGAGGAATACGTTTCAATTGTTTAAAAAAGGTGTATTCAGAATTAAACATATGGTCTAATGCATTTTTTGATTTTGGAACAGATGTATTTCTGGATTTCATAGATTCTACAGAGGTTTCATGAATCTATACCCAGCTACTTTATGTAATGCTGCAGTACCTTCTTGATTCTGCCTGATAGTTTATTTTTATAATAATTTTTTTTATTGGCAAAAGAATGAGATTATACTTGTGCGATATGAGATAGAGACTTACTAGTGGGCAGTGGGGGAGCAATTTTACAGTTGAGAATTTGAGAAAATGACGGATTGTGTGTACCAGCTGGTGCTCATATGCAAATGTTCAGGTGAAGATGTGTGACACCATGATGTCAGAGGCAACTCGTTTGTGGTATGCGATTTTGAGATGGTTCGGGTTGTAATGGACAATGTCGGGAACAATGAAGGAGTCACTCTCCATGTGGAAATTTAGAAGAAGAGAAGTTGAAGAGTTTGGGATGTTGCAAGTTTAACATTCACGTGGATGACGTGGAGGGAAAGAATAAGCGAGTTTTCGATAGGAAATAAAATGACGGTATATTTGAGAAAGAACTTTCGTGCCTAGTTTCTCCGGGGTTCTCATGAGGTTCAGTTGTTAGAAGATCGGATGTTGTTCGTAAAGTGTCATATTATGTTGTAGCTTTTCTATATTTTGGTGTGATGTTGCTTGTTCGTATGCTACAGATTTTTCTGTTATTAATTAAGTTACTTACCTTAGGAAACATAAAGATCTAGATTGAAAACTATTCAGGAAATTTGAATGACTCATCATATTAATCTAAATATCATCTTGGTAAAGAAACAACAAAACCCACAAAAAGATGTTGCTAGAAGGAGAAAAGATGTACATGTCAGAGGGCTTGCGTAGGTTTATATGAAATAGAGGAGATGACATCATTTAGATGAGTGACAGTTCTCTTTATTTTTGCAATGGATAATCTTTTTTAGCTTAGCCCAAGCAATGTATAAATGTATACATATGGTGGATGGCTCAAGAGAATTACTTGAAGGGGTGATTTTTACTTGATATCCAAAGTTCCCAATGCTGACATACATGTGAGAGTGGTGTAATGATTAAACTTCTAAAGAAAATTGAACTTGGACCTAACCTGAAATAGCGCATGAGGTAAGGACTGCCCTTGTTTGTGATAGGGTTATTACTGTCTGTAGAGCTCTGCTTGATCTTCTTATATTATCAACAACAATTGTGCATGAGATGTCAATAAACAAATTGCTCCCCTCAATTGCTCTGAGGATATTGATATGCATTTAAGCCGTGTAAAACTTTTGCAGGGTGCAGGTAAATCAGCTGTACTGAACAGTCTAATTGGCCATCCTGCTTTGGTATGGTTTTTCTCTCCGTGGAATTAAAATGTTCTTTTCCACATCTCATTTTGCCTTGTTAACTCTCAATCCCAAGTTTCAGAATTCCTTTTGATGTCTAATATGATCCTTATATTCACAGCCAACAGGTGAAGGCGGTGCCACTCGTGCCCCCATATGCATTGATCTAAAACGAGATAGTTCGTTGAGCAGTAAATCGATCATTTTGCAGATTGACAGTAAATCACAGCCAGTGTCTGCAAGTAAGCTTCTTAATTAGCTAATGAGTTTATGAGGAATGGTATTACACGAGCGAGGAGCTTACCCTTGGAGCAAGTGAATGAAAATCTACCAGTTATTATGTCCTTGATTGGATTAACATTTCTCTGTTTCATCTGCGCAGGTGCTCTTCGACATTCTTTACAGGATAGACTAAGCAAAATTTCAAGCAAGAGTCGTGATGAAATATATTTGAAGCTACGAACAAGCACGGGTGAGCATGCAAGACTGTTTTATCTGCAAATGATATAGTTACATCATGATTTTGTATGCTGTGTACATCATCTTTTTTATTTGTTTATCTGGAGTCTTCTTTCTTGGATTAGGGTTTATCGGAAATTTCAACTATTCTTTTGCATTGGTGGAAGATTAAGACAAATAGGAAATTAATAATCTTGACGCACAAAAACATGCTAATTTATCAAAATAGCATTTAGAACATGCTAATGATACCCAGGGGCTGCCCCGGAGGTGCAGTTACACAAAAATAAGCTCGTTCATTTACTGCATGTGAAATGAACTGAACTATCATCCTCTCAACTTCCTGTACATTTCATTCTTACACCAAAAAGCTAAAAGTGATACATTTATATTTTAAATTACAAATGTTCTCTTTTTTGCCTTCAAAGTATCCATCCACCAAAGAATCCCTGGTACAGTGTAATGGTAGTTATTTGGAGCACTGCCCTTTTCCGACTCGGCAGCAGATCTTTTGAAGTTTGACATGGACCATTTTTCTTCCAAATAAATTTAAAATACGCACCAAGCTGAGCTGTAAATTTGCAGTGTGTGAACAAGTTACTTGCATCCTCATAGCCTTCTTCACAGAGGATACACCTGTAGCAGATTATCTCCTGCTTGGAGATGTTTGCTAAATTGGATCAACTGTTGTTTTGCTAGTGTTTCATGTGACTTTTTCTTCTCCCTTTCTTTGCGTGGCTGTGTTCCTGGCTTTCGTTTGATCTACTTTTTCTTTTTACTGCATACAGCTCCACCATTGAAGCTGGTTGATTTGCCTGGCGTTGACAAGTCAAATCTTGATGATTCAATGGTGAGAATCTATGTAAATATCATGGCCAAATTTGTCAGATAGCTTAGACTTTGTGTTTACTGAGATTCCTTTCTGAACAGACTCAATATGTTGAGCACAATGATGCCATATTGCTGGTCGTAATTTCTGCTGCTCAGGCTCCTGAAGTTGCTTCATGTAAAGCTATCAGAATTGCGAAGGAGTATGATAGTGAATGTAGGTCTATCTATTCCAGATTGATTTGTGTCTTCCAGAAATAAGAGACTAAATAGCTGCTCATCCATTATCTTTGCACTGTCTGTTTCATATGTGAAACTCTTCACATGTTTGATTTATATCTGTGCCACTAGGTACTAGAACTGTCGGTGTGATTAGCAAGATAGATCAAGCAGCTTCAGAGCCGAAAGTTCTTGCGGCTGTTCAAGCCCTTTTGTCAAATCAAGGACCACGAGGCACAGCTGATATCCCGTGGGTTGCCTTGATTGGTCAATCTGTTTCTATAGCTTCTGCCCAGTCTGGAAGTGTTGGATCTGATAACTCATTGGAGACTGCATGGCGAGCTGAGAGTGAAAGTTTAAAATCAATATTGACTGGAGCTCCTCAAAGTAAGCTTGGTAGGTTAGCTTTAGTCGAGACCCTTGCTCACCAGATACGCAGTAGAATGAAAGTCAGACTTCCGAATTTACTTTCCGGGTAATCTCACCTGCTTGAATGCTTCTACTGATAGTTTGTATGAAAATCTAACAATCCATTTCATTGTTTTTATTGGTCAGCATAATCAATTGGTGTTAGTCTATTTGTTTTAGATGCTAGTGGAGAAGTGCTTGAAAAGTTAAATGAGCCACTTAATTTTTGCACAATCAGGAGATGAGGAGATAGGGAGGATATGATAGTAGCATAGAATTCCGATTATACAGACAATAAGATAGGTTCTTTTAAGCAAGATCCGGATAATTTACATCATGAAATTAAAAGGAAAATCATCAGTGATCTGGATAATCAAGTTCTTTATTATTTCCTGTCTTCCTACTAATAATTGATATCATTGGTGATGCGATGTTCTTTCTGACCTAATTTAAGACTAGTAGTAAGTTACAAGAGTCTTTTAAATATTTTTAGTCATACTATCAAATTTATTGGATTCCTTTCTTTTGCAATACTTAAAAGAGTCTCCATGGCTGAATCGGGGGATCAAAGATCGTAAGACTTCCCTAAGATGATGTGCTTTTTCCACAATTGACCGTAGAGGAAACCTTCATTTTTTCTTCTCGCGATTACTCCATCCATAGAATCTCTTTGTTAATCAAATTCTCTCTCCAGTCTGGAAAAATGTTAGTGTTTTTTTATTGTTAGGTTTACTTATGTCATCTAATGACCCTTTTTTTTTCCTTGATTGATTGATTGATTGGTGTGCCATCTGTTGACTCATTCTTGGGGTTTTTCTACTACAGGCTTCAGGGGAAGTCTCAAGTTGTACAAGATGAGTTGGTCAGGCTTGGGGAGCAAATGGTTCATAGTGCTGAAGGTACCAAAGCCTTAGCACTTGAGCTTTGCCGTGAATTTGAGGATAAGTTTCTGTTGCATATCACTGGCGGCGAGGTGGGTGAAATATAATAGAACTCTTTATTATTTTCATATTCACTCTTTGCAATGGCGAGTTTTTAATATTTTGATACTATTTTTGGGTTGTAGATTCTCGTTGTTTTCCATTTACTCCTTTGTCTCAATTTGTGTCTTACTTTCCTTTTCAGTTTGTTTCTAAAAAAATACCACTTTCTATTTTAACAACTCTTTTAACTTCGACACCCCACATAGCATGTTTAAGACTAAAAGATTCAAAGGGCATTGTGGTACGTTACACACATCTCTATCTTTTTTTTGATAATTGTGATGTCCATGCCAGCTTATGCACACCCAACTAATTCCACGGGCTACTTGCTACCTCCCACCAACACATGTACCAAGTAACTTTGTAATATACAAAGAAAGCAGTTGGAAAACTAACGACAAAATCAATTTAAAAATCAAAGTATAAGATTCAGTTTTCTCGTCAAGATATTTTCTTCTTTAAAACCAAAACTCTTTCTGCTAAAAGTTTTCCATTTTTTACAATTCCTATCATAAAATTGTCTCTTCATTAAAAAGAACCCCAACAGTCAGCAATAGAAGGGTTAATGTTGTACCTTTCTTACTTTCCTCCAATATTGGCCCCCAAAGTTACAGTCCTTTTCATTTTTCTTTTTGTCCCTAAACTTTCTAAAACACACATAATCATTGCCTTCTGAAAACTGAAAGAAAAAAGATCACTTTATTTGAATGCTTTACAAGTTTGACTCTACAGTTATAACCCAATTAGTGTCTTAGAGGGAAGGAACATGGTAGGGTGTAATGTTGAGTGGCATTCATTTATCTCTCAAAACTATAAAACAAAATCAAGATTGTGTTCTAAAAATAGAATTGGAAGGGCTTTCTGATCATGAACACACAAATTACAAAAATGAAACAGAGAAGCAATGGCTATCATTAATAAGCACACAAATTCAACTTGGTGCATATACAGAACATTGAAACAAAATCAAGATTGAGTTTCTAAAACAAAATTAATAAGCCTTTATTATCCTAAGCACAGACCCAATAAAACAGATAGAACAAAATACAAAAAATTAAATGGAACAGCAGCAACGACTATCCTAGAACCGAGATAAGCACACAAATTCAACTTAGAGATTGTTTGGATTGGCTTATTTCAAGTGCTTTGGGCTTGTAAACTCTCTTTTAATTTTTGTGGTGTTTGTGAAAGATAAGAAAAATGTTTTTAAGCACTTATGTTGAGGTAAAAGAAGTACAAAAATAAGCTAAAAACTAAACTTATGACTTTTAGCTTTTAGCTTATAAGCTATTTTTAAAAAGCCAATCCAAGCACCCTCTATATATAATAGAAAATATTGAAAAAGAAATCAAGACTGAGTTTTAAAAACAGAAACTAAAGGCCGCCTTTCTGATCTCTAAACACAGGGGCAGATCCACAAAATACAACAAAAGTAAGCACACAACAAACAACACAAATTATAGAAAATAAAATGAAGCAGCAGCTATCATACTACCAACAAAATCAAAATTGATTTTTTAAAACAGAATTAGAAGGCGTTTCAGTTCCTAATATAGTCCCAATAAACATATAGCAGAAATATTATATCAAACCTTAAATCAAAAAAGATTTCTAGAAAATTCTCAATTCTGCAACAAAGTTTGAAAAAAAATCAAACTTCGTCAAGTAGAATTCCCAAAATAGGAATGAAAATTAAAGTTCCACAACAAATGAAAGAGAAAATAAGCCAATTGATCTCAGTTCTTAACTTGAGAAGATAAAAGGATGAATCCCAAGTAAAATCAACTTTTCATTATTGTTTCATTAAAGTTCCACAACAAATGAAAGAGAAAATAAGCCAATTGATCTCAGTTCTTAACTTGAGAAGATAAAAGGATGAATCCCAAGTAAAATCAACTTTTCATTATTGTTCAGTTCTGGATCTGGTACTACCTGAAGATGAAAGGTCTTCAGTTCTTTGTGATATATAATGTTCAAACTTATCTCGGCAAACACCAAAAAGAAAGTGGACTGGATAGAAACCTCCACAATGGTCACTGCAACAGAGTTGGAGAGAGTGGGCAAAAAAAAGCTAAAATCTATTGAATTATTAAGACCGTCTCCAACCCAACACTAAATTTTACACCAAATGCTTATTTGGTGTTATGGACCCAACACCAAATTTTACACCATTTTGGGGTGTGAATAGTGTTACCAAATTTGGTGTAACACTATTCATCACACCAATTCACTTTATTGAATATTTTAATATTATTTCATTTTACAAAACTTTTAATTAAACATAATATAAATTGTATGTTTTAATTAAATCTCTTGTATATTTAATTATTTTTTATGTAATATTTTTATAATATTAATTTTAGATATAAAAGTAAGCTTTTTTTATAAATTAATTTTTCTATATATGACTTTTCTTTAAAATTAAATTTATGTTTATTCTACTACTCCCTCCGTTTCACAAAGAATGACCTCCTTTCCTTTTTAGTCAGTTTCAAAAAAATGACCTCTTTCCTTTTTTTGGTAACATTTTACTTTTTGCTTTCCACGTGGCATGTTTAAGACCACAAGATTAAGGGCAATTTTGTACATTTGCCATAACTTTAATTTAGGACCACAAGATTCAAAAGTCTTCTTTAATTTCTTAAACTTCGTGTCAAGTCAAACCAGACCAATCTTTTTGAAACGGAGGGAGTATTAATTATAATTGGATATGATATAAAATAATTTTATATTAAACGACTATAAAAGAAATTAATATAAATTATATATTGTGAATGTTTTAGAAAAAAATCGTTTAATGAAATAAGAAAATATAACTGAAATAAGAAATAATAATAAAATAATGAAGAGAGAAAAATATTCCTTTTTGGTGTAAAATTTGGTGCAGTGGCTTGGAGTTGATTTACACTAAAATAGTGCTGACACCAAATTTAGTGTAAAATTTGGTGTTTGGGTTGGAGATGCCCTAAGCTGGACAGCTTTATTAACAATGACCTGATTATCCCAATCTACCCACAAAACCTGAAATCTTTATTGTATTGTGAATATATATACACACACACACTCGCACATACATACATAGTGTGTGTAGTAGAGTTTCAAAAGATTTTCTTACGTGGGTTTTGGTGACAACCTTGGAGAAAGAAAAAGAAGAACCCGTTGTTGAAGAAGAGAAACTTCTATTTCTCCAATTTCTTTTGTGAACTATTTTATTTGCTTACTTTAGAGAAACTATTACGTGGAACCGTTTGTAGTGGGCTTCTGGCACTATAAGGATAACTTTTTAATATATGGTTAATTTTTCAGTTAATTTTAAATTCAAATTTTAGTTTGAAAGGTAGTTTTTTTTGTCCTAATACAATTATGCGGCATTTTTCTAAGATGCCACTTGGCCTAAGGAGAGGGCCGTTTCCTCTCCTTTTATTAATAATTATATACAGATAAGAACTTTGAGGAATGCGAGATTATCCATATAGATTTTCCTTTTAGATAGAGGAAAGCTTCTTTTGTAGTAATGGTGTCAAATGTTCATGCTCTAGTTATAATTCTTTACATGTATGGTTTGAGTTCTGTTTTCCCATTTGTCCTTTTGTTCAGTTAATTCTTAAATGCCTAAATCAATCTCTGCTTCTTACACTGTAGCTCATCCTATGTTTTCTATGTCAGCATTATGTTTCATATATGGACTTTGTTTAATGAATATCTTGAATGATGTTACCCATACACAACATGAATTACACTGTAAGGTGTCTTTTTTACTAGTCAAAATCAACAAAAAGGAAATTTTTGGCCTATTATTAAAGCACATCTGATATGTAGTTGGGGTTCTTAAATTCTTCATCATGCATTCAGATTTTGAAGATGTTTCATTTCTTTCAGGGTGATGGATGGAAGGTGGTTGCAAGTTTTGAGGGGAACTTCCCGAATAGGATAAAGCAGCTCCCCTTAGATAGACATTTTGACATAAATAATGTCAAGCGGGTATTTGTTTTCTACCAATAGTTTCCAATAATGTGCAGTTTCACCCGTACTACTGACTGCAGTTTGTTCTTTGTTTGTTTCATAATTGTTTTTTGCTTGCTGCCAGATTGTGTTAGAAGCTGATGGTTATCAACCCTACCTAATTTCTCCTGAGAAGGGGTTGAGGTCTTTGATAAAAAGTGTTCTGGAGCAGGCAAAAGAACCTTCACGTCTTTGTGTTGATGAGGTAAATGCCCTTGTGATTGTTTCAGCTCTTTGTTTTGGTTAGTCTTCTTTTTGTTCATTATTCTTCATGTGTCTTTCTGTTACTCTGTGAATTTGCTTCAATGCATTGGCATAGTGTTCCAATAAATTAACCTCAAGTGGATTCATATCACCTTCATAATTGAACTTGTTCAAATGTTTAAAATACAAAAAATTGGTGTCGATTTGAGATGCTGTTTCAACTCAAAATATTAGACTTAAGGCCTGTTTACAATTCTCCATACAGTGTATCTCATTCTCTTTAGTATGATCACGTGCATTTGGTCTTGGCCTTTTCCAGTTTGTTGTAGTTAATCCCTTAGTTTTAGTAATCTATGTAGATTAACACAGGTTGCGCGTACTGTTTAGGGATGGGTACAAAGACATGGAATTTTCAGAAGTTAGCAGAAGATGACACCATTAGGACGTGATTTTTTTTTTTTTTTGATAACCGAGAAATCCGTCTGTGACCCGCCCTTTGGACCAATCACAGCCTTCTAAACTCGGTGGATAATGGTCCCGCCCCTCTACCCTTCTCCACTTAAATACCGGGCTTCGCTTTGCATGGTGTGGGGCTTGAACCTGAGGATTAGCCTCTTGATCCTGGTGTACTACGTGGTCCCTGATTGTATAGATGTTTGAGTGCCCAAAAATCTGTGTGTGCTATCCTTTTGGTATACTGCGTGTATGTGGCAGCATTTTTCCAAGTCTATATAATTATTTCTCAAAAAGCTATTTTGGCTTTTGTAAATGGTTGCAGTCCTCTTGAGTGCCATTTCTTCTAACTTTCTGTATTTAGCTATCTCAAAAGGAAAAAGAAAAAATAGAAAATTAAAGAAGCAAGAGTAACCACTAGGTTCTTATGTTGGATGTTTTTCTTGGCTATCAGTAGGTGCTTCTACAAGCTCTGCAGTTATGTTCTAATCCTTACCTCTATATGTGAATCTTTAAATAGGTGCATCGTGTACTTGTTGATATTGTCTCCTCTGCTGCAAATGCCACGCCTGGACTTGGACGATATCCTCCTTTCAAGAGAGAGGTAATGATGTCTAGCAGCTCAGATTCACCTTTGTAGTTAATATGGACACACACACACACAAATGTTTATAGTTTGACTTTTCATGGAATATTTGCTCGGTATACTAGGTTGTAGCAATTGCTTCCAATGCATTGGATGGATTTAAAACTGATGCCAAGAAAATGGTAGTTGCCCTTGTTGACATGGAGCGAGCTTTTGTCCCCCCTCAACACTTTATCCGCTTGGTGCAGAGGAGGTATGTTTGGTGATTGCCTTCGTTTCTTAGAAGTTATCCCTATCAAATACTTTTATAGCATGTCTACAATTAATCTTTTTTGATTTTTATCATCTTGATCCCTGTTTGATGATTGATCTCTGTAATCTTGGCTTCTTGGTAATCAGTGTCAGAGTTTATGATAGAATATGAGACTGCACTGTTGACATATGATGGTGTAATATCAGGAAAATTGATTGCAATAACCAGGAAATATAATATTTTATGCTAAAAAGGCACTTTTGGTTTGTCACTATATTTTTACGTAGTATAGCTAATAGTGTTGGAATGCTTAAATAATTAGAAATTTGAATATTTTTATTTCAATGATGGGATACATGTTTTTTCTGTTCTTGTTTTGTTCAGTTTCATCACCTTTTTGGTGCTCAGTTATTTGATGTGATTGACACTGCACTTTACTTGCGATCTTTTTTAGAGTTATTGTTTCATGTGAATCAAAGCTTGAATATCATGGCTGAGATAATTGTTTGTACTGATGTATGATGACAAATGTAAAGAGGGGACATTAGGACGCATATCCTTCTTTCTCTTCTGGCAAAAAAGAAATCACATATACTAATCTCAAGATGTGCAAACTGCAAAACATGTTGGTGTAAGTTCTTTGTAGCTACTAATGGCTTTTATATGGCAACTGATTAAAAATCCCGGTTCTTATATTACCAAATTGTGTAGCACAAATTATAATGCATGCTCTATATGTGTGCAGAAAAACTGACGAGGAGGTACAGTTAATCATTATTTGATTTGTTTGTTTGCATCTTTACTGATTATTTGAGGCCAATCTTTTCATGCCACTGTGTTTCTTTGTAGGACCAGTTGCTTTGCTTTTCTTTGGTTCTTTTAGTTAGCCACTATAAGAGATAGCATTGGAGAAATAAAGATGGTTGCTTCCAGTATTCTTTCCTAAAAGTGTCTTTTTCATTTCATCAATTGCTGGTGTTGGTGGTATTTTCTAGTGATAACTATAGAACATACGCATGTTTAACAAAGTTAACCACTCTCACAATGTCCATGTGTGACTGGCTCTTTTCCAGAATGGACAGACAGAGACGTGAGGATGAGCTAAAAAATCGGGGTTCTAAGAAGGCACATGAAGCAGAGCAATCAATATTGAATAGGGTAATCATTTTTCTTTTTTCTCGAATTATCTGCCTTGGATTATTATTTCATTGAACTCATGTCTTGCAACAAATTGCCTTGGGAACTTACCTATTTATTTTTTATATTAGTTTGTGTTCTCTGTATGTTTTTTATGTTCTGTAATTATTAACTTAAGCTTATTGGTTATCTTCTCTATACTGTCTTTTAAGTGTTCTTAATTATTAACTCAGGCAACTAGCCCTCAAACTGGAAGCCAGCAAGGTGGAGGAAACTTGAAATCTATGAAAGAGAAACCAAGCCAGCAGGACAAGGATGCATCCGAAGGCTCAGCTTTGAAGACTGCAGGGCCTGAGGGAGAGATAACAGCAGGTATCCATCCATCTCTTTCTGTTTATATCTTGTGTTAGGTATGTTTGTGTTCCCTTTTAAAATATAGTTGTCATTAGTTTGAATTGCCTAACTTGGGGTTAAGGATTTGTGCATTCTGTTCTTCCTGAAATTGTTGTTTGACTAGCTGCCAAGGTCAAAGGTGGATTAATTCTTTGTTCTCCCAATTCATTTTTGAACGTGTAACATTTGTTTCTTTGATAGGTTCAAAATGGTTTCGAAGCCATTAGAAGCAGTAATATTTAGTCATCTTGAAAAGATAGTGGTTAATTGATCCTGACTTGTCTTCTTTGTACATCTAGTTTATTACTGTTATTTATCATAGCTTTTATAACTGCCAGGATTCTTATTGAAGAGAAGTGCCAAAACAAATGGGTGGAGCAAGCGATGGTTTGTTTTGAATGAGAAAACTGGAAAGGTCAGTAGGTGACATGCTCATCACTTTTTACATTATAGAGATAAATTGGCCTTCTACTACCAACTTGATGTAATCTATCAACCTTCAAAAATGATGTGATATGACCACTGAATACTTGATAATATTTTCATCTTTAACCCACAGATACAAATGTATGGTGAATGTTTGATTTTCTTCTTTTACCATAACTAATGTAACCTAAAAATCAGGAATATTTTTTTGATGCATTAACTGTCACTGTAGTGTTTCCTCTTTGAATGTTTCTGTCATTGAAGAAAATTTAAACCACGAGTTAATTTATGTGGGAACTATACATAACCTTTTGGTGAAGTTCCTCTAATCAGATGTCCTTTTTTCAGCTTGGATACACGAAGAAACAAGAAGAACGCCATTTTCGTGGTGTCATAACATTGGAGGTATTTTATATCTTTCGTAAATTTAATTATATATTTCGGTTTTTTTCTTAAATGCAAATTATATTAATTGATTGTCTGAATGGGCAGAACCATACAAAATGATCAGAAATACATGCACAAAATTATGGAGAGTTAAGGTGATAGTGGATACTGACTGAATACGTATGCAGCCCCTTAAAACTTGTAAAGTTTTTTCATTTAGACACCTAGGCTAAGGGTAGTACCTATTGAATACCTTAGGTTTACTGAAAATGTGTCTACTGAACACTTAAATGATAGTCTCTCGCAATAATAAAGTGCATACTCTTTGGTATGATAATAAGAATCAATCAATACGTGACATGTGGAAATTTTAAAAAGGTCATCTTCTACATATTTTTTTTTATCAGAATCTCCCCAACACCCCACCCCACTGGAAACCTCGCTGGTGATGATCTCTTTCTCATCTCCCAATATCTGTTTCCTTTCCTTACCTTGTCTCTCTTTAAATGTTTTCTCCAATGGCTCCATAAAAAAATGTGACCTTCAAGAATATCAGTCTTGATTCTTCCCATAGAGAAGGACTTGATGCTTACTAGGATTCAGTGAAAGACCACGAGGATGAGCTAGAAGGGTGAGAATCATGAGATCAATGGAGATCATTTGAGGGTTAAAAATCTGTTTTTTTTTTTTTTTAGATTGGTAATTGTTTCTATTTCTTTAAATCAGTACATGGGTTGTACTTAAAACCATAATTACATAATGAACTCTAAAGGCACTGTTCTATCCCTATAATGAGTCTAAAACATCAATGATAGAGACGGTGTATTAGAGTAGATCTGATTACACCAAAAACACAAAGTTAGAATACAATTCAATTTTACTTGCTGCATATTACTCTCCCCTCCCTATTCTCAAAAACTTAAGATTTCTCTCTTTCTAGACAGTCCACCAAATAGTAGCAGGAATGATTCTCCAGTTGCTTCTGTTCTTTGCTTGTAATCCTGCTTCTTCCCAACTGTATAAGGCCTCTGCAATTCTACCAGGCATGACCCATGAGATGTTTTTGAGCCTTAGGAATAGACTCCACAATTGGCCAGTGACCTTGCACTTGATGAACGAGTGATTGACTGTTTCTGCAGTTTCCCCACAAAAAAACATCTTGAACACAGTGTAATTCCCCTCTTCATCAAATTCTCTTGTGTCAACACAACTTCCTTAGCCAGTAACCACACAAAACAGGCCACTTTGTGCGGGATCTTGGCCTTCCAAATGTGTTTCCAGGGCCATTTGGATGCCTGCATAATTGGGTGGTTCAACTTCCTATATGCTGCACTTACTTTAAAAGTCCCAGTGCTGTTCTCCAACCACTGCAATCTGTCCTTCCCTGTCTCCAAGCCACTCAATTGTTCAATGACGCTGAAGAGTTCTGTAACTCTTGGAATTTCCTAATCATTGAGGTGCCTTCTAAATATAATATTCCACCCATGAGGTGTCCATAGTTCAGCTATTGTACTTTGTTGCTGAAGAACCAGAGTATGTATTTCCGGGAAAAGTGTCTCCAGATTTCCTGCTTCATGCCAATCCTCCTTCCAGAATCTAGTTTTAGCACCATCTACCACTTTAATCTTGGTGTTTGGTTTGAATTCATCCCATAGTGATCGGATGGATTTCCATAAACTAACACCATAGGGAGTGGTAACTCCCTTTGTCATCCAATTGTCACTTTCTTCATATTTTGCTTTTATGACTGTGCCCCATAAATTCTGATCATTGTTGGAATACCTCCAAAGCCACTTCATTCTCAAAGCATTGCTTTGATTCTTAAGGTTCTTGATCCCTAAACCCCCAACTCTCTTATTGTAACAGCTGATGGCGAGGTACAAATGTCATGATCCAGAAATTTAAGTCAGGATACAAAGCAAACAAAAAGCTTATGGTATACTCTTAGATCCATCCTTTCTAGCTAATCGAAGGAAAAAGAATTGAAGGAGCTTGCAGCAGCCTTAAATATCCCAAAAAATTGTGGGCTTGCACGAGCCAGTTGACACTTAATTTATAAAGCTGCCGACTTTTAGTTGTTGGCACTTTTCTTTCATATTTCAAAATCTTTGAGACAACTATATATGTTTGGGTGGTTTGCATGGTGGTGGAGACATGGTTGTGGGTGAGGTGGTGAAGCAGTGGCTATGGTGGTGAGGAGAGGAGGAAGGAGATTGGAGAATTTGGAATGGGAAAAATAATTAAATGAAGTTCTTCTCAAGTGCCTATAAGCAGTGTATGACACACAGAGTGCCATGTCAGCAATGTGTGTCTTATTGACACAATTAGTCTTCTCTTTAAGTGTTCAATAGGTACCACCCTTGGTTTAAGTGCTTGGATTGAAAATCTTGACAAGTTTTAGAGGCTGCATATGTATTCAACCATGGATACTTGAGCAAAGTAGTAAATAAACTAGAACAATTTGTAGTTCCATCAGTATTCTTTACTCCTTGCCTCTGGCTATGGTTCACATTCAACAGTGTGTTGATTTTCTTTCCAGTCCGTGAAACAGAATATCCTCAAACCTTGGACCTTAGAACCTACCTTAGCCCTTTGCCTTGAGATTATTTTTTTAGAAAGTCTTTTTTGTTCCTTCTTATTGCTTCCTTTTTCTTTGTACTCTTGAAAAAAGTACGTCATACTTAAGTTACTGTTTATTAAAAAAAAGTACGTCATACTTTACTTCTTTTTTATTTAAGCTCATTAAAGCTTCTCACAGTGCTATGTTCAGCATCCTAAATTGGTGCACTCTTGGGTATGCTTGACATTGCTCTTTCTAGACTGCCTCCATTTCATGACCTAATTGTCAGTGATTGAAGTTGGTATGCTTACTGGAGTCTTGGTTTACTTGCAATTTGATGGGACCACACGCTATGATGGCAAATCATACGCAACAATTTGGCAGGAACTGCTTGCAACTGTAGTATCATTTCTAGAACTATTTTGGGTCATATAGTCATGTGTTCTAAACATTTACGTTGTCTCTGCAAAAGGGAAAATATATCGAATCCCTATTTACAATTACATGGTCATGTGATCCACAGGAATGTATTCTTGAAGAAGTTACTGATGAAGAAGAAGCTCCTGCGCCTACCAAAAGTTCCAAGGACAAAAAGGCAAATGGGCCTGATGTTGCAAAAGCACCCAATCTTGTATTTAAGATAACAAGTCGGGTTCCATATAAAACTGTTTTAAAGGGTACACTATAAACCTCCGGAACCGTTTGCTTCTTAAGGCTTGTTTTTTATTTTATGCTCAGAAGAAAATATATAATTGGTTGCAGCACACAGCGCTGTTGTCTTGAAGGCTGAGAGTGTGGCAGATAAGACAGAGTGGTTAAATAAATTGCGAATTGTCATCAGCTCTAAAGGCGGTCAAGTAAAGGGTGAATCTGCCCCACCTATCCGGCAAAGTCTTTCAGATGGATCTCTTGTAAGCAACTATTCGTTGATTTAACCTGTTCTGCAAACTAAGATTTCCCTGATAAGTGCGCTTGTTCAGCAATTAATAAGTTAAACTTTTTGTTTGTGATCTTCATTTTTGTATTTGTTCTCTTTCTGATAGTTGTATTTTGAGTTGCCTGTTGTGGTTTTCTTAAGCCTTTGAACTAATTCCCTGACCACTTGTTCTATGTTTATTAATTCTGCTGCATGTTTTAGGAAACAATGACTAGAAGACCGGCGGATCCTGAAGAAGAACTTCGATGGATGGCTCAGGAAGTACGTGGTTATGTTGAAGCTGTTCTTAACAGCCTTGCAGCCAATGTACCAAAAGTAGGTCTTAAGTTTGCATGTTGTGTGCACCTTTCTTTGTTCTTTTTGTGTAAAGCCATCTCACATGGTGCATTGTTTATTTGGTTTCAGGCAGTTGTTCTCTGCCAAGTAGAGAAGGCAAAAGAAGACATGCTTACTAAACTGTATAGTTCTATCAGGTAAGCAGTTCAACTTTCTCTTACGGATTCTATGTCTCAACATCTTTTATCTGCAGTGGCATGTTGAATTTGCTTGTGTTGACAGAAAGGTGCAGTCGCGAATGATCCCAAGGGTTGTGACCATTCTATGCTTGTCAAAAAAGAGTTATGGCCATTATCCAAAGGACCACTTGCAACTCTATTTTCTCTTCCACTATTTGAGCGGCCATCTTTCTAAAATAATTTTCTTTCTTAGAAATTGAAATGTATGTGCTTTCATGTACACGAGTTACGTTGAACTTGTTTCTTACCTCACTACTAGTTTCTCATTTGTTATTTGTTGGAGACAACTTAGAGTCCTCTTCGTAATAAATTGATAGAATGAAATATAGACATTCAATTTGGGCCGAAAGAGGAGTAATTGTGTCATGGAAACTTGCAGTTACTGCAAGAAACTGTGTTTAAATCATCATCCTTGGAGATGGTTTTTGTTTATTTTCTTCTGGGTTTATTTAGTAAATTGGATATTTCATTTTTCTTGGTATTCTTCTGGGTTTAGTGTGTTGACATTGTTTGCCTTATTGTATTTTAGCGCCCAAAGTACTGCAAAGATTGAAGAACTGCTCCAGGAAGACCAGAATGTAAAACGCAGGAGAGAGCGCATTCAAAAAAAATCTTCTCTTCTTTCTAAACTTACTAGACAACTCAGTATCCATGACAATAGAGCAGCTGCTGCTGCCAGCTACGCAAATGGTGAAGCAGGTAATCATCATCCCTTATAGGTGGTTCATTTGTTTTCCTTGTCCGAGGACAATTTAAGTCCTCTAAGTTTATTTGCTCAATTACTTTCTTTGTATTTAATTGAAAATGTTGGTTATCTGTTATTAAGATACAACAGACTTCCCATGTACCCTTGCCAGCACTGTGCTTAAAGTTTTTCGACAATTGCTGTTAGCCTTACCTAATATTTGTCCTGGCTAGCTCTGTGTCTCCCTAGTCTGGATTCTGTTACACTAAAACTGCAATCCAGGACCTTTCGGAGCCATGATTTGGGGTAAATTGATGCAATGGTTAATAATACCACCTCTTTTTTAAAAAAACCTCAAAAAAATAAAATAAAATACCACCTTAGAATACCATCTCTTTTTTTGCCCTCCCACCCCCTGAACTGGGATGCCATACCAGTATGCTTTCTTCTGTATCTGCAGGTTTTGATTAGTGATTGTTGTCTTTTTGATGCGTTTTTGATTTTGCTTACACATTTCGATTCATGCTCTGCTCTTCGCTCCTGCAGAAAGTAGTCCAACAGCATCAAGCCCGTCATCTGGTGATGATTGGAGGTCTGCATTTGATGCTGCTGCAAATGGCCCTTCTAGTCTTTCTAGGTATGGATCCAGTGGCAGTAGTCGCCGTTACAATGAGCCTGCTGAAAATGGTGATACAAATTCACGCTCTAGTTCTGCTAGCCGTCGCACCCCTAACAGGTTGCCACCTGGCCCACCACAGTCTGGATCCGGTTATAGATCTTAAAATTAGGTAATTGAGACGATTGATCCATATATTCTTGTTTGGGGTGGTTTCTTCTTGCTTTTCCCAGTGAGCCCTTTTCAATATTGAGTATGTTGTACTAGTATTGTAGAATTGGTATACCGCATCTTTGTAGATAGATATTTTAATTAAATGTCATCCTCCCCGCATTTTTGTCTCGGTTGCTGGAGTTTGAATTGTTCCAATAATGATTCCATTGATAATTTCCTTTCATCAGACATTTCTTCTGTAATTCAAATGTATTGGTTGCTACAGTATGTATTCTTATAGTTATATAGAAAGCATTTTGCTTTCTTTTTGTGCCATTTGACGACATAAAAATCTGGACTCCCATGCCAATATTTTACATTAACTCAAATTAACTTCGTTAGTCCCAATTTTTCTTCTTATTATTTCATTGACCTTTTCTAACCGCTCTTGAGACAATCAAATATTGTCAAAGTTGGTATTCAGAGTTTTAATGAAAAAACTATTAAGAGGTTACATGCAAACCTAGATAAAACTTTGAAATTGGGATCGTCAATCTACCAGTTACTTTGCTAATCCACTGAGAATTGGATACTCATAGGCCGGGGTGTACAGTATCTGTTCCAAATTATTTCTGTTCAATTTTTAAATTTATAAATCAAATCAAACAAATAAAACTTGAGTTTCTTTTGGGTTCCTTTGGATATATCAAAGATAAAATCAAATTATTTGTGGTTAATTTTTAAATAACTTACATAAATATACTATATTAAAAAATATTTACCATTTATAGCAATAACATTTTTCTTTTCACTTGATCACTTTTAATACATTTATAATACAATTTAATATATATTACAAAGAATAATTTATTATTCACATAAAATACAAGTTTTATTGATGGATAATACAATTATCACATATTTTAATACACTTATAATACAATTTGTTAGTTTCTTAACAAACAAGTATAATATATTAAAAAAAAGTTATAATACACATATATTGCATATATAATTCACTTTTAATACATATTGCAGATTTAACATAGTATTGCTATAAATGGTAATAAATAAAAAATATCGCTAAAATCAGTAATTATTTATTAAAAGGTAACCATCCAAGTAATTTTTTCTTTATAAATCAAATCAAACTAATAAAACTCGGGGGTTTTCAGATTTTTCTAGTAAAGTATTCATATAAAAATATAATCAACTTCTGCTTCAAATATTTCTGTAGTCCAACTAAAATACAACTATATAAGGTGTTTCTTAAGAAAATAACAGAAAATATGAGATGAATGACGACATTAAAATAATCAACAAAAAATAATAATGAAATCACATAAAGTAGATATTGCAAATTAATAAGTCATAATGAAAATGATCATAATTTAAAAGTACTAAATAATGCTAAACTAAGTCTAACAAGTGTAGAGTAATTACATGATTAACCACTAAAGAAAAATTAAAGTGAGCTATGTATTTTAAATGTTTAAGCTAAAAGAAAAAGGAAGATACACTCTCTTCTCTCACATGCTTAAACCCTAATATTTTCTGACTAATAGCTAGTGGAATGGCCAAGTTGGCCGTTGGCCAACCTCCTGGTCGACATTACCTCTCTATTCTGATACTTCGTTTCCAATACTTCAACATCCTAAAGTTGTTTCTTTAAACCCTAAAAAGTTGCCTAAGGTACCTAATCGTTTGTCTGCGAAGGAAGATAATAATGTTGTATCCTCACAGATGAGTCTTGGAAAGATAAACTATGCTGATATGATTAAAGACTCAACACCTCAGCAAAAGAAACCATGGTGCGATGCCACCAATCCCAATTAAGCAAATACAATACGTAGAGGGAGTGCCTAGAATCACATGGACGGAAGAGAAAGTCGACAAAATAAATGTGATTGAGAATCTATAGTTTCTAGTGATTGAAAAATTCTCTTATGGTTGGCCAGAGATGATCTGAGAGTACAAATGCCTAAACAATTGCAAATTCCTAAACAATTACAGGTCAAAGGTGATTGTAATATTGACCTGCTAAGGAATAGGCATATATTAATACAATTAAGGCGCATGGAAGATTTCGTTAATATAATGTCTAAAAATGCTTCCTACATTGTTGCTAAAGATGGATATGCGTATAAAATGTGACCTTTAATTTATGATGCCAAATTCAAATCAGATGAGGAGACCACTCAAGTTATGATTTCTTCCCCCCACTATTTATGGCAAATAAGCTCTATTCTCATTAACATCGGTTGTGGGGAGGCCGGTGCAGTTGGACTTGACAATAATTAATAAGACTCGTCCAAGCTGTGAGAGAGTCAAAGTTCAAGTGGACCTTATTGCTAAACTTCTTGAGTGGGTGGAGATAGAAGTGATTAGCCTAGGAATGAAGAGTACAAGGATTGAGAAGATCAAGATCCAATATGACTTTCTGCCTAAGTATTATCGCACCTGTAAGCTGCAAGGACATAATGAAGAAGAATGTAGAACAAGGGGAGATACCTCAACATCAAGTGCATGAGAGAAATCATCAGATCAACATGAGACAGAAAGGGTACGTGAAAAGATGGTGCCCAATTCAAAAAGTATTCATCATGGATAGGACTGGAGATAATCATGGTGCTATCCAAGCAGGTTCCAATGGTAAAGAAATGCTGGTGACTGGCAATGCCTTTGGCTGTTTGGCATAGGAGGCGCAACATGATCACCTTGATGTGGAAAAATATGATCCGATCACAATGTAATAATCAAGTAAGGAGGAGGTACAACTAAGACAAATTGAAATAACATTAAAGAGACAAAATGATGTAGGGTGTGAAGTAGCCTCTGCTACTCATGAGATTTAGGATAGTAATAAACTCCATAGAAACAATATCTACAACACACAAGAGGATATTTTCACGCCCCAAAGCTACCCCCTGGACGTAAACACAGGACCTAGGATCATGAGTGACTCCAAGCTAACCCTGAGCTGGCTTATTATAGCATACTAAGATAACTGGAGTGAGAAATACTATGCGGAAGCTTAAATCCATAATATAAACTGAAGTGGGGAATACCCAATACTATCTGAATATATAAAATACTATGAGTTTAATAACAACCGAAAGATCAAACTCAAGCTAACACTGAATCTAACTATGTCTGAATAAAAGCCTCTAACTGACTAGAGATACTAGGACATACCCCCAGCTAACTCTAGCAAAACTGAAACTGAAAGACTGGAGGTAAAAGAAAACATGTTTATCGTCCTCGAAGAATGAAGACTCACCAGTGATAATGCTGAGTACGGATCGGGAACCGATCTACACGCGATCTGAATGCTGCGGGCCTAAACCTACATCACGAGAAGATGTAGCGTAGAGTATGCGTTAGCATTTAAAAGGTACTAAGCATGCATGATAGGATAAATCTGAACAATATATACATCACTGAATAAATCATAGTGATCAATGATATAAGATGAACATGATGAATATACTGAACATACTGAATATGAACTAAACTAAATGCTATGACCAAGTACATAACATGCTGAGACTGAATACTGAAGTATAACTAAAGACCTGGTCAAATGAACTACAGTCTGACTGTGGGAGCTACTATTAATCGGCATAAAACCACATGAGCTAAACGTGGAGTTCGATGTATACGCCCCATCGAGAGGACCCAATATACCTTGCCAGGGGTATAAAGGCATGATTGGCATGATCACTAAATATGATGCCTACAAAGGGGACTTAACCTATGGGGGCACGTAGTTCTGGGACTATGAGGGTGACTGACCCTAGTCCAACTCGATATTAAGCCTACTCCCAACTAGAATGTGTACAATACAACACAACTGAAATAAGCTGGATAACTCAAGATTCTGACATGCTAACTGAAAATGCAACAGTAAGTACTGATAATTAAACATTTGAAAACTGATGCATGTATGTCCGTATAAACTGACCTAGCAAGTGTAATTCATGAACTAAACGAATCTACACAACTAGGGTTCTGAGTTTCATGTAAAAATTAAGCAACATGGTTACGAAAATGTAATATTCTGATTAGGATTACTCTAACAGCTAAATCACAGCAATTAACTGGAGTTCTAGAAATCCGAAGTCTAAACAATATGAAGGGAATCAAGAATCTGACTGAATTCTAGGGACCTAATGGGTGAAAGGAACCCACTAGTGAAATACCACATACCTGGTGACAAAATCCATAGAGAAATCTTTTGATTTCGGGTTGAAACTTGAAAGAAACCTGGTGATTGTCTAAGGAAAACTAGTGCCTCTTTCTTCTTCTTTTGTTCTATGTTTTAATGATTTTGGTGAATGATCAATTAGGGTAAGTTTTGATTAAGTTACTAGGCTCAAACTGACCAAAACTACGTAGTTTAGGGGTTAAACAACGTAGTTTAGGTGTCCAATGCATAAGGGAAAAGACCAAAACGACCACATTTAAAATCAAACAGGGACCGATCACGGATGCAACGATGGACCATTACTAGGACCACAATCTGTCGTATGGCTCGTGGTTCTTAGGCCAGTGACAAGTGGTTCTTGGACCTTTCCTCTACGGTCCACTTCACGGACCGTGTGAAGGATCACAGACCGTGAAGGTCATCGTGGTCCTTCACTTGGGCTAGGGTCCTACTGGCTTGGCTTTACGGAAGTCACCACGGCCCGTGAAGGGCTCCGTAGTCTGATGCCTGAGCCTGATGGGTTCTTCTTGGCTTCCACGAGCCTCCCAACAGCTCATGTAGTGGTCCACGACTCGTGAAGGGACTCGTGGTCCACCATTTTTGAGCAAGGTGTGAATCCACGGGCAGGTCGACGGACCATGGTTCCATTCACGATCTGTGAACCCTGCCGTGGTTCACACATTTTTTTCTGGTGTTCTGGTCTGATAAGTTCTGAAGTGTTACAATATCTCCCCCTTGGAACATTCGTCCTCGAATGAAGTCTAAACTAGCTGAAATATGGAGGGAAAGTGCTGCCAACCCTACCAATAAGTACTGGAAACTGAAATCTAACTGAACTAAGTTCCAAGAACATGCAAATACGCTAAAAATGGAAGTATAACTGAAGGAACATGATACTAAGACTGAATTTATGCAAGAGTAACTGAAAGACTAGAGAGGAAATATTACCTAAAGCTGGAATGGAATCGGAAGGAAGGAGATGAGGATACTTGGCCTTCATGGCTACTTCTACTTCCCAAGTACCTCCCTCTACGAACTGACTCCTCCACAAAACCTTAATTGAAGCGACTTCTTTGTTTTCCAACCTTTGAACCTAATGATCAAGAATTTCAACTAGTTCTTCATAAGTGAGACTATCCTTCACATCCACACTTTCCAATGATACAATAGATGCTGGATCACACACATTTCTTCAACAAGGAAATGTGAAAAATCGGATGGACCGCTGCTAGTTATGCTGGCAACTCTAACTCATAAACCACTTTACCAACCCTTTTCAAGATTTTGTAAGGGCCTATATATCTAGGACTGAGCTTCCCTTTCTTGCCAAATCATATTACCCCTTTCATAGGTGACACTTTCAGGAAACCCAATCATCAATCTCAAATTCTAAGTCCTTTCTCCTTACATCTGCATAGGACTTCTGACGACTCTGTGCTGTCTTAAGTCTATCTCTGATGAGCTGAAATCTTTCCATAGCATCATGAGCCAAATCTGGCCCTATTAAGGCTTCACTTACCTTAAACCAACCAACTGGAGATCTACACCTATTCCCATACAATGCCTCATAAGGGGCTATCTGAACACTAGAATGGTACCTATTATTATAGCCGAACTTTATAAGAGGAAGGTGATCATCCCAACTGCCCTTGAAGTCGATCACGCAAGCTCTCAACATGTCCTCTAAGGTCTGAATGGTACGCTCTGCTTGACCATCCGTGTGTGGATGAAATGCTGTGCTGAGGTTAACCTAAGTACCAAGGCCTTTTTGAAATGACTTCCAGAAATGAGAGGTAAATTGAGGACCTCTATCTGAGATGATAGACAAAGGAACCCCGTGCAACTTGAATATCTCATTAATGTAAAGCTTGGCATAGGCCTCCACTGAATCTACAATCTTAACAGCCAAAAAGTGAGTGGACTTAGTAACTCTGTCTACTATCACCTAAATGGTGTCATGCTGTCTGCGAGTATGAGCCAATCTTGTAATGAAGTCCATGTTTATCACTTCCCACTTCCATGTAGGAATATTAATCTCTTGAGTCATACCTCCTAGTTTTTTATGTTCTTCACCTGTTGACAACTAGGGCACTTAGCCACAAAATCTGCTATATCCCTTTTCATGCCATTCCACCAAAAGACTTCCCGCAGATCACAGTACATCTTAGTGGCACCTGGATGAGTAGAATACCTAGAGTTATGGGATTTTGTAAGGATCTCCTGTCTCAACTCACCCACCTTAGGAACACATAAACAACCTTGGTAGCGAAACACACCATCTCTCCCTTAGGAGAAAACCTCGACTTCCTACTAATGAACTGCACCCTTCAATTGAAGAAATATAGGATCACTGTCTTGTTTCTCCTTAACCTCGTCTACCAATGAAGATTCTGACCCATTAAGGACTATTACACCACCATCTGCTATGCTCATATAGCAAACTCCTAAGCGAGCAAGTTGGTGAACATCTTTCACTAGTTCTTTCCTTTCTTCCTCAACATGTGCTACACTGCCCATGGATAGTCTTCTAAGAGCATCAACTACGTACTACATTGACCTTAACAGGATGGAAAAACACATTCATATCATAGTCCTTGAGGAATTCAAGCTATCTTCTCTGGCGAAGATTCAACTCTTTCTAGGTGAACACATACTGAAGGCTCTTATGGTCTATGAACACATCTACGTGAACACCATACAAGTAATGTCTCCAAATCTTTAGGGAAAATACTATGGTTGCAAGCTCGAGGTCATGAGTTGGATAGTTCTTCTTATGCACCTTAAGCTTTCTAGAAGGATAAGCTATAACCTTACCTCGCTGCATCAACACATAACCTAGGCCAACTCTGGATGCATCACAATAGATCACATAACCGTCTGAATCCTCTAGTAGGGTTAAAACATGAGCTGTAGTCAACCTAGTTTTCATTTTTGAGAAGATCTTCTCACACTCATCTGATCACTAAAACTTAACCATTTTCTTAGTCAACTTAGTCAATGGAGAAGCTATGGATAAAAATCCTTTCACGAACCTTCTGTAATAACCTGCTAAACCCAAGAAACTTTTGATATCTGTAGGAGAGGTAGGTATAGGCCATTGCTTGTCTGCCTCTATTTTGTGAGAATCCACTAGAATCCCTTCGCTAGACACTATATGACCAAGGAAAGCAACTAATTGTGACCAAAACTCACATTTGCTGAACTTGGCGAATAACTGGCGATCTTTGAGAATTTGCAGGACAACCATCAAATGAGTCGCGTGTTCTTCCTTATTCCTAGAGTAAATGAGGATATCATTAATAAAGATGATAACGAACAAGTCCAAATACTGCTTCAACACCCTGTTAATTAAATCCATGAAAGGTGCAGGAGCATTGGTTAGTCCAAATGACATAACTACAAATTCATAATGACCATATCGAGTTCTGAAGGCTGTTTTCAGGATGTCACTATCTTTGACTCTGAGTTGATGATAACTGGATCTGAGGTTTATTTTTGAAAAATGACCAGCACCCTGAAGTTGGTCAAATAAGTCATCAATCCTGGGGATATGGTGCAAATTATTGATTGTGACTTGTTCAACTGCTGATAGTCAATGTACATTCTGAGGGAAACATTTTTCTTTTTCACGAACAACACTAGAACACCCCATGGGGAAATACTAGGTTTGATGACGCCCTTATCTAGAAGGTCTTTCAACTACTCTTTCAATTCTGTAAGCTCAGCTGGAGCCATTCTATTAGGAGGAATAGAAGTAGGCTGGGTATCTTCTGGGAGAAACTCCGGGAAGATCTTCTGGAAACACCTCGGGAAACACATTTACGACAAGGACCTGACTCAAGAGTTTGGGTTTCGAAGCTTGAATCCTTAACCTGAACTAGATGATAGAGGTACCCTTTAGAGATCATCTTTCTGGACTTAAGGTAGGAAATGAATCGACCCATAGGCACTGAGCTACTACCCTTCCATTCTAAGACTGGTTCGCTTGGAAACTGAAAAATGAACGATCCTAGTTCTATAATCAATTGAGGCATAACATGAATGTAACTAATCCATGCCTAGAATGATATCAAAGTCTACCATTTCTAACTCTAAGAGATCTGTTGAGGTGAATTTTTGAGAGACTGTGACAGGGCAGTTTCTGTATAACCATCTAGCTACAACTGGGTCACCAACTGGAGTAGAGCTGAGAAGGGTTCTGAGAGAGTTTCTGGACTGACACTGAAGTTCACTACTATATATGGAGTTACAAAGAAAAGAGTAGTCCCTGGATCTAACAAAGCATAAACATCTAAGTGAAAGACTTGCAACGTACTTGTGACCACATCAAGAGAGTCTTCCTGGTCCTGGCGAGCCTGGAGAGCATACAACCTGTTCTGAAACTGACCGCCACCTATACCAGATGAAGCACCCTGCTGAGTTAGGCGACCTGCTGGTGCTACTAGAGCTGTAGACTGACCCCTACTATAATTACCTCCTTGACTTTGTTTAGAAGAAGGACAATCTCTCAACCTGTGGCTAGTCTGACCACACCCAAAACTGTCACGACCCAGGAGTACCCCCTAGATGTGACACGATGTACAAGACTTCGAAAATCCTCATACAAGACCTTAGCATATCATGAATATAAGATAATAGAAAAGTACAGATTTTGAAAAAAAACTTTATCCATACAATCGAAGTCTTTATAAGATGCAAGCGGAAGTCTTTACTACACTTTTGTCTCAAACCATCTAATACAACTTTGAAAAAAACTCTTGGGACATAGCCCATACAATAGTCTCAAAACATGAAATAAAAGACATAAAGAAAATAGTGGGTTTGTCCTCGAAGCTATGAGGACTCACCAAATCTTCAACTCCTTGCACCTTATAAACCTATCTCCCAAGAATAGAACTCAAGTCTCCAAACCCTACATTTGATTAGAATGTAGGAAAACTATGCGTTAGTACAAAATGTACTAAATATGTTAGCTAGCATAACATCATAAGAGCATAAGATAAGGGTTAGTCAACATAAGACAAAATCCATAATCATATGAAATACTTCATGAAACATCAATTATAAGCATAAAAGACAATATCATAATAATAAGCAAAGTCTCCAACATAAGCATCATAAAGGACTATTCTCAAGTAACCTCAAAGCATTCTTGTGCAATGCATGAATGACATCCCATAATACCATCCAAGCTAAGTACCCTTTTGGTCATCTTAAACATAGTCAATATTACTAGTCAAGCCCTAGACTCTCATAAGTAGCTTCAAGTTATACTTGTGCAATGTATGAGTAAGACCCCATAATCCTACTTACTCTAAGTACCACCTTAGGCCATCACACTAATCACCTTAAGATCACATTCTTTTGCTTAACTCTCATAACCAAGGGAATCTCTCACCTTTAGTCAATGCTAACTAGGAAAACAACTATGGCACAATCCTATCTCAAGATACATCATACAAAAGATAACTTTCTTGAATAACCTTAAGTCATACTTGTGCAATGAATGAATAGAATCCCATAATACTATTCATACTAAGTACCACTTTTAGGTCCTCATACTAATACTTCTTGGTTTGGAACCCAGTTCCTCTCTTTAGACCTTATAACACTACGATGTACTCCCTTAAGCACATCTTAGTTCATTATTAGGTTGAACCCTATGAGATACTTTTTTTAGCATGTCTAAGTTCCTTATTAAGATAGACCCTATGAGATATTTACTTAAGCATGTCTAAATCCCTTTATACTTTTGAACACTATGAAGTACTTCTTTAAGTAAGTCTCAGTTCATTAGATATGGAGATTGTTACTAGAAACCTTAACTCAACTATGTGAAGGCTTCCATCTCATGAGACCTAACTTTTGAAAAACCCACACTCTACTACGTAAGAGTTCCCCCTTTACCTTGGATAGCCCTCATATCAACTAGGTGTGGTCCTCCTCTCAACGTGGAACCCGGACCCTATCTTGTGTGACACCCCATCTCATTGTCAACATCCACTTGAGGCCAAGCATACACTCCAAGATTTACTATTAAGCCTTTTGTAACACTCATGTCTCATGGAAGGATGTCCTTGACACTCAATCCATGTTCAAGTGATTCTATCACTCTATGCAATCAATCATTTATAAGGTAGGTTAGGTGAATATAGACTTTTCACCACCATTCTACCTACTAGACTTCTATTCATCACATTGGTTTTATTCTCAAAGCCCTAGTGATTCAACATTCATGACTACACACCTTACTCTCAAAGCTTTACTTCTCACAATCATCAATTGCACCTGGATTTCAAGGCACTCTAATGACATTCTTTATTATCAAGTGATTCTAGTCATAATTCATCAAAAAGGTTCAACTTCAAGCTTTACAAGTCAAGATCAATCATATATAATAAAGACTAGTTCAATTCATGTCTATATGTTCCTAATCTTGAACCATTACTGCACATGAAATTAATTTTAGAAGATCAATTGTAATTCTTCAATTTCATCTTTCATGGCATAAATTCACAAAATATCAAATTCATCAAATAGACTAGGGTTCATCATGGAAATCACATAAATTTATCATAATATCATAATTCAATGCTAATTCAATAATAATTAATTATTATCCACTTGATTGGAATCATACTTCAACACTACCCACAATGTAGGAAGAAACCCTATATAGAATTGGGTTTTGTTTTCACAATTGGGGGAAACCTAGGGGGGGCTCTATGGGTCGAAGAACCCATAGATGAATAATATAACATAACTTAATTCAAATCCCTCACCAAGCTTGCATCAATGGAAGAAATCTTCCCTAGCTTCCTTCTCTTCTTCCTCTACTTCTTCACTTCTAGAGAGAGAACTTCTTGAGAGAATTTGGGTTCTTTGGTGAATCTAAAATAATGATTTGGAAACTACCTAATTTAGGGTCATTTAGGTATATATAGGTGGCATAATAATAAACTGACCATACTTAATAACTAACTAACTCTAGAACCTTCCCCAAACCCCCAACATAAAATAATTAAACACCAAGCAGGCCCTACCCACGAGACCATGACCCACGGACCGTGGGTGGGTCTATGGGGTGTGCTGCACACTCGTGGGTGCTGGTTTTCAACCCCTAAAATGGGGCCTTGACCCAGTACCCCTTCCCACGGGGCGTGGGTCCACCTACGGGGCGTGAGTCCCAACCGTAGGTGGCCCTTTTTCGGCAGTTTTAGGGCTGCTTTGGGGTCCTCCTCAAGGACCCCTTTGGTTGGTCCTTGTGGAATCTTACCTTGACGTTTAACCTCTAAAAACCCCATTCTATGTTTGGGAAGCCATTTTACAATTTTAGCTCTAACATCAAACTCTAAAACTCCTTAGTAAGGCTCTAGTTTCAACTACTAGTTTTCCGGGTGTTACAATATCTCCCCCTTGGGATCATTCGTACTTGAATGATGATTTTAAATACTTCTTAAGGAAACGACTCTAGACTAGCAGCCCATCATGCATACAACTCATCTAAATGCACATAAGCAAAGGAGGAAAACTTCAATTCCAAGATAAAACATATTCAATGCAACACAAGGGAGTAGGAACTACTTCTAACAACCCAAATTGCATGAAATTCTATATTTACTCATTTTCAAGGAGGAACTACCATCTCCTAACTAAAACATGCTCAACACACACTCATGGAGCGTAAATGCAATTTACTCTAAAAAACACTTATTCAAGGAGGAATCTTTCAACTCCAAACTAAGGCATGCTCATATATTTGTCTCATGAAGTCTATATGCAACTTAATTCAATGCACTACAACATGAGGTAAAACAGGGCATATAAGTCATTTCTCTCAAGACCTAAGCCTTTTCATGAACATGCACATAAGAAAATCATGTCAACACATAAACATACAATAACCTTACTTTCTAGGCACACTATCTCCCCCTTGGGAGTAAGCCTATACAATCACTTCTAAACATCATTCATACTAAAGGCAACTTCAAAGTCTAACCCATCAAGTTACAAAAGACAAGTAATCCAGAATCTAAGAAAGCATAAAACACATACTGGTAGCAACATAAGGAGATTACTCTTGATATTCTCTAGATTGGAGAGCATAAAACCTATTCTTCTTTTGAGGCTCCGAATCTATACCACTAGAGGCAACTTGCTTATCCTCCCTTCCCTTAGCCTTAAGAACCGGGCAATCTCTCATTTTGTGCCCACTCTTTCCACACCCATAACAACCCTCCATGCCGGCTAGGCATTTACCATGGTGGTTCCTCCCACACTTGGTGCAAATAGTCTTAGGAAATGGAGACCCACTACCCTTCTCTTGGTCAAACCTAGGGGTGTTGGAAGAATCTTGACCGGAATACCTTTGTTTAGACTTAGGTCTACCTTGCCCATCGGACTTAGCATTACGAAAGTTCCCATCATTGGTTCTAGCTCTTTTCACCTCCCTATTCATTCTCTTAAGTTCTTGCTCCTTAATTTGTTGAGCATGCCCCATGAGACGTGAAATATTCATACTTGGGATAAGCATTGCCGAACGACATTCATTGACCACTAAGTCAGACACCACCATCACAAACTTATTCATCTTGGCCCTAAAATCCCCCACTATGGTTGGAGCATATTTGTAAAGTTGGGTGAACTTAAGGGAATACTCTGTTTGTTACACCCCATAGAAACAAGTTGGACCAAGCTAGGGTCTAATGGAAGCTAGTAGGTGATTTTAGAGACTCACATGTTAGGTTATAGTTGGAAACTTGTTTAATTGATGAATAATGATTATGTAAGTCGGTTCGGTGATTTTAGAAGTCAAACATTAAGAAACAACTATGACGCCCGGAAACTAGTCTAGTTGAACTAGTGTGTTGTAGGGTCTTGTAGCCAAATTTTGGAGTGTGGTATGAGGCTGGAATTGGGTGTAAAGGGTTCCTACACCTAGGTGGACATGTTTAGGGTCCAAACGTTCAGATACGACTCCCCAAAGACCACCCTAGGGGTCCTTGAGGAGGACCCCAACATTGGCCAAAAGCTGTCAAAATAGCTTGACATACGGAGGCAAGTGACGTGCCGTAAGTCAAGTGACGCCCCGTAGATCAAGCTCCGTAGGTCATGAATTAGTCTAGGGAATCTTAGCTCCCATGGCCAAGCCTCAGAACCAAATGAAGGAGGGACAGAACGACCCGTCACTCCACCTACAGTCCGTAGGTGGAGGTCTCATAAGTCTGCCCAATTTTTCAGTTTAGTTAGGAGTAAGGGTCAACTTTAAATGGTCATATCTCATAGCTGAAAACGAATTAGGTGTTCACTTACCTATCCAATTAAAGGTCTCTGAGTCCTCTTTCCAACGCCACTGAGTTTGCCTAATTCTGATCTTGGAATAAAATGTTATGGCCGAAATAGTGAAGCACTATCAGTCGCAGGTCCAATCGACGAGACCAAACCACGGACCATTAATCAATTGACGGTCCGTGGATGGCCAAATGTAGATGCTGCCAGTTTTTCAGCTTTTCGTTGTAAGTTAGAAGTTAGGGGTTGGGTTAGTTATTAATTAGGGGTTAATATAGGTCAGTTAATAATTAAAATTAACACCTATATAAGTATAATAAACCCTAAACTAATCACTTTAACTCATTCATCTAAAGACTCCCCAAATTACTCCCCAAGAAATCCCCTCTCTAGAAGAAGAAGAAGAAAGGAAGTTGGGGCAGCAACTTAGGGCGATTTTCACCATTGATTCAAGCTTTGATTGAAGGTATGTGAAGCTTATTCATCCATGGGTTCTTCCACCCATGGAGCCCCCATAGATAACCCTCAATTGTGAATCCAAAATACCCCAATCTAGCTAGGGTTGTGATCACATTATGGGTAAGGCTTGATTGTGATTCCAAAGTAGTGGATAGCATTCAATTATGGTTGAATTATGTTTTTATAATGATTATGCGATTTTTTCATGTGGATTCCTTGATGAACCCTAATCTAAGTTTATGAAGGTGATCATTGTGAGCTTAGGCCATTAGAGGCAAGATTTAATGTTCTAAATTGATCTTCCCATTCCAATGTCTTAAATGTTAATTGATCATAGTTAGGATCATGTAAATGTGAATTGGGCTAGACCTTGTTAATTAGGGTTGATCTTGACTTGTGAAGTTTGAATTGAACCTTAAAGATGATTTACAGCTAGGTTCACCTACTAGTGAGGAATGTGATGAGAATTGCTTAAAAGAAACCTATTACTTGAGTATCTTGTAATTTAAATATAAATGAGGATAGAATGAATTGAGTTGTTGATGAACCATGAATAGAAGGGCCTATGACTATGAGTTGTATTAGTTTATATTGTGTTCTTAGGTTGTTGTGTTGGCTGTAGATCTAGGTCTTTGATAGATGAAAGTGATTGAATCACTTGAGCATGGATGGATTGTCAAGGACATCCTTCCATGAGAGAAAGTGTTAGGCAAGGCTTAACTAGTAAACCTTGGGGTGTATGATTGGCTCCAAGGGGATATGATAATGAGAAGGAGTGTCACATGGGTCCGGACTCCAAGAAGAAAGGAGAGCTACACCTACTATATGTGATGACTATTCAAGTAAAAGGGGGAATTATTACGTAGTAGAGTGTAGGATTTCCCAAAGTTAGGTCTCATGAGACGGGATCCTTCACGAAAGTTGAGTCAAGGTTTCCCTAGTAGAGGTATCCATACCCTAAGGACTAAGACATACTTGAGAAGCATCTCATAGTGTCCTAAGCATAATGAACTAAGACTTACTTAATGAAGTAGCTCGTAGTGTTCATGAGTGTGATGAACTTGGACATACCAAGAGTGTTATCTCATAGTGTTTATGAGAATATATGGACTTAGTTATGCTTAAGGAAGTATCTCATTGTGTCCATGTGTTTTAGATAACTTAGACATACTTAAGATAGTATTTCCTAGAGTTAATCTAATGAGGAACTAAGATGTGCTTGAGATAGGGTATCTCATAGGGTTGTAAAGCTAAGAGAGGAACTAGGTTCCAAAACAAGAAGAAATAGTAAAAAGGACTTAAATGTAATACCTAGCATGATTAGTATTATGGGGTTCTATGAGTGCATTGCACAAGGTATGACCAAGGGTTACCAAAGAAGAACTTTGAGATAGGATTGGACTGGAGTTGTCTTTCCTAGGTATAGTTCACTAAAGATGAGCAGTTCCTTAGTTTGAGAGTTAAACTAATAATATGGCCAAGGTAGGATGAATATGACTAAGATGACTTCAAGAATATGCTTAGGGTGAAGGGTAGTATGGGATGCCTTTCATTCATTGCACAAGTGTGTCTTGAGGTTACTTAGAAGTGTGACATCCTTATGGCATAAAGGATCTTAAAAGATGACCATCTACCTAGGTTATAATGAAGATGACACGAAGACCTAATGTAACACCCCGTATTCGAAAACAGACCAAAATGCAGATTTTGAAAAGTTGCAGGTGCAACCTACGGTTGCCATCCACGGACCGTAGGTCAGACCACGGCCCGTGCTGGTGGTCCGTGGTTCACCACTGCAACCCTCCCCGTCAAGCTCGAAAAATTTGGCTAAGTCTCGACTCACGGACAGACCTACGGTCCCGTAGATCGGACCACGGTCCGTGGTCTCGTGTCCGTGATCAAGACCTCCTTACCCAGCCTCTGACATGAACTACGGTCGACCAGCACGGACCGTCATTCGATCCACGGTCCGTAGGTCTGACCGTAGATGAGGGGTCAGCAGCCAGTTAGCTGAAAATTCTGATGGGTCAAATTCAGATGGTCATAACTTTTAGCACAAAAAGAATTGTGTGTCCCATTACCTATGGTTAGATAGATAATTGAATTATCTTTCCAACGCCACCTAGTTTGCTAAATTTCGACCTCCGAGTAAAAAGTTATGCCCGTTTTAGTAAAGCCCTGTCGGGCAGACTCGATCGACGGACCCAATCGACGGACCGTCGATTGAATGACGGCCCGTCAGTCCATTCCGTCGATCAGTCCGACAGCAGCTAATTCAGGGGTTTTTGGGTCTTTTCCTATTTCGTTTAACCCCTAAGGTACGTCGTTTAGACCCCAAATCATGAGGTTTTAATCAGTTTAATCCTAGAAACATAACTAAAACTTACCTTAGTCAAAATCATTAATCAAACTTAGAAAATTAGAATGCTAAAAGGAGAAGAGAGGTCAAGAACCCTAGTTCAAGAACGCAGCAAGGTTCCTTCCGTTCCAGCCCTGAAATTGAAAGATTTCTCCGTGGAATTCATCACCAGGTATGTGGGATTTCACTAGTGGGTTCCTTTCGCCCATTAGGTCCCTAGAATTCAGTTAGATTCTTGATTCCATGATTATGGACAAACCTAGGGTTTCTAGAATTATAGCAGATCATCATGAATTAGTTAATTAAATGTTCCAAATCAGATTATCATGTTATTGCTCAGTTTATCGCATGAATTTCAAAACCCTAGCTAAGTATTTCTTTAGTTCTTGAATTACACATGCTAGGTCGATATTTCAAGTATTCGCTTTACATGCCTCGGTTTATGAATGCATCATTATCGATTAATTGTTGCATTCTCGGTTTGCATGTTCGGTTTCGAGCTATCCAATATTTACAGAAATTCAGTCATAATGTGTTAATCACTTAATCTATTGGGAGTAGCATAATATCGAGTTGGACTAGGGTTCAGCGTACCCATATAGTCCCAGAACTACGAGCCACGTAGGTGTAAGTCCCCTCTGTGGGCAACATCAGTTTAGTGATCACGCTAACATGCCTTTATACCTCTGGCAGGGTATATTGGGTCCTCTCGATGGGGCATATACATCGGACTCCACATTTAGCTCATGTGGTTTTATGTCGGTTATTAGTAGCTCCCACAGTTCGCCGAGACTCTATTGCATTGACCATTTATCGGTATATTCGGTATTCGGTCTCGGCATGTTATAAATTGGTCATTGCATCGCTTAGCTCAAGATTCGGTATATTCGCATCTATATCATGTTCGAGATATTTCATTGCTTTATTGCTTTGTTCAGTTATGTTTCATTTCAGCTTTACTCTATCCTGCATGCTCAGTACCTTTCAAGTACTGACGCATACGTGCGCTACATCTTCTCGTGATGTAGGTTCAGGTTCTCAGCATCCAAATCACGTTTAGATCGGTTCCCGATCTCCAGTTTAGCATAATTAGTGGTGAGTCCTCATTCTCCGAGGACAATAGTCATGAGTTTCTGTTCAGTATTTTTAGTCTTTAGTTTCAGTTTTACTAGATCTAGTTGGGGAATGTCCCAACATTTCTAGTCAGTTTAGAGGCTTATTTCAGACATAGTTAGATTCAGCTAGTATTGAGTTAATAACTTCTTTGTATTAAACTCATTCAGTTTTTCATATATCTCAGTTATAGTATATGGGTATTCCCCATCTTTTTCATTTTATTTATGATTTAGCTTCCGCATCAATTTATTATCTTTAGTATGCTCATGATCATGCCAGCAGGGTTAGCTTGGGATCACTTGTGGTCCTAGGTCCCGTGTTCGCGTCTCGAGGTAGCTCGGGGCGTGACAAACTTGGTATCAGAGCATTAGGTTTAAGAGTCCTAGGATGTCTGAAAAGCCGCACTAAGTAGAGTCCTTTTCATGGGTGTGAAGTGCACCACATCTAATGAGAGGGAGGCTATGAAGTGTTTTAGGAAAACTTCACCTTCTTGTCACTCTTGTCGTGCGTAAGGTATGATCTAATTCCATTCTAACTCGACGTTCTACATTTCAGTGATCATGCCTCCTCGTAGAGCTTATGTCAGGAATGCGAATGCCAGGAACGCAAATGCAGCTCCTCCAGTTCCAGATCAGGAAGTCTCAAATGCTGAATTCAGGAATGCCATTCAGATGTTGGCTCAGAGTATGGCCAACCAGAACAACCAGTGGGTTCAAGCTCCTGCGAATGCAAATGGTGGATCAGCAGCAGCAAGGGTCCGTGACTTTGTTAGGATGAATCCGCCTGAGTTCTTAGGATCACAGACTAGTGAAGATCCCCAGAATTTCTTGGATGAGATCAAGAAGATCTTTGAGGTAATGCAGGTCACTGGGAATGATCGAGTTGAGTTAGCATCTTACCAACTGAAAGATGTGGCTCATATCTGGTATACTCAGTGGAAGGAGAACAGGGGTACAGACGTCGCTCCTATTACTTGGGATTGTTTCAGCGAAACCTTTCTGGACAGGTTTTTCCCCATAGAGTTGAGAGAAGCAAGAGCCCAGGAATTTATGAACTTGAGGCAGGGTAACATGACTGTCCAAGAGTATGGGCTCAAGTTTAACCAACTCTCCAGGTATGCTCCTCACATGGTTGCTGATTCCAGGGCTCAGATGAATAAGTTTCTATATGGAGTGTCAGACTTAGTGAAAACAGAGTGCAGAAATGCTATGTTGTTGGGAGACATGAACATCTCTAGGCTCATGACTCATGCTCAGCAAGTTGAGGGTGATAAGCTTAGGGAACGAGCTAAGGAGACTAAGAAAGCAAGAACAGGTAACTACGAGTATTCCCAACAGAAATAGGGTGGTGGAAATCGCTCGCAGTTTCAGCAGAAGTCTTCGACTCCAGCCCCTTCATCAGCTAGTATTCCGTCCCCCAGGTTCCACAATGATCAGAAAGGTAGGGCGTCATGCTCTAAGTCTCAAGGTAGTTTTTCAGGCACCAAAACCTACCCAACTTGCCCGAAGTGTAGTAAGAACCATCCAGGTGAGTGCCTTGCAGGTAAGGAAGGATGCTTTGGGTGTGGTCAGTCTAGTCATAGATTGAAGGATTGTCCTTCAAGACAAGGCCAAGGAGGAAATAATGGTAGAGCTCAGTCTACATCTTCAGCATTCAGGCTCGTCAAGATCAGGAAGATTCTCCTGATGTAGTCACTGGTATGTTACGAGTATTTGATATTGATGTTTATGCTTTATTAGATCCAGGGGCTACTTTGTCATTTGTAACTCCTTATATAGCAGTCCAATTCAGTGTTAGTCCAGAAACTCTTTCAGAACCCTTCTCAGTCTCTACTCCAGTCGGTGACCCAGTTATAGCTAGACGGGTATATAAAAATTGCCCTATCACAGTCTCTCAGAAAGTCACCTCAGCAGATCTTGTAGAGTTAGAAATGGTAGACTTCGATGTCATTCTAGGCATGGATTGGTTACATTCCTGTTATACCTCAGTCGATTGTAGAACTAGAATTGTTCGTTTTCAGTTTCCAGACGAACCAATCTTAGAATGGAAGGGTAGTAGTTTAGCGCCTATGGGTCGATTCATTTCTTACCTTAAGGCCAGAAAAATGATCTCTAAGGGTTATCTCTATCATCTAGTTCGGGTTAAGGATTCTAGTTATGAATCCCCAACTCTTGAGTCAGTTCCTGTAGTCAATGAGTTTCCAGAAGTGTTCCCAGAAGATCTTCCTGGAGTTCCTCCCAAAAGGGAAATAGACTTTGGAATTGATCTCCTTCCAGATACCCAGCCTATTTCTATTCCTCCTTACAGAATGGCTCCAGCAGAGCTTAAGGAATTGAAAGAACAGTTGAAAGACCTTCTAGATAAGGGTTTCATCAGACCTAGTATTTCGCCATGGGGTGCACCAATGTTGTTCGTAAAGAAAAAAAATGGTTCTCTCAGAATGTGCATTGACTATAGGCAGTTGAACAAGGTCACAATCAAGAATAAGTATCCCATCCCCAGAATCGATGACTTGTTCGACCAACTTCAGGGTGCTAGTCATTTCTCAAAGATAGACCTAAGATTAGGTTATCATCAGCTCAGAGTCAGAGATAGTGACATTCCGAAGACAGCCTTCAGAACTCGGTATGGTCATTATGAATTTGTAGTCATGTCATTTGGACTAACCAATGCTCCTGCAGCTTTCATGGATTTGATGAACAGAGTGTTCAAGCAGTACTTGGACTTGTTTGTTATCGTCTTTATTGATGATATCCTCATTTACTCTAGGAATGAGGAAGAACATGCGAGTCATTTGAGAGTTGTTCTGCAAACTCTCAAAGATCATCAATTATTTGCAAAATTTAACAAGTGCGAGTTTTGGTTACAATCGGTTGCTTTCCTTGGGCATATTGTGTCTAGTGAAGGAATTCGAGTAGATTCCCGTAAGATAGAAGCGGTGAAACAATGGCCTGACCTACCTCTGCTACGGATATCGAAGTTTCTTGGGTCTAGCGGGCTATTACGGTTTGTTGTTTGTGGAAGGATTTTCATCCATAGCCTCTCCATTGACTAGGCTAACTCGAAAAAGGTTAAGTTCCTATGGTCGATGATTGTGAGAAAAGCTTTGCGGGCCGAAAACTAGGTTGACTACAGCTCCTGTCTTGACTCTACCAGAGGGTTCAGATGGTTATGTGATCTATTGTGATGCATCCAGAGTCGGCCTAGGTTGTGTGTTGATGCAACGAGGTAAGGTTATAGCTTATGCTTCTAGACAACTTAAGGTACATGAGAAGAACTACCCAACTCATGACCTCGAGCTAGCAGGTAGTAGAGGTTAAGGAAAAGCAAGATAGTGATCCAATCTTGCTTGAACTTAAGGGTGCGATCCACAATCGTAGAGAGTGAGGTTTTCTCCCAAGGGGAGATGGTGTACTTCGCTATCAAGGTAGATTGTGTGTTCCTGATGTGGGTGAATTGAGACAGCATATTCTCGCGAAGCCCATAATTCCAGATATTCTATTCATCCAGCGCCACTAAGATGTACCGTGATCTCGGGAAGTCTACTCTTGGAATGGTATGAAAAGAGATATAGCAGATTTTGTGGCTAAGTTCCCCAATTGCCAGCAAGTCAAGGTAGAACATCAGAAACCAGGAGGTATGACTCAAGAGATTGACATTCCTACTTGGAAGTGGGAAGTGATCAACATGGACTTTATCACAGGTTTACCTCATACTCGCAGACAGCATGACTCCATTTGGGTGATTGTTGATAGGGTTACTAAGTCTTCTCGCTTTTTGGCGGTCAAGACTACAGATTCAGCGGAGGATTATGCCAAGCTTTACATTAATGAGATTGTGAGGTTGCATGGGGTTCCTTTATCTATCATCTCAGATAGAGGTCCTCAGTTTACCTCTCATTTCTGGAAGTCATTTCAGAAAGGTCTTGGTACTCAGGTTAACCTTAGCACAACATTTCATCCACAGACGGATGGTCAGGCAGAGCGTACCATTCAGACCTTAGAAGACATGTTGAGAGCTTGTGTGATCGATTTCAAGGGTAGTTGGGATGATCACCTTTCTCTTATTGAGTTCGCCTACAACAATAGTTATCATTCCAAAGATTCGGATGGCCCCTTATGAGGCATTGTATGGGCGTAGATGTAGATCTCCGGTTGGTTGGTTTGAAGTAGGTGAAGCGGCCTTGATAGGACCAGATTCAGTCCTTGATGCTATGGAGAAAGTGCAACTCATTAGAGATAGACTTAAGACTGCCGTAGTCGCCGAAATCTTATACGAGATGTGAGAAGAAGAGAACTAGAGTTCCAAGTTGATGATTGGGTTTTCCCGAAAGTGTCACCTATGAAAGGGGTGATGAGATTTGGCAAGAAAGGAAAGCTCGGTCCCGTATATGTAGGCCCTTATCGGATCTTGAAAAGGATTGGTAAAGTGGCTTATGAGTTAGAGTTGCCGGCAGATTTAGCGAGAAGCATCCAATCTTTCACATTTTTCTTTTGAAGAAGTGTGTGGGTGATCCAAAGATCCATAGTGCCATTAGAGACTGTGGCTGTAAAAGATAGCCTTTCTTATGAGGATGTACCAGTTGAGATTCTCGATCATCAGGTTAGAAGGTTGAGAAATAAAGAAGTCGTTTTAGTCAAGGTTTTGTGGAGGAGTCAGTCAGTAGAGGGAGCTACTTGGGAAGCAGAAGCAACCATGAAGTCCAAGTATCCTCACCTCTTTCCTTCCGATTCCATTCCAGCTTGAGGTAATAGTTCCTCTTCAGTTTTTCAGTCATTCATGTATAAATTCAGTCTTAGAATCATGTTCCTTCAGTTTGTACTTGCATTTTCAGCGTATTTGCATGTGCTTGGAACTCAGTTCAGTCAAAAATTCAGTTCTCAGTGTTTAGTGGCAGGGATTGCAGCCCTCTTCCTCTATTTCAGCTAGTTTAGTCTTCATTCGAGGACGAATGGTCCCAAGGGGGAGATAATGTAACACCCCGTATTCGAAAACAGACCAAAATGCAGATTTTGAAAAGTTGCAGGTGCAACCTACGGTTGCCATCCACGGACCGTAGGTCGACCACGGCCCGTCCCCGGTGGTCCGTGGTTCACCACTGCAACCCTCCCCAGTCTAGCTCAGAAAATTTGGCTAAGTCTCGACTCACGGACAGACCTACGGTCCGTAGATCAGACCACGGTCCGTGGTCTATGTCCGTGGATCAAGACCTCCTTACCCAGCCTCTGACATGAACTACGGTCGACCAGCACGGACCGTCATTCGATCCACGGTCCGTAGGTCTGACCGTAGATGAGGGGTCAGCAGCCAGTTAGCTGAAAATTCTGATGGGTCAAATTCAGATGGTCATAACTTTTAGCAAAAAAAGAATTGTGTGTCCCATTACCTATGGTTAGATAGATAATTGAATTATCTTTCCAACGCCACCTAGTTTGCTAAATTTCGACCTCCGAGTAAAAATTTATGCCCGTTTTAGTAAAGCCCTGTCGGGCAGACTCGATCGACGGACCCAATCGACGGACCGTCGATTGAATGACGGCCCGTCAGTCCATTCCGTCGATCAGTCCGACAGCAGCTAATTCAGGGGTTTTTGGGTCTTTTCCTATTTCGTTTAACCCCTAAGGTACGTCGTTTAGACCCCAAATCATGAGGTTTTAATCAGTTTAATCCTAGAAACATAACTAAAACTTACCTTAGTCAAAATCATTAATCAAACTTAGAAAATTAGAATGCTAAAAGGAGAAGAGAGGTCAAGAACCCTAGTTCAAGAACGCAGCAAGGTTCCTTCAGTTCCAGCCTCGAAATCGAAAGATTTCTCCGTGGAATTCATCACCAGGTATGTGGGATTTCACTAGTGGGTTCCTTTCGCCCATTAGGTCCCTAGAATTCAGTCAGATTCTTGATTCCATGATTATGAACAAACCTAGGGTTTCTAGAATTATAGCAGATCATCATGAATTAGTTAATTAAATGTTCCAAATCATATTATCATGTTATTGCTCAGTTTATCGCATGAATTTCAGAACCCTAGCTATGTATTTCTTTAGTTCTTGAATTACACATGCTAGGTCAGATATTTCAAATTCGCTTTTACATGCCTCAGTTTATGAATGCATCATTATCAGATTAATTGTTGCATTCTCAGTTTGCATGTTCAGTTTCGAGCTATCTAGTATTTACAGAAATTCAGTCATAATGTGTTAACCACTTAATCTATTGGGAGTAGCATAATATCGAGTTGGACTAGGGTTCAGCGTACCCATATAGTCCCAGAACTACGAGCCACGTAGGTGTAAGTCCCCTCTGTGGGCAACATCAGTTTAGTGATCACGCTAGCATGCCTTTATACCTCTGGCAGGGTATATTGGGTCCTCTCGATGGGGCATATACATCGGACTCCACATTTAGCTCATGTGGTTTTATGTTGGTTATTAGTAGCTCCCACAGTTCAGTCAGACTCTATTGCATTGACCATTTATCAGTATATTCGCATTCGGTCTCAAAGATGTTATAAATTGGTCATTGCATCGCTTAGCTCGAAGCATTTAGTATATTCGAATCTATATCATGTTCAGATTATTTCATTGCTTTATTGCTTTGTTCAGTTATGTTTCATTTCAGCTTTACTCTATCCTGCATGCTCAGTACCTTTCAAGTACTGACGCATACGTGCGCTACATCTTCTCGTGATGTAGGTTCAGGTTCTCAGCATCCAGATCACGTTTAGATCGGTTCCCGATCTCCAGTTCAGCAGAATTAGTGGTGAGTCCTCATTCTCCGAGGACAATAGTCATGAGTTTCTTTTCAGTATTTTTAGTCTTTAGTTTCAGTTTTACTAGATCTAGTTGGGGCATGTCCCAACATTTCTAGTCAGTTTAGAGGCTTATTTCAGACATAGTTAGATTCAGCTTAGTATTGAGTTAATAACTTCTTTGTATTAAACTCATTCAGTTTTTCATATATCTCAGTTATAGTATATGGGTATTCCCCATCTTTTTCATTTTATTTATGATTTAGCTTCTGCATCAGTTTATTATCTTTAGTATGCTCATGATCATGCCAGCAGGGTTAGCTTGGGATCACTTGTGGTCTTAGGTCCCGTGTTCACGTCTCGGGGGTAGCTCGGGGCGTGACACCTAAGTCTTGTATATGAAGAGTGGGCTATAACCAAGAATGACTAAAGAGCGGTACTTAGCTTGGATGGTAGTATGGGATGCTATCCATGCATTGCACAAGTATACTTGGAGGTGGCTTGTAGAGTAATCCTCTTGTAATATGCAAAGACCTAAGGTTGAAGGATGTGACCATGAGAACCTAAGTAGAGGCTATGTTATGAACTTAATGTATCTCCTATGCTTATTAATTATGTCTTATGTTGACTTATGTTTATATGATACTTATATTGGAAACTATGCTATGGTTATGTTATGATTATGTTATTATCTTTTAAGCTATGTATTATGTTTACTAACCATTTGAGATGCTCTTATGATGTTATTTATCTTTCATACTTAGTATCTTTGTACTAACGCATATTACCTACATTCTAACCAAATATAGGGTTGGAGTTTTGAGTTGCTATTGGAGGTTAGAGTTTCAAGGACTTAGAAGAATTGAAGATCTTGGTGAGTCCTTATAGTTTCGAGGACAACAACCACATTGCCTTTATGTCTTTATTCTCATGTTTTAGACTTTGTATGGGCTGCGTCCCAATGACTTTTATTCTTGAGTTTTAAATAGATGGTTTTGAGACAAAAAGTATAGAAAGACTTCCGCTTATTGTATTTATGAGATAATACTTCGATTGCAAAGCTTTGAATTTTTCGATATTTCTCTATTGTCTTATGTTATGAATGTGTTAAGGGCTTGTATGCGACCCCTTCGAGGTAACTACGCCATGTTACGACTAAGGGGTGCTCTTGGGTCATGACAAACTTGGTATCAAAGCATAAGGTTTTTGGAAAATAAATTTAAGATTGTCTCAAACCACATCTAAGTAGAGTCTTATTCATGGGTGTGAGTCGTGACACATTTTATGAATATGAGGCTATTGGATGCTTAGGAAAAGTCTCACTTCTTCATTCTCTTTGTCGTGCCACAAAAGTTTAGCTCTAGTAGGTCTTTCTTCTAATGGTTGCCTATGATTTTTCAGGTTATGGAAAATACTAGGGCTAATGCTAGGAGAGAAGGATAAGACATTGGGGATCAAGAGATTCCTCCCTAAGTTCGACATCAAGCTCTTCCTCCAGTTCCTAATGAAGCAGGGACTATGGCTAATGTGGAGATAAGGGCGGCTCTCCAAATATTGAGTCAAACCATGACGGCCCAAGTCAATAGTGAAGTAGTTGCTTCGGCTAATAATGTGAATACGACTGCTTTGAGGGTGAGAGAGTTTTTGAGGATGAACCCTCAGGAGATTTATGGCTCTAAGATAAAGGAAGACCCTCAAGGTTTCATAGATGAGGTGTATAAGGTGCTTGCTATCATGGGTTTGACTGCGGTAGAGAATGCGGAACTTGCCGCTTACCAATTGAGGGATATAACTCAAACTTGGTATGAACAATGGAAAGATAATAGGCCGATGGAGCGGGCCCAATAGAGTGGGAAGGGTTCAAGGAAGCATTCCTTGATAGGTTTTTCCCCCTAGAGTTAATGGAGAGGAAGATGCAAGAATTCATCAACCTATGCCAAGGAGGTATGAGTGTGAAGGAATATGGCCTCAAGTTCACCCAATTGTCTAAGTATGCCCCAACCCTAATGGCGGACTCAAGGGCTAGAATGAATAAGTTTTTGATGGGAGTGTCTGAGTTGGTGGAGAATGAGTGTCGTTTGACAATGCTCATCCCTAGTATGAACATTTCAAGTCTTATGGTTCATGCCGAACAAATTGAGGAGCAAAAGCTCAAGAAGATGAATAGGCAAGTAAAGAGGGCTAGGACCAATGAAGGGAATTTTTCTAATACTAAGTCCGAGGGACAAGATAGGCCTAGAACTAAACCAAGATATTCCGGCCAAGATTCTTTCAACACTTCTAGGTTTGATAAAGAGAGGGGTAGTGGGTCTCAATTTCCCAAGTCTACTTGCTCCAAGTGTGGGAAGAGTCATTATGGTAAGTGCCTTGCCGGCACAAATGGTTGCTTTGGGTGTGGAAAGGAGGGGCACAAGATGAGAGATTGCCCGGCTCTTAAGGCTAAGGGAAAGGAGGATAAGAATGTTACTCCTAGTATCCCGGAGGAGGGTACTCAAAAGAAGAAAAGGTTCTACCCTCTGCAATCCAAGGATGATCAAGAGTGATCTCCTCATATCCCTTTCCGGTATGAGTTTCTTTCACATTTTTAGAAAATTTCCAGATTTCTTGTCTTATTGTGACTTGATATGATGGGCTTGAAGTCTTCTTTAAGATGTTTGATGCTTCACTGTTGCCCTATGTTATGGATTATTGTTTGGGAAAAAGTGAGTAGACTTACCCTAAGTGGGGGATAGTGTGCCTACCTAGTGAGTTGTTGAGTTGCCTTATGTATGTCTAGCTTGGAATTTAAGTTTCATTGGATGGGAGTGTGCATGTAGAGATAATACATACACGATGGGCTTCTAGTTTTGAGTCATCACTCCTAATGTGTTTCAAGTGTCATTCAGGGACGAATGTTCCCAAGTGGGGGATATTCTTACACCCCGTAGAAACTAGTTGGACCAAGCTAGGGTCTAATGGAAGCTAGTAGGTGATTTTACAGACTCACATGTTAGGTTATAGTTGGAAACTTTTTTAATTGATGAATAATGACTATGTAAATTGGTTCGGTGATTTTAGAGGTCAAACGTTAAGAAACGACTATGACGCCCGAAAACTAGTCTAGTTGAACTAGTGTGTTGTAGGGTCTTGTAGCCAAGTTTTGGAGTGTGGCATGAGGGTGGAATTGGGTGTAAAGGGTTCCTACACCTAGGTGGACATGTTTAGGGTCCAAATGTTTGGATACGACTCCCCAAGGACCACCCTAGGAGTCCTTGAGGAGGACCCCAGCATTGACCAAAAGATGTCAAAACATCTTGACTTACAGAGGCAAGTGACGCCCCGTAGGTCAAGCTCCGTACGTCATGACTTAGCCTAGCGAGCCTTAGCTCCCATGGCCAAGCCTCAGAACCATACAACGGAGGGACAGAACGACCCGTCACACCACCTACGGTTCATAGGTGGAGATTTCATAAGTCTGCCCAGTTTTTCAGTTTAGTTAGGAGTAAGGGTCAACTTTAAATGGTCATATATCATAGCTCAAAACGAATTAGGTGTTCTATTACCTATCCAACTAAAGGTCTCTGAGTCCTCTATCCAACACCACCGAGTTTGCCTAGTTCCAATCTCGGAGTAAAAAGTTATGGCCGAAATAGTGAAGCACTATCAGTCCCAAGTCCAATCGACGAGACCAAACCACTAACCATTAATCAATTAACGGTCCGTGGATGGCCAAACATAGATGCTGCCAGTTTTTCAGCTTTTTGTTGTAAGTTATAAGATAGGGGTTGGGTTAGTTATTAATTAGGTTAATATAGATCGGTTAATGAGTTAAATTAACACCTATATAAGTATAATAAACCCTAAACTAATCACTTTAACTCATTCATCTAAAGACCGCCTAAATTACTCCCCAAGAAATCCCCTCTCTAGAAGAAGAAGAAGAAAGGAAGTTGGGGCAGAAACTTAGAGAGATTTTTACCATTGATTCAAGCTTTGATTGAAGGTATGTGAAGCTTATTTATCCATGGGTTCTTCCACCCATGGAGCCCCCATAGATATCCCTCAACTGTGAATCCAAAATACCCCAATCTAGCTAGGGTTGTGATCACATAATGGGTAAGGCTTGATTGTGATTCCAAAGTAGTGGATAGCATTCAATTATGGTTGAATTATGTTTTTATAATGATTATGTGATGTTTTCATGTGGATTCCTTGATGAATCCTAATCTAAGTTTATGAAGGTGATCATTGTGAGCTTAGGCCATTAGAGGCAAGATTTAATGTTCTAAATTGATCTTCCCATTCCAATGTATTGAATGTTAATTGATCATAGTTAGGATCATGTAAATGTGAATTGGTCTAGACCTTGTTAATTAGGGTTGATCTTGACTTGTGAAGTTTGAATTGAACCTTAAAGATGGTTTATGGCTAGGTTCACCTACTAGTGAGGAATGTGATGAGAATTGCTTAAAAGAAACCTATTACTTTAGTATCTTGTAATTTAAATATGAATGAGGATAGAATGAATTGAGTTGTTGATGAACCATGAATAGAAGGGCCTATGACTATGAGTTGTATTAGTTTATATTGTGTTCTTAGGTTGTTGTGTTGGCTGTAGATCTAGGTCTTTGATAGATGAAAGTGATTGAATCACTTGAGCATGGATGGATTGTCAAGGACATCCTTCCATGAGAGAAAGTGTTAAGAAAGGCTTAACTAGTAAACCTTGGGGTGTATGCTTGGCTCCAAGTGGATATGACAATGAGAGGGAGTGTCACACGGGTCCAGACTCCAAGAAGAAAGGAGAGCCACACCTTGAGAAGCATCTCATAGTGTCCTAAGCATAATGAACTAAGACATACTTAATGAAGTAGCTCACGATGTTCATGAGTGTGATGAACTTGGACATACCGAGAGTGGTATCTCATAGTGTTCATGAGAATATATGGACTTAGACATGCTTAAGGAAGTATCTCATAGTGTCCATGTGTTTTTGATAACTTAGACATACTTAAGATAGTATTTCCTAAAGTTAATCTAACGAGGAACTAAGATGTGCTTGAGATAGAGTACCTTATAGGGTTGTAAAGCTAAGAGAGGAACTAAGTTCCAAAACAAGAAGAAATAGTAAAAAGGACCTAAAATTAATACCTAGCATGATTAGTATTATGGGGTGCTATGAGTGCATTGCACAAGGTATGATCTAGGGTTACCAAAGAAGAGCTTCGAGATAGGATTGGACTAGAGTTCTCTTTCCTAGTTGTAGTTGACTAAAGATGAGAGGTTCCTTAGTTTTAGATTTAAACTAATAAAATGGACAAGGTAGGATGAGTATGACTAAGATGACTTCAAGAATATGCTTAGGCTGAAAGGTAGTATGAGATGCCTTTCATTCATTGCACAAGTGTATCTTGAGGTTACTTAGAAGTGTGACATAAAGGATCTTAAAAGATAACCATGTACCTAGGTTATAATTAAGATGAAAAGAAGACCTAAGTCTTGTATATGAAGAGTGGGCTACATCCAAGAATGACTAAAGAGCGGTACTTAGCTTGGATGGTAGTATGGGATGCTATCCTTGCATTGCACAAGTATAATTGGAGGTGGCTTGTAGAGTAGTCCTCTTGTAATATGAAAAGACTTAAGGTTGAAGGATGTGACCATGAGAACCTAAGTAGAGTATGTTATGAACTTAATGTATCTCCTATGCTTAGTAATTATGTCTTATGTTGACTTATGTTTATATGATACTTATATTGGAAACTATGCTATGGTTATGATGTATATGTTATGATTATATTATTATCTCTTATGCTATGTCTTATGTTGACTAACCATTTGAGATGTTCTTATGATGTTATTTAGCTTTCATACTTAGTACCTTTGTACTAACGCATATTGCCTACATTCTAACCAAATGTAGGGTTGGAGCTTTGAGTTGCTATTGGAGGTTAGAGTTTCAAGGACTTAGAAGAATTGAAGATCTTGGTGAGTCCTCATAGCTTCGAGGACAACAACCACATTGCCTTTATGTCTTTATTCTCATGTTTTAGACTTTGTATGGGCTGCGTCCCAATGACTTTTATTCTTGAGTTTTAAATAGATGGTTTTGAGACAAAGAGTATAGACAGACTTCCGCTTATTGTTTTTATGAGATAAGAGTTTGATTGTAAAGTTTAGAATTTTCCCATATTTCTCTATTGTCTTATGTTATGAATGTGCTAAGGGCCTGTATGCGACCCCTTTGGGGTCAACTACCCATGTTACGACTAGGGGGTGCTCTCGGGTCGTGACACTTTCACACTCAAACCCCCTTGTCGAAGGTTTATGAACTCTTTCTTCTTTAGTTCCCTCAACTCTAGGGGAAAGAACCTATCAAGGAATGCCTCTTTGAACCCTTCCCACTCTATTGGGCCCTCTTCTACCGGCCTATTTTCTTTCCATTGTTCATGCCATATTTGTGCTACATCTTTCAATTGATAAGCAGTTAGCTCCGTTTTCTCTACCGAATTCACCCCTATGGCAGCAAGCACCTTATACACCTCATCTATAAAACCTTGAGGATCTTCCTCCATTTTGGAGCCATAAAACTCCGGAGGGTTCATCCTAAAAAAATTTCTCACTCTAGAAACAACCATCCCCCTTATTGGGTTCACCGGAACTACCATCTCCCTATTGATTTGAGCTGTCATAGTTTGGGCTTGAGTAGTCAAAGCTTGGGCCGACATTTGGAGAGTCGACCTAATCTCCACATTTGACATATCTGGAGGATCAATTGGAGCTTAAAGAGGAGCTTATTGTGGAACCTCTTGCTCCACATTGCCTTCCTCATCTCTCCTAGCATTTTCCCTTGTATTAGCCATACCCTGAAAACCATAGGGTACGAATCAGAAGAAGGACCTACTAGAGCCAAACTCTATGACACGACTTAGAGAATGAAGAAGTGAGATTTCTTAAGCATCCAATAGCCTCCTATTCATAAATGTGGCACTCTTCACATTTATGAACAAGACTATACTAGATGTTGTTTGAGACATTCTAGAACCACCCCAAAATTTTGTGCTCTGATACTAAGTTTGTCACGACAAAGGAATACCCCCTAGATGTGACATGGCGTACAAGACTCCGAAAATCCTAATAAAAGCCCTTAGCATATCATGAACATAACATAATAGAAAAGTACGAAAAAAAAAACTTTATCCATACAATCGAAGTCTTCATAAAATGAAAGCGGAAGTCTTTACTACACTTTTGTCTCAAACCATCTAATACAACTTTGAATAAAACTCTTGGGATATTGCCCATACAATAGTATCAAAACATTAAATAAAAGACATAAAGGAAATAGTGGGTTTGTCCTCGATGATATGAGGACTCACTAAATCTTCAACTCCTTGCTCCTTAGAAACCTATCTCTCAAGAATAGAACTCAAGTTTCCAAACCCTACATTTGATTAGAATGTAGGCAAAGTATGCATTAGTACAAAATGTACTAAATATGTTAGCTAGAATAACATCATAAGTGCATAAGATAAGGGTTAGTCAACATAAGACAAAATCCATAATCATATGAAATACTTCATGAAACATCAATTATAAGCATAAGAGACAATATCATAATAATAAGCAAAGTCTCCAACATAAGCATTATTCAACTCTTAGTCATTCATATCATAAAGGACTATTCTCAAGTAACCTCAAAGCATACTTTTGCAATGCATGAATGATATCCCATAATACCATCCAAGCTAATTATCCCTTTTGGTCATCTCAAACATAGTCAATATTACTAGTCAAGCCTTAGACTCTCATGAGTAGTTTGAAGTCATACTTGTGCAATGTATGAGTAAGACCTCATACTCCCTTAAGCACATCTTAGTTCATTATTAGGTTGAACCCTATGAGATACTTCTTTTAGCATGTCTAAGTTCCTTATTAAGATGGACCTTATGAGATACTTACTTAAGAATGTCTAAATCCATTTATGCTTTTGAACACTATGAAGTACTTCTTTAAGTAAGTCTTAGTTCATTGGATATGGAGATTGCTACTAGAAACCTTAACTCAACTATGTGAACGCTTCCATCTCATGAGAGCTAACTTTGGGAAAACCCACACTCTACTACGTAAGAGTTCCCCCTTTACCTTGGATAGTCCTCACATCAACTAGGTGTGGTCATCCTTTCAACTTAGAGCCCGAACCTTATCTTGTGTGACACCCCATATCATTGTCAATATCCACTTGAGGACAAGCATACACCTCAAGATTTACTATTAAGCCTTGCTTAACACTCATGTCTCATAAAAGGATTTCCTTGGCATTCAATCCATGTTCAAGTAATTCTATCACTCTATGCAATCAAGAACTTATAAGGTAGGTTATGTGAGTATAGACTTTTCACCACAATTCCACCTACTAGACTTATATTCATCACATTAGCTTTACTCTCAAAGCCCTAATGATTCAACATTTAGGTATATATAGGTGGACTAATTAATAATAAACCGACCCTACTTAATAACTAACTAACTCTATAGCCTTCCCTAAACCCCCAACTTAAAATAATTAAACATCAAGTAGCCCCTACCCACGACACCATGACCCACAGACCGTGGGTGGGTCTACGGGGCATGTTGCACACTCATGGATGCTGGTCCACAGCCCCTAAAATAGGGCCTTGACCCAGGACCCCTTCCCTCTGGGTGTGAGTCCCAACTGTAGGTGGCCCTTTTTGGGTAGTTTTAGGGGCTGCTTTGGGGTCCTCCTCAAGGACCCTTTGGTTGATCCTTGGGGAGTCGTACCTTGAAGTTTAACCCCTAAAACCCTCATTCTAAGTTTGGTAAGTCATTTTATGATTTTATACCTCACATCAAACTCTAAAACTCAGTCATAAGGCTCTAGTTTCAACTGCTAATTTTTTGGGTGTTACAAAAACATCCATCCTTTCTTGCAAGGCACTCTCCTGGATGGTTCTTACCATACTTTGGACAAGTTGGGTAGGTTCTGGTACCTGAAACACACCCCTGAGACCTAGAGCCTGATCCTCTACCTTTATGATCCTGTCGAAACCTGGGGGATGGAGCACTAGCTGATGAAGGTGCTGAAGCTAAAGACTTTTGTTGAAACTACAAGTGATTTCCACCACCAGATTTTTGATGAGAGTAATCATAGTTGCCTGTCCTAGCCTTCTTGTTGTCCTTAGCCTATTCCCTAAGATTATCTCCCTCAACCTGCTGAGCATGAGTCATGAGCCTAGAGATACTCATATCCTCCAACAATATATCATTTCTGCACTCTGTCTTCACCAAGTCAGATACCCTAAAAAGGAACTTACTTATTTGTGTCGTGGGATTGGCAACCATATTTGGAGAATACCTAGAGAAATGGGTGAACTTATGTCCGTACTCTTGGACTGACATAGAACCTTGCCTCAAATTCATGAACTCTTGAGCTTTTACCTCTCCCAACTACCTTGTAAAGAAACTGTCCATAAAAGTTTCGATAAAACATTCCCATGTCACATGAGCTGCAATTTCACCCCTATTTTCCTTCCATTAAGTGAACCAAATGTGAGCTACGTCCTTGAGCTGGTAGGACGCCAACTGCACCCTGTCATTTCAAGTTACTTGCATCAATCCAAAGATCTTTTTGACCTCATCAATAAAATTCTGGGGTCGTCACCAACTTGCGACCCTAGGAACTCAGGTGGATTCATCCTAATAAAATCTCAGACCCTAGGTACCACTGATCCACCACTAGTATTTTGCAAGAACTGGAACCTGCTAGTTGTTCTAGTTGGCTACACTATGAGCTAAAAGCTGAATGACATTCCAAAACTCTGCATTCGAAACCTCATGATTTGGGACTGGAGGAACTACATCAGCATTGCATGAATTAACATTCCTTATGTAAGCTCCACGAGGAGGCATGATATGAAATGCTTAACATTGAGTTAGAACGGAGATCATACCTATGCACGATAAGAATAACAAGAAAGTGAAGTCTTTCCTAAAACACTTCGTAGCCTCCACCTCATGAGTGTGGTGATTATACTTGGTTATTGGCGGTCCACCTGATTTTACTACATTCTTTTGCATTCATATGCATTGCCTATCACTAGTATAATTGGTTGTTGTGTGCCCCTTCTAGTTTTATGGGGGCCAGTTGGGTTATGGTTGTTGTTTGTACCTTTTAGGCTTATGGGGTCCAATTAGGTTATTATTTGACTCTATTCATGTACTCCTATGATTGTGCCCATAGCTATTAGGTTGTGGCTTAGATTTGTTTGGTTTTACTTCTCTCTGACCTTGGTTAGTGAACTTCCATAGCATAACTTCATTGTGAGTAGGTTTTTGGGCTTATCCCTTTAGGTATGTTTTTTAACTCCGTTTTTACTTTATCTATCCTATTTCTTCATTCTTATTACCTTTTCTATTATATTATATCTCCTTCTTAGATGCTTGTTCTATACTTTCATGACTTACTATTATGTATACTTGCTTGGTCTTTATAGCTCAATAAATCGATGCCTATTGAGTACTATTGTTGGTACTCATACTATACTTCTGCATCTTACAGATTGTAGTACGAGTTCTCACCACTTATTTGGATATTGTGCGGAATAGATTTTAGGATTCACAGATTATGGTAAGCTCTTGGCATTTAGAGTTATCATCTCTATCTACTTTGGCTAGGACTAATCTTTATGTTGCATTCAGGGACAGTCTGTACTTATATTGTCATTTGAAAAAGCCTTTTACTCTTAGTTTGATTAGTTTCTCGATTACTGACTAATGTCAAGTCTTGGGGATAGTTTCTCGTATATTTATATTTCTATTGACTTCTCATAGTTTTGTGTCTTCTACTTTTTATTATTATCTTCTGTTTGATAGCCCGTTGCCTATGGTGCCGGACTATGGTTTAAGCTTACCTACTAGAGGAATGTAGTAGGTGACATCATGACCTAAGAAATTGGGTCGCAATAAATTGGTATCCGAGCCCTAGATTGTTCGACATCATTGGTATAAGAGAAAATGCGTAGTAGAGTCATAGAGATTGATTCAGACTTCAGGGACGTCCATATCCTATCTTTGAAAGGCTATAGGTTATTCTTAATAAATTGTGTTCTTGACCTCTTATTGTGAGCTTTCATTTTGATTAATCTCAAAAATTACTTTTTTGGAATCAACTCTATCATGACCCAAAGTACACCCTAGACGTGATGAAATATAAGACCCCGAGAGACCCTACACAAGCCACTTGACATACGTACAACACAACTTAATAGAAATTATGAGAAATTTCAAAAGACCATCTAATATCATAAAAATTTTTGACATAAAAGTGGAAGGCTACTCAGTCTTGACAATCCATTCTAATACATCAAAGAAGTGGTCATGATGTAACCCGTACACCACGAAGAATGTCAGAAAACTTAAAACACAAGAAATCAAAGTAAAGGAGACATGGTCCTGGGAAAATGAGGACTCACCAACTCTTAGAACTTTGAATGATCAAGCAACTATCCGTGGGTGGGAGGATGAAGATCGTCCGACCCTACATTAATTTAACAATGTAGGCAAAAGTATGCATTAGTACATGGAATGTACTAAGTATGAGGGATATGCATAAAACATAAAACATGATCATATGGGGACATAAATGAAACTGATATGCATGACCAAGCTAAAACACAGTAAAACCCTTAACGAAGAATAATAAGTCATGAACATGGTCAATACATATTTAAATCATAGTGAAAGCCTCATAAAACCTTTAAGAACAATTTAATTTATTTTGTGGGATATTTACTTATATTCGACATAGACCACATTAGCTATAATGTGGAATCTAGTTTCTTGATCCCACACTAAAATAAGATGTGCCTACTTGCCAAGGTAAGGACCTTAAACTTATATTGTAGGTGGATCAACTAGCTATGTCATTATAAGACAAACTCTACAGAGGCACGTAGGTAGGGACAATGAGATTTTTACTAGATACCCGACCTCTACTAACGGGAGAGCATCAATATAAATATTCTCGCGGTGCTAAATAAAAATCCCAATGAAATAGCCATAAGCATGTAAAAATTCCAACAGAGAGCTTAGGCTCGAATTGGCAATTCACCAAACATTTGACGATGTTAGTTGAGATTGCCAAACATGCCTGATATAAAAAGACCAAGGGTTTTTTCAAATTCAAAAAATCAAAGCCTTTGATATTTGAGAGCCCTTTCAATTCCTTGCTTTTCCTTTGCATATTTTGAGTGTTTGTGAGTATTTTCCAAAGTGTGAGAAGTCAGTTTTCCTGGAGTTTGTGTAAATCCAACCCTAATTGCTCTTTTTGTTGATTATTTTTGGCATTAAGGTTGGGTTTTTGAATTCTTGTTGATGTTTTTGAGTTTAAATTGCATTTAGGGTGTGGGCTTAATCCCCTTAACTACTATTGTGTGCCTGATTTCTATTAGTGTCATCGTATTGTTTGATTTAAACTGTTCCCATGTGATTTTGATTGTGAATGCCTATAATAATGCAAATCATGATTGTGTTGGTTAAATTGCTTAATTGAAATGATAAATATGATGTGTCTAGGCCTAATTTAATATGGGTGAAGTTTGAGTAACCTAGTGTTGACGCAATTGCATGATTTTGCCTAATGATAGACAGAGTGACTACTGTCTTAAGGGCAAATTGTCAATTAGTGCAATACTTAGTAATACCTGGCGAAATATGAGTACTCATGGGTAGAAAAGTATAAAGGAGAATTGTATTATTGGGGGAAACTCGTATTTGTTGTGTGTGTTGGATTAGCTATGAATATTAGGCACTGGGCTGAACACTTCTTATTCAACATCCTTGTGTTAGCTTGCCAAGAAATTTAGGTGAATCGCTGAGTAAGACCCAGCTCGCCTTCTTTAGAATTTGCATGGCCTTGGGTACTGCCCATTTGGTGGGCTTGTCTTAGTCTGCTTAACCCATTTGGTGAATCATCGAGTGGGAGAGAGCATCACCCTTGACACCTGTGTCTTTCCCTTTTGCACTGTCAGTTTCAGTAGACTTGTCTTAGCCCGCCAAATATGACTTGGTGAATCTCCTAGTTGGCATTGACTTCACCTTTTATGCCTGATCCTGTAAATTTCTAATGTCTATTTTTGCGAGCTCACCAGAGTTCGCCGATCGTGTTTGGTGATATGCCTTCCTCTTAGGTGAGCCTCAAGAGTGTTTTTTTAAATATGATTAAATGTGTTTAATAATTCAACAAACCTTTACAAATCCTTTGTAAGAATGTGTTCTTTGCAGGTGTTGGCAAGAAGAAATGGAAAACATGTGGTTTCTTTCGACATTGAGTCAGAAAGAGAGACTTATCCTCCTCTGCCTCCACTAAAAAGCATTGGGGCATATATATAAATGATCTTTCGAAGGCTCCCCGCCATCAACAAACTACCCCTCCACAATCATCTACCCAAGAAAGGTATAGTCTAGACAGAGGGTAGTGCGAAAGAGAACGAAGATCCGATACAAGTTGGTGACCTTTAACCACACAGGCACAAACTTCTAGAGTCCTTCTAGTCATCGCTTTGAGAGCCCTAAATAGGCTCAAAGCTACTAGTGAAAGGACAATACTTGAGGAGAGACGACTCTCCATAGATAGAGTCATGAGAAACTACCGAACCATCTATGATACTATCTAGTTCCATATATTTGAGGGATTCACCAAGCATAGGGATCCTTAAATCTCTTCTTGGGTAAGGGAGTTCTACAATGCATATGCTTAGGCCTTTTCAAAGAAGAGAAACAACGCAGTCTAGAAACCACTTGAAGAAGTGGAGGTGAGAGGAAATAAATTCTGATGCGACATAGAAGCTATTAATACTACACTAAAGATGCCAACATTTAAGTCAGACTTGTTTTCACTCCAGATGTTCCACAACTTGGACTCTCTGAAGGGTTGGCTAGCTCCCTTGATTTCTGACTCTTCTCTCTTCTGGATGGTTGATGGTGCCCGAATCGAGAAAAAATAATTGAACATGGTGGCACAATATTGGTTTGGATTCATCAGCAACAACCTGATGCCATAAAAAATGAGTGTATCTTTCGCCATGACAAGGCAATCTTAGTAGGTACCATCATTGATAGAGAGCACATACATGTAGGTACTATTTTTGCTGCTGAGATATTGATGAGGGTGAGGCGGGAGCATACATTGCTCCCATAGATAGATGCTGTCTTTTTGGTCGTGGGGTGTGACCAACAACCCCATGCCGAAGAAAGTAGCCCTTTCAAATGCCTTTTTGGCTAGGGCATTTCTTCTAGTACTGATTACACAACTTTGTGAGAGGGCATAAGTCCTTTTTTGGGAATCTACAAATGTGAGGGTCACACCTACTTCATCTAGTGAGATCAGACGGATTGAGGCAGAGTGTTTGTGCGATGATACGGATAGGAGGAAGCTTCCACTACTAGAATCTACGCCCATGGTTGACCCCATTACTTTGACAGCTGAGGCTAGCACACCTACTTCTTCTATGGAGGAGGAAGGTATTTCCACACCTTCCTCCTTTATTGTCCTGTTTCCTTCTGTTTTTACATCTGCATTTCCTATTAATACTACTGCGACTGCTGTGAGGCCTCCCTCCTCTCCTTTTGAGCCAAGACTAGATCTATTAGATGGACAACCTTGCCCAGTTATCAGATGTTAGAGCTTCTCAGGTTGAGATAGATATGCCTAAGCTCATTGACAAGTCCATTAAGAAGGCTTTGGCTCTGTTAATTGAGAGGGTGGTCAAGTGAGAGGGGACTATTGAGCATTACACTTGAAGGCGAGAGAAGGCCGAGGGTAACTTTAGCCAGTAGACGCTATAGGAGGTGAGATATCTACTCTGAGGGCGGAGGTGGTCGAGTTATAGTTGACAGACATCTCCAGGATTTGGGGTGAGGTTCCCATTCTAAATGCAGCTGCTCCTATGCTCAAGAAGACAAGTGTTGTGCCTTCCTATAGTGAGTGTCCTTAAGTTGCTTTTCATGTTGAGTCTATGGATAAGGATGAGAATGACAGGGCCAATGAGGATTTGGATGAGGAGAATGATAAGGAGGAGTTACGGGGTGAAGAGCAAAGGATTACTGGGACAATGACAGAGTTACAGGAGACCAAGGAGGTCATTCGTTAGGCAGCCGTTGAGAGATCTCTTTGAGAGACTTTATTGATGGGTTCTAGTAGAGTCACTCCAGACTCTACCTTACCTCCTGGTGCTGAGACATGCATTGATGCCCGAATTGAGCCTTCCTTGCCACCTTTAGTGATCGTGTTGCTGGCATTGATGCCCCTCTTGAGGCTTCACCACCAGAGACTCCAGATGAGATTGCTCCACTGACGCCTTTCAGGGGAAAATTTTCTCTTAGCCTCACCATACTTTTACTTTTTTTGCGTTGAGGGCACTGCATTATATTTTTGTTGGGGTGAGGGCTTTCGTTCCAACATTCCTTTTTTTGATTGTATTTCATTATTTCATTTTTTTGAACAGTTGTAGTACTATATATATATTTTTTATATTAGAGTGCTCTTTTGATTTGAAGTGTGTTTCTTTATTTCTATATTTGTTCTCCCTTGATGTTGCGACCCCATGAGTTTAAATCGTGAAATGCTTGAAGTTTTCATTGATAGCAATTTGAGGATCGGTTGTGTTCAATATTGAAGTCTTGAATAGTACTCATGATGAACATGATGCGTTGTGTTGGTGTTGCAAGAATGAAACCGATGTGGTTGCACCTTTGAGCGGTCTCTTTGAATCTTTTGTTGATTAGCTATGTTTTGATGTGAACCATGCAATGAAAATCACATTTAAGCTTTTGATATTTTTAGGATGTGCTAGATGAGTGTATTTCGAAGTTCCATGTGTGGTGAGGTCTTAGTTGAAAGCATACATTTGGAGTCCTAGAATTTGCCTTGTTAGTCCAAATGTGTGAATATTTGTGAATGTGTGACATGATCTTGGGCAATAATTTAAAGAGAGAACCAAATTGTCCATAAATCCTTTGTAACTACCTTGTGAGGGTGTGAATCCATTTTGGCCCTGTTTGAGCCTAATTTATTTGTTGACAACCAAAAGAAGCCTCTTAAACCAAATTATCCCTAGCTTCTTCCTTTTGAAGCATTGTGATCTTTTAATAAACAACTTAGGCCAAAAGACTAAGTTAGGGGTGTGGAAAGGAAGGATGAGTGAACACCAAGTGAAGGGCAAATAAAAAAGATGAAATGAGACTTAACTTTGAGAGTGTTGCAAAATGAAGGAACTCCTTTTTATAAAAAATAACATCATTATGATAGAAATGGCTTAGGAAAATGAAAATAAGAAAGAGAAGTGAAAGAAACAAAATAGGAATTCCAAATAAATTGAGTGACAAGTCAAAGTTTGAGTTCTCAAAATGAGAAAAGAAGGAAAAGTACTTGAGAAGAGGTAATGATGATTTCAACAATGCTTTGAAAAGGTATAAGTCACCAATCCAAATTGACCATGCCTTAACCCTCAGTCCCATTACTATACTAAAATACCCTTGAGATTTTGCATGAACTAGGTTGTTTGATGATTGAAAAATATGGGCAAATCTATGGGACAAAGATTGCATGTGTTTCTCTTTTAAGAAATGAGAGTCTCATTGTTTCCTTCCACCTTTGTTGATTTTCTTCGTGAGAGCATGAAATCATTTTTGATGTAAGGTAATTTGTTGAAACATGTTCTTGCATTAGACAAGAAGCTAAAGTGAGCCTGAGCTTGTGTTGCTAGTCATCATTTGAAGCTTTTTGATCATGATTGAGGGTAACATGCTATAGAGAGTAGTCTTTCTATGGAGCATGCATGTTAGCTCCCATTTAGTTCTGTTGTAGACACCCTTATTGTGCAAATTGTGTTCCTGATTTACTTGAGGACAAGCAAAAGTTTAAGTTGGAGTGTTAATTAGTGGTGGATTTGTACTCATTTAAGGTTTATTTAGCTCAATAATTAGTGTCCTCATTGCCTTACTTTGTCCTATTCTAATATAATATTGATGATTTGCAAATATGAAGGCAATTGGACAAGGCAAGGACTGATGTGTGAAAGAATGGCCAAAAATACAAAAAGAAGTGCAAAGTAAATACTATTGATCGCCCACCATGAAGGGAAGCTCTCCAACTGAGCACGACCTCGCCTAATTTGACAGTGCATGACACTTGTTCCAATCACAGAAAGTCCGCGAACTCTCGTAGAGATGGCGATGCGCCAAATTAGAACGACTATCCTGATGTACATCGCCCAAAGAGACAATGTACAGTGAAAATATTGAATGCTCAAAAGGCAAACCAAGGTGGTATTCGGTGATTCTCTGAACATGAAAGGTTGACTTAATCGAGTTCACCAACTGAGGTTCAAACAACTAAAACCTAGAGCATCATAAGGTGAGTTGAGGAGTGAAGGGCGATTCACCGAAAAAGTTTGGCAAGCCCAACTAATGTAACTGAGTTAGTAGAAAAGTGGCTTTTGGGCCAAATTTTGGAAAAGTATAAATAACCCAAAAGATATAATTTTTAGAGAGTTCGATTAGAGAGTTGGAGTTTAGTTCAAAGAGTTTTGAAGACCACTTTACCTTTAAAGAACTTTTTCCTAGATTTTTGTGTTTTACAACTTGGATTTTGAATTTGCTAAATTGAAGTTTAATCTAAATTGGGTTTACTCTTAAATGCTTTATTTCACGTTACCCATGGTTGCTTTCAAGGAATGTATAATTTCTTTAGTTTTTGTGATGGGTGGCTAAAATCTCAAGATCTAGAGGCGTTCAAATGGGGTTGGGTGTTTATTTAATGTAGTGCGTATTGTGCTATGATTTTTTTGCTATTCATGCATGCATTTTGTCTAATTACCATAAGGTTTACTAAGGGTTTAGGTTGCAAACTTAATTCCTACTTCCAATCTCCGATTGTTGCTCTAAAGAGATTGATTGGAGTGGGTATTAGTTCAATACTAGCAATTTAGGTTTGATGTCTATAACTTGCTCGAAAGAGGACCTGTATTGACTGCCCTCTCACTCTTCCATTATTCAAACCACACTTGAGCAATACCTTTGAGTTGATAAGAGGCCAATTCCGCCTTCTCAACCGTAGACAATCCCATAATCCTTACTATCTTGTAAACCTCATCAATGAACTCTTGGGTATCCTCATCAACCTTAGACATATGGAATTTTAGGGGATTCATCCCAGTGAAGTCTTGTATCCTTTCAGTTGTCGTACCCACATTTGGGTTCATGGGAGCATAAGCCTCTCTTTTAGCTTGGGCCATCATAACTTGAGCAAACACTTGGAAAGTGGTTTGGATTCCATATGATTCACTTGCTCAGCCAAAGATCACCAGGAACTTGAGGAACCTTAGGATCCACATTGTTACTCGTATTCCTTCTCACATAAGCTCTTTGAGGGGCCATATCCTGAAAAGGATCGAACATGATTTAGCAGAAGATTCTTTATAGAGGTAGACTCTATGGCATGACTTTAGAGTAATGAAAAAAGTGAGGTTTTGTAACACCCCAGACTCAAAAGAGGTAAAATAGAAGCTTTCTGAAAAGTTGCAGGTGCCAACCAACAGTAGCCACCCACGGACCGTGGTTGGGATCATATATCGTAGTTAGGGTCTGTGGTTGGGGCACCTCAACTTAAATCACACCTCAAGACCGCGACCTGACCAACGGACCATCGGTCAGACCATGGTCCATGGTCGAAGTTCTATAGGTCCAAGAGATAGAACTCAGTCTTTGACCACCAAACGACGGATGTACAAGACTGTCCTTCGTCCTGTCGATGGTCTGTTGGTCGAGGGTCCGTAGGTCCTAGGCTAACAGTTAATTTTAGGACTTAATGGTCTTTACCGATTATAATTAAATCAACGTGGTGTCATTTTTCCTAAACCTAGACCACCTTTATAAGTAATTTAGACCCCTAAATTCACCCATTAAGTCATTCTCTCAATTCCCAAAAGAAAACCCAAACTCTCTCTCAAATATTCTCTCTAGAAGGTAGAAGAAGAGATTAAAGCTAGGTGAAGATCAAGTCTCCCAATCTTCAAGCTTTTGTGGTCTTTGTGACTAAGGTATGATGTCTTTTCATCCATCGGATCCTTTCTCCCATGGAGTCCCTTAAGATTCCCCAATTGAGAAATCTAAATCCCCAATCCTAGTTAGGGTTTCTTCCAATGTTGTGGGTTATGATGACTATTGATCCAATTGAATGGATTATGATTGTTTATGATAGAATTGGTAGGATTACGTATTTTTAGGATGAAATTACATGTACCCATGCCTATTCCATGTTTCTAACCTAGAATTGATGAAATTGGGTTTGATGCCTTCAAGGGAAACTTTATGGGTTTAGATATCTCCTTATAGGATTGATGAATTATGATTAGAATTGCTTGAGATTGAATAAAATATAATGAATATGATGTTAATTTCTTGAGAGTAAAGCATAGATGATGATCATGAGAAGTAGTGCTTTGAAAGTAAAGCTTAGACTATGAATTGTTGATTGTTGATGTTGTAGTGTGGAAGGGATACTTCCCACAACGAATTGCTAAGCATGATTGTATGAATGTGAAATGTTTACTCACATGAATGGTTCTAGGTCAAAAGGATTTCTCACCTAAAATTAATCTCGACTAAAAGTCTATGTAAATGATGAGGCTAGAGGTGACTACCCTTGATCTCCATATGTGAAGGATATGTGGTGATTTCCCATACTCCTTAAAATTGAACAAGAGTTTATTCCCCATGTTCCTATTATGATGAATGGACACTACAACATTTTAGGCCTACGGCCACACTAAATCTGAACAACGCTTATAAAGTGTTGCCTAAAATATTTTTGGAAACGCTTTTAAAGTGTAGCCCAAGTTTTTCACTTTTGGCTTCAATAATATTGGCAACACTTATAAAGTGTACTCTTTAATGGTATAAGCTACACTTTATAAGCGTTGTTACAGTATGATATAATTGGCAACAACTATTTACATATATGGCTACACTTTTAAAGTGTTCTATTTCTCTAATTGTAAAAGCAACACATTACAAATGTGGCCTTAAAATTTTCACCCAAATATTATATTCCCTCCAACATTTTTAACTCTCCCTCCAATTTTTATTGAGCAAAAAAAAAAAAATTCATAAAACATAAAGACTTTCTTTTACCCCAAATCAGAAAAATATCACGACTTTTCTCTCCAAGTCTGAAGAACACGCCTCTTCCCTAACATTTTCCCTAAATCAATTTTGGCATTAGGTTGGAAAAACAAGTTTTTACATTCTTCTCCAACACTTCAGCGAGGCAGATTTTGTCATCTTCTATGTCAACACTACAAGGAGGTTGGGTTTTGAAGCTGTTACGTTTCTGCTTCAATTTACTTTAGCCAAAATCATTTTCGTCACCAACAACATTTCAGGTAGGGTTTTGACATATTCTCACAAATCTTAACAAAATTTGAGATTTCTTCTCGTTCTCACTCCACTCTGTGGCACATTATGTGTGTGTGTGAGAGAGAGAGAGTAACTGTTCTATGTACCTATTTTTTTGAAAAATTTGAATGTCGAGTTAAATTTCTTTCGAATTTTTGTATTAGGGACCTGAAGCTTCAATGGAGAGCTTGTGGAAATCTTTAGAAAAAATTGAGAGTTGACAATGGAGAAAGCTTCTAGGAATTAGGGTTAAAATTACGGCATAAATATAAATAATCGATAAATGGATTGAATAAAATTATTTCAATTTCAGTTCGTGTGTGTTTTAAAAAGGTGGATATTTTATTTAGTTGATATCTGTAGTTTAGGTGCAAATCTGTTTCAACATCTTCTTTAGACTTTACAAGTTTTCATTAGATTTATATCTTATGTTTGTTGCTTTAGCATTAACCAGTGACCATGTTACTCAATGGATAAAGTTGTTGCTTTAGCAATAAGAATTGATGTTGTTTACATGATTGTTTGTGAATGTGTTTTAATATGAATAATGGTCATGGAAAGTGATGATGCTTTAACAAATTTCATTTTATGGCAAGTGAATCAGACAACAAATTTGTTACTGCTGCTCATTAATTGCACTATCTGATGCATTGCTTATTTAAATTGTAGTTTAACCTCTCCTCTATGTGAATCTAGAGCTTCATTTTTCAGGCTTTGGCCTTGCCAAACCTTTGGTTAATAAGAAATCACATGTCACAATTGTATCTTTACTTTGGGTGAAAGTTGAACATTACACACGTACAAGGGCAGATAAATCAAGAGTTTTATGTTTTTCTTTTTAGAAACAAGTTCAAGTAATAGTGCAAGTACAGGTAAACCAGACATTCATTTGCCCAAGTTTGTATCCACACATACTTGCCATGTTAATGCATGAGAAGACAAAACTTGTTTGGAATGCTCTTCATGCTAACTCCTCCATGTTTGGAATGCTCTTCATGCAAAAGAATTGTTGCATGACATGTTTAAAACCATAAGGTTCAGATGATATTTTGATGCATCGCATGAATACTTAGTTTAAGATAATAAAATTTGAAAATCGTTCTTATTTCTTGAATTTTGTGTCCAGACAAACTATGACATGTAAAATGAAACAGAGGGAGTGATAATCTTTCCCCTGTTTCACATACAGAGTTTCTTTATGTTACTGAATTTTCTTTGTTCCTGATTTTGTTTTGCTTCTTTATTTTTAAATTTGATCTTTGGATGGAAGTGATGGATCTGTGCCTTTTAATTTCACTTCAAATATTGAAAATTGGACTAAAAAGAAAGCCAATCCTAATTAATATTTTAAGGCTTCTCATTCATTAATGTTGTTAAGAGATTAGTTGAAGTTGAATGACCTGATATTATTTCTTGTGTTGATATCATCTCATTTGTTGTAATAGATTCAATTCTGGTTATAGTGAGTGAAAAAAGCTTCTTGGATAACCATTATTAGAACTGAAAAAAGCATATTCGAATGAACAAATTAACATTTTTGTTTTCTTCAGTTCCTGTCATTCTTATTTCTCTCTTTCTCTTCTCTTTTACAATTTCATTTTACCCTTTTGTGAGTCTCAAATTTCATCAGCTTCTTCCTCTGTTAAACATTTTTGAACTTGCTTTATTTTTCTATCTTGGTGTTTATTTTAACTCTTTGTGTTGGTGAATTTTTACAGCAATTTCTTTGTTTGTAACAATCAATTTTTTGGGTTACTTCTTCTTTTACTCAATGTTTTGCATACATATCAATTATTTTCTGATTTTTCTCAGAAAAAGTTGTATAAACTAAGTTAAATCTGGCGAATTCTTAAGCAGATCATACAATAAAGGTGATTGATGTGTGCAGATTAAGAATATGATGCAAACAACATTAATAACAAGACGAGACAAAGCTTCAACAGATAAAGAAGATGAGGTAAAATCTTTTGCAACACAGTAATATAGAGCTTTTCAAATTGAAGTTTCCTCCACCTCACTGTTTGTTGTATCTGGGAGCCTCTAGTATGTCTTATAACACATTCCATAGGAACTCTTACCACTGTTTCTTGTCATTACTGGATATGAATATGTAATTAACATCTTGATCAAGTTTTTAAGTTGAAGCCTAAGGTCATTACTTGATTTACCAAGCATTGTCTTTGAATGTTGATACAATAAATAATAGGATCAAATTTAATTTCATATGCATCATTACATGATTTTAAATAATCTATGCTCTGTTTATATCTTTCATTGTGCGAGACATTACATATTGTGCCTTAGGTATATGATGATAGAAATTAGTAAAGAATGTGAACTTATCATCTGAAATCTTTATAGGTTTCACATTGACAATGAACTGGTCCTAGCTTACTGTCACAGAACAGGTACTTATTGAATTTTTTAAAATATTTTTAACTTTAAAATGGTATAAATATAGCACCAAACAACATAATATTCTATTCCTGCACAAACTATGTTATATCTATCTGCATATTCAAATTCCTAACTGGCCATATAATGAACCAACTCGACCAAGACTAGAAAAGAAAGAGATGAGTTTAACTAAAATATATATGCTTCAACTATGGTGATACTTGAGACCTTAACTAAAATGACATTGATAGTAGCAACAATACCTAAGCTGGTTCTTTGAATGTTCAAGGGTCTGTTAATGATGAAAATGTCCTAGCTTTCATAAGAGTCAATAATCCTGATTCTGTTTCTAAGATTCTCAGAGAAGTTCCTGGAAATGACAAGTGCTCTGACTATGGTGCTTCAGAACCTGATTAGGCTTCTCTAAATCTTGGCATCCTAATTTATATAGAATGCTCGGGCATTTATCGAAACCTTGGTGTCATATCTCAAAGGTATATCTTTATCCATGTTGAATTTTTTTTGTTCCTCTTGTCTACAAACATCTGCCTTGTTCTTAAAAAAAGATTAATTCCATTTAGTTCACTGTGTTTATTCAATTTTGTACTGGTCCACATGCATTTATATTTGAGAATATGAGTATTTTCATTACTTTCATGACAATGCACTATTCATTCTGGAATATTAGTAGCTATTGGATCTTTTTTGGAAATGTATTTTGAAGTATAACTTGTTTTCAGTTGCTGCCCCCAGAAAGTAACAAAATGAAAGATCTATGGGCCTTGATATTTGAGATACTTATCATTTGCAGGTAAGGTCCATAACATTAGATGTCAGGGTTTGGGAGCCTACCATCTTGGATCTATTCCGCACATTGGGTAATTCTTATTGTAACTCGATGTGGAAGAAGCTGCTTCAACTTCCAAGTGAGGGGTATGTAACCTTAGTTGATAATTTATACAAAAAAGTCATTCTTGCATGGGTATAAATTTCTATAGATCTTGTATGTTTATTGATATTTGGGTTCAGATTTAATGTGAAAGGTCCTCTCCCAGCCAAGAAAAGACAAAATGTTGAGAGATATCAAAGATCACAAAATTCCAACTTAACAGTTCCCGGGATTATGTCCACATTTCTATTCATTCTTCAATTGAACTAGTTAATTTACAATCTATTTTTCCATTACAATTTGGCATTCTACAGGGTCAGCCTATCTATTCAAAGACACATTGTCGGATAGATAATGTTCCCACGTGCCATGATGATATAACATGCATTTAACTCAAATATTTTTAGAAACTATGTTTTGTTGGTGTTAGCTCATGTAAAATGATTAATTCATTCAGATTAACAAATGTTGATGCTATTCAATCTGCTTCCAAGCCAAGCCTCAAAGATGCCTTTCATGAAAAAGAGAAGTATATTTTGGCAAAGGTATACTTTCTTGCATATTTTAAGGGCTTTCCTTCTCCATGTTATACATTTTATCCCTTGTGCTAAGCTTGATCATCCATCAACTCGGTCTTCTTGTTTTTCCATGGAATTCTACAAAGAGAATCTCATGATCATTTGTCTGTTGTTTCATTAGTAGTGGAGGTCCAATGTAGAAACAATGTGTCTTCCCATTTACTGTGAAAGAACTATTTAAACTGTGTGTCTTTCGTGGTTTATAGCAGCAGAAATAGTTGACAGGTTGTGACAGTAGAAACTTTGGTTTCTTTTCTCTCTAATCTTATCCCAAGCAGACGAGCAAGTGAATTCTCCATTTGCATTGGGCTTCCAGATTGGTTGATCAGAAACCATCGGTTGGTAGTGAATTTGAGTTGAAAGAATGGTCGCGACAAGATTCAGAGGTGCAACTTTAATGATCTTTTCGATATCCCAGGTTCCATTGATCAAAAAAGCATACACTTTGATGTTGTTTGGTGTTGAGTTTCCTCTTTTTCCATGCTTTGTTTTGTGTGACTGTTATCCCTGATTTACATGTCTGCATTAGAGTATCTTGGGATTTTTCTCTTGTTGCCCCTGTTCTTTAGCCTGAAGTGGACTACGAAATTCTGAAAGTTTTTTGGCCGATAAATTTTGATTTGTAAACTGTAGTCTAAAACCTGCAATCTGGAACTGTAATATGCAGTTTGCAATCTAGAATCTGGAACCTGGAATTGTAATCTGCAGCAATTTGCAATTTGGAATCTAGAACCTGAAACTGTAATCTGCAGCAATTTGCAATCTGGAGTTTGGAACTGTAATATGCAATCTGAAATTCAAAAAATATGCAGTCTCCAATCTGTAATCTGGAACAGCTGCAATCTGGAACTTCTTGCCTCTTCTATAACTGCTACAATCTGATTTACTGTACATTTTAAATGTTTAGGGAAATGGAGGTGATCAAATTTGAAGGGTCGCCACAAGTCAATTTGATCTCATTGAAGTGGATGATGAAGAGTTTTTTTTACTATTGTAAAACTTTGAATACATTATGTTTGCTTTTGTGAAATATATTCATTGCTAGAATATATTGAACTATTGTAAGAGTACTTTTTTAATTATGTACACATATTTAGAATATTGCTTTATAAGTATGTGTATGTACAAAAGACATGATATTATCTTTTGAAATTTATTGCAAATCTATATATTTAAATTACTTATTAGCCAATTTAGTACTTGAGATTATTTATTGCGAAATAATATTGGTGTTTTTTAATTAGAAATTGTGGCATATAAATATTTTATAGCCACAATGATATGGCCACACTTAAAAGTGTAGTCATAGGACTGTAAATTGTGATATGCACATGGGCAAGGACTACACTTCAAAGTGGTGTCATACATTGGATAGAAAAGGCAACACTTTAAAATTGTTGTCATACATTAGATAGAAAAGGCAACACTTACAAATTGTGGGCAATAAGGAAGCTTAGGCCACGCTTAAAAGTGTAGTTGTATGAGATAGAAATGTTGCTATTTGAGGTACATAAAAGCGTTGCCATTTTTCCTTTAAGGCTACGCTTTTAAGCGTAGCTGATAAGGCAACACTTGAAAAGTGTTGCCTAAACTCTAAGGTAACGCTGCTTTTGGGCACCCCTGGAAAAGTGTTGCTTAAAGTCCAAAAGTGTAGCCTTTTATCAAAGGCCACACTTTTTGCTAGTTTAGGCTACACTTTACTGGGGTGGCCGTAGGCCTAAAATGGTGTAGTGGGACATGTAGGCGAGTACCCATGATCCTTATGAAATGATGTTGAGGCGAGTACCCATGATCTTAAAGTAAGTAAGGGAAGAGACGAATACCCATTAGTCGTTATAAGTTAGGCAAATAGGCGAATCCTCATGTCTTTAAAAGTAAGTATGAATAATGTGATTATGTTATGAGGATTATTAGCTTGGAGTGTTTCTATATATGCGTTCCATGATGTAAGCTTGACCAAAGGCGGATGGCCTAAGTCTTCGCTAAGGTTTAGTGAGGTTACTTAAGGAAGTATTCCTCTTTCATTATAATGCTTCATATGTATTGATTATGCTTTATGCCTTATGCTGACTAATGTCTATGTTATATTATTTATGCAAGCTGTCATATTTAGTACATGATTGTACGAACGCATACTCTTGCCTACATTTCTTATCAAAATGAAGGGTCCGACGACATTGATTCTCACACTCGTGGCTAGGTTCATAGTTGATCAAGCAAGAGAAGATTTGGTGAGTCCTCATAGAATTTGAGGATTGGACCACCCTTTTTCCTAATGCCTTTCTTTTCATGTTGGACTATTGTATGGGTTGTGTCCCAAGATTTATTCTTATGTTAGACGGTTTAAGACAATGATATTAGACTTCCGCTCGTTTTAATGAAATACTTTGATTATATTGAAAATGTTTTAAATTTCCACACCATTTTCTATGTACTTTATGTTGTGTTATGACCAATGGCTTGTATGAGGCCTCTCGGGGTCTTATACACTTTGTTACATCTAGGGGGTACCCTGGGTTGTGACAAACTTGGTAATCTGAGCACACAATTTTAGAATTGTTCTAGGATGTCTCAAACCACGTCAAGTAGAGTCTTGTTCATAATTGTGAAGCGCGCCACATTTATGAATGAGAGGCTACTAGATGCTTAGGAAACTTCACTTCTTAATTCTCTAAGTCGTGCCATGAAGTTTAACTCAATAAAGTCTTTATCTTAATCCTTGCCCGATGATTTTCAGGATATGACTACTATAAGGGTTGCTAGAAGGATGGGGGGAGACAACGTTGATCAAGAGCGTCCACCTCTAGTTCCTCCCCAAGCTCCTCCTCAAGCTCAGTTTGACCCATTGGCTGAGAATGTAAAAAGTGTGGAATTTAGGTCGGATTTTCAAGTGTTGGCTCAAGCCTTGATGGCCCAAGCCAATAGAGAGGTGGTAGTCCTCGTGAACCCAAATATGGGTACGGTGGTGTCAAGAGTGAGGGTCTTTACAAGGATGAACCCTCCAAAATTTTATGGCTCCAAAATTGAGGAAGATCCTCAAGAGTTTATCGACGAGGTCTATAAGATACTTGATATTATGGGAGAGAATCCGGTAGAGAAGGAGGAATTGGCCGCTTATTGATATGCTCAAATTACACCTCCCTAAAGAAGTATAAGTGATCGTTGTCAAATAAAGAATCCAACTTGTAGGTTGGGGTCTATCCCACGAGGAATATGGTTCAGACTTAAACTTAACTCACTAATATATCTATTTAGTCAACTTATTTTCGAGACAAGTAAGTAAAAGGGGGGCGGAGGAATTGTGAAACAAATAACTGATTTTTGTTTAAGTAACAAGTGAGCAAGATTCAAACTTTGAGTTATCAATAAGAGAAAGATACTAGAGTGTATGTGTTCCCCATAAGTTCTTAATGTGGTAATCCTAATAATAGTAATCCTTTCCTAGTGTTTTACATGCAAACTTGGTAAGATATGTATCCCTAAGTGATTGGTCCTCCAAATAGGGAATTTCACTCTGCACCTTGGTCCGGCTACATGTGTATAATTTACTAACCCTTACCTTGACCTCAAATTAGACATCACATCAATGTATGGCTTAGTTTTCACCCTCTCACCAATTGACATTAGACTATTGATAGTATCACACTAAATCTTTGTTGATAATTTTTTTTCTTATTAACTACCTCCTTGGTCCAACAAGTAGCAACAACGTGAGTTCTAATGTGTGCACTCGTTAAAAAGACTTCTATGCGAAAAAATTACCAATGTATGCATCAACACTATTCAAGAATTACTTAGTTATTATTCATACATTGTTAATTACTCATAGCTCCCACAACCCTAGTTATGGATTTAGCTACTCATGCTTGAAAGATCAAAATTCATGTTTTGATAAGAATAATTCATGAACTTACATTTAGAGTAGAAGAAATCTATAATCTCGAATTGAATTTCAAAGCCAAAATCGTATAAACCAAAATCCGAAATCAAATTGCTAAAGTTGCAAGTTAATTCCCAAAGAAAATATCAAGAAATAAAAGTAAACAATAATGTCTAACCCCAAAAAATGAGGTTTACATACCCTATTTATAGAAAAAAAATGTCCTAAACAAAAAGGAAATAAAATAAGGAAATAAGATTCTGGGACGCGGCTTTGATCGACGACTCGACCTACGGATCGTGGGTCGACCTATGGATCGTGGGTCGACCTATGGTCTATAGGTTCCCTCCGTTGGTCAACACTTACAACTTTTCCACAACAACTGGAACTTTCAACTTCCAGTTCATCACTGATGGACGTGCATGACGGACCATAGGTTGACTTATGATCCGTGAGTCCTCTCTCGTGGCTCCACACTTAGGATTTTCATTAGATACTGGAACTTCAACACTCTGAACACCTTCAACGAATGTGTAGGACGGCCTGTAGGTCAACCTACGGTCCGTGGATTGCTTCATGGTTCAACACTTGGTCAAACATCCCTGATGCTCCCATCTACGCCTACCCATCGACGAAACGTCACAGGATCGTAGGTCACCTCCGTGGGTGGCCACTTCTGCAGATTTTCAGCTATTATCTCACTCAACCGCGTCAAAGCCTATTTGCTGCAAACATAACATACAAAACATTATTTTCAATACAAAATAGCCCTAGACACTCACAACTCTTAAGTGAAATGTATCAAACATACCATAAACTCACGGTCTATCAACACCCTCAACTTAAACATGTTGTTTATCCTTAAGTGACACACTAACACTCTATACGACACTTGTGTAGAAGAAGATATACAAACTCAGCAATCACATGGCTATTTCAACCCATTCCATCTTCTTAGTGCAAATCCTTTTTAATAGACTCAACAAGCTAACTTATGCAGATCAAGATATGATAAAGATCGACCAATAGAAACCACAACATACACTTTTCACAATCACCAAGGTACCAAGTTTTCGACAATGTAACTAGTGCCCTCATTTCAAACGAAATCCTTTTCACACAGAAGATATGAATTTTGAGTTTTAGGATTCATTTAACACTCACGCTCAGAAGTGACTTCAAGTATAGTTAGTGCGCAATACCATATATAGGCTTCCCCTTATTTTCACTGCTTAGACTCTCCAAACTAGTTGCTAGGATCACTATAGGACTTTCTTATTTTGTAACGTAGGCTCAAGGTCTGGTGTGGTATATTTGGGTACTTTTTAGTGATTTTGTATCCTCTTTGACATTACATTGGCATTTTACCTCTTTTATCGACCTATTTTTGACATATTTTCATTTTACTTTGTTTCCCTTGAATTTTTTCAACATGAATGTGACTTTTGACTTTGTGGTTCTTATTTTTCACTTTCTTTTTTTTCTACAACCTTATTTTTTTCTTGATTTCTTTCAAAACTTTTATTTATTATCTTTTGCACAAAGTCCCATCCTCTTATATCTTTTCTTTTTCTCTTTTCAACACAAAACTCTTTTCATACCCTTTTTTCTTTTAGTTTCCTCTTTCATAGCCACCCTTAACTTATGGATTTTGCATTAGTTGAAGTGCATAATATCCGATGTCGGACTAGGGCCAAGATCAATGTAACTTTTGAATTAGCCACCCTCAACTTAGGCTTTTGGCCTAAGTCAAGGTGCACATGTCCAAGGAGGGACTGGGGCCAAGACAATTATCTTAGGGAAGGTGAGTTAGGTGAATCAAAAGTAATGGTCTATTTAAGGCTCAAACATTTGGATCAAATGGAACTTTGATTTAATTTGGTTGGATCATTTTAGGCTTAAGTGGACTAATTTGAACAAGGTCCTATGATTACTACCCAACTTGTAGCCTAGATCATCTTAGCAGGACCAACGGGGCAGGTTCTAGATTGGTACAAACTGTCTGAACATGCAACTTTTCTCAAACACTCTTGGCACATTGTTTCATTATCAGATTATCAAATTACTCAGTTCAAGTTTTAGCTTAAGTCATGAGGTCAAATCGGTTCCTTATCATGTCACATTGAGATCCGATACATTCCACTCATCAAGACTATCAATTTAGCACATGTCAACATTTTTGGACAGGGAACATTTTTTTATGCTTTTATGCCATCATGCTTTCATTTTTTTACTTACTCCTACACATCCTAAACATGCCGGTTCAACAGAAATTAAAACACTTTCTTGAGGGAAAAAAACACAGGCAAGAAAACCCCAAGAGAGGATTATGAGTTGGGTTACTCAGACTTCACCCCTATCACTCACAATCCATTTACCCCACTTCCAATAAAATAAAGTGCAATTGTCCTCAATGCACAAAAAAGTAAAAAGCAAAGGATCGGGTGAAGCAAACCTATGGCGCATATGCACTTAAGACCGCTAAAGAAGTGGGTGGGTCCGATTTCCTGGAACCCGCTGGATCAACACTTGGAACACCATCAGTAGAGCTCCCATATACCATCTCACCACCCTCAGTAGTGCTATCATCAACTCTCAAGGCACCATCAATAGTTCTCATGCCACTGGATGGGCTAACACCTACCTCCCTAGCCCTCTATTATCTAAGCTCCTAATTAGCTATGGATGCCCTCTGAGCCACCTCAATCTGTTATCGCTTCTTTTTCCTCATTCTATGGGCCTCAATATCATTCGAAGCATGACTGAAGCTAGGCACTTCCTAGCAACACGGGAAGAATCTGATGGCGGCACCTCATCACCAAATAAAGCAGATATCACAATGGTGTCAACCCCATCTATGGGGACAACCTCGAGTGCAAACTCGAGAGAAACTAGGAAGTAATTCAGATCCGCGTGAAGGCTGGCAAACTCTACCCGGAAAGTGGATAGATCAATGGTTGGGGATGGCCTCTCCAAGACTCAAAGTTTGAACGCATCTAGGCACTTATGAACGGCCTGATTCTTTTAGTCCATAAGCTGTTCCATCCTAGACTCAGACTGGTTAATTGAGCATTGCATCCACGACCTAATGTGCTATAGTAATATGACCATCTGTGCCTCCAGCTTCACAACTCGAGCTAGATGGATGGTGGAGGAGCCGGGGGAGTGGCTGGTGCCGAATGAGCTCGGGGCTTGACTGGCAACGGGTGAGGGAAGAGCCTGGGAGTATACTGTAGTGGCTGGAGGGGTAGGGTCATCAACCTACATTTGCTCCATATCTGCTACGAGATCATCTCCCAATGGTGCCACCTCAACCTGTGGCTCCTTGTGAGGTGTAGCTACATTGACCTCATCTCAAATTAGGCTAATATCTAAAGTCTTGGTTGCATGAAGCAACCTGTCAAAGTGCCACACCGATACACTGAAGTCCCAGCTTATGAGACAAGGGAAGGGAAAAGTGGTGGTGGCCTTGGAGGCCCTCTCATAAATTACCACAATCAGGATGCGGCCGAAATCTATCTTTAACCCAAAAACCATAGCTGCAACCCTCACCGCATGATCCCATGTGAGCACATTATCCGCCTGAGTAGGGGACACACAGTTATGCACCAGCAACTAGAAAAATTTAACGGCCCATTCGATAGTCGAACTCTACTGTATTGATGGGTAGAGTCTAGTCCGGCCATAGATGAACCTGCGAAGGGTCGTCTCGAATATGTCCACAGAAAAATCCCGAACTAGTGTAGCCTCAAGTGGAGGCTGAGCAACCGACTTGGACTTCTTGGAGATGAACTCTCTAATAGTGGCGACATAGGAGGTGTAGAACTCCTTGACTATCTCCTTCCTGTACATGCCTGGGGGACGTGCCATCCACTCACACCTATGTCTACGGAACATCCCCTTAATGACTGGAGCGATGTGGAGGCTACATGTGAGAATCCGACACTCATCTGTGACTAGTCGAGCCATCTTTTAATTCTCATTCAGTATGTGGACATCTCGGTATAATTAAAACTATCCTCCACACACCATCGATTAGGCTCCTCAGCAACTGGTGAAAGATCGTTACTGGAGTCACTAGAATGTCATCCACACTATCAGCCTCAGAAGACGAGGCGATGATGCCATTAAAACTGGAGCCAGAGCCAAAGCCGAATGCGAACTCGGATGGAGCTGGTGATCTGATCGGTGTGCCCCCCTAATAAGACTGGGGGGCAGTGATCACGTCGAGAATCACCTTTCGGGCTTGATTCCATGTAGTGCGTGGAGTAGCGGGGGATGTCATGGTTGGAGGTGGAACGTACTCCCCATCCATATCCTCATTGATCAGCTTGAGGGAGGGAGTAACAGACTTCAATTTGCCTTTTGTGGCGTAAGTCAGAGCTTTCTTGGGGGCCATATTACCTGTAGACGCTTAGTTAGTACCATAATAAGACAATAAAACACTTGGAAGAATTTTAGAACAGGAAATGAAGTAAAATGAAAAATAAAAAAATTATGGGCAGTAGCTGAATTGCCAACCCACGATGGGTACCTACGGTCCGTGGGTGGACCTATGCTCCGCTCCGTAGGTCCTTTCTGTATGTCAGACTACCCAAAATTGAGTCTCTGATATGGAACCACGGATGTGAAGAATGGTTCGTCGATGAAATGATGGATTGTAGTCCACACTGTGGTTCGACACTAAGCAAAAATATTATGTGCTTCTGGCCCACGGACCCAACCTACAATCTGTAGAATGATCTTCGGTCCGTAGACGGGGTCTCGTGGGTCAGTGTGTGCTAGGTTTTCAGATGGTTCACTACTTCCAAGCCTTTTCAATAACCAATTTTTACACAACTTAGGCCTATATATGAATTTCAACAAGTAATATGGTAGTTAATCATCCTCAGGGTTCCAATTTTACAGGATTTCACAATTTATCACACCGATACACATGAACCCTAAGTCAAAACTTCCAATTCGGCCTATGAACTTGAATTATTCAGTTTTTAAGTAATTACAGACTCATTTACCATCATACCAAGGATTTGTTAGCATACAATTTGACATTGAAACATGACATTCACAACCCAAGGTCAAGTACCAACTTCGTGACTTCATTATACAAAGTATGAAAACTGAATTCAAAGTAAGGGCGAAGTCATTTACCTTTCAAGTAATTGAAGTGGGTGAGTGTGATTCATTAAACTTCTAGACCCTATTTGAAAGCCTTTGACACAGAATCCAGACTGTGGAATCGTTGGGGAATGAGATGGGTGATTTGGGAGAAAAAGGGATGATTTGGGAATTTGGTGAAGTCAATGGGGAATGATATGGGAGTTGTAAGAGTGATTAGGGGATTTCTAAGGTTGAAAAATATTTGGGGGATTTAGATGGACGTGGGAAATGTTTTGAATTGGAATGGTTTTATTTAAAGGGGAAAAGGTCGGGTCGGCAGAACCCTAGTTTTGGACCCACGAGACCCTGTCTACGGTCCGTGGGTCGACCTACGAACCGTAGGTCACTCTGAAACTTAAAATAATTAGTAAAATTACCTGGGGTCTACAAACGCCATCCACGGTCCATGGATCGACCCACGAACCGTCGATGGGGTCTGTAGACCTCTGCATAACTTTTTTCTGCAGATTTTGCCTTCTCCCTTGCACACGTAGCAACCATTAGGACTTTCTTTTTATATTTTCTGGATACTTTTTAGACATGGACCCTATTCTATAGCTGGCCAACACTAATACAAAAATAAAACACCTATCTAAAGAGTTACATAAATTAAAACAAAAAAAGAAAACTCCTAAATCGAGAAGAAAAACCTATAGTTGGATATATTGTACATCTTGGGTTGCCTCCCATGCAGTGCTCAATTTAACGTCATGGCAAGATGTAGGCCCCTTGATTACTCAGACTTCATCAATGTAATATGACTCAATCACTTCTGGCACACTCTCCAACTTCCCCAATGTAGACTTTGATCCTTTGCCCGTTCACCTTGAACCTTGTTCCCTACTTGTTCTCGAGCTCGACTGCTCCAAGTGGAAATAGTTGAGTGAATTTGAATGGCCCGGTCTACTTGGACTTGAGCTTGCTAGGAAATAGACGCAACCTAAAGTTGAATAGAAGCACCAGATCACCCACAACAAATTCACGCTTTTCAATCTTTTGATCATGATACTTCTTCATCTTCTCCTTGTACAAGGTTGAACTTTCATAAGATTTTAGGCAAAACTCATCAAGCTCATTCATGTCATTCACTCTTTGACTTGATGCGGCGACCCAATCCAAATTCAACTTCTTTAGCACCCACATAGCCTTTGGTTTAGCTCTACCGACAAATGGCACGACTCCCATATACAAGTTGGTAGGGGGACATACCTATGGGAGTCTTGAATGTGGTGCAATAGGCCCATATAGCATCATCAATCCTCCTTTACCAATTAGTTCTACTTGCATTTACAGTCTTTGCAAGGATTTGCTTTATCTTTCTATTTGACACTTCAACTTTCCCTCTAGACTGTAGATGGTAAGGAGTGGTTACATTGTGACGGACTCCATATTTATCTAACAACGCCTTGAACAACCTATTACAAAAGTGGGAACCTCCATCACTGATAATTTCCCTAGGTGTACCAAAGCTGGAGAAGATACTCTTTTTCAGGAATGCGGTGACACTTTTCCCTTCATTGTTTGAAAGCGCAATTGCTTCCACCCATTTCGACACAAAATCAGCCGCAACAAGAATGTAATTTATCCCATGTGAACTCACAAATGGACCCATAAAGTCAAGGCCCCATACATAAAACAACTCAATCACCAATATTGGATTCATAGGTAGCTCTTGTCTCTTTGGAATTCCTCCTTCTCTTTGGCAACAATCACAAGACTTGGCAGAATCATGAGCATCTTGGTAGATAGTAGGCAAGTAATACCCACACTGCAAGATTTTATGAGCAATACTCATACCACTATGATGCCCACCAACAAGCGCTGAATGACACACCTTTAGTATACTTATCATCTCAACCTCAGGCACACATTGACGAATAATCCCATCAGCACAAACACGGAACAAGTAAGGATTATCCCAAAAGAACTTCTTCACATCATGCATAAACTTTTTCCTTTGATGAAATGAAAAATTTGATGGAATCAAATTACTTGCCAAGTAGTTAGCAAAATCTGCGAACCAAGGAATAAGATCATGAGAAGCATCCAAAACCTGTTCATCTGGGAATGCATCTTTAATTTCAGCCCTATCACCTAGCTTGAGCATAGCTTTCTTTTTTAATTTGGACAAATGATCGGCATTTTCTATCCCCTTTCTATATTTCACCTCAAAATCAAACTCTTGCAGCAACAATACCCATCTAATCAACCTTGGTTATGCATCCTTTTTAGCCATCAGATACCTCAATGAAGAATGGTCAGTATGCACTACGACCTTAGTGCCAAGCAAATAAGATCGAAATTTCTCAAATGCGAAAACCATAGCAAGGAGTTCTTGTTCAGTCACCATATAGTTCATTTGTTCCACATTCAAAGCTTTGCTAGCATAGTAAATAGGATAAAAATCTTTTCACCTGTGTCCCAATACCACACCATCGCCACTCCACTCGCATCACACATCACTTCAAAAGGTTGCCCCCAATTTGGTGAAATAATGATAGGTACGGAAACTATCTTTTATTTTAACTCTCCAAATTCTCTCAGACAAGCGTCATCAAAATCAAACTTACACTCCTTTTCGAGGAATTTGCACAATGGGTGTGCAATTTTGGAGAAATCCTTGATGAACCTCCTTTAAAAGCCTGCATGCCCAGGAAAACTTCTAACACCTTTAACAGAGATTGGTGGTGGAAGCTTTTATATTACCTTAACTTTAGCTTTATCAACCTCAATACCCTTCTCAAAATTCTGATCATGTAGAACGATCCCCTCTTTCACCATGAAGTGGCACTTTTCCCAATTGAGCACAAAATTGCACTCTTCACATCGTTTCAGTACCTCAGCCAAATGCATTGGACAACCATCAAATGAGTCACCAACCACAGAGAAATCATCCATAAATACCTCAATAGTGTCCTCCACCATATCTGAAAATATCAACATCATGCAATGCTGGAAGGTCACTGGAGCATTACACAACCCATATGGTATCCGTTTGAAGGCAAAAGTCCCATAAGGTCAAGTGAAAGTGGTCTTCTCTTTGTCTTTTGGAGCTATGGAGATCTAATTGTAGCCCAAATATCCATCAAGAAAACAATACCAACCCTTACCATCAAGGTGATCTAGCATCTGATCCATGAACGACACAGAGAAGTGATCCTTTTCTGTCCAAGCATTCAATTTCCGATAGTCCATGCATACTCTCCATCCAGTCACTGGCTGAATCATAACAAGCTCATTTATCACATTAGCAACCACAGTAATCCCATCTTTCTTAGGAACACACTGAACAGGGCAAACCCAACTACTATCTTCAATGAGATATATGACTCCAACATCCAACCATTTGATGATTTCCTTTTGCACTACCTCTTGCATAGGCAGATATAGTCTTCTTTGGTGCTCGATACTAGGCTTCTTGTCAAGCATGAGTTGGATATTGTGAGAAAAAATGCCAGGTGAAATCCCAATAATGTCCGTAATAGTCCATCCAATCACCCTCTTGAACCTCTTCAACATAGAAATCAATGCCTCAACTTGCACCTCACTCAAATCGGCTGCAATGATGATCGAAAAAGTACCATCTCACCCCAAGAATACATATCTCAATGCAATGGTATAGCCTTGAGCTCCAATTTTGGAGCCTCTTCAGCAAACGATTTTGCGGGTGGAGAGTCGCATTTTTTCATATCTAACTCCAATTTCTTTGGTTTGGAATGAAATTCGAATCTATCAAGTGCGGCAACTAATTCATCATAGTTGTCAATACCATCACCCTCAAAATTCATCATTACCATTGCCAGTGCATAAACACCCAAACTCTCTTTAATAGACACATCCGACCCTCGCTTCACAATATGATTCACCACTGATATTGACTTGAGATCGCTTTCCTGCTTCATAAACCTACTTATTAAAAGTTACCTCTTTACTATTCATTTAGAACTTCATCTGCCCCCTCTCCATATCGACCAAGGCGCACCCAGTAGCAATGAATGGTCTTCCTCGAATGATGGGAACCTCAAAATCAATCTCACAATCAAGTATCACAAAATCCACTGGAAAAATAAATGACTCCATTTTCACAAGTACATCTTGGAGAACACCAATAGGCTTCTTCACAGTTCTATCGGCCATGAGTAATTGCATCACAGTCGGTTTTAGAGATCCTAAACCCAACTTCTTGTAAATAGACTGACATTAGATTAATGCTAGCACCCAAATCACACAACGCCTTCGTAAAATGCAACAACCATATGGTACAAGGAATAGTAAAAGCACCAGGATCCTCTTTCTTATGCACAAGTGACCTAATAGCAATAACACAACAATGTTGCAACCTCTCATCATTCTCAAAGCTAACAACCCTCATAAACATTGCATACCCAAGCATTTGCTCCAAAGCCTCTATCAACAAAACATTAATGGAAAGCTGTTTCAACATAGTAATTAACCTATGGTATTTTCCTTCTTCACTTTTTTTCACTAATCTCTGTGGGAATGGCGGTGGAGGTCTAGACATTGGAAAAACTTTTTGGGTCACCTCTACTTCCTTCTCTGTACCATTCTTGGACTCTTCAGTAACCTCAATCTCATCATCATCTTTTTCAACCACAATTTCAACCTCAGATGGCTTAGGTGGATCAATTGTATGTTTACCCCCTCGAGTAGTGACTGCTATACAATGCCCATCATTCTTTGGATTCTGGATGGTATTACTAGGAAGTGCGCCAGGCTAATGTGGGTTTACTGTAGTGGGCAACTGATTCATCTGCTACTCACATTTCTAGTTCAACACTGCATGGGCATCAACTTTGTGACCAATTCCAGACATGTCATTTTTCATCTCTTTCATAATCTCATTAGTTGTATCAAACCTCTTCGTCATATTCTGAATCATATCCTCAATACATGACATACTACCACTAGCTTCCTTATTGCCAGATTCCTGATTTGTAGGTGGAACATAAGACCCAACTCTATCATTTTTGTTGCCATAGTTGTTCCGGTTGTAGTTGTTATCACGATTGTAGTTCCCATCCCAAACATAGTTACCCTCTCGGTTGTAGTTACCATAGTTCCGACCTTGGTTTCCTTTCCCTTGGTGCCAATTATCCAAGTTGGAACCTTAGGTGTTGGCTCGAAAACCCTCCATCTAATCATTTACCAAAATAAGCATCCTTTTCATAGTTGCATTCTTCAACTGGTGGTGGTGGAGTTCTAGTCAAGTAGTTTACCACATTCACCTTTTCTGCTCCTCCGCTCACATGCTTTAACACCAACCCAAGTTCTGTCCTTGTCTGAGCCATCTTCTCACGAATGTCATCGGTAGATTGACTAGGTGCAGCTTGAACTGCAAAAGTGTTTCTTTTGGTGTTCGACTTTCTAGTGCTCCATGCTTTATTATTTTAGGAATTTTTCTCTAATTTCTTAGCAATCTGCTCAAAAGTGCACTCACCATATGATCCCCCAACAATAGTATCTAGTACAACCTTGCTATTGTCATCCTGACCTCTTTAGAATTACTCCTTCAGTGACTCATCATCAATGCGGTGATTCAAAGCATGTTTTATGAATGCAGTGAACCTATCCTATGAACTGCTTACAAATATCCAGGTAGTGCTAAAAATTTGTTCAGTTTGTCCTTGTGATTCAGCTTCTTGGACAACGGAAAAAACTCTTCCATGAACACCTTGTGCAATTGGTCCCATGTATGAATCGAGTTGTATGGAAGCTCAGAAAACCACACTGCAACATCTCCAGTCAATGATAGAGGGAAAACTTTCAACCCTATGATGTTCATATCCAACTCTGGTCATCCCACACAGCTCTTGCTGACACTCCTCAACTTGGCCATGTGCTTATGCAGATCTTTCGAAGCCATACAAAAAAATAACCCTCTTGCTGTAAGCATCTGCATCAGATTGCTAGTCACAACGAATGTATGACCTAGAGGTAGAAGTGGGAGAAGAATTCATGAACTTATGTTTAGAGTAAAAGAAACCCGTAATCTCAAATTGAATTTCAAAGACAAAACCGTATAAATTGAAATCCAAATCAAATTGCTAAAGTTTCAAGTTAATTCCCAAAGAAAATATCAAGAACAAAAAGTAAACAATAATGTCTAACCCCCAAAAACAAGGTTTACATACCCTATTTAAAGAAAATCATGTCCTAAACAAAAAGAAAACAAAATTAGGAAATAAACTTCTGGAACGGGGCTTTGATTGAAGACTCAACCTACGGACCATAGGTCGACCTACAGTCCGTAGGTCCCCTTCATTGGTCAATACTTAGAAATTTTCCAACACGACTGGAACCTTCCACACTTAGGATTTTAATCAGGTACTGGAACTTCAACTCTCTGAACACCTTCTATGGATATGCAGGATGACCTGTAGGTCGACCTACGGTCTGTGGATTGCTTCGTGGTTCCACACTTGGTCAGACTTCCCTGATGCTCCCATATACGCCTACCCATCGACAGACCGTCACAAGACCTACGGTCTGTAAGTCACTTCCGTAGGTGGCCACTTCTACAGATTTTCATCTGTCATCTCACTCAACCGTGTCAAAGCCTATTTCCTACAACCATAAAACACAAAACATTATTTTCAATACAAAATGTCCCCAGATACACACAACTCTTAAGTGAAATGTATCAAAATATCGTAAAATCACAGTAGATCACTTATCAAATCAAAGGTGTTGCTAAGATTTTGTTCAATCAATAGAAAGAGGTAAGACAAGAAGGACCGGATCCCATAGAATGGGAAAGATTCAATTTTTTTTTTCTTGATAGATTTTCCCCCCTTGAGATGAGAGAGGCCAAAGTACTTGAGTTCATTTATCTTAGGAAGGGAAATATGAGTGTGAGGGAGTATGCCTTGAGGTTCACTCAATTGTCCAAATATGCTTATTTTATTGTGGCATATTGTAGGGCCAAGATGAATAATTTTGTGTTAGGTGTGTCCGACATGGTAGTCAAAGAGCACCACACCGCTATGCTTGTCCTTGACATGGACATTTCTCACCTTATGGTACACGACTAATAAATTGAAGAGGAAAAGTTCAAGGAATGATCTAGGAAGGCAACGAGGGCAAGAGTGGATAATGGTAACTTTTCACATTCTAGGTCTGGTGGACAGGGTCAATCAAGGTTTCGGCAAAAGTTCTCCAGGAAAGGTTCTTCTAATGCTCCTCCAAGGCCTAATAATGAGAGGTTGTCTAACCTAAAACCTCAAGGAGATGGTAATAGGTCCTTGATGCCTACTTGTGCTAATTGTGGGAGAAATCATAAAGGGTAGTGTTTAGCGGGTTCTAATGCTTGCTTTGGTTGTGGGAAGATGGATCACAAAATAAGGAATTGTCCTTTGGTGTCTAAGAATGAGGGAGATACTCGTCGTATGGCTCAATCCTACCTTTCATCCGGTCCAAGTGGTTCGGGTGGGAATGCTCCCAACAAAGCCATTTATATGCACTCTAGACTAGAGGTGATCAAGAGAGTTCCCAGGATATAGTGACCAGTATGTTAAAAGTCTTCCAAAGAGATCTGCATGCTTTACTTGATCCCGGTGCTACTTTATCTTTTGTGATGCCCTATGTGGCTATGATATTTGATATGCTTCTCGATGTGTTGTTAGAATCTTTTTCTATCTCAACCCATGTTTGTGATTCAGTGGTGGCAAAAACGGTCTATAGAAGATGTCCCATTTCCTTATCCTATGGAGTCACTCTAGTAGATTTGGTAGAGCTTGATATGATAGACTTCAATGTTATTCTTGGGATGGATTGGTTACATTCCTATTATGCTTCTATAGATTGTAGAACCCGTGTAGTCAAATTTCAATTCCCAAATGAGCCTATCCTTGAATGGAAGGGGGGAAATTCTACGCCTAGAGGCCAATTTGTCTCTTACCTTAAAGCTAGGAAAGTGATTTCTAAGGGTTGTATCTATCATATAGTGAGGGTGAGGGATATGGATTCTGAAATCCCTATTCTTGAGTCGGTCCCCATTGTAATGAGTTTTCGAAAGTATTTCCCGATGATCTACCTAGTATTCCTCCCAAAAAGGAAATAGACTTCGGAATTGACCTTCTCCCAGATACACAACCTATTTTATTCCTCATTATAGAATGGCTCCGACATAACTTAAGGACTTGAAGGATAAGTTGAAGGATTTGTCGAATAAGGGTTTCATTCAACCTAGTATCTCTCCATGGGGTTCTCCGGTGTTGTTTGTTATGAAGAAGGATGGTTCACTCTGTATGTGTATTGATTATATGAAATTGAACAAAGTGACCATTAAGAACAAGTATCCTCTTCCAAAAATAGATGATTTATTTGATCAACTTCAAGGGAAAAGTTATTTCTCCAAAATTGATCTCCGGTCGGGTTATCACCTATTGAGGGTGAAAGAATAAGATACGCCAAATATGGTTTTTAGAACCTGATATAGTCATTATTAGTTTTTGGTAATGTCCTTTGGTTTGACTAATGCCTCGACGACATTCATGGATTTGATGAATAGGGTGTTTAGACAATACCTTGACATGTTCATAATTGTGTTCATAGATGATATTTTTATTTATTCGAGAAGTGAGAATGAGCATATTGATAATTTGAGGATTGTATTGCAAATTCTCAAGGACCAACAACTCTATGCAAAGTTTAGTAAATGTGAATTTTGGTTAAGGTCCATTGCTTTTCTTGGCCATATAGTTTCAAGCAAGGGTATTGAGGTAGATCCAAAGAAGATGGATATAGTCAAGAGTTGTCCTAGACCTTTATCACCGACAGACATTTGAAGTTTCTTGGGTTTGGCCGGTTATTATAGAAGATTTGTTGAGGGGTATTCTATGATTGCCTTTCCATTGACAACTTTGACTTAAAAGAAGGCCTTGTTTATATGGTCGGATGCTTGTGAGAAAAGTTTCCAAGTATTGAAAGATAGACTTACTTCCGCTATGGTGTTGAGTTTACCGAAAGGTATGGTTGGATTTGTGGTATATTGTAACACCTATAGAGTTGGGTTGGGATGTGTGCTTATGCAAAATGGTAAGGTGATTGACTATGCTTCAAAGCAACTTAATGTTCATGAGAAGAACTATCCTACCCATGACCTTGAATTAGCGACAGTAGTATTTGCCTTAAAGATTTAGAGGCATTATTTGTAAGGGGTCCATGTTGATGTTTTCATCGACCATAGGAATTTACAATATGTGTTTACCCAAAAAGATATAAATCTTCACCAAAGAATGTGGCTAGAATTATTGAAGGACTATGATATGAGTGTTCTTTATCACCCTAGAAAGGCGAATGTAGTAGCGAATGCTCTTAGTCAACTATCGATGGGTAGTGTTGCACATGTTGATGATGATAGAAAAGAGTTGGCCTGAGATGTCCATAGGTTGGCCCCGTTGGATGTTCGATTGGAAGACTCCGCCAAGGGTGGTGTTATGGTTCATCCAGGGTTAGAGTCATCTTTTGTGGCTGATGTTAAACAAAAACAATGTCTTGATTTGACTTTGGTAGAATTGAAAGAAGTGGTACTTAAAAAGTCTGTTGAGTCTTTCTCCCAAGGGGGACATGGTGTCCTTAGATATCAAGGTCATTTATGTGTTCCTAATGTTGATGACTTAAGGGAAAAAATCTTATCAGAATCCCATAGCTCTCGATATTCTATTCAACCGGTAGCCACCAAGATGTACCGTGATTTGTGGGAGATCTATTGGTGGAATGGGATTAAGAAGTACATTGCGGGATTTGTGTCTAAGTGTCATAATTACCAACAAGTGAAGGTTGAGCATCAGAAACCAGGAGGTTTATCCCAAGACATTAGCATTCTGACTTGGAAGTGGGAAGATTTGAATATTGACTTCATATTAGGGTTGCCTTGTACTCGGGACCAATATGATTTGATTTGGGTTATAGTAGACCGAATGACGAAGTCGGCCCATTTCATTCCCTTCAAGGTTTCCTATTCGGCAGAAGATTATGCTAAGTTGTATTTGAGGGAGATGGTAAGGTTGCATGGAGTACCCTTTTTCATTATCTCTGATAGGGGTACTCAGTTTACTTCTTAGTTTTGGAAGTCTTTCCAAAAGGGTCTTAGGACTAAAGTTAAGCTTAGCATGGATTTTTACCCCCAAAATGATGGGCAAGTGAATGAATAATCAAAACATTAGAAGACATGCTGAGAGGTTGTGTGATTGATTTCAAGGGAAATTGGGATGATCATTTTCCTTTGATTGAATTTTCCTATAGTAATAGCTACCATTCTAGTATTGGTATGGCTCAGTTTGAGGGCCTTTATGGTAGGAGGTGTAGATATCCTATAGGTTGGTTTGAGGTGGGTAAGGTTATCTTGATAGGGCCCAAGTTAGTCTATGAGGCTATTGAGAAAGTTTGACTCATCAGAGTGAGGTTGAAAACGACACGCAGTAGACAAAAGTTTTATGCGAATGTTAGAAGGAGAGACCTTGATATTGATGTGCTTGATTGGGTTTACTTGAAAATCTCACCCATGAAGGGTGTAATGAGGTTTTGTAAGAAAGGGAAACTTAGTCCCCATTGTGTAGGCCCATATGAAATTTTGAGGCGTGTTGGTAAGGTTGCATCCGAGCTTGATTTTCCAAATGAGGTTGCATTGGTGCATCCGGTTTTCCATGTCTCTATGTTGAAAAAGTATGTTGGAGATCCTACATCCATAGTCCCCCTAGAAGGATTAGGAGTGAAAGAGAACCTTTCTTATTAAGAATTTTTGGTTGAGATTCTATATCGACAAGTTAAGAAATTAAGGAACGAAGAGGTTGCTTCCATGAAAGTATTATGGATAAACCATCCAGTTGAGGATGCTACTTGGGAGGTCGAGGCTAATATGATGTCCCGATATCATCATCTTTTTGCTCCTTTTGTAGCTTGAGGTAATGACTTTTCTCTTAGGTTGCTCTTGTTGAAGTCATGTGTGTTTTTATGTATTTCCATGATTTCCTTGTTTTATGCATGTTCAGGAAAGGCTTAAGTTTTGAAAGAAAAAATGGCTTTTGTGATGTATTTTCCCCTCAAGTTGTTATGCATTAAGTATGAGTTGCCTATAGACTTCATGAGATGAGTTGTTGAACATGCCTTATCTTGGAGTGGAGATTCCCTCCTTGAATATGTACTTGGTGCATAAATTTCATTTAGGCTCCATGAGATTGTATTGAGCATTGCTTTTGAGTTTGGAGATGGTAGTTCCTCCTTAAGTGTAAGAAATCCAAAATTTCATGCATATTGGGTTGTTAGATGTAGTTCCTACTTCCATATGGGACATTGAGTATGCTCAGCTTGGAGTTGATGTTTTCTTGTCGGTTGTGTGCATTTTGATAAGGTTCATGCATGATGGGCTACTAGTCTTGAGTCTTTTAATTTAGAAATGTGCGTAGAATCTCATTCGAGGACGAATGATCCCAAGGGGGAGATAATGTAGCACCCCAGATTCAAAAGTGGTAAAATAGCAGCTTTCTGAAAAGTTGTAGGTGCCAACCAACGGTGCTCACTCACGGACCATGATTGGGACCACGGACCGTAGGTATGGTCCATGGTTTGGGGCACCTCAACTTGACTCATACCTCAAGACCGCGGCTGACCAACGGACCATCGGTCAGACCACGTTCTGTGGTCAAAGATCTATAGGTCCAAGGCCCATAACTCATCTCTAACCACCAAATGATGGACGTGCAGGACGGTCCGTTATCCAGTCGACGGTCCTTTAGTCGGGGGTCCGTAGGTCCTCGACTGGCAGTTAATTTTAGGAATAAGGGTCTTTTTCAGTTTTAATTAAATCAATGTGATGTCATTTTGCCTAAACCTAGACCAGCTATATAAGTAATTTATACCCCTAAATTCACCCATTTAAGTCATTCTCTCAATTCCCAAAGGAAAACCTAAGCTCTCTATCAAATATTCTCTCTTGAGAAGGTATAAGAAGAAGAAATATTTGTTCACCCTCACGCCAATCACGTAAAATCATAACCATGAAAAGCTAATTATTGAGTTCTTGAGAAGTTCTTGAGTTTAATTGATAATGGAGGTCTTTGAGTCCTTGAGGTGAGAGTTTTGCGAATGAGTTGAGTCTCTTGATAGACTTTTGGGCCAGTTTCATTGAAAATGTTTTAGGTTTGTGAAATTTCATGAAATTGGACCATGAAATTGCATTGGGTATGAATTGAATCAAGTTTGGGAGAGGAAGAAAAGATCAGGCAAAAATATGCGCACAGGTCCGCATCACAAAGAACTTTTAAAATTTCATCTTTCGAATAGTTAGCCCCTCTCTGCATCGCAGAGAGGATACTGAGTCCTCTGTCTGAAAAAATTATTTCGCTCCTAAAGATTGAATTTATCATACACATATGCAGTGTTCTCCAATTTGTGTTTTCGCTTGTTTCTTATTATCAATTATCTAAACCTTCCTAAATCATTGAGATATCCCATATTCTAATCATAGCTCTTAATTTCACTCCAAATTCAAGGTAAAGTTAAGAGGGGAGTTCGAGAAAGTCCTTTTTAGAAGTCTTCTACAATTATGTATAACTTGTTTTAAGACTAGAGTACATAAGTACAAGGGACCTCAGTATCCCCAAGTATGTAGCACTTTTACATTTAAAAGGAGAGAAACATTGATTTCTAAATGAGTTTATGAGGAGTCTTGAGCATCACCTCTTTTAAGTGGATCTTTTTTGTAATAATCTAAAATTGAGGAAGAGTTCTATTTTCAAACATATGAGCATGAGTTGTATATTATTAGGAGTAGTATTGATCACCGATATGGAGATGAGTTCAGACAACTCAAAATCCTCATAAACCATGTATACCAACATGGGTAAAGGATCATATATTTTATATGATTCCTTATTGCTTTTCAGCATAGCTTAGTGGATACACTTATTTGAGGAAGTCCTATACTTCAACAAGGTATATGACATTTCTGGCAGTGTGGGCATGATGACGTATCATCACGTAGCTCATAGTGATGGTTGTCGGTTAGAGAATCTCCCAAATAAAAGGAAAATTTACTATTGTATATTTTTATATACATCAACTTATTATCTATTGTTTTAAAAGCTTTATATAAATTGCATCTTTAATTTTTCTTCCATATTGAGTTGAGTATTCTTGAGTTGAGTTAAGTTGAGTATTGTTGAGTTGAGTTGAGATGAGGTGAGTATGTCTTCCTTTTTATCAATTCCAGCTTAGGATTATGTTTCAGGGTTCCCCTTACATGCTCATACATTTAATGTACTGACGCCATTTGGCCTGCATCTTTTCATGATGCAAAAATAAGTATTCAGGGTCATTAACATATGCTCCGTTGATACCACTTACAGTCCTAGTTAGCTTTGGTGAGCCTCTTTGCTTCTGGAGGGTTCCACATTTACTTTCCAGTTTGTTAGGATGTCCTGGGTCTTGTCCCAACTTCCATCATAGTATTTTAGAGGCTTGATAGACAATACTAGTTAAGGAGTCTTTTCCATTTCCCTTGTAATGTTTTAAAGACTTTGAGTTGAACACTTATGCTCATTTGAGTATTATGAGTTGAGTAACGTTTGAAGTTCCTATATATTTGAGGAAGTCTTCCACTGAGTTTTGAGGAATGCCAAAGGTTCACTTGGGGATAAGTGATGGTTCTCGAGTGCCAACAACGTCAAGGGTGTGGACTTGGGGTATGAGAAAATTGGTATCAGAGTACAAAATTCAAAAGGCCAAGGGTGTCTACGTAGCCATGTCTGTAGAGGCCTTGTTATAGGTGTGAAGAGCACCACATCTATAATTAGGAGGCTACAGAGTTTAGGAAAAAACTTACTTCACTCTTACTCTTTTCGTATGATAGAGTTCAACTTTATAAATTTTCCTTTAATTCATGCTAGCGGGTATCTTTTAAGATCACGCCTCCACGAAGAGCTATTCGAGATCATCCCGCTAGGAGAAAAGTTGATCTTCAGGATCAAAGGGTACCCAATGCACCAGAAATGCAACCCCTATGAGAGGTCACTAATACTGAGTTCCAGGATGCTATCCGGATGTTGAGTCAACTGGTGACCAACAAAGCTGATTAACAAAGAGTGTTCGTCAGGATGTGGCTGGTACATCAAAGATTTGTGAGTTCTTGAGGATGAATCCCCCCATAATTAGAGGGTTAATTGTCACTGAGGATGCATAGAAATTTACGGAGGAACTGCAGAAGGTATTTTACGTTATGCATGTTGTTTATGCCGAACATGTGGAATTAGCTGCATATCGACTCAAGGGTGGTGCTAGGATATGGTACGACCAATGGACAAAGGGATGGACTTAAGGGGACTAATTGTGAGTTGGGCTGTGTTTCAAAGTGCCTTCATGGGGCGTTTCTTTCACGTGAGCTGAGAGAGGCAAAGGTAAGAAAATTTCTCACTCTTAAGCAGGAGTCCTTGAGTGTGCATGAGTATATCCTTAAGGTCACTCAAATATCACGTTATGCTCTGGAGATGGTTGTTGATATGAGGAGTAGGATGAGTCTATTTGTGTCTTAACTATCCCACTTTCAAGCAAAAAGGTAAGACTGCTATGTTGATAGGGGACATAGATATAACAAGGCTTATGATCCATGTGCAGCAGGTTGAGGAAAACAAGTTTCCATATAGGAAAGAATTCCGTAACAAGAAGGCTAAGACAATAGGTAATAAGTCTAGACAACAGAAGGTTGGTAATGCTAACCGGTCATCTTTTCAACAAAAGACAATTGGACTTGCACCATCTTCTGCTAGTGCACCTAAACCAAAGAACAGAGGTTAGTTTAGGAATCAGAATTCGCAAAACATCAAAGCTTGACCTGCTCAATCTCAATTTAGTGTGGCATAAGGGGCAAACTGGACTCCTACAAATGCTATGTGTGGTTGAAACCACCTAGGAGCGTGTTATGATGGCTCCACTAGCTGTTTCAAGTGTAGTTAGACAGGTCACTTCCGGAGAGAGTACCCTAAGAACATGCAGGGTAATAGTAATGGGGGAAATAAAGCCCAATCTTCTTCAGTGACCCTGGAAAAAAGAGCTGCAACTGGATGAGCTACTTTAGGGACATGCAGATGAGCAAACCATCTGTATGCTATCACTAGTCACCAAGAGCAGAAGAATTCGGCAGATGTTGTCACTAGTATAATCAAAGTCTTTACTTTTGATGTATATTGATGAGTCTGAGATTTTGACTTATTTAGGGCTTTGTTTTCAGAGTTTATTGTCCTTAATGCCTAATTTATGCTTCAAACTTATGTTAAAATGTTGATTTGCAGTAATGAAGGTAAAGGAGCAAGGCAAGGAGATTATTGGGAAAAAAGTGAGAAAAGATGGAGAAGTTGAAGAAAACCAATCTTGGTGATCACCAAGACCACTCGGTTAACATCCGAGTGGCTTTTCAGCTCACCCAAAGTTCCAGCATGCCAACCCTGGGGATCAAGCCAACATGGCGATGGACAAGGACAACCGGTGGACTATCGAATTAATCGGCGACCTCGATCCTGTACAGAACTCTGAGGTTGAAGAGACAAGGAGTGAAGGCGATGGATGGTGACTATTGGCACATCGCCGACCTAGTCGGTGACACTCAACTTACTTCGCCATTTGATCTTGAAGGGAAAATTTTTAGAACGTATAAATTGAATTTTGAAAAGTAGAAAAAGGATAAAGTCATTTCCTGAGTAATTTTTCCATTGTAGAACTCTGAACCTTTGTTGGAAACTTTGTTTTTACTTGGGTTAAGGAATTTTCTAGTAGATTTTGAGTTGGGTTTTCAGTATTAAGCATTTTGGATCATTGTAAAGACGCAGATTGCAATAGCTAGATTATGGAGAACGTAATTGGTATTGATTTCATCCTTTTGTGATGTGTGGCTAAAACCCCAATTCTTGGGGTGTGATCATGTAAATATTTGTATTGATTAGCTTATGGGTATTGTTGTTTACTAATTTAAATGTTGTTTTAAAGTGGGTTTGATTGATAATTTTGTATTAACTCATGAATTGTAGTTGCAAATACAATTCTAACTTAGTGTTCCGGGCTTGCTTGAGAGAGAGGTTCTAGAACTAAGGTTACCAATTGATGATTGTAGCAATTGGGTTGTTGTGGGTTCAGCTCGAGAGAGTGAATCTTAATTCAGTCCTATATATCTAGCTCGAGAGAGTAGATAAATTGAGGCACTGGGCTACTTATATTGTCATGCTTGTCAAGGTTTGATAAAACTCACTTGAATCGTAGTAGTTGTTCAAGAGAAAGCTATTGCATATATAGTCTAGCCTACTCACTGAGATTTAGCAATTGTTGGTAAATTTCAATTACCCATACAGTGACATTAGCTAATATTTGATCACATCCCTGAGAATCTCTATCTACTCTCCCATTTTCGTAACTGTTGTAGTTGATAATTGACACTTTTAAACCCCCCTCACCCTATTTGACATTCATTGTCAAGCCATTAACTTACTTTTATTGGTTTCGATAATGTCTACTTCTATAAGTAATTAGACCACAAGCTTTACTTTGTAATTGAATTCCTTACTGTATTGCTCCATATGGGTTCAACCCCAACTCTTTTTTGGATTTTATACTAGATTACGACTGGCTACACCTACTATTGGATGAGGTGTAGTTGAGCGTTTATCAAAAATTGCGCCGCTGCTGGGGAGTGGTGTTATAGAATTCTCTCGCTGAAGTTTGTTTGTGATATTCTTGTGTTGTAGTTGAACCAATTTACTATTTGTTGTTGTTTGTTGCCTTTGAGCTGGTGACAGAATGAGTGTCAACAGAAGCAATGCTAGCCAGCTGGGCCAAAATGATAATATTGGCAACCTGAACGATGTGAACGAAGCCAATGTGAATGATATACATTTGGAGGTGTAGGTGCAATTCGATTACCTTCGATCGTGGGAAATACGGTGTTCCACGTGACAAGCATGATGTTGTAACTCTTGCAAATTAAAGGGTTATTTGGAGGGTTGGCTCATAAGGATCCTCATGAGCATATTAGGAATTTTGAGGACATCTGTGGTCCCTTCTCACAGATCGACTCTGATTATTCACTTTTTCTTTGATGGGGGAGGCTACCAAGTGGTTACCCGACCTACCTAGGGACTTAATCACCACTTGGGATGAATTGACCGAAGCGTTCTACATAAGGTTCTTTCCTCCTTTGAGGATGATGACATTGAGAGATAATATCCAAGGCTTCAAACACTTGAATGGTGATCCAATTCATGAGACTTGACTACAATTTCAAAAATTGGTACTCCAATGTTCAACTCACGAACTCCCCAACAACATCTTGCTACAACATTTCTATAAGAGTCTAGACTCGGTGAACAAAGGGGTGGCTGATCAACTTGTCCGTGAAAGTATCATGCAGCAGCCTTTTGAGATTGTATCTACTTTGCTTGATGCATGAGAGAGATCAATCGGGCTTGGTACACAAGAGAGGATCATGTATCTCCTTTGACTTATAGGATGACCAAAGAACAAATAGAAAAAGACCAAGAGCGGGACCAAAACATGGCTAAATTGATGACCCAATTAGATCTTTTATCAAAAAATGTCATGGGTAGTGGTACTAGAGTTGTGAATGTTGTTGGTGTTAGCGGGGTGAACCCCGATGATGTACACTTAAAGGCTCTATATAATGAGGAAGTGAGTTTCCTTGAAAATCAAAGTGGTGGTTTACGTCTAAACTATCCAAGGCTGGGCGGGAATTAAGGTTGAAATAGAGAGCGTGATGACTGTTGGAGAGATCGTGAAATCTTGGAACTAATTGGAAGGAAAGAGATAGGGACAAGGAGAGATACGTGGTCCCTATGAGCGTCAAAAGCCTACAGAGAAAAGGGTTTAATAGGAGAGTTTTCATACGGAAGATATGCTTTCATGCATTCTCACAAAAGTGGAAGGGTTGAACAAAGTTTTGAAGGAAATGAAAGAAGATGTCTCAACTCTCAATCTGATGGTGACCTCTCACTCGGTTTCTGTCAAACACCTGGAGACACAAATGGGTCAAATCTCAACTCATTTGAATCCAAGGCCAAAAGGAGGGTTGCCGAGTGACATAATGGTCAATCCTAAGAATGAACCTTAAATGGGTATCTTCATCATACAGGTCAGTAGACAACCCAAGTTTTTGATGATTTCATATTTCTTTTGAATAACGGGTGGTGAATGTGTCAGTTGAAAATGTGAAATTATGGGAAAATGAGCAGTAGGCGAGCCAAAGGTCTGGTCAGTGACTCGCCGAACAAGTCGGCAAGACTGACTTGGACCACCATTTGAACCATCCATTTTGCTAGAGACCCTGTAAAACTTGGCGGACTTAAGTACCACTCGGTACATCACCGAGTGGGTCGGCGACGTAAGTCATGATCACCGACTGACGCACGAACTTAAGAGTCATTAAGGCCAAACCATTTTAATTTCAAAAACTTCTCTCATTTAACACTTTTCAACTTTCATACTTTCACAACCGCTCATCTTTTTACTTTTGTACTAGATTCTTATATTTTGTTTGGGATCGTTTACTCTGGGTGGATTGTTAGATTTTGTCACGACCCAAGCCTAGGGCTTAGACGTGACCGGCGAATGAGGAACTCGAGGGAACCCCAAACAAGCCTCATAGCATATCATTACACATCCTTGGTCGCGGAAGCAATTAAAATGACCATAAGCGATAAGCATAATCAAGGGGAAATTGGGACTAAGGGAGCAAGAGGAAAAGAGAATAATACATAAATACCATAAATGAGTCAAGCTCAAACATAATACACAACTTGTCCAACACCACCTCTAAACATGGATACTTAGCGGGGGCCGAGACAAACTACCGGGCTCACCCTCATAGTCAAAATATAATTAAAAAGGAAAAGTCTTATACATAGCATGAGATCATAAGCAACGTCCCCGGGACGGAGGACTCACCAATAAGCTCGCTAGAAAATCAAATTAGCCACGCGGAGGAGGATGGTCAGACGGTGCTTCGGTCCCTACATGGTGACATCATGTAGGCATAGAGTATGCATTAGTACATTTGAATGTACTAAGTATATGGGATGCAATGCAATGCAACAATGGATGGACATCATAGACAAAATGCATAATCGTACCCGATAGATAGCATATTAATGAGATGATATGTATAATGATGCTTATATAAAAATCATATTTAGTAGGACATCGTATATGTGTAGTGAGTGACCATCAATATAGTATTTCCAAGGCCTACCACCCTCTTGGAGAGGTGAAAGAGGTACAAACCCCTCAATGTGGTTACCCGGGCCTACCACCCCCCGAGCTAGGGACCAAGGTACAAACCCCTCGATATGGTTATACGGGCCTACTACCGCCGTACTAGGCAACCAAGGTACCAACCCCTCGATATGGTTATACGGGCCTACTACCCCCGTACTAGGCAACCAAGGTACCAACCCCTCGATACGGTTACCGGGCCTCCAACCCCGAGCTAATCTTGGTCGACTCACACACTATATAGAGAAAATCATATACATGTATCCATTTCATCATCATTTCAATATTTATATAATCATCCGACTCATAGGACGTACATTGAACCTTCCATTTCATAAGAATCCTATAAATGACATTTTATCAAACATATGGTGGGCTACTTGTTCATGTAAATAAAATCATGTGTTTCAAGAGTGCTAAGTCCCACCAATTTCAAAATCCATATAAAATAGCCCACCAACAACGTACATATATATATACATATATAACAACCTTCATAATTTGATCATGGAGGCATGAAAACCATAAACATCACATAATAATACCATTTCATGATAATATGCAAGATAGACCTTAATAGGGTGTGTAGTAGTGATTCCATACTCAAGAGTTCATAAATAAACATAAGGACCCATAAACTTGAAGTAGTAATAGAGGATAAATGGTTGGACTTGTGGAAAGGAAGGTTTCCACAATCAAACCCACATACCTCAACTTTGGAGAATTCTTGATGAAGATTGGAATGGAGAATTGCTTGAGATTGAATCTTGAATCCTAATTGAAGCTTGGGATTCTTGAATTTGGTGGATGATCTTGGTGGAATTTTTGAAGAGGTTTTAGAGAGTGCTTTTGAGTGTTTTGAAGTTAAATGACTAAGTATGGATATGTCCCCTTTTTATAAAAAAACGTCCCAACACTTAGAAAAAAAAAATGAGGCGGGTGAACAGTGTTTTCGATTACTGGAAATTGCATTTTCTGCCAGACAGATTTTACGAAAATGGGCATAACTTCTTCGTCCGAACTCCGAATGAGGTGAAACAAATTGCGTTGGAAATCTAACTCACAGAGCTTTAATTTTGATAGTTTGAGCTCCTTCCAGTTCCTTGTGTGCTTAGAGATATGCCCCTTTAAAGTTGACCCTCAAAATCGCATTTTTGCAATTTTCGAATTTTGATACGGCTGCTCTAAAATTTGGGTTAGACCCATTTCCCACTCAATTTGACCCCCTGAATAAGAATATAGAGTCGAATTTCCGAAATGATGCACGAATTTTGAGATATATGGAAATTACAATTTTAGGTGTTTCCGAAGTACATTTTCGGGCATTTTTGGGGTCATTTCAGATTTATTGCTATCCTAGCATTACAAATATTCTTTGCATCTCAGGTTTGTAATCCAACTCCGTTGTTAAATTTTGATGAAATTGATGGTATGATTATTGAGTAGTTGTTTTTATTGCGTAAATGAATTTTTTTTATTCTTTGGGATAATGCCTAATTATATAGTGTTTTAATTGATGTTAATGGGCCTTAAGTAGTAAAATCTCGTGTTTAGCATTATAAATTTTATGGGTTGTGTTGATTTTTTTGTGGGTCTAGTTTGGGTGAAGTCTGAGTAATCCCGAATTGTGCTAATTGTTGGATTTTACCTAATGATAGAGCGTTTGATGTCATTCTTAAGGAAAAAGACGCCAATTGACAAATTTTGGCCAAATCGAGGGAAGTCTGAGTACCCTAATAATAGTTTAATTTTAGTTTCGTGGGCTGCGGGATAGATTTTGAAGGTTGTGGTGAAAATATGGCAGGTTGGACTATTTAGCGAGCTGAGTCGAGCTCTTCGAGTGGTTCGGTGATTCCCCTAAAGCTCCTCGATCACCTTTTAATTCTCTATTTTTGTTATCTTGAGTTATGTAACTTTCAACAATACGTTTGAGCTCGCTGAAAGTCCCTTCTGATCGCCCTTCTCGGCACCTATTTCTTGATTTTATTTTGTAACTTTCGGCGAGATACTTCTAGTTTGCCGAATGGTGTTAGAGATCCACCGAATGGCCCTAAACATCGCCGACCTGTGCTTACCTTTGAATGATTTTACTCTGGAACTTTCGGTGAGCCCGACTTGGCTTGCTGATCGATTTAATGAGTCTTTTCTGCATGGTTATGTAACAACCCTCAAAATAAAGTAGGATAAATTAGAGCCTCACATGGGGTTTATGCATTTATCACTTGTTAAAATAATGAAGAATAGCCTTTTTAGTTAGCTTTATAGAGTTTGGAAGTCAATGTCAAGGGATGACCAAGACGTTCGTAAACTAGTCTTTTATGTGTTTGTGTGTTCTAGTATGTTGTTCATGTTTTTATATGTTGTTTGGAGTCTAATATCAGTGGAGGTGACCCTAGTGTCTTAATAAATGTTTTTAGGGTCAAAACGTTTGGATACGATGCCTCGAGGGCCACCCTAAGGGTCCCCAAGGAGGACCCCAACCTTGGCAAAGCTACCAAGGCAGCTAGAAGTTGTGCTTGGAGGGAGCATGTCCACGTCGCAGACTAGCTCCACCAAGGGCCAAAAGTTTGGTCCGCGTTGCAGACATGTCGTGGACTCTATTGTCTCAAAATTTAATTTCCAAAAAACTTGTGGGAACACCTCCGCGTCGTGAACTTGTTTCCCGACGAAATATGCTAAAATAAAACTCAAGTTTGACTTGTTTAAAAAGGTTCAACTAAGTGAGGGGTAGTTTGGGTACTTTGGGGAATTATTAAAAATGGTTATTCTACCTATTTTATGGTATTTTAAGTTGGTTAAAACCCCAAAACCTAAAATTAGACCCTATTCTTCAAATTGACCCTTCCCTCTCAAAATAGATTCTCTCAAAAACTCCATCGAAGACCTTGATGAAGCTCAAGCTAGAAGATGAGTTTTCAACTGATTTCTTCTTACATTTCATGGGTCTTCAATAATTAAGGTATGGTGACTCTTGATTCTTGAAAAATCTCTCATTCAAGGAGTTCTATCAAAGATTTTCAAAAGTGATTCAAAGACCAAAATTCCCAATTTTCAATCTAAACATGGGTTTCTTTTCAAACGATTTTCTAAATCATTCTATTGATGAATTAATGTTTTTAATACAATTTTCAAAGGAATTCTTGAAGAACCCATGATCCCCAAATTCTCAAAATTGGCCTATGATGTGGGTTTTTGTGAATATGATATCTATTGGTGAAATTATGTTTAGATTAGATTGTATTGATGTTTCTTATGATTATATATACTTATTCATGTTGAATTGTTGGTATATTGATGAGTTGAGGATTATAGCCTTATGGGCAAAGTTATGGGTTGATCCCTTTGTTTATGGAATTGTACTTAGACTATGTTTATGATATTTAATTACATTGTTGATTCCTATTGCTACCTATGTCAATTGATTATGAATTGTTGAGGATTGATCCATGGTAATCATGTCTTGGAGAATTGGTAAGTTGAACTAACTTCTAGTCTATAGTATGAGAATTTATGTTGTGTGGTTTGATCCACTTATGGTGGAGGTGTTCACTTCTTGTCTATCTATGTAGGTTGACATCATGGCCTTGAAGGAAATAGATGTGAAGTGAATTGATGTTTATGATGCATATGTTTATGAAGTTTTTCTATAAAGGTTATGTATGAAATCCTCGATGCTAGCATGATGTTTAAAGTGTGTTGATGATGAGGAGTATAATGTGAACGATAATGTTGGGGATACGGTGTGGTCTACATGATTGATTATGTTAGGTACTATTGTGGAATGACCCCTACCTATATGACCCCTATATGAATATTTGATCATATACATGTTAGGAGTACCTATTCAATGTTGAATGTGTCTTTGTCTCCTATAATGAAGTGTGGCTGTGTGGTCTAGAATCCCTAAGGGCTTTATATGTGAATTGCTCATGAATTGGGGACATTGTGAATGTGTTGTGATCCCTTTAAGGGAAGAACACTCAATATCAATGTTGTTGCTAATATGCCACTATGAGGACCAATATGCGCACACACACACTCTATATGTATAGCTATGAATATGATGTGTTATGATGTCTATTTAAAAGTTAACTCTTATATGCACCCTTACATCTTATTATGCATGCAAAGTGTATGATTAGCAAGGTATGAATATGTGTTGTATAAAGGTGTTTATGTGAAAGGATTTCTCACATATGTACACACACACACATGAATGAATGAATAAGGTTTATGAAAATCTAGTGAAAGTAAGTCTCTTGAAAGGTTTCCTCAATTGTACTCTAAACTAGACTATGTTATGAATATGGTATGATTATGTGAAATGTCATTCTCACATAATGTAGGTTCTATGATGACAGGTCATTCTCATCTTAGAAACCTTTGAGCTATATGATGAGGGATTAAGTCCCTAAAGCCTACTTTATGAACTAATGTTAAATAAAGGCTTAAAGATGTTTAAAAAGGGAGTTGGAGCTTAGCATCGAGTGAACAGGAAAAATAAGAGTGGGGGCTTCACGTTTAGCAAGTCCGGCTTCCCACAAGAGAACCTTCACGTTTAGCAAGTCCGGGTTCCCAACATAGATGTTGTCTCATGAGATGGAAACCTCCACGCTTAGTAAGTCAAGGTTTTCTAGTAGCAGTCTCCTTGTTCCATAACTACATGCCCCCGTAGGTCTTAGCTTAGTGGATCCACTAGATAGCTATTATGTATGTAGGTCCTACTTTGGCAAGTAGTACCCTCTCCTTTCGGTGTGGTAGTAGAACACCGGATTCCATGTAGTTCACATGGTCTATGTCGATTATGGCAATGTCTCCCGAAAGTTAAAAAATTAACTAAGATAAGAATATGAACTCTAGTCATGTTTTCTTGAAGAGTTACTTAGTGTAGGTAAGACTATGGACCCTACTTATGCATTGCACAAGTGGACTCTAAAGGAGGTTATGATTAGGCTCTTTATGTAATGAAGACTATGGTCTATGTATGTTAATATGAAAATATGTTAAAGCTGACTTTACTTATGTTAAGACATGAAGTATCATTATGCATGTGAATTACACTTATGACTTCTTAATGGGTTTGCTTAGTATATGTGGGGTTATGGGACTCCCTGTGTACATTGCACAAGTGAGCTTGTGAAGGGGTTGTGAGGGTGGTTTACCTATGATATGAACTAAATGGGTTATGACTAATGATGTAGTAAGGAATGAGTCCTTATATGATGTTATGAAGTATGTTGGTCTTATGTCTAATGTTAAATGAAGATGTTATGACTTGTTGAATATGATGTGCCTAGTCTATGGTGGCTTCCTAGGGACACTTGGTGTGAGTAGTATTATGGGATGCTACTTGGACATTGCACTAGTGTGACTTGGGGGTTGTCTTAGGTGATGATTCCTATGTGAAGACTATGTCTTATGGTGTACTTATGAATCTATGAATATATGTGGTTGGATTGATGAAGGCTATGTGTAAGTTCACCCTTGGTAACCTTAAGGTGATACATTGCACTAAGTATTCCCTAAGAGTTGCTTGAGGAAAGGAGTTAAGATAAAGAGAAAGGTAATGTATTATATGCATTGAATGTGCCTAAAATGTTATAAGTGGCTCTATGTGCTATTATGAATGGTTTCCGCGTGTATGATGATATGTGGTTTATATTGTGCCTATGTACTAAATGTTCTTGAAGTTTCTCTAAAAAGGCATGATGCATATTTTCCAACTAAATGTCCTTTTAAAAGCATGTTTTGCATGGTTATCATACTTAGTGCATTTTTGTACTAACACCATTCTTCTTCATCTTTTACACCAAGTGTAGGTTGTGGTGGTGGCTAAAGGGCCTTTCCTAGAAGTGATGAGCTTGGCTTGCTATTCCTAAGTTTTGGTGTGTCCTTAAAGATTCAAAGACCCTTATGTTAAAGATTTTCCTTAAGTTCTATGTACTAGATAGTAGTTTCTTTTGTATTGTAAGGGCTGTGTCCCTCTTGTGTTGTAGTCATGGTTTAAGATGGCTCCCTTGAGACGTAGTACTCCAATTTTTGTATTAAAGGTTTAGTGAGGTGACTTTTATGTCTTGTGTTATATTATGAAAAGGTTTTAAATTTTCCGCTATTTTTCTATGATAAATGCTATGATGAATGCTAAGGGCTTGTATAAGACCTCTGAGAGGTCGAATACGCCAGTAACAACCAGGGGATGTTCTCGGGTTGTTACAGGTTATAACTTTGATATTTTTTTCGGATTGCATCTAACGTGTGTGTTTTTGTTTTGTAGAAATGGATAGACCAAAGGTCGCTGGCAGAGATCAACCACCCCGCATGCGGGCTAGAGGGATCGTGATTGATGAAGAGGCTGCAGCCTCCTGAGCTCCTGTTTCCAAACTTCCTCCACAAAGGGGAAAAGGCAAAGGAAAAGGCCCTGCACTACCTACACCAGCAGATGGGAGCTCCGACAGTGAGGCTGTTTATGCCACTCACCTAACCATTTTTGAGGATGAGGGCCACTCTGAGGGGAGTTCCGGCATCCGTCTTTGAGCTGGAAGATGACCAAATCCTACAAGCTAGGAGAGCAGAGCTACGCTCTAAGGAAATGAATGATCCTTCTAAGATCTCGATCCTTCTACGCCTCCCCCACTTCCAGTTTAGACAGTTGTGCAGGCTCCTCCTCTAGCTCAGGTTCCTCCACCCCGGTCACTCAACAAGCTAAAATACAAAGGTTTGAGGACTATTCTTGAAGAGAAAACATTGTCTACTAACGGTGTAGTTGAATGGTACCCTGAGGTATGGAACACCATTAAGTTCGACAATCTTGAGGTTTTAGCAAAGCCCTGAGGCCCATAAATTCCTACTTGAGTTTGGGATTTTTATTCTTCCTATAGGGAGCTGGTACCTAAAGGAAAAAAGAAGGCCAGTGCATTTAAATCGGTAGATCATGTCATAGTCCGGGGCCAAAAAGTGAAGTGCAACAACTCAGATATAAATGCATTACTCGATGTTCATCTGACTTTATGTATTTTTATAGTGAGCTCATCTAGAAGAACACCCTGGATGATATAAAAAATTGGTTGGCACCCCTAGTTTTTGATGTGACACAGAGATGGATTGTGGCCGGTGCACCGATTGAGAAGAAGGACCTGAACGTGGCTGCCAGGTACTGGTTTGGGTTTATTAGTAACACAATTATGCCTTCACAAAATGAATCGATCCTCCGACATCCGAAGGCTCCGTGTCTAGGATATATTATGGATGGACATATTTCGAATATAGGTCTGTTCGTGGAGCAAGAGATGGCCATGAGGGCCAAGAAGAGGAAAACTTCTCTTACCTTTCTAGTGCTGATCACCGAGCTATGCAGACGATCCCGTGTCCCTATGAATGAGAAGATGGATGTGGATGTGACCCCACCTCTTCAGTTAACATCTAATGGATCGAGACTGAGTATTTGAGGGATGAGTCCGATAGGAAGAGAGCTACACCGGTGGAGAAATCACCAGTAGCTGATGTTGATACGTTTTCGACTGAGGCAATACTTTCCCCCCAGGCTAGTGAGCCTACAAGTTTATCGAGTCCTTGTACTTCTACTTCTTTTGGTCCATTTGTTGTACCCCCTCCCTCTATTGCTATAGCTACTGCCTTCCGACCCCTATTACCCAAGCCATGTTATACAAGATGGGTCATTTGTCCCATTTCACTCATGTGTGTGCCTCTCGGGTAGAGGCCGTTGTGCCAGGGCAGATAGAGTGGGTGATTGTTGGCGCCATAGCCCCAATTAGGTTGAGATGATATAGCATATGGAGTTGATTAATGGCCACATACTCGCATTGGATGCCCTTATTGTTAGGGTTGAGGTTTGTGAGCAGGGTCGGGGTGATTTTATTATGATGACGGCCTTGAAGGCCGATGTTGTTGGGCTACACAAGGATTTAGACGAGCTGAAGTCCACAGATTTTCTGATACTATTTAACACACTTTAGATTCCCGACATCCCGAGTGCAGAGTTCCTAGATAGTTTAGTGATCCCTCTGGCTACTACGATCGGAGATGTTGATAGCGAGGACATACTTGATGAGTCTGAGGCGGAGACTGATGAGGAGAAGCTGGGTGTCCGTGATGCTGCTATGTACAATGATCTGGAGGACCTTGAGGGGTCCATGGTTTAGACATCGATTGAGGCATCACTTAGAGAGACGTCGATGGTGGGCTCCATTGGAGCAAAGGATGCTAATGAGCCAGGCACTGATGCCCCAACAAATGGAGTCACTGATATGGAGACTTCACCCTAGGCTTAGCCTGGTAGGATGATCCTTCTAACTCCCTTTCTATTATTTTTAGACTATTTCATTTTATTTACCCATTTTAGGAAAATTGCTAGATGTTTTTGGCGGGGTGAGGTATTTCCATTCCTACCTCTTTTGGGTTGTTTTTGTGGATATTATTGTCTTTGTTTTGTGAATGTTGGATCGTATCTTGTGATTGATATATATTTGTTTTCATTCCATTGTTTTTAATGTGTGAATGTGGTTTCAGTCCATTGTTTTTAATGTGAATGTGGTTTTGACCCCATTTAAAAAATCTGCCATCTTTTAATGTGTATGAATATGGTTTTTTCTCTTGCAAATTCGAGTGTCAGTTGTGATCAATACTGATGATTTGAATAGTGCTCTTGTTTTACTGACATGTGTGTGCAAATTCGATGAGGCGAATTATAACACCCATAGTTTAGTAGGCCAAATAGGGCTAAGTTTGAGGGCTATAAGTCAAGGGTAGAGGGCATGAGCCAAGCCAAAGGGGCAAGGGCCAAGGCAAGAGCCAAGGTTGCCCCAAGTTGCCAAGGCACTGCCCTTGACCACGAGAGCATTCACTTCTTGTGGAGGCCACCATGACTCGTGGTGACACCCGTGGTGGTGAGGCAGTAGCTCACCAAGGCTTCCCCAAGGTTGGCTCACCTTCACGAGCCACTTCACAGCCAGTGGGGAAGACGACGGCTCGTGGGAAGGCTTGTGGATGTTTCCTTCACCTTGTGGAATGTTTTGTCAAGGAATCATAGCTAATGGTCTAGGGACCACGAGAACCTTCAAAGGCCGTGGTGCCTTTGACGGCTCGTGAGGTTGGTCTGAGGCTTGGGCACCCCACTTAAAGTGGGGGTTATTTTGGGTAATTCCTTTTTAAGTTAGTATGAAGTAATGTCATTTTGTATAGTTGTAGTACACCTATAGAAGTGTTTTTAACCCTTTATTCGCACAGTTTAACTCATTAATTCCCAAGACCCAAATTATATTCCCAAAAGTTCATCCTCTCCAAACATTCTCTCTCTAGAAAGTTCAAAGAAGAAGAAGAAGAAATAGAAAAGCTAGGGTCTAAGAAACAAGGTTCTTTACACCAAATTCATAGGGCTTTGTAATCAAGGTATGGTAGGTCTTCATCCTTGGATAGCCTTCATCCACGGAGTCCCTTCAAAACCCCAATTTCAAAGATAGAAATCCCCAAAAGTTAGGGTTTGATTCCAAAGTCATGGGTTCCTTTCAAATGTGATTATAATGTTTGAATTATATTATATTATGTATGAATTGATGATTTACATTTGTTTTTATGATGAATTCCCCAAGAATCGAAGAAATCCCCATATTTCTCAAAGTTGATGATATGATGTGAGTCTTTGATGATAAAAGGTGAATTGCATGAATTGATGTATGAGGTGTTAGATTCAAATGAAATTATGATTAAATCCATATCTAATGCTTGAATTATGGATGTGTTAATTGAAATTAGGTTTTAACCTCAAGGAGGTAAAGTATGAGATTATGCTTGTTTTATGAAGTTTATGTAAATACTTTAATGATGCTTTGAGAGTGAAGTGTAATTCATTAGGAATAGGTTGGTGTTGTGGGCTGATTGAAATGTTATTCTCACGAACTCATAATGAACTTAATGTGAAAGGTTTTTCTCACATAATGAGCATTATAAGGTTGAAAGGCTTTTCTCTCCTAATTGAATCTAAGAGTAAAAGTGATCATGGATGGTGATAGTTGCTCACGCATGGTATAAAGAGCTATTCTTGGGAATTAACTTGGATTGATTGTCAAGGACATCTTTCCATGAGACTTGAGTCAAAGTAAATACTTAATAACTATATTGTGGGGTTTAGGCCTAGCACCGAGTGGATATTGAAATGAGATGGAGGCTCACACAAATATGAGTTTGGGCTTCCGAAATGGGAACTCTCACCAAGTAGAGTCTGGGTTTCCTAAATCATGTCTCATTAAATAGAATCCCTCACCAAGTGGATTTTGGGTTTCTAGTAGCAATCTCTGTATCCCATAACTACATGCCCCGTATGATGTTTAGCTAGTGGATCCAACTAAGCAAACAAACTAGTTCTACCTTAGGAAAGTAGACCAAGCTTTGACGGTGTGGGCAACATCGAAAAGGATCATGTGAAAGCTCACATGATCTCATGTCGGTTAAGGCTATATCCCAACTACAACAAGATTTAATAATGAACTAAGACATGCTTGAAAAAGCATCTCAAAGTGTTCAAATATAATGATCTAAGGCATGCTTGAGAAGGCATCTCAAAGTGTTCAAATAAAATGAACTAAGACATTCTTGAAGAAGCATCTCAAAGTGTTCAAAATAACAAATGAGCTAAGACATACTTGAAGAAGTATCTCGAAGTGCTCAAGATAATAATGAACTAAGATGTACTTAAAGAAGTATCTCTAAGTGTTTAATGGAATGAGGAACTAAGTTGTTCTTGAGAAGTACCTTATAGTGTTCAAGAGTTTTAAAAGATGACGGACATGAATGATGGCCTAAAGTGGATTACTTAGCATAAGTGAGATTTATGAGGTCTTATTCATGCCTTGCATAAGTATTCTTTGAGGTTATTCATGAAGTGTTCTTCTTGTGTTATGATGTGTTCTGTATATGAGTTCAAAGGTTTTATAGATGATGCTAGCTTGCTTTGTATATGATGATTATGATTTATGTTTTCCAATAATTACTACAATGATGTTTAAACTTGGCATATAGCATGATTTATAATGAAATGTCCTTTTTAGAATGTTTTAAAGGTTTTTATGCATGCCTATCATACCGAGTGCATTTTTGTACTATCACCTGCTTTTTCTACATTTTCCTCGAGTGTAGGGTTTGGTTCTGAAGGTGATCATTCTAGTGGCTAGTGCTTGGACTTTTCTATCTTTCGAGCTCGTTGGTGAGTCCTCATGGTTCGAGGACAACTTTTTCTCATGATGTATTTTCCTTTATCGTATTACCCTCTTTGGACATGTTGTATGGGCTAGGACCTATTTCATTCAAGTATTATAATAGATGGATATATTGAGACAAGTCTAGACTTTCGCTTTCTTTTATGAAATTTTTTTAAAGACTTGAAATACATTTTATTATTTTTTGTTCTATTCTTAGGTTATGATATGTTAATTGGCTTATATGGAGCCTTTCGGGGTTCTATGTCTCTTGTTACAGGGTACCCTTGGGTCGTGACAAACTTTGTAATCAGAGCACAAGGTTCAGAATGAGAATTCGGTGGCTTCAGGAGTAAGGGATTTTGCAAGAATGAACCCCTCCGAGTTTCCTGGCTCCAAAGTGGAGGAGGATCCTCAAGAATTTGTGGATAAGGTTTATAAAGTACTTGCTATTATGCGGGTGGCTTCGGTAGAGAAAACAGAGTTAGCCACTTACCAATTGAAAGGGGTTGCTAAAGTGTGATATAATCAATGAAAGAACAATAGACCAGTATAAGGGGCTGGTAGAATGGGAATTGTTTAAATCAGCATTCCCTTATAAGTTCATTCCCTGAAAGTTGAGGGAAGCTAAGGTGGAAGAGTTCATTAACCTTCGTCAAAGAAGTATGAGCGTGAAGGAGTATACCCTTTTCAATTGTCCAAGTATGCTCCAACGATGGTGGCAAATTTGAGGGGTAAGATGTGTAGGTTTTTGACAGGCTTGTTCGACTTGGTAGAAAAAGAGTGTCGTACGACAATGCTCCTCCATGATATGGATATCTCATGTCTTATGGTGTACGCTCAACAAATTGAGGAATCAAAACTCAAGGAAACGAATAGGGAGGTGAAAAGAGCTAGAACTAGTGATGGGAATTTCTCTAATGCTAGATCCGATGGATATGGTCAACCTAGGACGCAAGAAAGGCTTTCCAATAAACTTTCCCCCAACACTCATGGGTACAACCAAGAGAGGGTGTCTAACCGTAAGCCTCAAGAAGGGGGTAATAGTGAATCTTTGTTGCTTAAGCCTACTTGCAGTAAGTGTGGAAGGAAGCATTATGGTAGGTGCTTAGCCGACAAGGATGGTTGTTATGGTTTTGGTAATGACGATCACAAGATTAGGGATTTCCCAATACTTAAGGCAAAAGGGAGAGAGCCCAATCAAGCTTCTCTTAGTGGTCCAGATTCCTATGCTCCCAAGTAAAACCATTTCTATGCACTCCGGTCTAGGCATGATTAAGAGAGCTCTCCTGATGAGGTCACATGTATGTTGATAGTTTCTATGTAGATGTGAATGTTTTATTAGATCTCGATGCTAATTGTTAGACTTTGATGTTATCCTTGGTAGGGATTAATTGCATTTTTGTTAGACCTCTACTGATTTTAGAACCCGATATGGTTATTATGAGTTTTTGGTTATGCCGTTTGGGATTGACTTGAAAGAAGTGGTACTTAAGGAATTAATAGAGGCTTCCTCCCAAAGGGGGAGATGGTGTGCTTAGATAGAAAGGACAATGTGATGTCCCTATATCCCCATCTCTTTCCTTCTATTCCTACTCTAGCTTGAGACAAAGAGTTCCTCTTGGCTTGTTTTATGTTTTGGAGTCATGATTGTTTCAGTGTTCCATGATCTCCTTAATTTATGTATGTTCACGAAAGCTTCTGTTTTTGAAAGAAAAGAGTTATATGATTGATTCTCCTCATGTTGTTGTGCATTAAGTATGAGTTGTCTATATGTTTCACGAGTTGAATTGTTAGACATGTTTTAGTTATGCTTTTTGAGAGTAAATTGCGTATTGACTCTATGCGATTGTGTTGAGCATGCTTTTATCTTGGAGAAGGAAGTTCCTCCTTAAAAGATGAAAGTTTTTAAGTTGCATGAATAATGGGTTGTTAGATGTACTCCTACTTCCTTGTGATGCATTGAGCGCGTTTGAGATGGAGTTTATGTTTCCTCCTCCATTTTGTGCATTATTTTGATGTTGCATGTATGATGGGCTGCTAGTCAAGATTCATGGTCTTTAAGAGATACCAAGAATGTCATTTGAGGACGAATATCCCCAAGGGGGAGATAATTTAGCACCCCATAGTTTTGTAGGCCAAATAGGGCTAAGTTTGAGGGCTAAAAGCCAAGGCTAGAGTGCATGAGCCAAGGAAAAGGGGCAAGGGCCAAGGCAAGATCCAAGGCTGACCCAAGCTGCCAAGGTACTGCCCTTGACCACGAGAGCCTTCATGGCTCGTGGTTCCACCCGTGGTGGTGAGGCAGTAGCTCACCAAGGCTTCCCCAAGGTTGGCTCACCTTCACAAGCCACTTTACGACCAATGGTGAAGACCACGGCTCGTGGGGTTGTCTTCACCTTGTGGGGTTTTTTTCAAGGTATCATGGCTACTGGTCAAGGGACCACAGGACCTTCAAGGGTTGTGGTGCCCTTGACGGCTCGTCAGGTTGGTCGTGAGGCCTGGGCACCCCACTTAAAGTGGGGGTTATTTTAGGTAATTCCTTTTTAATTTAGTATTAAGTGAGGTAGTATGGTATAGTTCTAGTAAACCTATATAAGTGTTTTTAACCCTTTAAACTCACCATTTAAGTCATTAATTCCCAAGACCCAAATTAAATTCCCAAAAGTTCATCCTCTCCAAAAATTCTCTCTCTAGAAAGTTCAAAGATGAAGAAGAAGAAGAAGAAGAAGCAGAAAATCTAGGGTCCAATAAGCAAGGTTCTTCACACCAAATTCATAGTGCTTTGTAATCAAGGTATGGTAGCTCTTCATCTATGGAGTCCCTTCAAATCCCCAATTTCAAAAATAGAAATCCCCAAAAGTTGGGGTTTGATTCCAAAGTCATGGGTTCCTTTCAAAAATGATTCTAATGTTTGAATTATGTTATAGTATGTACGAATTGATGATTTCCCTATGTTTTTATGAAGAATTCCCCAAGAACCCATGAAATCCCCATATTTCTCAAAGTTGATGATATGATGTGGGTTTTTAATAATGAAAGGTGAATTGTATGAATTGATGTATAAGCTGATAGATTCACATGAAATTATGATTAAATCCGTGTATAATTCTTGAATTATATATGTGTTGATTGAAATTAGGTTTTAACCTCTAGGAGGTAAAGTATGAGATTATGCTTGTTTTATGAAGTTTATGTAAATACTTTAATGATGCTTTGAGAGTGAAGTGTTATTTATTATGATTAGGTTGTTGTGGGATGATTGAAATGTTATTCTCGTGAACTCATAATGAAATTTATGTGAAAGGTTTTCTCACATAATTAAGGTTATAAGGTTAAAAGACTTTTCTCACCTAATTTACTCTAAGAGTAAAAGTGATCATGGAAGGTGATAGTTTCTCACGCATGGTCTAAAGAGCTATTATAGTGAATTAAATTGGATGGATTGTCAAGGACATCTTTCCATGAGACTTGAGTCAAAGTAAAGACATAATCACTATCTTGTGGGATTTAGGCCTAGCACTGAGTGGATATTGAAATGAGATGCAGGCTCACACATAGATGAGTTTGGGCTTCTGAAATGGGAACTCTCACCTAGTCGAGTTCGGGTTTCCCAAAGCATGTCTCATTGTAACACCCCTCAAAATGAAGTAGGATAAAGTAGAGCCTCACATGGGTTTTATGAATTAATGACTTGTTAAAATAATGAAAAATAGTATTTTTAGTTAGTTTTAAAGAGTTTGGAAGTCAAACGTCAAGGGATGACCAAGACGTTCAGAAACTAGTCCTTTACGTGTTGGTGTGTTCTAGTATGTTGTTCATGTTTTTATGTGTTGTTTGGAGTCTTAAATCATTGGAGGTGACTCTAGTGTCTTAAAAAATGTTTTTAGTGTCAAAACGTTTGGGTGCGACTCCCCGGGACCACCCTACGGGTCCCCGAGAAGGACCCCCACCCTTGGCCAAACAAACTGCCAAGGCATCTTGAAGTTGTTCTTGGAGGGAGTGGCTCCGCGTCACGGACTTTCTCCACCAATGGACAAAAAGTGGCTCTGCATTACGAAGACATCGCAGACTCTACTGTCTCAAAATTTAATTTCCAGAAACTTATGGGAACACCTCCGCATCGCGGACTTGTGTCCCGACGAAATCTGGAAAATAAAACTCAAGTTTGACTTGTTTAAAAGGTCCAACTAAGTGAGGGGTAGTTTGGGTACTTTGGTGAATTATTATAAACATTTATTCTACCTATTTTAGGGTATTTTAAGTTGATTAAAACCTCAAAACCTAAAATTAGACCTCATTATCCAAATTGAATCTTCCCTCTCAAATAAATTCTCTCTCTAGAACTCCATGGAAGACATTGATGAAGCTTCAAGTTAGGGGATGGGTTCCTACTAATTTCTCCTTTAAATTCCTAAGGAAATTAATCACAAAGGTATGGGGATTTTATCTTTGATTCTCCTTTCAATCAAAGAGCCAAATCAAAGTGATTTCAATGTTTTTTCAAAAACACTAAAAACCCCAATTTCAATTCTAAGCTTGTGTTCTTGCATGAAAGTAATTCAAATGATGATTTATGTTAATATTGATGGTTTTAAGATAAAAAAACTCCATGAAACCTTGCATATCTTGAAATCCTATTTTTTTGGGTCTAAAGTGGGTCTATTGATTATGAGCTAATAATGTGATATTAATGTGTAGATTGATATGGGCTATTGATTCATGTATTGATCTATTTTGATTTATGAGGAATTGATGGTCAATTGTGCTATATTGGATGTTGTCTTTGAATGGGCAATTGTGACCCAAGGTTTATGATGATGATGAAGTTGTGAATAGATTATTGATTCTAGTATTATATATATATATATGTTGTAGATGTTAGAATTGTAAGTTTTGATCCCTTTGAAAGTCGGGAGGTGTTTACTTTATAAGCATGTTGTTATCATGGCCTTGTAGGAAAAGTTGGGTGATTGTTGTTTTGAGTAATGCTGATTATGTGAAGGTAATGTGATATGAAGTGAGTTTGTGTATGGTCTAAGAGAATGATAGGTGACCTTGTGTAGAGACCGTATGTGTTATGCTTGGTTGTTGTCTTCTTTGAATGACCTATAATGAAGGTGAGGCTAGGATAGACTATGTTTACTTACCCTCACACCTAGTGAAGAATGAATGAAAAAAATGGGAGTTAATGCTAATGAATGAAAGTTGGGTCTATTGTAAGGATAGTCTCATAAAGTACTCCTTTAAATGAATGGGGTTCCTAGATGAAAGGTTTTCTCATCTTTGAATCCAAGAGCTTCCTAAATGAATAAATGTGGGCTAGGATGGGTACTCCTTCGTGAGTTGAGATGAGAGTACTAAGTAGCAATCCTTATCCCTAAATGAATGAATGTTGGTCTAGGATGGGTGCTCCTTCATGAGTTAAGATGAGAGTACTTAGTAGCAATCCTTATTGCTAAATGAATGAATGTTGGGCTAGGATGGGTGCTCCTTTGTGAGTTGAGATGAGAGTACTGAGTAGCAATCCTTATTCCTAAATGAATGAATAAAATGAATGTCCAAACTCCGTGGGGGAGTAATGTCTAGCACCGAGAGGATATGAAAATGGGTGGATACTCCTTCATTAGTTGAGATGTGAGTATTTAGTAGCAACCCTTAAGATGGGTGATCTTTCATTAGTTGAGATGTACGTACTTAGAAGCAATCCTTTTATCCCTTAACTATGTGCCCACATAGGACTAGCTAGTGGTCACTACCACGTAAAGGCTAAAAGAATGACCCTACCTTAGGCAAGTAGGGATCCCTCATCCGGTAAGGGTACTATCGGGATTCCATGTCAAGCTCCATGGTCTATGTCGGTTAAGGCTTTTCTCCCACATTAATGAATGAATGAACTAGGGTATCTTAAGGATGTGCTACTTAGGATAGGTGGTGGAATGGGACATCATCTAGACATTGCACAAGTAGACATTTAAGGGGAGATCTTGGTGTGTCTTAGTAATGATAATGAATGAATGAGTCTCTTTGGGCTAATTAATGAAGGTGTCGGTCATTGAGCATGCTAATGTGAAAGTGAGTCATAATGAATTGAATGCAAGTGCTTATATTGAATTGAATGTAGGTGATGATCTTATGTCATTAGTGAATGAAGTTGTCTAAATGCATTAAGTTGAATCAACGATTTATGTTGAGATGTGAGTGGAGCTTGTCCTGTGTAGCCTTAAGGATTACTTGGATGTGGTATGGAGAGGTAGTATGGGCTGCCTCACCATGTCTTACTTAGGTGAGTCTTGGGATGATATTTGATGAGTGTTCTAGGTTTATGAAGTGACTTGTTGGCTTATGTGCTTATATGTCTTATGTGATTAATTGGTGAAGCTTGAGGTATGTATGGTAAGTGCACTTTGTGTGACCTTAAGTTGGTGCCTTAGTGTGGGTGATGGTATGGGACGTTGCCCATACATTGCACAAAGGTATTGCTTTAAGGGTTACTTAAAGTGGAGGTCCAAGGCAAGAAGGTAAAGGTAAATGGGTTATGTATGTTTATGAGGTATTGTGAAGCATATGATTTTGTATTGTTGGTTGTGACTTGTAAGGTGCCTATTATGTTGATGTTCATGAGATTTTATAAAAATTGCATGAAAGCATAACTTCCAAACAAGTGTCCTTTTTAGCATGTTTTGGATATCCTCATACTTAGTACGTGTGTTATACTAACCCCTTTATTCTATTTTACTACAAGTGTAGGTTGTGGTAACTAGGAGGAGATTGTGCTTTAGAGGTCTTTGGATTTCTTTACTCTTCCAAGTCTTTTGAAACGACCCAAAAAGTTTCTAAATATGTGCTTCAGAAGTTACCAGAAATTTGTTTTAGCTATATCTAAAACTCCATTTCATTTTTTCGAAAATCCGACTTCATATTCTTGTTTAGGGGGTCAAATTGAGTGGGAAATGGGTCTAACCCAAATTTTAGAGCAACCGTATCAAAATCTGAAATTTCCAAGTGAAGCCTTTTTCGGAGGTCCACTTTGGAGGGTCATATATCCTAGCACACAAATAATTGGGTGGCCCATAACATATCCACGGAAAGCCCTTTGAGTTAGCTACCCAACACACTTCGTTTCACCTCATTCGGAGTTCAGACGAAAAAGTTATGCCCATTTTCGTAAAATCTGTCCGTGCAGGAAATGCAATTTCCAGAGAGCAAAGTTACTGTTCATCCGCCTCATTTTTTTTTCTAAGTGTTGGACCCATTTTTTCCAAGGGCATATTTTATTTCCTATATAGCATTAATTCAATTCCCATCTCTAAAACATTTCCCAAAACACCTCTCCCACACTTAGACACTTTTCTCTCAAGAACCCTAATCCAAAACCTTCCTCAAGATTGAAGAGATTCTTGCTCCAAGTTCCAAGCTTCCATTGAAGACATTCTCAAGACCTTCATAAAAACTCAAGGTATGTGGTGTTGAACTCATGGGTCCTTCCACCCATAGTGCCTAGACTCTATTCTACTCACTAATTCATGGTTTAAGTTGAGATTCATAAATTAGTCTTGTTTCTTCTATAAATTTCCTGCACAGTGAATTCTAGCATGAAAAGTGATTGTTTTGAATATGTTGTGACTCTAGACCTCGAATTTAAACTTGGAATTGATGTGGAGATTTTTTCATGTGGTCTTGTGGGTGTTAAAAGGCGTTGTTGCAGGTTGTTCACTGATTTTGCTGCATAATCATTACCCTATTTTCCATGCTCTTTGATCCCATTACATGCCTTCAAGGTGTTTGACAAAATCTCCAATTATGGAGAATTGATGAATTGATGCTTTAAGGCTTGAGTTATGAGAAGTATGGCATTCCAGAGATGTGTTGATGACAAACTAAGCTTGTGTATATGTTCATTCCATACATGAAATTGCATTAGAGACTAATGTGAATTTCCTATATAAAGTGTTGCATGACCGTGCCCGATCCGGGGGAAAAGAACCGGATAACCATGTGAGGGGTTTACACCTCACCACCTAGGATGCTTGGGGTGTGACCAACATCAACCATGTGAGGGGTTTATACCTCACCACCTAGGATGCTTGGGGTGTGACTAACATCAACCATGTGAGGGTTTTATACCTCACCACCTAGGATGCTTGGGGTTTGACCAACATCAACCATGTGAGGGGTTTATACCTCACCACTGTCACGACCCGGGAGCACCCCCAAGTCGTAACAAGGCGTACTCGACCCCGAAGGGGTCTTATACAAGCCACATAGTCATTCATTGCATTCAATAATGAAAATAGTGCGGAAATAAAAAAACTTATTTACATCCACACATTTAAACTTCTTAAAACAAGTTTCCACACACACACGAAACAACTCTAAGTCTCACATGGCCATCTTAGACACAGTCGCAAAACATAAGTAGGGGCACGACCCTTTACAATCAAAAGAAGTCTATTACATGAACAAAAGAACTTAAAAGTCTTGTCCTCGAATCCATGAGGACATACCAAGTCTTAGAGGAAAGCAATCCAACACTTCAAACTAGCTAAGAGGGATCACTTGCCGGAACCTACACTTGTAGTAAAAACATGAAGAATATGGGTTAGTACACAAAAATGTACTAAGTATGATGACCATGCAAAACATGCTTTAAAGGGGACATTTTAGTTAGAGACCATGCATTATGCCACCTTTTTGAAATATCATGAACAATAGCATAAAAGACATACAAGACAAGCATAACATCAAGTAAGTCATAATATCACCTTTAAACAATATCAACATGAAAACCTTTACCTTGGACCTTCACCTCAAGAAACCCTTATGCTATACCTCGTGCAATGTATGGATGGCGTCCCATACCACCATCCATACTAAGGCACCACATTTAGGTCACTTAAAGTAACTTATCATTCCTTTCTTTCACCTTTGCACAATATTCATACATAAGAGGTATATCATTAATTAAGACATGACAAGAGAAAATAACTCGTAATATAACCCAAGTATAACATGCATAACATATTAAGCATTTAAGAGCCAACATTCTTTAATAACCTCATTTAGGGTACATTCATGTCACAATCATTAGGATTTAGAGAAACTCACTATGACCCTCTCTAAGCCTACTCGTGCAATGTATAGGTAGCATCCCATACTACTACCTACACTTTGTAGAACCTCAAAAGAAACCATAATGAAATCTCACATGATGGGAAGTAAGCGTTTAACCGACATAGACCATGAGAGCTTGTCATGGAATCCGGTGTCATGAATCCCCACACCGAAAAGAGGTGGTCTACTTGCCTAAGGAAGACCGGTATATATATAGCTTAATGGATCCACTAGCTTCCTATGCGGGCACATAGTTTATGGGATAAGGTAGACGATCATTGAAACTCATGCCTAACTGTCGGGGAGTTTCCATCTAACCAAATCCGCTCGGTGCTTAGCCTACATTCCCATAGAATAGTTCACTACTTTGACATCATCACACATGAAAGGGTGCCATAAGCCTACCGATTCAAGGTACATTATTTAACACATGAAAGGGTGCCATAAGCCTGCCGATTCAAGGTACATTTAGGAAAGCTCATTAACTCCTCTTGAAAGGGTGCCATGGGCCTACCGATTCAAGACTCATCATTAACCTTTATGGAAAGGTGTCATAGGCCTACCGAATCCAAGATTCATTTCGTATCATTAATGGAAGGGTGCCATTAGCCTACCGATCCAAGGTTCATTATAAGCATATGTGGAAGGGTGCCATAAGCCTACCGATCCAAGGATTCAACAATCAACAATATAATCATTTATACAAGAAAATGATGCATAAGCCCTACCAATTCAAGGTATACTTTATATTGAAGAATCCTTCATATTATATCATCAACATTCATGAGTGTCATCAACACATTTCTGGATTTCCATACATCTCATAACTCAAACTTTAAAGCATCGATTCATCAATTCTCCATAGTTGGACATTTTGTCAAACACCTTGAAGGCATGTAATGAAATCGAAGAACATGAAAAATAGGGTAGTAATGATGCAAATGCAAACCAAAGGAACAACCTACAACAACACCTTTACATTCATAACATGATCACATTATCTTCATTGAATTCTCATTCGTATAATGTCATGGTAACACTTCAATTTCTCATACTATGCCTTTAAGGCCATAAGCCTCACATACCAATACCCCAACAATACACCATAAAGTAAGCATGGGTAATGACATACTTCAACAATCTAAAGACCTTTAAACAAATTTGATTCATATACATTCATTATCTAGCAACCCACTTCATAAAGGCATAAACTAGGAATAGAGAGAAATCATGGGTTCATGGAGTATTTTCATCTTAAATCGTCAAATACAACAACAATATAACCATAAAGTACCATTATAAACCTTTTAAAACCATTTGGTGGAAGAACCCATGAGATTGAGTGAAAACCTAGATTTTTCATACTTTGAAATAACTTTGGATTTGGCTCCTTGAATGGAAAATTAGACAAGGATCAAGACCACCATACCTTTGCTATGATCTCCCACGAAAATTGATGAAGACACCACCTTCAAACCAAGCCCTAGCTCCAAGTTCTTGACTTTCTTAAATGGAGGATTGTAGAGAGGGAAATGTTTTTAGGGATGGGAATGAACTAATGGTATATAGGAATAACATAAGTCTTTTAAAAAAAAAATGGTCCAACACTTAGAAAAATTTTCAGGCGGGTGAACAAGAATGAACAAGTAACATTAGCTACCGGAATTTGCGTTTTCTGTCGGACAGACTTTACGAAAATGGGCATAACTTCTTCGTCCGAACTCCGAATGAGGTGAAACGAAGTGCGTTAGGTAGCTAACTCAAAGGGATTTCCATGGATATATTATGGCCACCCAAATAATTTGTGTGCTAGGAGATATGACCCTCCAAAGTAGACCCTCGAAAAGGCTTCACTTGGAAATTTCGGATTTTGATACGGTTGCTCTAAATTTTGGGTTAGACCCATTTCCCACTCAATTTGACCCCTAAACAAGAATATGAAGTCGGATTTTCGAAAACGAAACGGATCTTTTTATATACAGCTAAACAAGTTTCCGGTAACTTCCGAAGCACATTTTTAAGAACTTTTGGGTCAAATTCAAATATAATCATTTCATTAAGTTCTCGACTCCAAACTCACATGTGAGGCTCTAGTTTCACTCTATCATTTTCCGAGTCGTTACAACCACCTAGGATGCTTGGGGTGTGACCAACATCAACCAAGTGAGGGGTTTATACCTCACCACCTAGGATGCTTGGGGTGTGAGCAACATCAACCATGTGAGGGGTTTATACCTTGCCACCAGGGTGTTCGGGTGTGAACGGCATCCCGCATCCTAAGTTGGGGTTATAGATTGGTTGGATTATGCACACATATATGATATCTACTATTAGTATAGATCTACTTAAACATGTTTTCACGTCACTTTGATCATGCATCGTCATATTGTTATTTATAATGCCTATGGAACTATCTCTTGCATTTCGATTGTGTCCTTGTCTATTGTTGTATTGCACCCTGCATACTTAGTACATTTCAAAGTACTAACGTATATTTTGCCTACATGATGTCACCATGTAGGGACCGGAGCTACTCTTGATCCTTCTCTCCATCCACGTGGCTAGTACGGTGCTTATCCGAGTTTATTGGTGAGTCCTCAATGATTCGAGGGCTATGTTATGTTTCCTACTCCTATGTTTTGAGACTTTAGCTTGCAATTGTATTTTGACTATGAGGGGAGATGGTAGTATGTCATGGCCCCCGTCCTATCTATGTATGTAGAGGTGTGCGTTGGATAAGTATTTTGTAAATGAGCTTGACTCTTATTCTATGATGTTATTTTGAAATGGTTTGCCCTTAGTCCCTAATTCCCGTTATTTAATGTTGAATGTACTTCCGTGACCGATGAAGTATGATGACAAGTTTGAGAGGCTTGTTTGGGGTTCCTTCGGGTCCCTCATTCGCCATGTCACATCTAGGCCCTAGGCTTGGGTCGTGACATGCTTGGTATCAAAGCACTAGGTTGTTAATTCCTCGGAGTCCAACACACCGCGTTGAGTAGAGTCCTAATCATGGTTGTGAAGCAAGCCACGACTATGAATGGGAGGCTACAAAATGTTTTAGGAAAGGTTTCCCTTCTTCCTCTTCTATGTCGTGCTTAGAGTGTAATAAGGTGATTCCTCCCTAACTCTTGTTCTTTGGATTGCTAGATCATCCTGCCAAACGTGAGGGAAAGACGGGCCCGATCACCGGAAGAGCCACCCACCAATGGTGAGATCCGCGATGCACTCACCATGCTTGCACAAGTGGTAGCTAGCCAAGTGCCAC